>CAWUFW010010482.1:0-691766 GCA_963921515.1 Calotriton arnoldi
TCTTCAGCCACGAGGTCCGGGAGGCGTTGTCGGCAACCAGGAGCAGGATTCGGGCTGTTGCTCGATGTCTGTCGGGTGCAGAGGTGTCGGCGACCAGATTGGACCCAACAAGCCTTGGCAACGGCAAGTCTTGAGTAAGATGTAGATTGTCGATGATGCAGACCAGCAAGGTCTGGGGAACTCACCCAGCGGGGGTAAGTGAGGGCAGGCCTGGAGCAACCAGACTGCCAAATAAAGAAAAGATTGGCCTTCGTTAAGGGCTACTAGCCAACGGGCTAGCGACCGCGAAGGAGCCTCGTGACGCCGCACGTGGAGCTGGCTTACAGGACACTCGTGGAGTGGGGGCCAGTGATCTTCGGTGCAGGTGGTGCTGGAGGCTAGGGCTACTCGGAGCCCAAAGCACGTCTTCTTGGGAGACCCAGAAGATGGTGCACTTGCAAATGTGCTCGGTGTCCAGGGGTCACGGTCTCAAGTCACCCACGATAGCCACGGGCCTCAGCTTTGCTGGGGACTCAGGGTAGCCTCGGGAAGTCTGAGAATCCACCTCTGGTGATGCGATGACTTCGGCGTCCGGCGGGAGCTTCAGTGATGCGAACCGGACAGATGCTTCTTTGGTGCCTGCCAAGCAGGGGAGTCACTCCTTGACCCCAAGGGAGATTCTTCAGTCCTCTAATCGTGAGTAGAGCGTCGAAGGTCCAGGATTCTGTTTCAGAGTTTCGTCCAGGTATAATCTAAAGTCCTAGGGACTGGGTTCCTACCTTTATTCTAAAAATAGGGGATGGACTACTCTGTGGCCCCACCTATGGGTGGGTCAGGGCAGAGGGGTGGCTACACCCCTTTCCCTTTGTCCAGTTCGCGCCAAAGCAGGGGCTGCAAGCCCCTGATCCGGTTTGAACTGGGGTATGCACAGGGACACCAAATGTGCCCCCAGTGCAGGACTTCAAAGCACCCGAAAGTGCTCCCGCCCAGCCCCAATACACATTGTCCTGTCTGGGGAGGTGGTCACACCTCCCTGGGACAGGAAACCTATTGTCCAGGCCTCCCCTGCCGGAGTTTCGTCCAGCAGCAGGAGGCCAGACTCGTGTCTGTGGCAGCAGCATCCATTTTGTGATGCCAGGCTCTGGAAAGAAGTTACCGGACTCGTCAGAGTTAACATGCCTTTCCCTCTAGAAGGGTGGAATGCTACCCCCGCCGCCAGGATTGGCGGGGGGTAGTATTCCAAGATGTTTGACACCAAACACGACATGTTTAGGTGCAGCCATTCCATAGTTAGCATTTTACCGCGAGGATATAATGCGTTTAAGAGTATATGGTCAGGCTGCACTACAAACAGCATCAGAGATGGTCTCCGAACGCTGCAGAGGGGCCCTGCTCATGCAGGGGCACCCTCTCACATAGGAACCATGCACTCTGCCTTTAGGATTGATAAGGCCTGCCTTAGGAGTGACTTATAGGTTTATATGTGTGTATGCATTTAGTGATATAGGTAACCTATACCACTGCAAGGGGTGCATGCACCACCTTACCCAGGCTGCAGTAGCAGACCTGTGGTGCCAGTTTGGATGGCCTACCAGGGGTGGCATAATACATGCTGCAGCCCCTGGCAGGCCTCTGAGGTGCCTATGCCCTTGGTACATAGTATACCATATACTAGGGACTTACAAGGGCACTCCAGATCCCAATCAGTGATGTGCCTAAGGCACATGGAGACCCTTTTAAAGAGGAAACAGCTAGGCTGGGGTTCTGAATAGCAGGGCCCCAGCCAGACTAATGTCGAAAACCAGTGAAGTATCAGCAAAAAGTGGAGGTACCCTGTGAAGCAGATCCTACTCTCCTACACAACCCCCCAAACGTAGGGACATTAAACTAACCTTGCCCAGTTAAGTCTTCATGTTCTAAGTGGAAATACCTAGAGAGTCCATCTGCATTCGCATGGTTACTCCCAGGCCTATGTTCCACTGTAGGGAAATGGACCACCTAAGCAGTTTGGGGTTTTCACCCTTCATTTGTTTTAGCCATAAGAGGGGCTTATGGTCTGTCTGAACCAGGAAGTGTGTACCAAACAAGTATGGCCTCAACTTCTTCAGAGCCCAGACCACAGCAAAGGCTTCCCTCTCTATGGCTGACCAACGTTTCTCTCTAGGGGTCAGCCTTCTGCTAATAAAAGCTACTGGCTGATCCTGACCTTCTTCATTCAATTGTGACAGTACAGCCCCTACCCCCAATTCAGATGCATCAGTTTGAACAATGAACTTCTTGGAGTAATCAGGACTCTGCAGAATTGGAACAGTGCACATGGCCTGCTTGAGGTCATCAAATGCCTTTTGACAGCTAACTGTCCACTGAACCTTTTTGGGCATTTTCTTAGAAGTTAAGTCATTCAAGGGTGTCACTATTGATCCATACCCTTGACAAATCTCCTATAGTACCCAGTCAGGCCTAAGAAGGCTCTCACCTGAGTCTGGGTAGTGGGAGCAGTCCAGTCCATGATGGTCTGGATCTTGCTCTGCAAAGGTTGAACCTGGCCTCCACCCACAAGGTGGCCCAGGTACACAACCTGACTCTGCCCTATCTGGCACTTAGTGGCCTTGATAGTCAGGCCTGCCTTTTGCAGGGCCTGTAAAACATTCCTGAGGTGGACCAGGTGATCCTCCCAGGTGGAGCTAAAGACAGCAATATCATCTAGATAAGCTGCACTATAGGCTTCCAGTCCTGTGAGAACTGTGTTCACCAACCTCTGGAAAGTGGCAGGTGCATTTTTCAGACCAAAGGGCATCACCACAAATTGATAATGCCCACTAGGGGTTGAAAATGCTGTTTTGGGCTTTGCAGCATCAGCTAGTCTGATCTGCCAGTAGCCAGCTGTTAGGTCAAATGTGCTGAGATATTTGGCAGAGGCCAAAGTATCTATGAGCTCATCTGCCCTGGGTATTGGATGGGCATCAGTCCTAGTGACTGCATTGAGGCCTCTGTAGTCTACACAAAACCTCATCTCTCTTTTCCCACCACTGGTGTGAGGTTTAGGTACTAGGACTACTGGACTAGCCCAAGGGCTATCTGAGGGCTCAATCACTCCCAATTCCAACATCTTCTGGACTTCAGTCCTGATACAGTCCCTGACATGGTCAGGTTGCCTATAAATCTTGTTTTTAATAGGCAGACTGTCCCCAGTGTCCACTTCATGAGTGCACCAGGTGGTCTGACTGGGTGTCAGTGAAAACATATGTCTAAACTGATTGAGGACTTGCCTGCAATCAGTTTGTTGCTGGGTAGTGAGGCTGCCTGCCAAGGCTACACCATCAACTGACCCATCGTCAGGGTTCTGTGAGAGCAGGTCAGGGAGTGGGTCACTCTCTTCCTCCTGCCCTTCTTCAGTAGCCATGAGCAAGCCCATGTCTGCCCTGTCCACATATGGCTTAAGTCTGTTGACATGGAGAACCCTTTGGGGACTCCTGGGTGTTCCCAGGTCTACTAAGTAAGTGACCTCACCCTTCTGCTCAACAATAGTGTGGGGTCCACTCCATTTGTCTTGGAGAGCTGCTGGGGCCACTGGCTCCAACACCCACACCTTCTGTCCTGGCTGGTAAACAGTCAGAACAGCCTTTTGGTCATGCCAGTCCTTCTGCAGTTCCTGGCTAGCCTCAAGGTTTTTGGTTGCCTTTTCATGTACTCAGCCATCCTGGAGCGGAGACCAAGTACATAGTCCACTATATCTTGCTTTGGGGGCTTGAGAGGTAACTCCCATCCTTCCTTCACCAAGCACAGTGGACCCCTCACAGGGTGGCCAAACAGAAGTTCAAAAGGGCTGTAACCAACCCCCTTCTGAGGCACCTCCCTATATGCGAATAAAAGGCAGGGCAAGAGTATGTCCCATCTACGCCTAAGCTTTTCTGGGAGCCCTTTAATCATGCCCTTCAAGGTTTTGTTGAATCTCTCAACTAAACCATTGCATTGTGGGTGATAGGGTGTGGTGAACTTATAAGTAACTCCACACTCCTTCCACATTGCTTTTAAGTAACCAGACATGAAGTTTGCACCCCTGTCTGATACTACCTCCTTAGGAAAGCCCACTCTTGAGAAGATTCCCAGGAGGGCCCTTGCCACCACAGGTGCTGTAGTGGTCCTGAGGGGAATAGCTTCTGGGTACCTGGTGGCATGATCCACTACCACCAGGATAAACCTGTGCCCAGAGGCTGTTTGGGGATCCATGGGACCAACAATGTCAATCCCTACCCTCTCAAAGGGCACCCCCACCACAGGTAGTGGTATCAGGGGGCCTTTGTAGTGCCACCTGCTTTGCCACTGGCTTGGCAGGTTACACAGGAGCGACAAAACTCCTTACTGTCTTCAGACATGTGGGGCCAGTGAAAGTGAGGGACAATTCTGTCCCAAGTCTTGTTCTGGCCCAGGTGTCCTGCTAAGGGAATATCATGGGCTAGGGTCAATAGGAAGCCCCTGAACTTCAAAGGTATTACCAACCTCCTGGTAGCACCAGGCTTGGGGTCTCTACTCTCTGAGTACAGGAGTCCATCATCCCAATACACTGTATGGGGACCACTAGCTTTCCCAGCAGCCTCAGCAGCAGCTTGCTGTCTGAGGGGTTCAAGGAGGGGCAGCTCTGCTGCTCCTGGCTCAGATCTGCCCTAGAAGGTCCCCCTGTCCCCAAGAACTCAACCTGTTCAGGTTCAAGTTCCTCTGGGACAGTTCCTTCTTCAGGGCTGAGATCATCCCCCTCAAGGGACTGATCTTCCTCCTGAGCCAAGGGGAAGGCACTGCCTTAACCCTACTACTCCTCCTCTTGGAAGGCACTTGGTCCATTCTTCCAGAATCCAAGGCCTGTTCAGTTTTGGACAGTTTAGCTTGTGACCTGGTCACAGCAAACACATCTGCAGGGATCCCCAGCATTTCTGCATGGGTCCTGAGCTCCACTTCTGCCCAAGCAGAAGTCTCTAAGTCATTGCCAAGCAAGCATTCGACTGGTAGGTTTGCACTTACCACAACCTTCTTAAGGCCAGTTACCCCTCCCCAGGAGAAGTTAACAACTGCCAGAGTATGGTCTGTTCTGACATTGCTAGCATTGGTCACTTGGTACATTTCACCAAGTATAACTTGCCCAGGTAGCACAAGGTCTTGTGTCACCATTGTGACACTTGCCCCTGTGTCCCTAAATGCCAAAGCCTCTCGTCCATTGATTAAAGGCTGTTGTCTGTACTTGCCCAGATTACTGGGACTCACAGTGGAGGTCACATCCATGCCTCCATCACAGACTAACACAGCCTGAGTCAGTTCCCTGACTAAGTCAGAGCCCAACTCAGTTCCCAGGGTGAACCCTACTAAACCCTTTGCTGGAGCACCTCCACCAACTGTACTAGGGGGAACAGGTGCCTTAGGGGCATTGGTGGGTGCTGGACTGGAGTCTTTGGACTTGGTGCAATCACTGGTCCAGTGGGTCTTTGCTTACAGACCTTGCACCATGGTTTTCTTTGGCCTTTACCCTTGGTAGACTGGGAATCCCCACCAGAAGAAGATTTTTGGGGGCCTGATGAAGACTTTTGATCTTTACCCTTCTCCCCACCCTTGTCAGAGTTCTTAGTATCTTGCTTCTTGGTTTCCCCACCTTGGTTCTGTACCTTCTGCTTCACCCTGGTTCTGACCCATTTGTCTGCCTTCTTTCCCAATTCTTGGGGAGAGGTCAGATCAGAGTCAACCAGGTACTGATGCAACAGCTGGTTTTGACAGTTATTAAGAATCTGCTCCCTCATTATCAGATTATACAATCCTGAGAAGTCACACACCTTACTGCCCATCAACCAGCCTTCCAGAGCCTTGGCAGAACAATCCACATAGTCTACCCAGTCTTGAGTCTGTGCTTTTGGGTGTCTCTGAACTTCAACCTGTACTGTTCAGTGGTTAGGCCAAACCCATCAATAAGAGCACTCTTCAAGACCTTGTAATTATCAGCATCCTCCTCTCTAACAGTGAGGAGCTTGTCTCTACCTTTGTCAGCAAAGGAGAGCCACAAGATTGCTGCCCACTGCTCCTGAGGGACCTTCTGTACTTTACAGGCCCTCTCTAAAGCAGTTATCCATTTGTGGATGTCATCCCCACTCTGGTAGGGAGGGACAATCTTGCTCAGGTTCCTATGGTCATAGGACCTTTCCCTATCTCTAGGGACATGGCTGCCACCATGGGACTCTAGTCCCAACTTTCTTCTCTCTTTAAGGAGATCTAGGGATTCTCTATCTAAAGCCAATTGCTTCTTCCTGATCTCCAGTTGAGTTTCCTCATACTGGACCAGTCTCTTTCTTCTCTCATGAGAGGATTCCCTCCTGTGAGAAGAAACAGAGCTCCCTATTGAGGTGCCAGAGTGGTTAGACTCCTGAGAAGGAGACCTAGACTTTCTGAGCACACTCATAATCCTTCCTGGGGGACAAAGGTGTGGTTCTCAAGATCCTCATCTTCATCTTCCCCAGAAGGGATTGGGTTTTCCAGGTCAGGGTCATTGTCACCCTCCTGGTCAGTTTCAGAGGGGGCTGGGGGTAGTAGTACCCCTGGCCCCTTCCTCATCTGCTGGCCCACCCTCTGCTCCTACCCCTTCAGTCTCTGAAGACTTACTAAGATCATAAGCCACCAACAACTCCTGGAGGTGTTGGGTGGTGGGACTTTAGCCTGTCCTTAATTTCCTCACGTTACACAAAGCTCTCAGTTCCAAGAATGGGAGTGTGTCATACTTGGAGGGAAGCTCAATGGCTTCCTGCAGGGCATCTCTAGATCCTGCTTTTAAAGACATTACTAGTGTGGTGTGGTGTATGCACTACCTACTCTAGTGTGGCCTACTAAACTCTCTTGAGTTGTAGAAAGGGTTGTGCTATCCCTTAACACACAACTCTAAGTTCAGTAGAACTTACTGATATTCTAAGCTTAAATTATATGTACCTTAGGTACCTTTAGTGGTTTTCAGTTGATCAATTCAATTGAGATTATCTGGTAAAACAATAGCAAGCTGGAATCCCACACGCTGCACACCAATGTGAGAAGTTGGCCTGGCATATGCTGTCCACTAATTATAGTGGGCACCTTGCACCAGTCCAAATCGACTCTTATGGTAGGTAGGTTAAAGACAACCTTATTGAAAGCTATCCTAGTGGTAGCTGTGGAGAGCAGCCTTCAGGCTAAGTCTTGAAGGAATGTAAAGCAGCTTGTTTTACCAGTCTATAATCTCTTGAGTGACCAAATGAAAGAGCACCACACCAGGTATATATTCAAAATATATGTATTTATTACTAAACACACCCCTCTAGTCTCTTTATGAGGCTAGAGTTCGAAATACATAGGTTATAAGATCTTAAATCACAGTAATAGCACAAATACACGTTTGGGCCCTAGGGGCGTACCAAACCATATACCAATAAAGTGGTATGCGAACCACGACTGAACTAGACACTAGGCCTAGAGCCTCTAGAAGTGCTTGGACCACAAGGAACCACCCAAGGTAGTGACACAGGGGACCCACGGGAGAGCAGCGTGCAGTGTAAATACACAACCGCGATACGCCGTTAACTTCTATGGAGAAAGTCGGGATCGGGAAAATAGAGGAAAGGGACACTTAGAAGAGGACTAGGACAAAACCCTTTGAGATCTAGGACTTTGAAGAGTCTCTACCCACGGGAGCACCGGAGTACTCGTGTTACCTCACCCAGGGAAGCCGGGTGCATAGGTGCCTTTCGGGGTCGGGTTTCGTCGTCGGTTCTTATGGCGATCTGCTGCAAAGTGCTGCTGGCGACCAGGAGAAAAGTGTCCGGGTGGATCCAAGAGTGGATCGGAGTTCTGAAGAACCTGAAAGCAGAGGGGACAGAGTCTGGGTCACTAGCCAGTGACCAGGGAGGCGATGGACAGATGCCCACCGATGTCGAGTGCTTCAGATTCGATGACGGTCGTCTTGACTCTTCAGCCACGAGGTCCGGGAGGCGTTGTCAGCGACCAGGAGCAGGATTCGGGCTGTTGCTCGATGTCTGTCGGGTGCAGAGGTGTCGGCGACCAGATTGGACCCAACAAGCCTTGGCAACGGCAAGTCTTGAGTAAGATGTAGATCGTCGATGATGCAGACCAGCAAGGTCTGGGGAACTCACCCAGCGGGGGTAAGTGAGGGCAGGCCTGGAGCAACCAGACTGCCAAGTAAAGAAAAGATTGGCCTTCGTTAAGGGCTACTAGCCAACGGGCTAGCGACCGCGAAGGAGCCTCGTGACGCCGCACGTGGAGCTGGCTTACAGGACACTCGTGGAGTGGGGGCCAGTGATCTTCGGTGCAGGTGGTGCTGGAGGCTAGAGCTACTCGGAGCCCAAAGCACGACTTCTTGGGAGACCCAGAAGATGGTGCACTTGCAAATGTGCTCGGTGTCCAGGGGTCACGGTCTCAAGTCACCCACGATAGCCACGGGCCTCAGCTTTGCTGGGGACTCAGGGTAGCCTCGGGGAAGTCTGAGAATCCACCTCTGGTGATGCGATGACTTCGGCGTCCGACGGGAGCTTCAGTGATGCGAACCGGACAGATGCTTCTTTGGTGCCTGCCAAGCAGGGGAGTCACTCCTTGACCCCAAGGGAGATTCTTCAGTCCTCTAATCGTGAGTAGAGCGTCGAAGGTCCAGGATTCTGTTTCAGAGTTTCGTCCAGGTATAATCTAAAGTCCTAGGGACTGGGTTCCTACCTTTATTCTAAAAATAGGGGATGGACTACTCTGTGGCCCCACCTATGGGTGGGTCAGGGCAGAGGGTGGCTACACCCTTTCCCTTTGTCCAGTTCGCGCCAACGCAGGGGCTGCAAGCCCCTGATCCGGTTTGAACTGGGGTATGCACAGGGACACCAAATGTGCCCCCAGTGCAGGACTTCAAAGCACCCGAAAGTGCTCCCGCCCAGCCCCAATACACATTGTCCTGTCTGGGGAGGTGGTCACACCTCCCTGGGACAGGAAACCTATTGTACAGGCCTCCCCTGCCGGAGTTTCGTCCAGCAGCAGGAGGCCAGACTCGTGTCTGTGGCAGCAGCATCCATTTTGTGATGCCAGGCTCTGGAAAGAAGTTACCGGACTCGTCAGAGTTAACATGCCTTTCCCTCTAGAAGGGTGGAATGCTACCCCCGCCGCCAGGATTGGCGGGGGTAGTATTCCAAGATGTTTGACACCAAACACGACATGTTTAGGTGCAGCCATTCCATAGTTAGCATTTTACCGCGAGGATATAATGCGTTTAAGAGTATATGGTCAGGCTGCACTACAAACAGCATCAGAGATGGTCTCCGAACGCTGCAGAGGGGCCCTGCTCATGCAGGGGCACCCTCTCACATAGGAACCATGCACTCTGCCTTTAGGATTGATAAGGCCTGCCTTAGGAGTGACTTATAGGTTTATATGTGTGTATGCATTTAGTGATATAGGTAACCTATACCACTGCAAGGGGTGCATGCACCACCTTACCCAGGCTGCAGTAGCAGACCTGTGGTGCCAGTTTGGATGGCCTACCAGGGGTGGCATAATACATGCTGCAGCCCCTGGCAGGCCTCTGAGGTGCCTATGCCCTTGGTACATAGTATACCATATACTAGGGACTTACAAGGGCACTCCAGATCCCAATCAGTGATGTGCCTAAGGCACATGGAGACCCTTTTAAAGAGGAAACAGCTAGGCTGGGGTTCTGAATAGCAGGGCCCCAGCCAGACTAATGTCGAAAACCAGTGAAGTATCAGCAAAAAGTGGGGGTACCCCTGTGAAGCAGATCCTACTCTCCTACAACCAGCCCCAGCATGACCCCCTTCACTGCCCGAACACCACTGCACTGCCCTAAACACTGAAACACCAGCCCCAGCACGACCACCTACACTGCCCGAACACCACTGCACTGCCCTAAACCCTGAAACACCAGCCCCAGCACGACCCCCTACACTGCCCGAACACCACTTTACTGCCCTAAACCCTGAAACACCAGCCCCAGCACGACCCCTACACTGCCCGAACACCACTGCACTGCCCTAAACCCTGAAACACCACCCCTGCATGACCCCCTACACTGCCCGAACACCACTGCACTGCCCTAAACCCTGAAACACCACCCCCTGCAGCACCCCCTACACTGCCCGAACACCACTGCACTGCCCTAAACCCTAAAACACCACCCCCTGCACCACCCCCTACACTGCCCGAACACCACTGCACTGCCCTAAACCCTGAAACACCACCCCCAGCACGACCCCCTTTACTGCTCGAACACCACTGCACTGCCCCAAACCCTGAAACACCACCCCCAGCACGACCCCCTACACTGCCCGAACACCACTGCCCTAAACCCTGAAACACCACCCCCTGCACGACCCCCTACACTGCCCGAACACCACTGCACTGCCCTAAACCCTGAAACACCACCCCCTACACTGCCCGAACACCACTGCACTGCCCTAAACCCTGAAACACCACCCCCAGCACGACCCCCTACACTGCCCGAACACCACTGCACTGCCCTAAACCCTAAAACACCACCCCCAGCATTACCCCCTACACTGCCCAAACACCACTGCACTGCCCTAAACCCTAAAATACTACCCCAGCACAACCCCTACACTACCCGAACACGACTGCACTGCCCTAAACCCTCAAACACTACCCCCAGCACGACCCCTACACTACCCGAACACCACTGCACTGCCCTAAACCCTAAAACACTCCCCCAGCACGACCCCCTACACTACCCGAACACCACTGCACTGCCCTAAACCTAAAACACTCCCCCAGCACGACCCCCTACACTACCCAAACACCACTGCACTGCCCTAAACCCTAAAACACTACCCCCGCATGACCCCTACACTATCCAAACACCAATGCACTACCCTAATCCCTAAAACACTACCCCCGCATGACCCCCTACACTACCCTAAACCCTAAAACACTACCCCCGCATGACTCCCTACACTGCCCAAAGACCACTGCACTACCCTAAACCCTAAAACACGACCTCCTACACTACACAAACACCACTGCACTACCCTAAACCCTAAAACACTACCCCCTACACTACACAAACACCACTGCACTACCCTAAACCCTAAAACACTACCCCCAGCAGTACCCCTACACTACCCAAACACCACTGCACTAACCTAAACCCTAAAACACTACCCCCAGCAGTACCCCCTACACTACCCAAACACCACTGCACTACCCTAAATCACTACCCCCAGCACGACCCCCTACACTACCCAAACACCACTGCACTACCCTAAACCCTAAAACACTACCCCCAGCACGACCCCTACACTACCCAAACACCACTGCACTACCCTAAACCCTAAAACACTCCCCCAGCACGACTCCCTACACTACCCAAACACCACTGCACTACCCTAAACCCTAAATCTACCCCCAGCATGACCCCCTACACTACACAAACACCACTGCACTACCCTAAACCCTAAAACACTACCCCCAGCACGACCCTCTTCACTACCTAAACACAACTGCACAATTTGTTACAGGCGTTGCAACGCAGGCCTGTGGTGCTTATTGGAAGTACCTATTGGGCTAGTTGGGCCCCAGGGACCCTCAGGATTCAAGGTGACCTAATCTCCCAACTTAAAACGCACCACGGGGCGCGTTTGCACAGTGGTGAAGGGAGGGCGGGGCCTCAGGTGACATGTGCGCAAACACGCCCTGTGGTGCGTTTTAAGTTGGGGAATTAATTCCCTTTGAATCCTGGGGACCCTGGGGCCAACTAGCCCACCAGGTACCTTCAGTAAGCACAACAGAGTTGCGTTGCAGAGAGGTAAAAAGGTGCGTGGCCTCGGAACGCCTCTCTGCAACTCAGCTCTGTGGTCCTAACTGTAGGTACCTGGGGGGCTAGTTGGGCCCCAGGGACCCTCAGAATTCAAGGGGACTTAATCCCGCAACTTAAACGCACCACGGGGTGCGTTTGCACACATGTCACCTCAGGCCCCCCCTCCCTTCACCACTGTGCAAACGCGCCCTGTAGCGCGTTTTAAGAGGTAGTTTTAATGCCCCTGCCCTATTATGTTCTAGGGACTTGCAGAGGAGGTCATGCTAATCACAGGGGTACCCCAATGCATAGTGTTCCCTATGTATGTATGTGTTTTCACTGTATTCTAAGTGTCTTTTAGCATAGCACTGGCTCTGGTTAGTCAGAGTCAGTTACCACCAGTACCCGTCTGAAAACGTTGTGGGCACAGGATGATTTTGCAACAAGGCCTCTTTCTGCTCCTCTGTTGGTTCTTTCTGCACATCTTTTGCTTCTTTCTGTGCGTTTTTTCTTCTTTCTTCACATGTCCTACCTCTGTAGGCATAGTTAGAAACTAGCATTTAAAAAAACCTTTGAAATTCACTTAAAAAATCATAGGTTTCAGGCACGTTATAGTTAGAAATTAGCATTTAAAAAACCTTTGAAATTCACTGAAAAAACCATAGGTTTCAGACACGTTATAGTTAGAAATTAGCATTTAAAAAACCTTTGAAATTCACTGAAAAAACCATAGGTTTTAGGGACAGTTATAGTTAGTTGGACATTTCACTCGTACAAAACCATAGAAATTCCCCCGTTATAGTTAGTTCAGCTAACTATAACTCGCGCCCACAATGCACTGCTGATGACGTCACATATTACATCACTCATGACATGGTCAGTGACATCACTGATGACATCACTGATGACATCTCAAATGACATCACTGATGACATCATCCATGTGATAATTTCATGCATCTTCTCACACCCTAATATAACTTTTGATACACCCACTCTAAATTACAGACTGCCATTCTCAAAACCATAGACACTCCAACACCAAAAACTACATACCCACTCACTGATTCTTAGGTCTACACACACATCCACTCACTCACCCGTACAGTCACTCATACTTAGTCACTCAGTACAGGACTATCATATGCACTCATACACCTATATAAACACTCACACACCGCCACTCATCCATAGAGGTACTCACACACCTAGTCAGTCATGCAAAAAACTTAATCACACACCCATTTACTCACCTATACAGTTATACACACACCAGCTCACTTACTCATACAAATACTAGCACATTCTTATGCTCTTATACAATCACTGATACAAGTACACACTCATCCATACAGCCACTCTCACAATCACACACTCTCACTTATAGCCATTTATATACTCCAACACACATATATACTGCCTTTCACATATGTAGTTACTCACACATGTACCACTGAGATATACATTCAATCACTAACACACCCATACACACACTCACCCACCCATACAGTCCATCACAGATGCACTCTTGAAACCATGCACCCAGTGAATCACCAACTCACACATCTATGCACAGTCACACACACCCCACCCACACAAACACTCAGGCACCCATACAGATACTCAGACAATCAATCAATAACCATGTAGACACTCATGTAGCTATTCAGAAAGCCATGCAGCCGCTTACAAACCAACAGACAGACTGATACAGACAGTCACACAGTTTAGTCGCTAACCCATGCATTCAGTAAGATACATTTAATCACTCACTTGTAGAGTCAGTCACTCACGTACTAAATCATCCATTCAGACACTTATACACCCACTCATTCTTCAATACACCTTTCCCTATATATATTAAACATATTTAAACTTTACAGAAACACACAGTCACTGGATGATGTCATCAGTGATGTCATCAGTGATGTCATTTGAGATGTCATCAGTGATGTCATCAGTGATGTCACTGACCATGTCATGAGTGATGTAATATGTGACGTCATCAGCAGTGCATTGCGGGGCGCGAGTTATAGTTAGCTGAACTAACTATAACGGGGGAATTTCTATGGTTTTGTACGAGTGAAATGTCCAACTAACTATAACTGTCCCTAAAACCTATGGTTTTTTCAGTGAATTTCAAAGGTTTTTTAAATGCTAATTTCTAACTATAACGTGTCTGAAACCTATGGTTTTTTCAGTGAATATATATATATATATATATATATATATATATATATATATATATATATATGCACATGAAAATCCAAGAGTGTCCAGTCACACTGGCACTACACAAGGACACAGACTCCACAGCAGTTGAAGTGGCAAGGTGTTTATTAATTAACCATCATTGTCCAAAGACGCGTTTCGGCCGCCAGACATGCGGCCTTGTTCACATAGTGCACTGCAAGTGAAGGTGATCTATATATACATGGTGAGTAAGCAGTAGTCTTTCTACAGTGGTATTCGTTCAGATAAGCACTTTACAACATGATGTGGCACTTTTACTGCAGTATCATTGCTTTACTGCAGTGTCATATTACTGTAATCTAAGTGCTGACCAATGACTGCATACATGGTGCTATAATGATATGGAGGTTGAAGGCATCTGTAATGTCATTCTCCTAAAGGCTAGCGCTGGTGTGGTAACTCGTGCTCGCTCTTGCCATTGCAAATATTACAGCGTTGGAAAATCCAAAGTAGCTGCGAGCTTGTGAGTATAAAATGTATCCTAAAACTTAGGATAAAGTATTTAATCAGTCGCGCAAGCCGCATAACTAAATTTGATTGACCATCAAATCGGCCAGCCCGTATTAAGTATTAAAATGCGGGGCTGAAGGGCGCAAGATCAGCAAAGAGTTAGATTAAAAAAATACCACGAGTGAATTTTAGTGCCTGTTAGTATTGTAGCGAGTACATGCTATTGCTGTTACTCATGAGTGATTACATTTGTGTGTGTGTTCTGTGAAAGGGAGGGAGGTGTTTGGAAATGTGAGTGAGCCCGTGAGTGCATCTGGTCGCGCAAAAATGTACTAAACCCAATGGTTAATGTGACAACATCTGCACACGGGGTGTTATTTAAAACAAAAGACACAAAAATTGATAATCATTATAGTGCCTCTACAGTACATATACACATGGGTGTATGCCACCCAATAGATTTCTAGGGGAACATTAGGTTAGGGAGGGAACAAAATGAATAACATTGTATGGAGATTCAACTGCTGCAGTTGCATGAAACTATGATGGACATATTTAAGAAGTGTGGCAAAAACGCAAGGATTCCAAAAAATACATGTAGCAAACCAATAACACAATAAATAGCTTACTGTTAGAAATATAAATATAAAGCCCGCAAATTGCTAAAATAAGCATATATGCGATTTCAACCTAGATATTGTGCAAATAAATAGTTTATAAGCAGATAGTCATGGCGAGAACATATTGAGCCATTGATACCCATTCTCTATCTAATAAATGGTTTGCTAAAGCACCTAGGGTGCCATAAATATAGTGGTGGAACTAAACATAGCAGAATCAGTGGGGCATTGGTAACAAATCTATGTGTCATCGATGTGTATACGTATAGCCTGTTCATACAGTAAGAAATCATAGGAAGTTATGCAAATCTTCACTCAAGTTTAACCCAGATGGGGCCTTGGTGTTGAACTCGATGATGTGTTTGCTCTCTAGCTGTCTAAGGAGTTTTCCCGATTTCCACCCCTCACTAGCATAGGTATGCAATCAATGACCGAGTACTGTAAATGGGCCAAGTTGTTGCTGTGCTTGTCACTAAAGTGCCTTGCTACAGGGTAAGTAGAATCATTGTTAACTATGGCCCTAAGATGTTGTAAGATGCGCTGGTGCACCGGTAGCTTTGTACTTCCAATGTACCATAGGTTACATGAACAGACAAGTAGGTAAACTGCAAACTCAGTTTTGCATGTGAGGCGATGCCTTATGATGAAGGGATGTTTCTAAATACTGAATCTACCTGGGTGATGCTTCTGCCAAATTTGCAAGCCCTGCAACTGTTGCATTTTTGAATCCCTTGATATCAGATAACCAGTTACTCTTGGAGATGATTTCTGGACTGTTTTTCACAAGGGCATCATGCATAGATGGTGCTCGTTTGTATGTGATGTCTGGTTGATTTGACACTACTGGGCCTAATATGGGATCAGATTTGATGATGCCCCAGTGCTTGTTTATCACTGCTCTGATGTTGCGGGCTTCAGTGTTATATGCCGTGATGAATCTGGTTGTGACTGTATGTAAAGGCTCTGGACTGGGGATACTAGTGTTTGTGTCATCCACTCGGGTGTCTTTGAGTAGGTCTTCCCTTGGGATCTGATTGGCCCTGTTCATAGCTTTTTAATGTTGGCTATGGAATAACCTCTTAGTTTGAAATGTTGGAATGACTCTTCCTGGCATATTGCTAGATCTGATGGTGAGCTACAGATCCTGCGTATGCGCAGCATTTCCCCATAGGGGATGCTGGCAATGAGATGCTTGGGATGAAAGCTGGCCGCGTGGAGTGTAGAGTTCCCTGCTGTAGGCTTTCTATGTAGTTTTGAGTTAATTTTTGCTCTCTCACATATATTTCTACATCCAGAAACTCAACGGATGTCGCACTGATGGTGGCATTGAATTCTAAGTTCAAAATATTAGAATTAATATCATCAATAAAGGACTTAGCGCTGGTCGCATCACCCTTCCAAATCACAAAGACATCATCTATATATCTTAGCCAAGTTATGACATTGTTGTTCCATGTTTCACATAACTGACCTCTAAGTGTCTCCTCCTCCCAGGCTCCCACATGTAGGCAAGCATAACTTGGCGAAAAGCAAGACCCCATAGCCACTCCCCTTAACTGTTGGTAGACTTTGTTGTTAAATAAGAAGTAATTGTGGCATAGGCACCATTCAATGAGGAAGAGCAAAAGTTCGTTATGTTTGTAGCAATTGATCGGTTTTTTGTCCAAAAATATTTACAAGCTGCAATGCTGTCACTATGACTAATACTAGTATACAGCGACGTAATGTCTAGTGACATAAAAATGTAGTCATGACTCCAAGGAATGTCTTTGATTTTCAGCAGGAAATCACTAGTATCCCTGAGATAAGTTGACAGACTGGAGACCAGGCCCTGTAAGAAATAGTCAACATACCTTGAGATATTTTCACATATATTTTTTCGGGCTGATATAATTGGGCGTCCTGGTATAGGAACAGTACCTTTGTGTATCTTAGGCAGAAAGTATAGGATAGGTGTTACTGGAAACTCAGCATGCAGAAAAGACAATTCATCCTTGCTAATGACTCCCTGTGCTCTAAATCCATTGAGATGTTTCTTTAGGTCTTTATTGCTGCTAGCGACCTCTTTGTGGCTGGAGATTTTGTAGCAAGTTGAATCCGATAAATGTCTTTCTAATATATTTAACTTGTCCAAACATTTTCTCTACTGGTGCATAAACTAGAGTGGGAATAGTAGATCTATTATTCCCAGGCTCCATTTCCTAATATTGGTTAAATATATTTATTAATAGTATTTGTTTATAATTGTAATTTTATAGTATTTGTTTTTATTTTTATTTCTTATTACACTTTTAGAATATTTTTTGAAAAATGTCAGTTTAAATTATTTTACATTTTATTTGTTTGGTAATTTATTTAATGATTTGGAAGTGAATTGCTAATATTTTTTATGTTTCATGTATATATATATATATATATATATATATATATATATATATACATATATGTATATATATATGTAGAGATATATATGTATATATAGATAGATATAGATATATATATATATATATATATATATATATATATATATATATATATATATATATATAAATAATGGAATGGTTTTCAAGTAGTAAATTTAAAGAATTAAGCAAAAAATAATATAATGTAACATATATTTTTTAATAATTGTGTTACATTATTTATATATATATATATATATATATATATATATATATATATATATATATATATATATATATATATATATATATATATATATATATATATATATATATATATATATATACATGCACATTACTTACTGGCAGTCGCCAGTAGGTAGTTATAGTTAGGACCAAAGTTTCCATAGGAAAAGCGTTTTTTGTTTTGCCAATAACTTTGGCGCTGCTTGAAGAACCTTCATGAAATTTTCACAAAACTTCCGCTTTTTGGTTCAGCTGCTGTGTTTAAAGTTTCGGGGTGATCTGTCAAGGGAGGACTGAGAAAAAAGGGGGGTCCCAAAACACGTTTTCCCCATGTTATGTCTATGGGCATTTTACATTTTTTGAATATGACTACAGCCCGAACCGCTGAATGGAAGTACACCAAGTTTGGCAGAAAGTTAGGTGTTGGTCCAGAAAGCGTGGTTTTTGTGATTTGGTGTAAATCTGTTCAGTAGTTTCAGATATATTTAAGTTAAAATAATATGGATATCTGGGAGCCCAAGAGCCTACTGAAACCCTACTGAAATCTGATTGGCTGCCAACACTCCAACAAGGACATGTTGGCAGCCATCTTGGGACTCGGTTGAATTGAGTCCCCAAAAAATGTAAAAACGAAAAAGAAAAGGGGGCAGAGTAGACCCTCCCGCTGCTTTGGGGTCCGCCATCTCCTAGGGGCTTCATGGTAAATTAATGAGGGGGGCATGCACGGACTCCCCTGCAGCCTCAGGGTTCACCACCTCCCTGGGTTCCTATTTTAAAAAATGCGGGGTGCCGCGCAGACGCTTTGCAGCTCCAGGGACCACCACCTCCCTGGTGTAAATACAAACAAAGGAGAGGGGCCATGTGGCCTTCCTCCTAGAGCCATAGATGGCCCTGAGAACCACCACCACCCCAAGGCCGGCTCCAGCAATGTCCAGGGGAGCCCACCCCCTGGGATACTGCAATTTGCTATGGCAGACTCTGCTCTGCTTCATGCAAGCAAGAGCAGAAAAAACGCTCTCTCTTGCACAAAGCAGAGCAGAATTGCTTTTGGACAAGGGAGCTCTCCGCAGGATGCAGGGAGCCGGCAGGGATCGTGGGGGCACTCAAGCTTCCTCAGCGGTTCCCAGCGGAGAGGCCAGGCCCTTGGGGATGGGGTCCCAGAGGCCATTTGAGATGTCATCAGTGATGTCACTGACCATGTCATGAGTGATGTAATATGTGAGGTCAAAAGTAGTGCATTGCGGGGGCGCTAGTTATAATTAGCTCAGCTATAACTGCTATATTTCACTGGTTTTGTACAAGTGAAACCTGAGCCTAACTATAATGTCCCTGTAACCTTGTTTTTTTCAGTGAAAATATATGTATACATGTATGTGTGTTTATATAACTATATATTTATATATAGTATTATATATTAGTGAGATTTATTTAATTAACATTATATTGATGGTATATATTCAAATACTTATGATTTACTACTTTAAGCTGTAAATAAATTAAGAAACTATGGGGGATATTCTCAAGAACGTGTGATAAACATCGCCAAAATAGGTTAACGCAAGTTTTCATATCGCCGTCTATTGCGGGAAAATAACTCCGGTTTAAAGTCGTATTCTCAACACGGCAGTAACATGCAATAGACTCCCGATAATGCCTCAAATGTCAGCGATAACATTACCGGGACGGCGATGAAAATCCAAACCCGAACGCGAAAAAAGTTGCGATGGGCCCAACCGCGATAAGACAATCAGCGAAAAGCAGCGCCAGGCCTTCAAATCACACACGACACGCGGGAAAAATGACTACAAAAGCAGAAAAAAAAAACCACGAACAAAAACCAAACTACAACAAAGTACAATGGAGGCAGCCGGAGCAGGTACAGAGGACGGCCAGAACCCCACAGGCCCCCAGGAGGAGCAGCCTGGGACCTCGGGGACAGGGGAGGGCAAGGACAAGAAGAAGAGGAAGACACGGTTCAGTCCGCAGGAAAACAGGATCCTGATCACGGAGGTGATAGAACACCATCAACAACTGTACGTCACCTCCACTGTGTCATTGGCAACAAAAAATGCAACATGGCAGTCCATCCTGGACAAGGTGAATGCAGTCAGAGTGCTGAGGAGGACAATGGAAGAGCTCAAGAGGCGCTGGAATGATGTGAAGCGCAAGACCAAGCAGAAACTCGCCAACAACCAGAAGGCAGCAATGCAGACTGGAGGTGGGAGTCCAGTGCCACAGGAGAAGCTGGATGAGATGGAGGGAATGGTGGCCACAGTCATCAGTGGGGAGACGGTGGCAGGAGTTGGGGGACCGGACACTGCTCAACATGACCTGACACAACAGCAACAGGGTGAGTAACCACCAGGGACTGGGGGACGGGGAGATGGGCACAATGGAACACATGCACAATCAAGCGGAGCACAGTGCACACCCACAATGACTCTGGATCATGTGCCTAATCCCCTTGGCACACTGCAGCACACCTAGAAACAGCAAGTAGGCCCCCGTCGACTATGTGCCCAGAGGGGGCCCTTCCCACACATCACCAATCTCACAACCAACTCATGCACATGTGCTGAACCCAGAAAAGCTGCGGGTCCGTGAGCCACACTGACAATGCAAGTGACACTGCATGACGATTAGCATGGCTGCAGTCCGATCATCATGACATGGTGCACGCCACCACACTGAGGTGGCTGAGTGTGGACCACATCCGTAAAGGAGCAGGTCACACTCTGACACATCCACCTGCACAAACAAACCCTGACGTCAACAACACATCTGCGAACAAACCATGGCCCAGAGACCCAACTCCCACCAAGAGCCCAATTTACCTAAGAATGCAACATCTCAGCACTGTATAAGCATAGAAGTCAAAGGCACACCGCCTGAAAGGGATAAGGGCCAGCCAAATCAGAGCTGCAGGGGCGACTCTCCCAAAATGCAGCACACACACACATGACATTCAGAGCACATCAACATTGACAACAATGTGGTACAAACTGCAACACGTTCACAACAGAACAGAGGACACAACTGGTGCCGCTTGTGTGTAGAAACTGGTCAATCACATTTGGCATAGCAGGGAAATGTGAGATGATAATGTACAAGTACAAACACACATCCGTGATGTTGTCGAAATGTCCACTGTCCCGCATCAAATAGGCAGCTCCTCCCAAACAGTCACAATGTACATTGTCATGCAGTTTGTATGTAAACTTGTACAATGCGTCAACATACATGTGAACACAATGTCAAACTGCACCTCCACTTCACATTGCAGAGGGAGAACCAACACCTCCTGCAGAGCAGACCCAACAGCTCTTCACTGATGACGAAGAGGACCTCCACACCTTCGACACCGGCGCCCTCCAAGAGTTCATGGACAGCTACGGCACCTCACCTCCAGGAGCAGGGCAGCCCAGCTGCATCGAGGAGACACCACCCCCTGCACAGACCACACAGCAGGAAGCACCTACCACTCGGCTGTCTCCCAGGACCCCCACGAACAACACATGGCCTTCCAACGCTGTGTGTTAGAGGTCCAGGAGAAGATGGCTGATCAGGAGCGGGTGGGGTTCGACCTGATGGCAGTCAAACTTGATGCCATACATGGGTGTCTAAGTACCATCAGGGACCACTTACAGTCCCTAACAGACACCCACAGTCCGCTCCATGCTCTCCAACGATCCATGGCTGACATCGCTGGAGTCATGATACTGAGACAAGAACAACTGTCCAGTCAGAGTGGCTCCAGCGATGTCAGCCGGGAGTTGGGACAGATGCGGGGGCTCATGGAGAACATGGAGCGGATGACGACGTAAAGAATGGCTGCCACGGCTGCACACCAGCGAGATGTGGCTGGGACCTTCCATGCCCTGCAGCACATCGTCATGGCATTGCTGCCTCAAGGCCTTGCGCAGATGAATGCTGCTGCTGCTTCTACATCCACATCTCTGCCCCCTGATGTGTCAGTGCTTCACAGTGCGGCAGGCAATCCACCACCACCCACGTGTGAGGCACATGTGACATCAGAGGACGAAGATGTGGGTGAATCAACCTTACTGGTAAGGAGGAGGCAGTAGCATTCATCTCCGCCATATGGCCTGTTTCTGCTTGGTTCTGCCCTTTGCATCATCACCTTCCACCGTCCCCCGATACACTCTACGACACTCACTTTGGACCTCGACATGGACTGCCATTTTCTGTTTGGTTACCAATGACACAGCGATCAGACTGCGGACTGAACTCTTCCTCTTCCGATGTACTTGTCATTCCCTGAAGGACTCTGGCTGGCCCTCCACGGGCCAATAATGTGAAGTGGGGTTTGCATGGCCCTGTACTGCTCCAGCTGCAACACTCCACTGGATGTGAATTAAACATTCAGAATCGCACAGATGTGTCATGCCTTTGATCATTCAAGTATGAGAGTATGGATGAATGTAGGGTCAGTGATTCCTCCTTACGTCCATGTCGCTCATGTCGTGGGACTTGAGTCACAGGGTGCAACATTGCCGATTGCGGTCCAGGTGGCGTAGACACTGCAACAGAGACACAAGCATCAGTTACTTCCATGTCCAGCCCAGAACAGAAGCACGCCCAGAGACCCGGGCTCATTGTTCCCACCCCAACGCTGACCTGCCATACGCCAGGCCAGTCCACTCCGCTTACGCTCAGAGGGTGGGACGACAAAGCTACATGTCCCAGGTCTTCCCTGTAGTGATCTGATGATCATTGGTCTAGTTGTCAGCATGCCACAGCCACTCCCTGAGGGCTGGTTCACACCCACACCACACCCATCCAGCACAGGCGTCACAGGACATGTGACCCTGCCAATAAAAGGGGGCTAGCACGTCACATTCCCCACTGCCGGAGACGACATGATGGCGTCCGCACCACGCGACCCAATCATGAAGGGTCCATGACTTGTGGCGCACTGAGTTGGTGGCACCTGCTGCACTGCGGCCCGCACGGGCCTACCGCCACGGGACGATGACTTGCGGTGCACTGAGTTGGTGGCACCCGCTGCACTGCGGCCCGCACGGGCCTACCGCCAAGTGACGACTTGCGTTGCACAGGGTCAGTGGCACCCGCTGCACTACGGCTGGCAGGGGCCTACCGCCACGCGACGATGACTTGCGTTGCACAGGGTCAGTGGCATCCGCTGCACTGCAGCTGGCAGTGGCTTACCGCCACGTGACGATGACTTGTGTTGCACAGGGTTAGTGGCACCTGAAGAGCTGAGCGGGTGTGCAGCCTGTGATGATGCGTTGGCCTCGATACGGCGTCCAGCGAATCAAGACTCAAATTGAACAGTGTGCCCTGCTGGACCGCAGTTTACGCGCAGGCAGCAGTCAGCACACACATGACTCCGCGGTGCGGTGCCGCAGGGTGCACTGGGGGCCTGTGGCGTGGAACCCAGCGATCGGCTGAGGAGGATGCACCGGCACGTGGTGGGCCCTCTTAGAGACATGCCGGTGGCGGCAGGTGAGCATCGAGACCTGGGTGCGTAGGGGAGGCCAGTCATCGCTGGGCGGAGGACCGGTCTGGGGACCAGGGCTGGGGTGCAGCAGGCGCACAGGATCGCGCAGTCACCACCGGTCACGTTGGCAGACTCGTGGCTGGGTGGGGGGCACCGCCCTTGCTGACACGACCCTGCATGCGATGACGTGATGTGCGTGGGTTGGTTTGGGATGTAGCCACCTTGTCTCCAGTGTGAATGTGCACATTGAAGGTGGTCAGCCATGTGTGTGTAGGCCTATGGGCAGGTTGTGGCGCAGACTGTGACACATCCAGTAGTCACTTTGGTGGTGGATTGGTGACGTGTGCATTCCCACAGTTGTGATTTGGGGGATTGTGGAGTTGAGGTGTGTGGTGTGTTCAGTTGGTACTTGCCGATGGGCAGTGCATTTCCATGGGGGCCATCCTCAAAGCGCTGGTTGGTGGCGGACTTGCGGACATGTGGGGATCATGCACACCGCCTGGGGAGTTTGCGACGACATTGGTGGACAGGCCACGGTGGTCCACTTCTGTATGCACAGTGATGGCATGCGTGTGGTTGCTGTTGCGGTGATTGTGAGCAGTGTCGACAGGGGGCACTAGTCATACACATGTGCTGTGAATTGCCCCCAACACGTGCGTGATGCCAGCTATGGTGTAGTTCCCTTGCGTGGTCTCAAGATGTTCCTGCGCAGTGTGGGGGAGTGAGGGGCAGGGGTATCGAGCTGACACACACCGCAATGCTTTTAGGTATGATGAGTCCTGCATGATGTGACCATAACAGCAGTTCGTGTGGTCGTTACCTTCCTCTTCATTCCTACGACAGTTACGGCCACACGTAGTTCTGTTACGGTCTTCTCATGCATGGTTTATCATGCCTGTGAGCATTCCGGTTTGTCCAAGTACAGTACACTGTTCCAGATTAGGCATGTGACTATACGGAAGTTTGACCATTGTCACCATTTCTCCCACAGGTTTCTGAAGGCATGTTGCCCTGTTGAAGTTCCCCATTGGGAATGGAATGCATTGGCTGTGCTTTTCGTTTTGTTTGTTTGTGTATTTGTAATAAAGTTCTGTTTTTACACTACTGTTGACTACTGGACTTCATGACTTGGCGCACCCACATTTCGGTTACTACGATCTTGGGCATGGGGCTCGGAGGCGTCTGGCACGGCTGGCGTTGGGGTTGGTTGCGCAGGTGCAGTACGAATTGGAACTATTGTGTGGTGCGGATACAGGGGCCAGCGGTTGCTTTTGTGGACATGCATCCATGACATGTGTGTGGGAGTTTGATGGGGCTGGCTGTGAGACTCCTCCGATTCCGGCAGTTGTTGGTTGGAAGGTACCAGGGGCCAACAGGTGCAGCACAGCCAGCAGCTTTGTCTGCGGGGGGATGTGGGTTGTCCGCTGTGTTGGTACCGTCAGCCTGTGGGCAATGTGGGTCAGGATGCGGTGGATGGTTGTCCTTTTGAGCCTGTGTTGGCCAATGGCTTCCTCTGGCGTTGAGTCTCTGGGGCTGGTGCGTTTTAGGGTCGTCCACTGTCCTGCACTGCCTAGGTGGTAATCCAGATGGAGTGGTCCGGGGCGGGGGGCCTGGGAGTGGTGGCGGTGGGTGTTTTGGCCCTCTTGGTTCTCCGAGCTGCATGATCATTGGCTCCATGACATGTGTTGGTCTTCAGATGTGGCTCTGGGCTGGGCTCCCTTTCATACTGCAGGTAGTCGTCCTGCTTAACACCAGCAAAAGGCAGGTGTTAAATCCCTGCTGCTAACGCGCCTTATCGCCTGTTCTTGGTTCGCATAGCAGATTTGGCTGGTCGTTGAGAATCTCGCGAAGTGGTGTTTTCGTGTTTTTTTGCACAGGAACGCCTACTCTGCATATCATTAGCGTTAGTTGCCACACTCATCCGTGGCGATGTTTTTTGCGGCAGCTATCGCTGGTAAACTGGCGATATCGGCAGTTTGCACCAGCTTGCGAATGGGGCGATGAGTCTATCGCCACTTTTGCGGCGCTAAAGTGCAGATAAATCGGCGATAAGTCCTTGAGAATATGCCCCTATATTTTTGTATGTTTTCTTAATGAAGTTAGTGTGAAACAATATTTTTTTTTCAAGATTTTTATAATTACGATAATAAGGATAGGTTTACGATACTTTTATAAACAATGTTTTTGAAACACTGTTTGTGTTATATGTTATTGTTGATTTTGATATTGAGTCAGTGATCCAAAAATTCCAGTGGCCCCAGGGTACCAGCAATGTTACTATCTGACTATTTAAACAAGAGTGCTGCAATTCATGTTCTTTACTTCTTTCCTTGAATTACCCAGCTGTTCCTGCTGGAGGCCATACCCGAAGGCCATGCCCTTGAGCCCTGGCGAGAGATAGTCACATGGTTGTGCCTCCAGAAGATGGAGGAAATTACGGTGGAGTGCCACAGGCTGGGGGAGCTGGAGGAGGCCATCACCACTGCCTTGGATCACCAGCCAAAGGGATACCAGCCACACCATTGCCACCACATCAGGCAGCTGAGTTTGCAAACCACACAATGGCCACATATGCCCACTATAGCAACTGATCAAAGGTCTGGAGGATATCAAGGATGGCCAGTGCTGACTGGAAGAAAACCAGCTGGACATTTTAAGGAGCCTGGAGGCCATGAAGGCATTTCTTTTATGGAGGAAGTGGCCCTCTTGCAGAAGGAGAGGGTGGCAAGGAAAGCTAGGGACATGATTTTTAGGGTTTAGGGTGAGGGGTGGGCCTGTTGTAGGAATGGTGGGGCTTTTCTTTTCTTTTTTTATTTTATTTAATACTGGTCATTACTGGTTAGTGAAGCACCACCAGCATACTGCTGACAAAGGCTGAGCCCTGCACCTTGCCCATCACAAAGCAATTTTTAACCTGTGCCCATCCCCTTCTTCCTCTCTTGAGTCTGTCCCTACCTAACCTCCCTTCCTTAGTAGGTAGTATACATTCCTTACCTCCTCCAGTCCACCCCACAATCAGTGTTGGAAAACTAACTGTGAAAATACCTACACTCCTCTTATTTTGATCAATATGAGCAACACTCAGTGTTCCTTCAGTAATAGTTATATACATACTGCTCTTGTTGTACCTTCTGTATCTATTGGTCACTATTGGTGACCACCAGCACAGAGCCAAAAAACCCTCCTTCCCTTTCTTAGAACTTCTTCTCTTACCTGAGTAGAAAAAGTGATGTCTGCTATCTCACTAATTGGCCCAAATACCTTAAGGCAGGGTTTTCTAAAAGGCATTCTTTATGCTGATGATGGGTGGCCCATTGCTAACAATGAAGATATCACAGGAAAAACAAGCTGCTTCTTATTCTGAATGGTGCTGGTTTTCCAGCCAATGGGTTCTCATTCTGCATCACAGGCAACTAGACTAAGTGAAAACACAGAGTGAATGGAAAATCCAATACAGAGTTCATCATGATAAAACAACAACTAGCAACAAAGTGTAGATTTATTAACTAAAGTAATCATAATGAAGTCCTCTAGTCTCTGGACTCAGGAGAAGGGTACTTCAGTAGATTCCATGTGGCATGTATTATGTAAAACACTAAGGGTCTTATTTTAAGTTTGGTGGTCTGATGGTCCAGCAAATCAATGGTGGCAGTGCGGCTAACGCTGCACCGGTGGTCCAACCGCCCAATACCAAGTTGGGCGGTCAGACCGCCATGGGACCGCTGCTGCCACCAGGGTCTTGCAGTGGTCGGAGGCTGCTAATATGCTGGCGGTTCTACTGTGGCACTGCCGAGCATATTAGGAGTTTCCTTACTGCCACAGTTTTCATGGCGGTGAGCCTGCTATGAAAAATGTGGCATTGAGGAAACAAAGGGGACCCTCCAGGGCCCCCTGGTGCCTCTGCACCAGGGGATGCATGCAGGGGAGCACATGGTGTGCCCCCCTGCCTGCATGTACCCCGAGTTCCTGCAGGGCATGGACTTGACAGTCCATGTCCTGCAGGAAGGGGCAATGGCGTTCCCATTGCGGTGCCTTGCTGAGGCTCACGTATGAGCCTTAGCACTGCACCGCCATGGGCCAGCTGCCACAGGACCACCTGACCTGGATTCCTGTCGGAATCTGACAGGTGAGGCATTATGGTTTGGCTATGTGGCAGCAGGGTGCTGGCTATAATAAGGCCCTAAATGCACACGACCTATTGTTGCCAAACCATTGTTGTAATTTATTCACTATACTATGATGTTGCTCTCTTGCATGGGCGCTATGGGTGGAATGGGCCAATTTACAATAATTGATACCCTCCTCCTTCTGTAATGCCAAGTGTGAGATCTGTTTACGAGAGACAGCAGGCCATACTGTGCAGCCACATACCCAGATTTGCTATGCAACCTTACACAATGTCAATGAATACTGAAGGTAGAATTCACCCTTTCGCAACCCTCACGTTAGTGTCATGGAACAACAGGGGACTTAACAATACCCGCAAGGGTAAACAAGTGACACAACATCTGCAGCTACACCAGATAGACATCGCATTCTTAGAGGAAACGCATTTAGCCCCCAACGCTCCAACTGCCTTTGCTAGGAACTGGGGCCCACATTGGTACTTCGCAAACTACAGTTTGTACGCTAGGGGGGGGTCTCCATCCTAATACACAAGCGAATCCCATTTAGCCCACTAGAAGTGAAGAGCGACAGGGAGGGGCGATATTTAATAGTGAAGGGCCACTTGCTGGGACATACCATTCTGCTGGTTAACGTATACACACCCAATATAGATGACCCCGATTTTTATTTAGACTTACTAACCCAAATTGACCACATGTGGGCTACGTAAGTGTGCCTCAGGGGTGATCTGAATATACTACTAGACCCCGTCCGTGACAGCACCTCGAACTCCCCCGACACGAAACCCAGAGCCCGTCGCATGCTAGCGGACCTGACCGAGGAATACAGCTTAGAAGATGTCTGGCACCACTTATATTCCACACAGGTAGCTTACACGCATTATTCGGCATATCACAACACATTGACCCGACTAGACTATTAGTTATTATCACCCAGTCTAATAAATGTGACAGTCTCCATGCAGCACTTAACACGCATCCTATCGGATCACTCACCAGTGTTGGTGAAGATGCGCATTCCTCGGGTGGGTGAGGTAGAGCGGAAATGGAGATTTCCTGACATGGCCCTCAGGGACAAGGTATTCAAGTCCGAATTGCGTCAGGCAATAGTGGAGTACTTTGAGCTAAATGAAGGTACTGTGAATTCATGGGCCACACTGTGGGAAGCCTTCAAAGCTTATGTTAGAGGAATTTGTATTTCCAAACACGCAAGTATTCTCAAAGACCTCCGCTGCACACTCTCCCAAGTAGAACAACAGCTATAGGAATTCGATCAAGCACAAGTGACACCCTCAATCCACATACACACCACAATGGGCCAAACTGTTGACAGAATTTCATGAGGCAGCAGACCGGGGGGCACACTACCTGTTGAAACACGCAACCGCGAGGAGGTATGGGGAGGGCGAATGCCCGGGGCGCACATTGGCATGCACACTACAGCCCCCCAGAGGTCAGCTATACATATCGGCACACCAGCGACCCAACGGTACAAGGGTAACAGATACAACCCACATACAAGACACAGTGCTTAATTATTACACAGACTTATACACCTCCGCTCCCCCGAGGACGTCTCGGAGTGCAACAGCTACCTAGACAAAATAGCCATGGTATGGATCAATAATGCGCATCAGCAGTTTCTCAGTGAACCCTACACAGAAGAAGAAGTTACCCAAGTAATAGATGCCATGGATGGCTCTAAAGCGCCATGTCTCTATGGCTTCTCGGGCTGCTTTTACAAAACACACAAACATTTACTCGCCCCTATCTCCTAGAATTATACCAGGAAGCAATGGAGAAGGGCGTCCTCCCACCCACCCTCCGGGAAACCATGATAATACTCCTCCCCAAACCAGGAAAGGACCCATTACAATGCAGGTCTTACCGCCCGTTGTCTCTATTGAACTTTGATAATAAAATACCCGCTAAAATGTTAGCTACTAGGCTCTCCATCACACTGGACCAGATTATTTCCCCAGCACAATCCGGGTTCGTCCCACATAAATCCACGGCTCTGAATATTCGCACACTTTTCGCAGTCCTCCACAGAATCTCGCCGACAACCCCCGCTGTTGCTGCACTATTAGATGCTGAAAAAGCATTCAACTCCCTGGAATGATCCTTTTTACAGTCCACGCTTCACAGGATGGGCATTCCAGGGACGTTCACTTCCATCATCCACCTATTATACACTAAACCCACCGCCTATATTTGCTTAAGTGGAACATTGATCAAAGCATTCCACCCCACACGTGGGACCAGACAGGATTGCCCACTGTCGCCCTTGTTGTTTGTCATTGAATTAGACCCACAAGTACGTCACCTACAACAACGGCAAATTCACAGAAGCTACAATTGAAAACCGGCCCCCTACTCATTACGCTGTATGCGGATGACATTATTCTGTATATTAGGCAAACTAGCAACAATCTGGATCCAATACTCAGGCAGGTGGGTAGATTTGGGGCCATATCTGGCCTCCAGATAAACTGGGGCAAATCTGAGCTGTTCCCTTTGACCCCATGCACTGGGGAAATTGACACCGAGTACCCCCTTGTAAGGTGTGAGGACTCTGTCAAATATTTGGGGATATACATCCATAGAGATCCAGAGCAGATTCTGCGACTGAACTACGGGGCCGCGCTTGAAAAACTGACCAGTCAAGTAGAACGCTAACTAAAACTGCCAATAGCGATGGCAGGCAGAATTGCAATAATTAAAATGGTTGTGCTCCCTAAGTTCCTCTATTTGTTTCATAATATACCCATCCCACTGACGTCCTCCTTCTTTGCAACGCTACGCACACCACTCTTACGCCTGTTATGGTGTAATAAACAGCCTAGGATACAGTGGGACACACTGACGTTGCCATACGAACACGACAGGTTTGGGGTACCGAATTTCCAAATTTACTACCTGGTGGCCCAGTGCAGCTTTGCCAGACACTGGTATCATCCGGATGTCAGAATCCTGTATGCTAAACCTGAATCGGATCTCACACACCCAACTCTATTATCTGCAATCCTGCCAGAGGGATTGAAACACGACCCACAGGATATTCAAACCATATCCACAACTAGTTGGGCATGGAAGAAACTTGTTAGATCCACAGGCGGGCACCCACTTTATTCACCAGCCCTCACACTGGTGGGCAATACATGGTTACCTATTACACAAGAGGAAATTTGTAGTAATGAACTCCACGCAGGTAGGATGTAGATTAAGATGAATTTATTGAAGTGGGTTACATGTAGAGGAGTTGTAGTGAAGCAGCCCCACCAGGAGCAGCCTGCCTGCTGCTCAGCCCATTCTCCAACTGTCACACTTCACCTCACAGGCACCCAACATTCCACTACGCATCATCACTCCAACATTCCATGCAGCACACAGCACATTCACAATGGCTGAGCAGGGAGAGAGATAATGGCAGGACATTCACATGAACAGCATACTACAAAATTGCTAAACGCACACTCACCAAATTCTCCCTTGACACAACAGGAGACCTGTTCCCTCAGGGACATGTGTTCTCCCGGACAGAAGTCGCTGGGTTCAACTGTCTGACACCGATGGACAATTTTGTGCTACACAGACTACAGAGTGCTCTTCGTGCTCAAATCCCCAGTTACCCACTCAAATCACAGGAATTCACCCCCCTGACTCAGCTTATCAAATGAAATGAAATGAAATGAAAAGGAGACTTATAGAGCGCAAAACATTCACCCAAAGGTATCAAGGCGCAAGCTCAGCACAAAACAGATAAGACCAGTAGAGACAGCCTCAAAGATTAAAAAGCCACGTCTTTAATGCGTTCCTAAATGGCAACAAGTGAGTTTCTTCCTTAAGCCGCACCGGAAGAGTGTTCCAAAGTCTGGTCGTACTGACCAGAAAACTCCTTCCCCCCCAGGCGCACTTTTTAAACCTGGGAACAACCAAGTTGTGAGAGTGTGCCAAGCGGAGCTGGCGGGCAAGAGCATAAGGCTGCAAATTATTTTAAAAAATGCTGGCCCGATATCGTGAGTGGCTTTGAACGCAATGCAGAGAGCCTTAAACTCAATCCACTTTTTCACTGGCAGCCAGGGAGGCGGGCATCTAATGTCCAAACTATACAAAATGTGCATGGCATTACTCCCCACTAAATACACCGGAATAAGTGGGGTATGGGAGCGGGATTTAGGACACGCAATATCGGACTTCCAATGGCAGTATTGCTGCGCACAAACATGTAAGATCTCCATGAACCACCGCCACAAGGTGTTGCATTTTAAATTTTTATGGCGTGCCTACATCACCCCACACAAAGTACACCATATGAATGCCACTCGCTCACACTCATGCCCTAAATTTCAGGCCCCCCCACGCAGACTTTTTACACATGACCTGGACGTTCACCAAACTGGCTATATTGGGGAGATGTCTACATTGGACACGTTACCCAGGACACTTACACCCGACCCATCACAAGCGCTACTCGGATTTGTGAACAATATCCCAAAAGCAGGGCGCAGATACCCGGCAATAGCTCTGATGCTAGCAAAAAGAGAATTAGCTATACACTGGGGAAACGAGCACCCACCGAAACTTAAAAGCTGGATTGCCAGTTTAATCTTCTGCAGCACCAACAGCGACACATATACTTAACTTCAACCACCCACCTCAAGTCCGTGGGACATTTGGCAACCACTCCAAATATACGTCCTTGAAACACAAGCAAGCTCAGACCACACCACCGAACCCGCTGCTCAACATGACATGTAGATAACGCCTATGACCTAACTGGGACACACACTTAAAAACATTCCAAATAGTCCACTCAACACAGCGAGAACACAATCGCACATGCTGCGTAAATCAGAAACTCCGATTGATGGTTAGGAAACGTTATTAATGCTGCACAAAATGTAACATGGTATGGGAAAGATATGTATGTCATTATCCTATGGTATGTCATCTGAGTAAAAGTGATAAATTAAGTTGGAAAAAAAGTGTGAGATCTGTTGATAGTGGAAATTAACAGCACAGCAGATCACACAGCCTGAGGAAAGAGGTTAGGGGTTTCATGAACAGATGGGTAAAGGAAATACATTAGTAATACATGAGCAGCACCTGACGTCCGATGTGGAAGAAAGATCAGTTAGCAAATTCAAAAGACTTTTTCTTTAGGAGCCCCCAGACTCCCAAGTTAGCTGTTCATAATATAGGCTGGAAAAAAGCGAAATACAGAGGGCCTGTACAGCTTAAATATATATATATATATATATATATTCACTGAAAAAACCATAGGTTTTAGGGACAGTTATAGTTAGTTGGACATTGCACTCGTACAAAACCCGTGAAATTCCCCGTTATAGTTAGTTCAGCTAACTATAACTCGCGCTTCGCAATGCACTGCTGATGACGTCACATATTACATCACTCATGACATGGTCAGTGACATCACTGATGACATCACTGATGACATCTCAAATGACATCACTGATGACATCATCCAGTGACTGTGTGTTTCTGTAAAGTTTAAATATTTTTAATATATATAGGGAAAGGCGTATTGAAGAATGAGTGGGTGTATAAGTGTGTGTATGGATGATTTAGTAGGTGCGTGACTAATTCTATAAGTGAGTGATTAAACGTATCTTACTGAATGCATGGGTTAGTGACTAAACTGGGTTAATGTCTGTATCTGTCTGTTGCTGTGTAAGTGGCTGCATGGGTTTGTGAATAGCTACATGAGTGTCTATAAGAGTTATTGATTTGTTGTCTGAGTATCTGTATGGGTGCCTGAGTGTTTGTGTGGATGGGGTGTGTGCGACTGTGCATAGATGTGTGAGTGGGTGATTCACTGGGTGGATGGTTTCAAGAGTGCATCTGTGATAGACTGTATGGGTGGGTAAGTGTGTGTAAGAGTGTGTTAGTGAGTGAATGTATGTCCCAGTGGTACATGTGTGAGTAACTACATATGTGAAAGGCAGTATATATGTGTATTGGAGTATATAAATAGCTATAAGCGAGTGAGTGATTGTGATAGTGGCTGTATGGATGAGTGTGTGCTTGTATCAGTGATTGTATAAGAGCGTAACAATGTGCTAGTATTTGTATGATTAAGTGAGCTGGTGTGTGTATAACTGTATAGGTGAGTAAATGGCAGTGTGTTTAATTATTTGCATGACTGACTAGGTGTGTGAGTACCTCTATGGATGAGTGGCGGTGTTTGAGTGTCTATATAGGAGTAAGAGTGCATATGATTGTCCTGTACTGAGTGACCATAAGTATGAGTGACTGTACGGGTGAGTGAGTGGATGTGTGTGTGTAGACCTAAGAATCAGTGAGTGGGTATGTAGTTATTGGTGTTGGAGTGTCTATGGTTTTGCGAATGGCAGTCTGTAATTTAGATTGGGTGTATCAAAGGTTATATTAGGGTGTGAGGAGGTGCATCAGATTATCACGTGGATGATGTCATCAGTGATGTCATTTGAGATGTCATCAGTGATGTCACTGACCATGTCATGAGTGATGTAATATGTGACGTCATCAGCAGTGCATTGCGGGGCGCGAGTTATAGTTAGCTGAACTAACTATAACGGGGGAATTTCACGGAGTTTTGTGCGAGTGCAATGTCCAACTAACTATAACTGTCCCTAAAACCTATGGTTTTTTCAGTGAATTTCAAAGGTTTTTAAATGCTAATTTCTAACTATAACTTATCTGAAACCTATGGTTTTTTCAGTGAATTTCAAAGGTTTTTTAAATGCTAATTCCTAACTATAACATGTCTGAAACCTACGGTTTTTTCAGTGAATTTCAAAGGTTTTGTAAATGACAATTTTTAAATGTATTAATTGTTATATTAATTTTTTCATACTGATTTATTACATTTTTAGAATTTTTTTTCTTACATATTTTATTTTTTAAATTACATTGTAATTACATTATACATTACATTACAAAAATACTTTCTCAGAATGAATTACTTTAGTTTAAATACTTTGCACATAGGCAATAGACTTTTAAGTACAGTAGTTACAGTTGTTGCAATGGGCACCACATTTTCGAACACAATGCAACATTCAGCTCAATGTGAATTTATAGTTAAATGCAATTAGTTACTTTATGGATTACTTTTCTAACCACAGGACTGGATCCTAGATTCAGTCCTGGTACATCTCCTGTAAACAGTTGAGTAAAAGCGTTTTGGTTACAGTCGTGATTTTTAAGGAATATTATTGTATTTTAAAAGTTGACACAGAAACTTTTTCTCATAGAATCACCAATGTTATCCTATGGAAGGAAATTCACTTAGCAGGTAAAAACTGTTATCGTTACTTTTTCTTACTCAGTGTTGGATCCTGGATCCAGCACTGGTGCATCTCCTGTAAACAGTTGAAAGAATGCGTTTAAGTCATACAGGCGATTTTTAAGGAATATTTGTAGTTTGTGAAAATCGACACTGAAACTTTTCTGCTGAAAACCAGACAATGGATTCCTATGGAAGAAAATATAAGTTACTGGTAAGTACGGTTAAAATTACTTTTCAGGACCAGTACTGGGCTGAAAGATGCAGCACTGAGGTCTCTCCTGATAACAGGTGAGTAAATCGAAATTCGTATTTCGGCTGATTTTAGAGGAATATTTGTATGTTTCAAAAATCAACACTTAGAAACTTTTTCAGCAAAAAGCAGGCAATGATATCCTATGGAAGGAAATTCAAGTTACTGGTAAGTACGGTTAAAATTACTTTTGAGGATCAGTACTGGGCTGAAAGATGCAGCACTGAGGTCTCTCCTGATAACAGGTGAGTAAATCGGAATTCGTATTTCGGCTGATTTTAGAGAAATATTTTAAAGTTCCAAAACTCCACACTTAGAAGAATTTCCAAGTGAAACCAGTCAATGTTAGCCTATGGAAGGAAATTCAAGTTACTGGTAAGTACGGTTAAAATTACTTTTCAGGACCAGTACTGGGCTGAAAGATACAGCACTGAGGTCTCTCCTTATAACAGGTGAGTAAATCGGAATTCGTATTTCGGCTGATTTTAGAGGAATATTTTAAAGTTCCAAAACTCCACACTTAGAAGAATTTCCAAGTGAAACCAGTCAATGTTAGCCTATGGAAGGAAATTCAAGTTACTGGTAAGTACGGTTAAAATTACTTTTCAGGATTAGTACTGGGCTGAAAGATGCAGCACTGAGGTCTCTCCTGATAACAGGTGAGTAAATCAGAATTCGTATTTCGGCTGATTTTAGAGGAATATTTGCACAATGGTGAAGGGAGGGGCGGGGCCTGAGGTGACATCTGTGCAAACGCGCCCCGTGGCGCGTTTTAAGTTGGGGGATTAAGTCCCCTTGAATCATGAGGGTCCCTACGGGCCAACTAGCCCACCAGGAACCTCCAGTATGCGCCAGGGGCTGCGTTGCAGAGACATGTACAGAGGCCACACCCCTTTACACCTCTCTGCAACGCAGCTCTGTGGCGCTTTCTGGACGTACCTGTTGGGCTAGTTGGCCCCAGGGACCCTCAGGATTGAAGCGGATTTAATTCCCCATCTTAAAACGCGCCACGGGGCCTGTTGCACACATGTCACCTGAAGCCCGCCTCCCTTCACCACTGTGCAAACGCGCCCGTGGCGCGTTTTAAGTCGGGGATTAACTCCCCTTGAATCCTGAGGGTCCTTGGGGTGCAACTAGCCCACCATATACCTCCAAAGCGCCACAGAGCTGCGTTGCAGAGAGGTGTAAAAAGGGCGTGGCCTCTGTACACCTCTCTGCAAGGCAGCCCCTGGCGCATACTGGAGGTTCCTGGTGGGCTAGTTGGCCCCAGGGACCCCAGTATTCAAGGGGATCGTTCCCCCTCTGCAAACGCGCCAGGGCGCGTTTGCAGAGTGGTGAAGGAAGGGGCGGGGCCTGCGGGCCCGATCGTTTTTTTCCCTGAAGGGGGCTGTGTGGCCCCCTTCCTTTTTCCTATTTTTAGGCCCTGGGGACCCCATCCCCCAGGGCCTTACTCCCTTTTTTAATTAAAATTAAAAAAAAAACGGGAAGAGGGCCGCGTGGCCCCCTTCCCTGGGCCTGTATTGGCCCCGGGGACCCCATCCCTGGGGCATGGCCTCTTTTTTTATTTGGAGGGGGCTGCGTGGCCCCCTCCTCAGGCCATTTAAGGCCCCGGGGACCCCATCCCCCGGGGCCGGCCTTCACTTTTTTTTTTTTTAACTTTTTTTACCTTTGGGGAGGGGGCTGCGTGGCCCCCTCCGTGGCCACTTATGGCCCCGGGGATCCCATCCCCCGGGCCTGGCCTCTCGTTGGGGACTGTGGGGGGTCCCCAAACCCCCACAGTCCCGCCGGCTCCCCGTGTCCTACGGGAGCCGGCATTACTACACATGGGGGCAGCTAACATGCTGCTCCCCATGTGGAAAGCAATCAGCTGGATATTGGAAGAGAGAGCAGGTTTCCTGCTCTCTCTTCCAATATCCAAAGCAGTTTGCAATGACAGGACGGGAGCCGCGAGGCTCCCGTCCTGTCATTGCAAACAGCAGTGTCCCGGGGGTAGGCACCCGGGACACTGCAGGAGCCGGCCCTGGGGGTGGCGGTCCCCAGGGCCACCACAGGCTCCAGGAGGGGGGCCGCGCGGCCCCCTCCTTACATTTTGAAAGCCCCGGGGAGGTGGTGGTCCCCGGGGCTTGGGGTCAAAACGGACCCCCATTGTAATTTTCTTAGTGCCCCGGGAGGTGGTGGTCCCGGGGCGTGTGGGGGCTGGAGCCCCCCACTCAGGTTTTTCAAAAATAAAAAAAGAAGCCCCGGGGAGGTGGCGGTCCCGCACCATTATACATAAAGCCCCGGGGGGTGGTGGTCCCCGGGGCTTGGGGGCCCTTAGGAGCCCCCACACATAAAATTAACCCCCCCAGCATGCCCCCGGGACTTGGCCCACCCGGGGGCCAGTGTACATCGAGCGCAAGAGACCGCGCTTCGATTTTTTTTCGGCAGGATTCGCGCACCCTAAGCGCATCCTGCCGATTTTTTAAAAAACAATTATTTTTTGCCCAGGGGGTCCTTGTGGGACCCCTGAGCAGACCTAGGGGGTCAGGGTGTTTCTACCCTGCCCCCTTTGTGCGCTTTGCGCACTTGTTTCTGTCCCTCGGTTCTACCGAGGGACAAAATGGCTGCCAACACTTCCTGATTTGGAGTGTTGACAGCCAATTAGCATGCAGCTCGTGATCGGGAGGGTGCGCGAATCCTTTTGATTTTCTCAGCAACTACTGAACGGATTTACACCATTTAACAAAAAGGGTTCTTTCTGAACCAAGAACTACCTCTTTGCCAAATTTGGTGTAATTCCGTTCAGCAGTTCGGGCTGTAGCCGTGTCTAAAGTTTCCTATGGAAAATTGCATGGGGAAAACACGTTTTGGGACCCCCCTTTTTCTCGGCCCCCGCTTGACGAATCCCCCGAGACTTTCAGGGTAGGAGCGGACCGGAGCGCCCCACAAAGTTTGAAAATTTTGCGAAGATACGTCAACCGGCAAGAGAGTTATTTCAAATAGAATGTCGCGGATTTCCTATGGATAATAGGTTGTAACTATAACTATCTACTGGCGACCGCCAGTAGATATATATATATATATATATATATATATATATATATATATATATATTATTAAAAAAGTATACTGTATACAAATGGATGGTGTATCTGCATTCTTCTGGCATTGTCCATCTTGGGTGCAGGTTAGACTGAACCTGTTGAATACGAAAATAAAAAGAAATTGACTATAGGTAAATTGAGTGGCCTGGAAGAACCTAGAAATGATGGACTTAAGTTAACGAAGGAAAATCAAGTAAAGTAACAAATTGAATTCAATGACATGTGGAAGGCAAGCATTGACCTAGAATGACTGCCCAAACATTACATATCAAGTTTAGTTTACCTGTAAGGACCCTCCCAGCCATAACTTGAAACGTCATGTGGTACGCAGCAGAGCAAGCTACCTGTTCCAAGTGTGGTGTGCCTTTCTTTCCCATGGAAGAAATACACAATACAATGCAGTCTTTTAAATCTTCACTGGCATCCCAGCATGGGAATGAAATAAAGGATAGGGACGGAGGCATCTTCTTATTCTTTTTATGACATTGAGGCTTCCATTACATACTGATACAATGCTCATTTCAAAGTCTACGGTTGAACTGAAGTTTGAAATAGTCTTTCTCACCACTCTGTAAAAATATTGCTGTGTCCCTTTAATTGGCTATCTGTGCTATGCACACTGATCTATTTAAGTTTGTTTACAATATCTGGCGTAACTCACACACCAAATACATACCTTTATTAAAGCTGCAATATCTATTCTGTCTGTTGTTGTGCTGTGTATTAGTCAGGAAAGTAGAGTTCGTCATCAAACTACGGGGGAGGTTGTTGTTCAGATGATGATCACTCGCCAGAACTTACTTGATTTTTCCAAAAAAGTAAAAAATCAAAGGGTTGAATGCAGAAGCAATTACAGAAGGGATTGCAGTCAAAAAGAGAGTGATGCTTTCCCTCCAAAATCCAAATCCAAAATGAACAAGGGCTGAATAAAGCAGAGGGAGAAAGTGGAAGTTGTATTTAATGAACACTAGCCTCCCATTCTCAATTACACTTTCTTCCTGATTAAAAAAGAAAGTAAAATGCATTTCTTGCTCTAAAAAATGATCTACTCCCTCCGAAAATGTAATTTCAAGTTGATTTTGTGGTCACTCATGTGAAAAGAACTGCTGCTCACTTTCGGAATTGTAGTTTTGTGCTAAAACATTAACTTGAAATATTTGTTGGGGTGACAACCTGCATTAAAGAACTGCAGCTCTCATTGAGAAGATGTTGCTTGTGTTGGGAAGATGCTGCTTGCATTTGTGTTGATCGCACTGTTTCCATGCATCTTGCATTATGACTTTTCCCAGAATAGGATTTTTTTTAAGCGTCGTGGCATAATGCTATAATCTTTTCAATTACATGTAAATTTCATTATGCAAAATTACCGTAATTACATCAATTGTGTCAGCATAATTAAAATGTTACCCAAGCCTGGTTTTAGGCTGCTACATTCATGCTACACAAGCTAGGCCTCAAGCCACGTGTTATCTGTCACTGAGGTGGACGGCATAATTCATGCTGCAGCCCACAAGTGACTTTTAACTTTCATCTGCACCACATACTATGGCCTTATAGGAAAGTTAAAATGCTAATTAGGTTTAAGGCTTTTTTGACAAATGGGGAACAGAGGCACTTTACTCCTGGCTTGCAGGAGTAAAGTACACAGAGATCCAATTCCAGCAAAACGGACAGGGAGAAAAATGGGAGGAACCACACAAAAGATCATCATTTCCTTTAGGACTTCATTGACCATAATTCCATGTCCAGGAAAGCTTTTAATTCCCAGCTTTCTTATGGCTTTAGTAATTTAAAACCAGTAATTCAACCCAGATCTGTGACTGGGGTGAGTGTCTGAAAAGTTTCAGCGCTCCGTCCATCATCTCCTTGTGTTTGTTTAGTAATTTAAAAGTCATTCTAGAAAGTAAGTAAGTAAATGGACTAGCCACTCATAAGCAGTTGGGGGAGGGCTTTGAAAAGTGGGTAATTCAATATTAAATTTGAGAAACTGCTGGACAGGTATCTTGTCCAAAAGGAAGTAAACACTGCATCGGGATTGTCTATATTTAGATAATAAAAATGAATAATCTCCGTGGACACTTTCTGGATCTTGTCATATACGAGTTAAAGTTTACAGTGCGTTAGTTGAAAGGTAGTCTATCTTAACTTGCTTTACGGACAACGTTTTATATTAGCAGAATTACGCAACACCATTTGGAGGAAGGTTAACACTGTGTGCTCTAAAGAAGGGTGGGGAGAGAAACACTTATATTTTCCATTTAGAGAATAATGCTAGATTTGTATTAATGTTAAGAACATAAAATCTTACTAAAGTGAGTTTATGTAAACTGATTAGTAGTGATATTTATAAGCACTTGAAAGGCTGAACATAAAAAATGTTAAACAATTTAGAGTAAATCTCATTTCCTTTTTACGCTTTATTTTGGTCTTGCTACAGACAGCTGAAACAGTTACAGTTAGCATTGTATGCAATACTACAAGCAGTGGACTTCATGGCAGTCTTAGCTCATGATTAAATGGCGTGTATGTTAATCTTAATTATCTGCTTTATTGGCATTCCTTCCTATCCTATGTTTGTTACGACCCTTGAGGATAACTTATTTACACTTGCTTTTCATTGGAAATGGTACATCTTTCCATTGCTGATGTTCTAGAACTACTTTTTTTAATGACATTTGATGCTAAGTTATTCTAGAGGCCTGCATGTCTTAAAATTCAGAGCACTTTTACACTCTTTCCCTTGCTGGCCCTGGTTCATCCACTATCTCCTCTTCCACCATCTCTCCTAATGCTCTGTTTACTTACCGGTAATCCTCATTACTCTTAGTCCTACTCGTCCTCGACCCAGCAATAGCTAATGAGGTATACTCCACTGAAACAAAACAGGAAACGCTTTTAAGCTCCACCCATCCTCCTGCCAGGGGCTATAATTACATAGCCAGCAGAAAGCACTTCCTGACATACCAAGCACAAACTGCCTGAATCAGGGAGGGTGGGTGGGAAGTATGACTGGGTCGAGGACGAGTAGGACTAAGAGTAATGAGGATTACTGGTAAGTAATCAGAGCATTACCTCTATGTCACTCGTCCTTGACCCAGTCATAACTAATGAGGCATACCAAAGCAACAAACACATGAATGCCTTTGGCACACCAGTAGAAACAAAACGGACTATACACATGAGTGAAGTGCACCAAAGTGAAATGTTTAATGACACAAAAGAATCAAGTGGGAGCAACAGGCCCCACAGCACGCAAAACACCACAACCGAAATTCACACGGTCATCCAGGGCACAATTCAAATGGTAATGAATCACAAAAGTAGAGTCCGAAGCCCAAGTCCCAGCACGACAGAGCTCATCCAGAGGCAGCCCATGAAGCCGAGACACCCCTCGTAGACCGGGCATGTACCCCAGAGGGACAAGGCAAGCCAGAGCCCTGATAAGCCAAAGAAATGACAGACTTGATCCAATGACCCAACGTAAGCCGGGAAGCAGCCTTCCCACGACCAGCTTGCCCAAACATCACAAACAGGGAGTGAGAAGAGCAAAAAGCTGCCGAACGGTCCACATACACAGGCAAAGCACGCCTAACATCAAGAGTGTGCAACAACTGATCAACAGGAGAAGAAGGAGAAGGGTAGAAAGAAGGCAGGATCAACTCCTGAGATTAATGAAATTTAGAACGTATTTTAGGCATAAAACCAGGATCTAAACAGAGGACCACAGCGTCGTCTATAAACTGTAAGAAGGGAGGAGAACAATCTAACGCAGTGAGCTCACCCAACCTCCGACTCCAGGTAATGGCCACCGAAAAGCCACCTTTAAAGACAGGAACTTGAGATCAACAGACCCCAAAGGCTCAAATGGAGAGGTCTGCAGAGCACACAGGACCAGAGAAAGATCCCACGGAGGCACAGAAGAACGAACAGCATGAGAGGAGAGAGAGAAACTCCTGAACAACAGAGACACCAACAACCCATCCGTAGAGAGCAGGGAAACCGGATCCCAGAAAGCTGAAATGGCAGCCCACTGGCCCTTCAGGGTAGACAAAGCATAATGATTTTGGAACCCATCCAAAAAAAATTGCAGAATATCAGCGACAGGGTGAAGGAAGTGACCCGAATAGGGTCACCCGGGTCACTTGCGACCTCCTCTCAGCCTTCCAAACAAATGAAGAGTCGGTCAGACACTAGAGAATACAAACCAAAGTTATTTGTTAGTCATACACTCGAGCGGAGTCCAGTCTGACCAGCCTTCTTAGATTGCTGCAGAGGGACTGACCCCCGCCAACATGGTAATACATGATATACATTTCCAGTACCCCTAAGGAGATGCCCAGACTGGAATTTTCCAGTTAGTAGCTGGTGAACAAAGGAGACACAGAAGGATGAGCTACAATCCTGAGACCAGGTACATGCAACTCAGTTCCAAGGTTATTCTGCCCGTGCCCGCCACTCTAAGGGTGGGAGCAGGCCTATCTAATGGGAAAGGTATGTAATGATAAGACAGTCTATTCATTAGTGCAGCGAAGCTCAACCTTGGAGAAATAAAAAAAAACATTGAGGCTGCTTTCTGTTGAGGCAAACAGAATGAGACAGAAGCTTAGTTTCGGTCATGGTACAAAATGGCGGTTGACTACAAAATGGTGCCGCAAATGCTAACTTAAATCGTACAATGCAAGGGGAAGTCAACCAAAAAAAAATTCCATTCCAACAGACCCTCCTTTTAGCATTTGCTAACATTTTGCAGATGGGGAGTGGGAAAGATGTAATATGCAGAGAAACGAAAAGGTCATCAAGACTCAGAACTATCCATACATTCAGTATCAGGGATAGAAGTTGCAAGGGATGAGCTAGAACCAAAGATTCCCTCATCTATTTGCATCATTTCGTCAATGCCCTTCTGCAACATAATCGCAGAAGTGTCATGGACTGTCTTCTAACGCTTAGGGGTGAGAAGCGTGGTACAGTAAGAACAGCATAAGGGGAGACACTGCACCAGAATGCAACAGACAATTAGAATTACAATAAAGTATATCACCCTTTCTAGAATCCAACCCCACCCACCAAAGAAGGACCAACTCCGATTTCTGTTTTCCATACCTTTGACATTCTCCAAAATATCTAAAATGTGTTGGGTAATATTCTTTTCCATATTTGTGATCCTGACTACACACTGGTCTCCTACTACTGCGCACACACCACCGCTCTTAGCTAGGATGAAATCAACTGCATATCTTGTTTGCTCAGAGTATATTCGCATACTTGGTGGTGATGTCACGCAAGGCAGCTACTGTGAAGTTAGACAGTATCTGCAGCTTACATCCAAAACATCCCCTAGCCTTTTCACCTCTGGCCATAGCGGTACCACCAAAGGTGATAATGGAGGAAAGAATATACCCAAAGGTGATACCATTACTATAATTATTGACCTCCAGGTCTGTCACTCTGTCGCAAAATTCCATTGTTAAAGTCCTTTTAACCCATCTGAAATTTGGCCTACTATACTTACAAGGCACCCCAAGAGGAAGCACCATTCCTAAAGCAACATCCTCAGTACCATTATAAACATTGGAGTAAGTACCATTGGACAGAAAGTAAAATCCTGGGTGTGCATAAAGTGGACCTTGATAATCTACAGGAGCATACGTGGTGTTCATTCCCACTGTACTCAGATCATTCTTTCTCACTAAAGACATTGTATTCTTAAACAATATTATTCCAGAACAATATATGTATAGAAAAGCGTCAGTACTATTTACTATCGGACAGCATGCAGGGTAATAACCCGCCTTTCGAGTAACTGTCAAATCTTTATAATGCCAGCCCACTAAAGTAATGTTCTGTTCATCCATATATAAATTGTCACAATACACATTAATGTTGCAACCTGGGTATCCCTTCCCTCGTGGTTTCCTATAATACAATCATGGACCGGGATATCCCATTCCAAACTCACCCTTTACCTCTACAAATTGTTGTGGGCGAACATATGTATAATTAACCAGTGACAATGGGTAAGCAGTCCATAAACTCGTAACAGATTCAGTAGGGTAGCAAGCTGTACCTCTCTACAAAGAATTTCTTATGTGTATCTAGAAATACATTTCTTGGGATTGTCCTTTTTGTACCAACTTGAGAAACAATCTTGTGTGTAGTACATGATGGGGCATTACAATCACACTCCAAAACCCAAGACACCCCACCCAAAATCAACAACAGCAACAATACAAGAACAGCACAGAGGAGTTTTGTCTTAGTAGACCAAACATTTCATACGTGAACAAGGGGAATAGCTTGTTGTTCGTTGTCAGTAACCATCCTGCCAAAAGGGTGCATAGTGAATAGGAAAACAAGTGGGCAAATTCCCAGCAAGAAAAGTATACAAGTTCCCTGTGTCCGTCAGAGCCTCACTGGTAGACTCCTATTGTTCATCAACGTTGGCGCTGTTGAGCACCGGCGGTGGAGCTGTCGGACCAGCTCTTGAAAAAAATCCCACGTCGCTCAGGATAAGGTACACCCCTCCAGAGGAGCACGTTCGCTCTATCCTATCCAGTGTCTGAACAATGCACCAATCTCGTCTCTCCCTATGCTACCGTTGCCTGACTTATCGAGTCCATCCCTGCTAATCTGACTTTTACTTTGGTGCACTGTTCCTCCGTCGGGGGTGCAAATTGTACCTAACTGCTCCAGGCACAGATGGGTCAGGAAAAGGGGACACAGGGGGCTCAGACACAGAGGGTCCAATAGACTGGGACTCAAGCACAGATGGGCCAGTAGAATGGGGATCCTGAATGGCCCTGACCTCAGGGGGCACTGCTGCATTCAACACTGCATCATTTTCATCCTCCGTTTGGGTCCACGTCAGCTGGGCATCCAAAAAGGGGACAAAGCGGGGCACCTGTTCCCACTCCGAATCCCCATGCCGTCAAGGAACCACTGGTCGTAAGGCAGAGGAAGAGGGACTTTCTGGCAATGCTGGCAGTGTATCCAATTCTTTCGGCCAGCAACATTGACTGCTGTGCGGGTGGCAAGGAGTACCTGGACTGGCCCCTTCCACCTTGGCTCCAAAGCCTTCTTCCCCTGAAAGTTACACGTCAGGATGTAATCCCCAGGCCGAATGTTATGCCCGGGCCCCTCAGGCGCTGGCGGAAGTGTGTCCTGGATCTGTTGGTGAATAGAACGCAGACTTTTAGTTAACTCATACAAATAAGCCACTAACTAAGGATATTCAATCTCCGAAAATTTCCGAGGACATGGGACGCCCCAGACATTTGCCAGGCACCCGAACACGTCCTCGTAGGGTGACAATCCTGTTCTAGAATGAGCAGTTGCTCTTGTAGACAAGAGGGCTAATGGTAAGGCATATGGCCACTGCAACCTTGTGCTCTCCTGAATCTTTGCCAATTTCAGTTTGAGAGTACCATTGTACTTCTCAACTAGACCCGCTGACTGGGGGGGATTCGCAGCATGAAATTTCTGTCGGATATGCAGTCCCTCAGACACTAGCTGGATAACTTTTGCATTGAAGTGACTTCCATTGTCACTCCAAATCAGACGGGGCAAGCCGAAGCGAGGAAAGAACTCCTTGAGGAGCACCTTTGCAGTCGCTATGGCTGTGTTTTATTTGGTGGGGTAAGCCTCAACCCATTTACTGAATGCACAAACTACCACTAACACATATTTCAAATTATTGACTCGATCCATCTCTATGTAATCTAATTGGAGGACCTCAAAAGAGAAAGTAGGGGGTGCAAAATTGCCAGGTGGTGTAGGGGTACCCTTCCCAGGATTGTGCATCATACACACCATACAATATTTGACCAAATGGGCGGCCGTCTTTGGGATATTGTCCATGTGCCATACAGGATCTAACAATTTACAGATACCTTTTGCACTGATATGGGCTGGCCCGTGCACCATAGTGACTACGGGGAGAACGTATGCATCTGGTAACATCCACCTCTGTTTCCCTGACTTATCCGTCCAACACCCTTCCTCATCCAAACGTGCTATGCTTTCCTGCCATATTGCTAACTCCTCGATCGATGCCTCACTCTGAATCTCCTTAACATTTGCCAACATATCCTCAAACATAGTAACCTCAGGCACCCACCTAGCTGGAACTGCTACAAACATCCTTTTCATCTTCGTTCGAGCTGTCTCCTTAGCTGTCTGGTCTGCAAATGCATTCCCTCTACCCACATCATCATGTGGGCGCTACATTTTATTATCGATAATTTCTTGGGGAGTGTCAGTGCCAACAAAAGCCTATGTATAAGAGGGCCATTCTGTATCTTCATCCTATGGGAAGTGAGAAACCCCCTCTCTGCCCAGAGTCGCCCAAAATTATGGGCGACTCCGAAAGCGTACTGGCTGTCAGTATAAATATTGACAGCCAGTCCCTCGCTCAGTTCCCAGGCTCGTATAAGGGCAACGAGTTCCGCTGCTTGGGCCGACTGATAGGGAACTCGTGACGTCTCAACTACCGTGTGCAGTGTTGTGATCCCATATGAAGCAGTTGTAGTGCCATCTGGTAACTTAAAACAAGAGCCATCGACGTATAGTTCCCCTTGGGGGTCAGATAAGGGAACATCAGTCAGGTCTACCTGTCCCTTCATCTCCTCCTCCGTCCGAAAAATACAATCATGTATATCAATTTCCTCACTCTCAGAAGGGAGGGGTAGCAACGTGGCTGGGTTTAGAGTGGCACAACTTTTAATCGTGACATGCGGTGCAAAGAGGGTCAATTCATAACTGGTCAGACGTGCACTGGTGAGTGCTGTGTCTTGGTTTTATTCAAAAGTGTATCATGGGGTACCATGACTGTGAGGTCAGTATCAAGTACGAGCCCAGCCGATTGCCTTATAGAGATGGCCACTGCCGCGACCGCTCTTAGACAGGTCGGGAGGGCTCTTGCAACAGTGCCAAGAAGAGCAGAAAAATAAGCACACAGCCATTGCTTCCCTCCAAAGGCCTGTGTTAAGACAGAAAGCGCACAACCGGTCGTCTCGTGTACGTACAGCACGAACAGCTTCATATAATCAGGCGTATCAAGCACAGGTGCAGAGCAAAGTGCAACTTTTAATTGCTCAAAAGACTGCTGACATTCAGGCGTCCAAGGCAGGGGTTCATTCATATCTTTAGTGGTTAGCGCGAGCAGGGGTTTTGCTAGTAACGAATAATTAGGGATCCACTGTCGACAGTAGGAAGTGATGCCAATAAAAGCGCGCACATCCCTCTGAGTTTTAGGGATAGGCATTTTAACAATGGTGCTGATGCACTCAGGGGTCAATCTCCTACCCTCCTTCGACAGTTGGTGACCTAAATAGGTGACCTCCTGTCGACAATATTGAAATTTAGAAAGGGACACTTTATGTCCGTGGTGAGCCAAATGCAGGAACAACTTAACCGTACTGTCTTTGCATCCCTTTTCAGTGTCAGAAGCAATGAGGATATCATCCACATATTGAAGCAATACATTACCTGAGGGAGTACAATTGGGCTTTCAAGGCTTGGCTATATATACTAGGGCTCTCAGTATAGCCCTGAGGAGCTCGACAGAATCTAAAGCTTCTGCCAGCGAGGGTAAAACTGAACAAGTGCCTACTGTCAGGATGGATAGGGATACTAAAGAATGTATTTTTCAGATCAATGACAGAAAAGAATTTAGCAGAGGAAGGAATCATCGTCAGAAGGGCAGTAATGTCAGGGACCACCGGGAACTGAGGAACCACTATTTTATTAACTTCACGCAAGTCAATCACAAAATGATAAACATCTGGGTGGTCATCAAAGGAGCCTGAAGGTGTCCTCTTAATAATGGGAAGAATAGGGCTATTACACACATTCGCAGTTGTCTCTTCAACAACTCCCGACTCAATCAGATCCTGTATAATCTGCAACAAAGCTTGCTCCCCTGCCTGTGGTATTTTGTACTGGGGAATACAAGGCAAAATGGCATGGTCTTTAACTTTAATGGAAACCGGGGGAGTTTGCAATAGTCCTACATCCGTGTCACCTGTTGCCCACAATGTGGGCGGCACATCCTTAAATTCAGCAGGGAGGGGTGCATCTTTGGATAGACACTGCTTAGAGTTGACCACATTCGGACCCATTGTCATGTAAACACCTTCTGTAGAACAATAAATTGTTGCATGCAACTTCTTTAATAAATCTAAGCCCATTAAATTTTCCCCACAATTTGATGTTAACAAGACTGGTGAATACACAGTAAAAGGACCAATAGTCAATGTAAGAGGTTTGGAAATGGGGTTTACAACCGGTACACCAGAAAATCCTACCGAAACATTATTATGGCCAGACAGAGTTGCCCCGGGGACCAGTGAACTGGAAATAGAGCTGTACATAGCACCTGCATCCACCAAAAATTCCTTAGCTGAGCCATGCAAATCTGCAGTAACGTAAGGACCGCACTGATCTACAGGTATCTGAACTGGTCCCTCACCCTGTCCCTGGCTGTCCTAGCTGTGGACATTCCTGTCACCTCATCCAAATCATAGTCATCGTGGTAATACTGTTTGCCCCTAGGGTCGTCAAAGTAGTTCTGGTCAGTGTGACCCTTCGATGTCCCAGCAGCCTGAACCCTGTCCTGGCCACCATCTCCACGCCCCTGTCCACGAGGCCCTCGTCCCCTCTGGACCGCCACTTTTTGCAGAAGCACCGGACACTCGCTGTGCCAGTGTCCCTCCTCTTTACAGTACGCACACTGTTTTGGTCCTACAGGAGTAGTGTTCCTGCTAGCACGCGGAAGCTGTCTGTCCGAACCACCACGTCCTCTACCATTCCCTCAAGAAGCCTGTTGCAATAACACCTTCGTCTTCAATTCTTTGTGCTTTTTCTCCACCTTCTCCTTCTCCTCATTTTCCCTGTGTTCATAATACTGTGCCATACTCAATATTACAGAAGAGGAGGAGGTAGTCCAAGTGCTCTCCAAAGCCTGCAACCGAGTCGTGATCTCAGGAAGCAGGTTCGTAACAAATCTGTTAACGAACAATCGGACACCACCCTCCACCAACAAGTCCTGTCCGCTAAAATCCAAATACACCCCCTCAAATCGAGTGAAAAAATCAGACACACTTTCATCTTTCTTCTGATGACATGCCGTTAACTTGTCCCAATCTACCCTTCTTGGTGGAATAAGAGAATGCATATAGGTAATAATCCGGCCAGGCAAGGCTAGTATCTCGGCCTTAGGCTTCTCACCAGGCTTTCTCTCCTGGCCCCATGCTTTAATCTGATCCCAGGTACCACCTAATTCTGCAACGTGGTCCTGTGTGTGTACCTGCCTCCAAATATCAACAGGTACCAGTAAACCAAAGAACATTTCAATATCTGAAAGCGTCATCACTGTTGATGAAGCGGCCTCCGTCAATTCCTTATAATACGCAGTAGGATTTTTCCTAGGGTTGGGTAACTGAGTCTTAAGGGACAAAACCTCACTTCTCTTCCATGGAGTATAAACCCATTGCTCCTGAAACCGGGCCTCTACCCGGGGTCTAGTAACAATGTTATACTGATCCCGTAGCTCTGGTATCTCAGGGTGATATATGGGGTGGACTTCCCTCATCGGGAATTGGGACACTGTCTTCGGGCTCTTCTCAAGCAGCCTACCTCGATAAGCGACCAGTTTTGCGACATTACCAAAGACCTTACCAGGTGCCATATCAGCAGCATACACATTGTCCCTAATATCATAAATAATCTGGGGTGTGGCATCATTGAAACACTGTTCCCACAGGCCAATCTAAATAGCCGACATATGCTTAAGGGCATGCTGCTGCACAAACGGCTCATAATCTTTCATCACACTCCACACATCCTCCACACTGTAAATGGGGTGACGAGCCCACTGAGCGGCCTGATTGGCTACCACATTCTTCTCTTCATCGCCCACATCAGATCGTATCAATATCCGCCCAGATCGCTCCCTAGTAGTCGCCCATTCTCCGTCCCCTAATCCACGTACAGGCGTTCTGCTACTCAGTACTGTCGGGGAATGAAGATAAAGGGAAGGAGTAGTAACAGAGGGAACGGGCACCAATGTCGCTAATGATTGTGTCGTAGGTGTAAGAGCTGGAAAGAGATATGCCGAAGCAATAGGCGTAGCAGGAAGACTCGCGATCATCGCAGGCGCAGAATGCGAGGCCAAAGAAAGGGCAAAAGGCGCGGTGGCCAAAGCAGCTGGATCAATAGCAGAAGAAACAGAAACAGCAGAGGCAGAAGAGACGGACGCTTGAGGCTGTGGGATGGCAGGATATATTTTCTGCGTGGCGTATGGGGGTGGAGGTCGAGCATCTAACAATTCCTCCACAAATGTATCATTTTCTTCTCGAGCAACATAAGATTTTTCACATTGCAATCGAAACTTCATATCAGCACACTCTATCCCTTTCTCTGTTTTCTCTCTATCATAAGCTACAGCTTTCTGAGTCACTGTCTGCATTTTTCCCTTCCGGGCCTCCTTCTCTGCTTTCATTCGTCTCTCTCTAGCTTCCTTTTGCCATGTTGTGAGGGAATCAAACATCAACTGCCTACTTCTTTTCGCAAACAATTTATCCTGTAGAAAATTAATTTTCTGTTCATCAAAAGTGCCTGTCAATGGCTACTGCAACTCGGCATTGTCCCACGTATATTTGTGCCATAACGTACTAAACATAATAGGGCCAAGGCCATGTTTGACATACACATCAAAATTTGGGGTGCCTTCTGGTGGCGCTGGCTGACTTTCTTCCAATCGAGCATCAGTAAAACAACAACAACAGCCCAAACAAAACACTTTGCTAACACACGGCATCTTTCAAATGGAAGCAAGTTCACTATTGATGCCGAGCAGATATTTGGAAATATTTTATCAAAATCGGTTCTCAGACCTCATCAAATACAAACCAAAGTGGTACCATGTTCACAAAGAACTCAAACAAATTTAAGCGCTTGTCCAAAAACGATCCTCAGACCGTACCAAACACAAACCAAAATGGCGCCATAGCCACAAAGAACCAAAGCTAACTCACCTGGTGCACACAGGCCAAACAAATGTATTCTCCACTACCAACTCATTGGACCAAATGGTCAAATCCAAGGGTTTCGCTGTTCAGGACCCCAGCCGGGATGACCACTGGGCAAGGCGGCGCCCGGTCAGACAGACGGGGCAGCTGCGAGTACCAGACTCTCTCGTGCAGGGATCCCCGGTCCACCCATCTGACCCGACGCGGCCCCGACTTCCTCACCCGTCTGTGGGCGAGGAAGGGCCACACCCGATGGGGTCCCTGTTCGTGCGCCAACTGAAGGAAGTGACCCGAATAGGGTCACCCGGGTCACTCACGACCTCCTCTCAGCCTTCCAAACAAATGAAGAGTCGGTCAGACAGTAGAGAATACAAACCAAAGTTATTTATTAGTCATACACACGAGCGGAGTCCAGTCTGACCAGCCTCCTTAGATTGCTGCAGAGGGACTGACCCCCACCAACATGGTAATACATGATATACATTTCCAGTACCCCTAAGGACACGCCCAGACTGGAATTTTCCAGTTAGTAGCTGGTGAACAAAAGAGACACAGAAGGATGAGCTACAATCCTGAGACCGGGTACATGCTATCTCAGTTCCAAAGTTATTCTGCCCGTGCCCCCCACTCTAAGGGTGGGAGCAGGCCTATCTAACGGGAAAGGTATGCAATGATAAGACAGTCTATTCATTAATGCAGCGAAGCTCAACCTTGGAGAAATAAAAAAAACATTGAGGCTGCTTTCTGCTGAGACAAACAGAATGAGACAGAAGCTTAGTTTCGGTCATGGTACAAAATGGCGGCTGAATACAAAATGGTGCAGCAAATGATAACTTAAATCGTACAATGCAATGGGAAGTCAACCAAAAACATTTTCCATTTCAACAAGGTCAAGAGGTAGAAGATAAACCAAGCTCAGAACACCAAGAAGAGAAAGAAGCCCAATGCTCAGAATAAGAAGATAAAGTTGACCTCCTCCAGGAGGCCTACATCACAGTAATAATGTGGTCAGGCAAACCCTGGCCCCCTAGAAACAGCAGTTCAACCTCCAGACCACCAAGGTGAGAGGAACCAGGAGAAGAGGAGAAAAGGAGTGGCAGACCTCAGGGGAGTCGGGCAAGGAGGCAAGATCCAAGGAGGACCCACGCCAGACTCAGTAACAATGGGAACCAAGACCTCCGAGGCCAGTGAGGTAATACAGCCACCACCTGTGCCCCCACCCTCTGAACTTTCAGTAGAAACGCAGGGATCAGAGGAAAAGGAGGAAAGGCATACAGCAACCAAAGGGGCTACTGGAGAGACAAGGCCTCCACCCCCCAAACGCCCTGCTCCGGAGTCCAGGAACAAAAGAGGGGAAGCAGGGCATCGGTCCTGGAAGCGAACAAATCCAGTACGGCAGTCCCAAAACTCCAGCAGATTAACCGGAATATCCTGGGAGACAGGCACAAAGTCAGTGATGACGGAAACCTGCGACTCAGTGCATCTGCCACAACATTGTCTAAGCCTCATATGTGCTGAGCAGAAATGGCCAGGAGATGAAGGTCTGCCCAACTCGCAATCGCACAGGCCACCAGTTTCAAAGAAGGACTGCGAGTAATGCCCTGGTGATTCGATGGAAGCCACAGCCATGGTGTTGTCGGACTGTACCAGAACATTGCAACCCAGGAGATGATCCCGAAAGAAACGGAGAGCTCACTCCACAGCAGACAGTTCCTTCCAGTTGAAGGACCGGCGGGACTCCGAGCCCTGCCAACGAGCCTGCACTGTGCAAAGCCCCAGAGTAACACCCCAACCCAAGGCACTTGCATCCGTCGTCAACAACTGCGGCGGATGAGGTCGTAGCTACATGCCCTTGGAGGGATTTGCAGATTCCATCCACCACTTTAGATTGGTCACAATCTCCAGACACACAGGAACAGGCACGGAGAAGTCCTGAACAGGGAAAGGCACACAGTGGTGAAGATGCCACAGCAACGGTTGAAGATGCAAACTGGCCCATGGAACCGTAAACACTGTTGCAGCCATGTGACCCTGCACTTCCAGCCATTGGAGCAGGGGCGGCGAAGACTGAGACAACAGCTTCCTCAACAAACACTCCTGTATGGAGGCAGGAACACCCTGCCCAGAACCAAATCAAAATCTGCTCCAATGAAGGATCTCCGGGTGGCAGGAAGAAGATGGCATTTCAGGAAGTTCAGGAGAAACCCATGGCTTTCTAGCGCATAAATGGTCAAAGTTAGATGTTGAGACATCACCAAGGATGAAGGGGCCTGCAGAAACCAATCATCCAGGTAGGGAAACACAGACACTGCCAGGAGGTGAAGATGGGCCACAAGAGGTGCCACCACTTTGGTGAAGACTCTGGGAGAGGACCGCAGGCCAAACGGCAGGACACAGAACTGCCAATGCTGACCTTTCAGGCAAAACCTCATAAACTGCTGACACTCCTGCGACACCGGCTCATGAAGGTAGACATCTTGAAGATCCAGGGTAGACATTACCCAAACAGCCTGAATCAAAGGAATCACGCGCTGCAGGGTCTCCATCTTGAAAGGAATTTTCCAGACAAACTTGTTCAAAGGACGGAGATTTATCACAACCCGAAAGCCCCCGTGACTTTTGGAACAAGAAAGATGACATAATAAGTCCCCTGACCCCATTCGGACCAGGGAACAGGTACAATTGCCTTCTTTAGAAACAGAGACTGAACTCCGTCCAACAGGGCCTGACGACGAGACACATCCTTGGGGACTGGAGTACGCCCCCTGCCTGATGCAGGTGGAGGGGATATAAAATCGATCCGGTAACCTCGTTCCAGGACATCCAGGACCCACTGTTCAGACGCCGAGAGACGCCAAGTCACCAGAAAAAGGAGCACCCTCCCACCAACCTCTGGTAAATGTAAGTAAAATGTAAGTCCGTTTTTATATAGCGCAGCTACTCACCCTTACGGGTCTCAAGGCACTGGGGGCCGGAGTGGAAATTAAGTGAGCTATTGCCCAGAGTCACATGGTGCTGAGCTGAGCTGCCACCGGAGCCGGGGATCGAACTGTGAACCCTGTGCTCCGAAGTCAGCTGCCCTGGCCGCTGCACCACACCTCTCCACTAGCACTCCAGACGGAAGCACTCCAGATGGTAGCACTCCAGACGGAACGATCTGGGAGTGGGCATAGTCAGGAACGCTGATTACCAGGTCCCGCCTCAGGAGGGTCTTTCTTCTGAAATTGCTGTTGGAACCCTTTCCCAGTATTCTTCTGGTTCCGGAACAGAGGCTTTTGCAGACGAGAAGGCTGATGGAAAGGTTTAGCATTGGCATAGAATGAATCCTTACGACGCGGCTGATGCCGGAAGGACAAGGAATGCTTCCATTCTTTGAACACCTTGTGCAGTTTCTCCTCAAGGACTTTCCCAAAAAGCAGAGGACTAGTGAACGGTAAACGCAAAGCCATGGAGCGCTGAGCCGCATCAGTGTTCCAACCTTTCAGCAATAAGTTCCATCTGGCAGCAATGGACGCACCACACAACATGGCTGAAGCAAGCACAGAGTCAGAGGCAATATGTGATAGGAACTCAGCCTGACGTTCCATGGATTCTAGTAAGTCAGGACAACTGCCACCTTCCTGCATGGTGCAAATAAGGTTTTAAAGTCAGACAATAAAGACTGTGTGACATAAGCCTCATACACCCCAGACCGGATGGCGAGATGTGGTCCACCATAGGCCTTCTTCAAAGAAGAGTTGATCTTCTTATCCACCCCATCTCTGAGGACATTATCATCAGCCATGGAAGGATGTCCCACCAAACTGGCCACAATCGAATCCACATGAACAGTCTCAAGAATGGTATCCTCCATGTCCTGCAAGGGGTAGAGTTTCGACATGAAGCGAGGCATCATAATATGATCCGGATCCTACCACTCCTTCAAGAGGATGTCCATTCCAAAAGGATGAATAGGCAGCGTCTTAGTTGCCTGCTTCCGAAACTGCGGCAACACCGCATCTCTGGAAGTGCTGGCAACCTCCTCATCAGGGAAACCCATGTTTTCACTGACATGAGACAGAATGTCCTGCAACATATCCTTCGAAATATATTTCCCCTTAAGGTCCACTGCACCCAAGGAGGAACCATCGGAAGTCTCAGAGCTGAAAATATCAGAGTAGAAGTCATGACCCCCACCAGAACGCACACCAGCAGACTTCTTGGAGCACTTCAAATCAGACAAGGTCTCAAAAATCAGCCTTTTCAAATGCACGTCATCATCAAGCCTGGCCTGCTTCACAGGAGGGGCGAAATCCACGCTGTCCCGTGGAGAGGATGGAGAAGACACATGAGAAACATGCCTGCGCTTCTCATGATGCTTCCCCATAATGCCAAACAGTAACTGAGTCAGTAGCAACAAGAGTGAAACGATTTCCCCCCCTTATATCCAAAGGAACATGTAGAAGCAGTCTACACCAGTTCCAGCAAGTCTAAAGACAAGGCAATTCAGCCCGCTGTCAGCTGACCCAGTAGAACGAAAGGAATGAAGTGGCATGGCCAACCGCACCGTGAAAAAAAGGATTTTCCCGGCCACCGTAGGCCAACATGCAATGGGAGGATCACTCGCCATACCGCGTAATGGAAAAGCGGGCCTGGGAACCTCCCGCATCCAGCGAGACTGCCCGACCTGACTCGCCCGCAATCGGGCGGCTAAGGCCTCGGCGGCAAGCCTGTAGCTCCCCCCCATGCTTCCCACACAAATACAGGAGCAGCAGGGGAGGATAAAGGACGGTACCCCCAGCTCCAAGGGAAGCCGTCGACTCCGCGCCTTCCCGATCAGCACAACAGCAGGAACACGGCTCTCGCTGCTTCAAAGAGCAGCGGGAGCCAAAGCCACCAAACACATGCAGAGGCAGCAGGACTCGAACACCACCACTCCCAGCCACAGGGGAATATGACAAAAACACTCTCCGCAGTACATTCAGCAAAAAAACAGTGGGAGGAAATCAAAACCGTACTGTGTCACAAATGCGGTCGGTCAAACAGATGTCCCATGGAGGCCGCAACACGATCAGGAATCCACCAAGAAGGAAAGGAGAAGAAACTGAAGGCAACCGGGGACTGACAGGCCCAGCAAGCCAGGCGACCGGTGTCACTTACAGAGTCCAGGAGGCAACGCGTCTTGACTCCAGCTGCTCCCTTGAAGGCCCAAAAGCACCCCCAGAGCCCAGCAGAGGAGGAAACTAAAGGGCATCCAGCAACAAGGTAAATGCCCAGCAAATACCACAGCGCCCCGTCATGTTCACCGACAGGAAACAAAACAGGAAATGCTTTCTGCTGGCTATGTAATTATAGCCCCTGGCAGGAGGGTGGGTGGAGCTTAAAAGCATTTCCTGTTTTGTTTCCTGTCAGTGGAATATACCTCATTAGTTATGACTGGGTCGAGGATGAGAGACGTAGAGGTAATGCTCTTCCTCGGCTCGGCAGGTGCTGAGTATGTTGTCCTCCCCTTCATTCACCCCGTCTTTCCCCTACGAACCCCCCTTTCAATGCTCCTCTGTGGCACACCAGGCACCTGCTGGCAGCCTGGTGATGAACTGGATGTAGTGCCACTGTGCTTTCCTATGCTGCCCTCCAGCTTTATGGTGATAGCTGCAATTGGCTTTACCAATGCCAGGTGCTTTTAAAATGTGCCAGCACTGGTAAAGCTCATAGTGGAGACCAACCATGTTAAAATTATAGAAAATATCTTGGCAACTGCTTGGCATGATGTAAAGGGCATCACATGGTCACATTACATCACATAATATGGCTTCACAGAAAACAATATTGTCTATACGTTCAAGATGGCTACTTCGTTACGTTGTCATATTCGGTCAAACAATGCAGCACTATCTTGAAAGCAGAGAAGGCATTGCTTTCAGTGCTCTTAAAGTCGCCACAGCACTGTGCAACTTTAAAGTAAAGAAAGGAATGTTTTCTATACTTTAATATGGACAGTCACTCCTATTGGCTTTGCCAATGCCGGTGGGTTTTAAAAGCCCCAGTCATTGCCATGGCCAATAACGTGGCCTGCATACAACTGGCAAAGCTAGACCAATTGTCTTTGCGTTTGCTGTGATTTATGGCAGTGATTAATCTGGACATTAGTAAAGTCACCCTGCTAAAATGATTAGCTGCTTTGTGCCCTAGTAAGAGAAAAAATTTACATGATCGCTCTCTCTGTGCCAGCTCCCACTCCCTATATGTGCTGAAACCCAGGGCTGTGAGATATTCACTACCATTACCTAATGATGCCATCTATAATGAACACGTGTGTTCACTGACTATTAATCATGACAGGCACTGATGTTGATTATTAGTGATCACAGATTATCTGACACTAATTAATAATTACCTGACACTAAATATTACTAATTATCGTTACTGTTGAGATTAAAAGTGCTTCCAAATACTGAGTGCTTTTTCAACAGATACCGACTATAATTAACAAATTACAGAAAATTACTATAACTTAATATCGATCCCAGATATTGCCTCCAGTGCATACTGAAGTGGAAGAAAAATGCTCCTATTTAATATTCTAGAAGAAGAGACGCTTCTGCTGATCAATACTGAAGAGAGACACGTTCCTTATTAATACTGATCACTGAGGCTCCCAGAAGTTAATAAAAAGCTGATCACTAAAGAAAGCAGCGGGTCTAATAAATTTCTTATAGTGCCAGTGATTAATGCAGATGGCAGAAACAAACCCCAGTGGGACACGCTGGGACAACCGTTTCATCTGTCGGGTTCATAATCTGCAAGACAGCGCTATGTTTTGTCTAGATAATGGGCCAAATATGATCCCACGTTCTTTTGTCAAGTATTCAATGAAGAATTTCTGGCGGGCAGAAATGTGCTAATTGTGTGTATTTTGGCAGTGAATATTCTGCCCCCTACAGAAGATCTCACCACCACGAGTGTGCATAAATCTGCCAGAGTAAACCTCCCACACAGTGCAGAGGAATTGGTGTCGAGGCGGGGTTTCCCCTTGTGAACACACACACACACCTGTGAGCTTGTTGGCTTTTAAAAACTCTGATCCAACTCTTTTCCACCCTGGAAATGGTTGGCGCTATACTCCAGCAAAGCGATGGGATAACTGTCCTGGAGTGTGAAGAGGAATGAATCACCCCCAAACTTGAAGGTGGTACAGACAATTGGGCGTCTCCTCGGGTGCAACAGCACACTGAGTTGAATTTCCCCAGGTTGAAGATGTCAAATATGCACACCTCGACATTTGGGGAATGTGAGCCAGGGGATAATATCACATGACATTCCCTGTAGTATGCCTGGAAACGGAATGTTTGTACATTTCTAAAAGTAGTAAATCTGGACCCCTTCCTAAGAGCACTACTACATATGCAGATGTATCGAATTATTTGTGAATCGGGGCCAATATTTCAGACTATAAAAAGGACACTAGTCACGAAGAGGTGGAAGAAAGGTGAATTCACTTCTATCCACAGCACCCATGCTCAGCTACTCACATGCAGGGGTGAGCCAGTGTCCCATTAAGTGACTCTGACACTCTGCAATTCCATTTTGGTTGTTGATGTGCATGCATACTTTTATGTGAACTTTGTGTTTCATGGTTGGGCTGTACGACCGCTTGTCTAATATGTGTACATAGTTAAGATAAAGTTGCCTAAAATGTATACCTTGTACCTGTTTATTTCTAGGTGTGACCTAAAGACAGCATAGCTGTCTTGCCAGCCTCATGTAATAAAAAAATATATAAATCAAAATGTATACAAACGTACATGTACATTTGTTTATTGTCAAGACCAGGATTCCAAGTTAATTGTTAATAAAAGACTCCCCATCTGGAGATATGATGTTGACAGAAGTTCAGCCTATCACAGAATCAAAAGCTTTTCAAGTTCCATGACTTGAAATGTGGAGGTGAAAGGAAGACTGACCATATAACTTTACACACTGACATACACAAATAATCAACCTAACTATGCCTATCAAGAGAAGACACAGTTACCCTTGGCTCTTTTGTGGTAGCCTGGTTGAAAGAGAGATTAACATATTTATCTACTAAGCACTAAGGTGTCACTTTTCAGTCTCTTCACAGCACTAGATTTAGCAGGTCTATATTGCAGCAGTGGATTCATTTTTATTATATTGTGTAGAAATACACAATTACGCATCTGAGCCGTATAATAGAATGTTCCCTGCTGTTGACCACTGGCACCATGATATTACAGAAGGTGCCTCACACACTTGTGCAGCCCCTTCTTCAATACGAATTGCACTGAAACTAAATGTGCACTGGCACAATATCAACAACTGCTGCCTCACCTCTCTTCGATCAACAGTTGGACCTTTCTCCTGCCAGCACTGCCTCTTTTCCTGCAGCACCGAAGCACCTGCGTGTACATCAACCACCACTACCAAGCCAACCATGAAGAAGTCAGACCAACTCTGCTGCTTCCTACTCAATGCCCTATCACTCTGCAAGCACACCTCGGAGATCTGGGACAACATCACCAACCTCACCTTCAACGTCATCTTCCTCACCAAGACCTGACTCAATCCTGCTTCTGCATCCTACATCACTTTAGCAACCCCCGATCGACACAAGAAGACACACCAGAACTGCATCAACAAACACAGAGGTGGAATTGCTATCATCCACAAAGAAACCATCCGATGCACCACTGCCACAAACGACACCACCCTGATCATGGAACACCTCAACTTTCAGTTCCGAACCTACGGCAAAACCACCATCAGAGGCATCCTTGCCTACAGACCTCCCGGACCACACCCTAGTTTCTGCGACACCATCCCCGAATTCATCACCCCTCTCGCCATTGACTCCAAACACTACATCTTCCCCGGAGACCTCAACTTTCACCTTGAAGACTACAACGACCCAACATCACCAACCTCCTCAAAAGCATGAACAACATCGGGCTCACCCAACTAGTCACCGGCCCCACACACTACACAGGTCACACGCTCAACCTCATCTTCATGGCCAGCGACAGAGTCAGGTACAACCATGTCACTGAGCTCACCGGGACGGACCACACCATCATCCATTTCACCATCACAGGATCCCAAGGCATCACCACCAAGCCCCCTAGCACTTCACACCACTGCTGGAACAAAGTATGAGAGAGCCAGTGGACCTACGTCCTCAACACATTCCACCCCGACACCTTGACCAACTTTCAATAGGTTGTCAAGAACTTCTCCACCCGGATCACCAATTGCGCCTAGAGATGCGCCCCTGTTAAACCCACCAAACCCAAACGATCCACCAAGCAGGCCAGCTGGTACTCCATGGACCTGAGAGCAGCAAAACACTACTGCAAGCGACTAGAAAGGAAATGGCGCTCCATTAAAGAGCCTACAGACCAACCACCTTGAAGGCATCCCTCAACCAAAATATAACATAACATACAGTGCATTTGTAAAGCGCACGTTCACTCAAGGGTATCTTGGCACTGAATAACAGATGTTTATTGTTACCCAACTCAATGGTACTCATTTTATCAACCTCAGAAGGATGAACTGCTGAGTGGACCCGCCAGGAATTGAACCTGTGACCATGAGGTCAAACACAGGCCCCTACAGTGGACGCATTAGTCCACTAAGCAACCAGACCCGGACACCACTAGCTCCTGAACAAGACTAAAAGGAGCACCTTAGCCAACCGCATTGAAGCCAGTGCTAACCACAGCAAAGAACTCTTCAGCATCGTCAGAGAATTCTCCTACCCCACAGCCACCGATATGATCATCACCCCTTCTCAAGAACTCTGCGATACCATCGGAATTCCTCCACAATAAGATCCCCACTATCTACAAAAACTCCGAAACCTAACCCACCACAGCCGACACTCTCAGCAACCTTGCACTCATTGAGGCAAAGCCTGACCACCTGCTCACCACCTGGGACCAGCTCACCGCACCAGACACCACTGCATCATGAAATCTATCCGCTCCGGAGCTCCCTCGGACCACTGTCCCCACCACATATTCAACCTTGGAAGCAAGAAAATCAGCAAGGAGCTCACCACCATCCTTAACGCATCCATCACCTCGGCCACCTTCACCGAATACTAGAAGTACGAAGAAGACAAACTCCTTCTCTAGAAACACTCCACCGACCCTAGCCAACTCAAAAACTACCGTCCCATCTCTCTACTTCCCTACCCCACTAAAGTCATCGAGAAGGCCATCAACTGCCAACTCACGGATTATATGGAGAACAACAAACCTTCTGGATCTCTCCCAATCCAGATTCCGCTCCAACCATAGCAACAAAACCCCCTGCTCACTACCACCAATGACATCAGAACCTTCCTGGAGCTGGGAGAAACAGTGTCTGTGATGCTCCTTGACCTCTCAGCAGTGCTCTACACTGTATCCCACCACACCCTCATTAAGAGGATTCATCACAATGGAATCCAAGAAGACTCCTTCAAATGGATTGCCCCCTTCCTCACCAGAAGAACCCAGAGAATCCGTCTTTCACCGTTCACCTCAGAATTTAAGAACATCACCAGCGGGGTTCCCAAAGGCTCGTGCCTCAGCCCTCACTGTTCAACACCTACATGACTCCCCTGGCCAACATCGTCAGAACCCATGGACTAAACATCATATCCTACACAGACGACATCCAGCTCATCCTCTCGCTATCAGAAGACCCCTCCACCTCAGACGCCCATGGACCACGTCCGCAACCTTGGCATTATCTTGGAAAATAAGCTCACCATGAAGAACCAGATCAATGCAGTTTCCTCCGCCTGCTTCCTCACCCTTTGCATGCTCCTTAAGATCTTCAGACTACTCCCTATCAACACCAGATGAACGGTCACTCAAGTCCTTATCAACAGCTGGCTGGACTATGGGGGCGCACTACATAGGGATCTCCACACACCTACTGAAGAGCAGACCATACAGAAAGCAGCAGCCAGACTCATCATCAACCTCCTGAGACAGACCCACCTCATCCCCCACCTCAGTGAGCTCCACTGGTTCCCCATTCAGAAGAAGTGTCAATTGAAGATGCTGATGTTCAGCTCCAAAGCCCTCTACAATCAAGGACCAGCTTACATCACCACCGAATGAACTTCCAACAGCCCTCAGACCCCTTCGGCTCCGCCACCCTCTCCCTCGCGCACACCCCCATCATCCGCCGAAGCAACAGTAGAGAACACTCCTTCTCCCACCTCGCCGCAAAGGCCTGGAATAACCTCCCCATGAATCTCAGGAGGACCTCAACTTCTCTTTAGGAATTCATGAAAGGACTCAAAACCTGGCTGTTTAACTGAGCCCCTGTGGAAGCAGCATAGTGCACAGCACCTAGATACCTGACGGCTGATTAGCTGCACTTTACAAATCCTGATTGATTGATTGAATGAAGGGAATGTTCACTGGTTTGCATGGGGATGTGGCCTCTAGCCAATGAAGGAATCTATTGCCTTTGAGCCCACACCATATTACAGACTTGGAAACAGAAGCTAAGAGGCCGACAGGAAGTGCTCTGACTATGCATCACACAGAGGTGGCACACTGTCTGTGCAACCCCTGGGGGCACGCCTTGGCTTGGGAGGGAGGCACAGGTGTCCTAGGCCCCTCTAGGAATCCCTTTGCAGGCAAGTGCAGTTACTCACTACACCCATATGCAGGTGGATCTCTGCCCCCTCCCCATTCAAATGTCCACCAAATTGCCAGATGCAGTGAAAGGCAGACCTGTGGCTAAAAACTCCCGGTACCCTGTTCGCTAGTGAGCAGTTCAAACTGCCAACATGTGTTTGCACTTACACTGTGAACAGCACATTTACTGTCATAGGGTTTATTGACCCAGTCTGTTCCCAGTGCACCCATTTAAGGGTGTGCCGTGAAGGAGAGTGGATCAGTGCACCCAATAGATAAAACAGTCCCAGGTTGGTTCCTGTGGTATCACTTCTCAACTGGACAGGGAATCACATATGATAAGATGATTATTACCTACTTGCCTTCCTAGCCTAGACCCCTACACAGCTAGCAGCCCACAACTAAAATATAATTAAAATAATTAAATATTTCATAATTTGAATATTTAAAATTCAATTAAATAATTCATAATTAAATAACTTCCCGCCCTATATCCATAAAAAATATAAAATATCAGTAAATAAACAAGTATTCCATATTTTACATAATTAAAAAGTAATCAAATATTTAATTAGAATTAATTTAAAAAAAATTAAATCTTAGCTAACTTCCCACTCTAGACCTTAACAAACCTAGCAGCCTGCACCTAAAATATAAGTAAAATAAATAGGTATTCCATAAATTGCATAATCAAATCAATTAAATAATTAATTAATAATTGTTAAATACTTATTACATAATTATCTTCCTGCCCTATAGCCCTACAAACCTAACAGCCCACAAATAACATATAATAAAAATAAATCAATATTACATAATATATACAATGTATTGAATAATTCATAATTATTAAAAACTAATTCACTCCTCACCCTAACCCCTTATAAACGCAACAACTCACTACAACACTATAAAGTACTGTTAAAAAATCCAATAAAAATTTCATAATCACTTAAAATTACATGCTATATTTAAAAAAAAACAAAAAACTTTTTGTAAACAATAGTAACACATAAAACTAATATATAAACTAAAACACATTCAAACAATTGAAAACAATATTTTTAACCACTTAATTATTGAAAATGATATTAAAAAATATCAATATTATGTATAACAATTTTACTTACCTAAAAAAACAATATTCTTGTTAAGGATATTTGAGCATAACAATTTTGTGTATCACAATATTTATTTTCCGATATTTCTGCCTCCCAATATTTTTGAATCAATGTTTTGTTCAAAACCCAGAACATCTTCCCTAAACACGCTAGATGCTCTGAGGTACTTCGACTGAAGGCTGGATGTATGTGGGGCCATCAGTGTAAGATTTCCTCTTGCCAGGTGCGCTGGTTGTTTTATGCCGACTGTCATGTTAAAATTCCTTAACATTCTTTACATTGGTGGGAGTACTCACCTTAGCAATAGGTCTAGGAGTACATATTGTGTCAAAAGTTATTTGTCCTTCATTATAAATATCAAGTGAAATATGACATTTAACTTAATCAATCAATCAATCAGGGAATTGTAAGCGCGCTACTCACTCGTGAGGGTCTCAAGGCGCTGAGGGGGGGTCCGCAGATCTGTTTAGCCGAAGAGCCAGGTCTTGAGGGTCTTCCTGAAGGTGTTCAGGGAGGGGGCGCGTCTGATGTCTGCCGGTAGCTTGTTCCAGGTCTTGGCTGCAATGTGAGAGAAGGATCTTCCGCCTGCTCTGGCTCTGTGGATGCGCGGGGTTTCGGCCAGTGCGAGGTTGGAAGATCGGAGGTTTCTTTTGGGTACGTGGAAGTTGATTCTGTCGTTGAGGTATTTGGGTCCGTTGTTGTGTAGGCATTTGTGGGCGTGAGTGAGGATTTTGAAAGTGATTCTTTTCTCCACGGGAGCCAGTGGAGACTTCGTAGGTGTTGGCTGATGTGTTCGTGTCGGGGGATGCCGAGGACGAGTCTGGCGGCAGTGTTCTGTATTGTTTGGAGTTTGCGGAGTAGGGACTTGTTGATGTCAGCATAGAGTGCGTTTCCATAGTCCAGTCTGCTGGTGATGAGTGCGTGGGTGACTGTCTTCCTTGACTCAGGGGGGATCCACTTGAAGGTCTTGCGGAGGATGCAGAGGGTGTTGAAGCAGCTGGAGGTGACGGCGTTGACCTGTCGGTTCATGGTGAGTGATGAGTCGAGTGCGATGCCGAGGTTCTTGGCGTGGTCTGAGGGGGTAGGTGGGCTTCCAAGGGCGGTCGGCCACCAGGTGCTGTCCCATGCAGAAGGGGTGGTACCGAGGACGAGGACTTCTGTCTTCTCGGCATTGAGCTTCAGGCAGCTGTTGGTCATCCAGACTGCGTGGTCTTGCATTCCTTTCTAGAAGTTGAGTTTGGCAGTGGTGGGGTCTTTGGTGAGGGAGAGGATGAGCTGGGTGTCGTCGGCGTAGGATACGATGTTGAGGCCGTGTTGTCGGACGATGGCTGCGAGGGGGGCCATGTAGATGTTGAAGAGGGTGGGGCTCAGTGATGAACCCTGTGGGACTCCGCAGGTGATTTTCGTGGGGTCGGAGAGGAAGGGTGAGAGTCTGATCCTTTGGCTTCTTCCGGTGAGGAATGATCGGATCCAGTCCAGGGCTGTTCCTTGTATGCCTGCATCGTGTAGTCTGGCGACTAGTGTGCGGTGGGAGACGGTGTCGAAGGCCGCTGATAGGTCGAGTAGGATGAGGGCTGCGGAGTGGCCTTGGTCCAGGAGGGTGCGGATGTCGTCTGTGGTGGTGAGTAGGGCGGTCTCTGTGCTGTGGTTGCTTCGGAATCTGGATTGGGACGGGTCGAGGACGGCGTTCTCTTCAATGAATCGTGTCAGTTTCCTGTTGACTCTTTTCTCTGCAACTTTGGCTGCGAAAGGGAGGAGCGAGATGGGCCGATAGTTCTTGAGGTCGGTGGGGTCAGCTGTGGGCTTCTTGAGCAGGGGTCTGACTTCTGCGCGCTTCCAGTCGTCTGGGAAGGTGCCTGTTTTGAAGGTGGTGTTGATGGTGCGTTGTAGTAAGGGTGCGATGGCGGCCGCGGCTCTGTGGTAGATGTGAGGGGGGCAGGGGTCGGTGGGGGCCCCCGAGTGGATGCTTTTCATGGTCGAGGCGGTGTCTTCGGCCGTGATCGGTGTCCAGTTGGAGATGGTGGGCTGGCTGGTGTTTCTGGGGGGCGGGGGCCGTCTGTAGCACCTGGTGGATGGTCGATGAAGTTGTCATAGAGGTTTTTGATCTTGAGGTGGAAATAGGTTCCAAGCTTGTCGCAGAGGTCTTGGGATGATGTGATGTCTGTGGCTTCGCTGCGTGGGTTGGTGAATTCCTGAATGACACTGAAAAGTTCCTTGGAGTTAGTGGAGTTGGCCAGGATTTTGTTGTGGATGAAGTTCCTCTTGGTGGCTCTGATCTGGTTATGGTAGTCTGTCAAGGCGTCCTTGTGGGTGGTGTGGTTTTTGGTTGTCTTGGTGTTTCTCCAGTTCTTCTCCAGGCGTCTGCAGGTGCGTCTGGCTTCTTGAAGAGCGGTGGTGAACCAGGCGGCTTTCCTGGGGTGTTGTCTGTCGGGGTTGCGTAGTGGGCGAGCTCGTCTGCGCAGTTGAAGATCCAGGTGTGGAGTTCTCTGGCTGCGTTGTTTGCGTCGGGTGCCCAGGTGTGGTTGTCTCGGGTGGAGTTAAGTTGCTCGTCGGTAACCTTGCTCCAGTTCCTTCGAGGTGGGCGTGGGGCTGGTTTGGGTGCCTTGGGTTTGTTGATGGCGAAGTGTACGCAGTGGTGGTCGGTCCATGGCGGCTGCGTTGTGTGGCTGAATTGGACGCTGTTTCCTGCCGCGTTGACGAGTGTTTAAGTCCGATGCTGGCAAGGTTGTCATGAAGGATAGTGGAGTTGGGGTCGCTGGGGTTGTCGAGGTGGAAGTTCAGGTCTCCAATGAGTATGTAGTTTGCTGAGGCGATGGCGTGGGGTGCGATGAAGTCGGTGATGGTGGTGGCGAAGGGTGTTCGGGGGCCGGGGGGTCTGTAGATGAGGGTTCCTCGGAGTGTGGCTTTGGGGGTGGTCTAGATCTGGAAGTGCAGGTGTTCGGCAGAGGGGAAGGTTTCGCTGGAGGTGGTGAGGTGGTGAGGCAGAGGGTGCTCTTGTGTGCGATGGCGAGGCCCCCTCCTGGGTGGTTGGGGCGGTCTTTCCTCTGGATCTTGTATCCGTCTGGGATGGCGGTGCTGATGTCGGGGGCGGAGGATGCGTTGGTCCAGGTCTCTGTGAAGTTGGCGATGTCGGGCGAGAGAGAGTCGAGTAGGTTCCAGATTTCCATGGCGTGTTTGTGTACGGAGCGTACGTTGAGGAGGATGCATTTTAGGGTGTCCCCGGTGCTGGCATCGACGGTGTTGGAGGCCGGGGTGGCGGTGAGGGTCTGGCGGCAGTGGAGGCAGGAGAACTGCCCGTGGGTCGTGTTCGGCGAGGCCTGTTGGCATTCTCTAAGTCTTCCAGGGTTGAGTGCGAGGAGGGTGGTGGTGTCGTAGCGATGGGAAGTGGGAGGTCCAGAGTTCCTGGCGCTGGCCGCGGTCGGGTCTCGGACGGGCGCAGACGGGCTTGCCTTTGGCACGCCGGCGGCGCGACCGCGCAGCGCCCGCCATTAAGTAGGGGAGGTGGGAGGGAGGAGAGGCTGGGAGGCGGGAGTGGGGGAATTCCGGAGCGGAATTCCGGGGGGGAGGGGCCACAGGGGCAGCAGTGGTGAAAGGCTAAAGGAACAGGCAGGCACGAGAAAATAAAAACAGTGGTGGAATTAGAGCAAGACACAAATGGGCACAATAACAGTGGCACAACAGGGAAAAATTAAGAAAAAAACAGCTGAGAAAGGTTACGGTGGTTGCAGGCAGTCTGGTCCCAGTTGGAGCGGGCAGCAGGCGCAGGAGCGGGCAGCAGCCTCGAACCTCTGAAGGAGGAGGTCGGGGTCCGGAGGCAAGAGACGGCACTGCGGAGCTGCGGGGAGAGAGTGGACGTAGACCGAGGGTCAGAGGTCTTACTCTTAACAATTGTACAAAGAATGAAACTTTATAAAGTTGCAAATATTTGAACGGTATACCACAATGCTTGAATTGAAGGATACAAACAATGAGGAAACCTATGCATTTTAATAATTTTTAAGAATATAAAGAAAAGAAAAGAAAAGACAGAGGGAAAGAAGGAGAAGAAGAGAAGAGGGAAGGATAGAAAGAGAAAGTATATTACAAAATCTTGAATGAGAGCAGAGATTGACAACAATATTCTGATATTTATAGCAACCTTATAATCTGTAAAACATCATGGGGGATCGAAATTGGTATCAATGGATGTGGAATGGACAGCTTGTCTAGATAAATAGAATGAGAGGTGGCATTTGCTCTATCCATTCTGTGATGTGGACAGAGCAAATTCGACCAGTCAATAAAGGTAATTTTTGTGGTGTCTTTCCAATTTGATGTGATAATTGTAAGGCAACTGCAATTAGCAAATCAATTAATTTTCCAACCATAATTTGAGACTGCCTTAAAGGGGATGAGCCTCCTAAGACAAGGTGTAAAATATTGAATGGTATATCAGTAGACAACACATTGTTCATTTTAATCCATATGAGTAACCAAAATCTTTTAACCAAGGGACATTCAAAAAACATATGTAAAAGATCAATATTGTCATGAGGACAGGACCAACACTTAGGACCCGATTACGACATTTGGCGTAGCAGGAGTGGGCGGTATGCCACCGCCACGCTTCCGTTGTGCCAAAGCCGGTGTCGGGCCACCACCAGATTAGGAGTTTCCTCCTGTCTGGCGGGCATTTTTGTGGGCGTTCCCACAGTGGTGCCTCTAAAAATGGGCACTGCAATGGGAACGCCAAAAACAGTTCCTGCACGGCATGGACTGTTAAGTCCATGCCATGCAGGAACTGGTGTACATGCGGGGGGACATGTTATGCCCCCCTGTGTGCATCCACATAGCTTGAGGTGGAACCCACCCCATTTAGACCGCCCAGGTCTTAATGGGGTGGTTGGACCACTGCTGTGGCGGTGGCTGGACCACCATGCCACACCACAATGAGTCTGGCTGGCCCTTAGTATCTTTGGAAAGTTTAAATCTATGAAGACACCTGGGGATAAGCTACAATCTATTATACTAATAAAATAATGTTTGAGTTGTGCTGGCTGTGCGTGAAGTGCTATGTATCTGGCCCATACTGATTTTCAAGTGTGAAAGGAGAGTTCTTGGTCGAGGTCCATTTCCTATTGTAATTCGCAGGATGCTTTCGTTTGTGGGTATCAATCCGAAGGGGAAGAGGAAAGTTATGTGTTGGATACAGGAAGAGAAGATTGTGAGAAAAGTTGAAGAAGAATAGTCTTAAGGTGATGATATTGAGTGGCATAACAGGGAGTTATTCCATATTTTTTGTTGAATATCATCAATTCAAGAAGGGAATCGTTAGAGAGTATATGACCTATGGTTATAATTCCTTTATATATCCACTCGTTCCATGAGAGAACTCAATTTTGATCTATTTTATGTGCCTATTGTACAATATAGGAGTTTGTGCAAGAGTTTCTGAGGGGGAATAAGAATGATAATTAGAGGTGTGGCAATGGAAATAGAATGGGTGAGTATGGGTGAAAAAAAGGCCTTCAGGGGTTGAAAAATATAGATTGCTTCCTGTATTGAAAATGTTATAATCTGTTCAGGTCCCAGCTGACTCCAAACTCTAGATGAATCATGAGGGGAAGCTGAAAGAGAGGTCCAAATTTGCTTAAGTGTGAAAGCAGAATGGTATTGCCTGAGGTTTGGGAAATTGATCCCTCCAGCGTCTTTGGACTGTTGAGCCCTGATTACGTGTCTGGTGGTGCACCGACCACCAGACTCGTGGGGGCGCAGCAGTAGCAGTCTCCGGACCACCCTATTACCATATGGGTGGTAGGACCATCACAGCCCCACCACAGCTGCCAGGGAACCGCCATTCCCTGGTGGTGTTGCGGCAGTCAGAAGGCAGTAATATGCTTGGCGGGACTGCAGCGGTCCCGCCAAGCATATTACAAGTTTCCTCTCTGCCACGGTTTTCATGGCGGTTCTACTGCCATGAAAACCGCTATCAGAGAGGAAACAAATGGGGCCCTACAGGGCCCCCTGGTGCCATACATCGTGTGGATGCACTCAGGGGGGCACTAAATGTTCCCCCCTGTGTGCATGCACACCAGGTCTGAACTGTTTTTGGCATTACCATTACAGTGCCCATTTTCATGGCGCTGCCATGGGAATGTCATAAGCAAAGCCCGCCAGACAGGAGGTAAGTCTTAATCTGGCAGGCGGTCTGACCATGGCTTTGGCTGTGCGGTGGCGGGGCAGACCGGGCTCAGCACTGAAAAAGTCGTAATCGGGCCCTTGGAGTGTTGCTAGCAAAATTCTTGGCTTGGGTTTATTCTATAAGAATCTTATCAATGAACGTTTAATAGTTTTAAAAAATGTGAGAGGAAGTGTTAATAGAAGCATTGACAAATAGAAATTGATTATTAATAGCATCATCATTTTAATCGTGGCTAGTCTACCCTGCCAGGGCAAGTGAATTTATTTGTCCTTCTTAACTGCTTTAATTAAGAGAATAATGCACTGATGACAAGTTTTTTGACCTTACATAAAACAGAGACATTGCATATGTAAATTACACAATGTCAAAACAAACTGCTTTTGATTTTTTGTGGTGAATTATTTTCCTACAAGGTGTTTTGCTGGGATGGTATTTTTCTGATATTTCATGCTGACAAAAATGGGCACCTAAGATGTACCACCATAATGGGGCCACATTGTCAATGACCACATATCTAAACTCCCTAACATGCTATCCCTTTTCCAAGAAAGTCCACGGCCATTCCCAGAGTTAACTGTACGAGACGTAGTGCCGGATCAGCCAACACAGATTAAGTGGCTGATAGCCAGCCTTCTTTGGTGAAGGTAACTCTGAACTTTGTTGGAGCATAGCATCCACCAGAGTACTCTAAGCCACCAAGGGTAAAATAAATTGGGCACTCAGGTCAGCAGAGATGTGGCTGGACAATCTGCTTAGCTTTTTTGTAAATTCTCCAGTACTAATCTTTGAAAGTGTTGTCAGTAGCTTTCTTTTATAAAGCTTTATCGTGTTGATCCACATTCACTGTGACGACCTATTAACTCAGATTTACTTACGCCCACATTTAGATCCCATAAAGACAGTGTGACATGTTTGATATAGTACTATGCCTTTGCATTAAATACCATTTCAGCTGTTACCTTTCAAATAATCAAAATATACCCTAGATAAAGTTTGAAAACCTAGAGGGAGGGTATTACAATAACAATACTTTTAAAAGAACTGACAATCATTAGCCAGTTTGGAGATTTCATCAATAACCACTTTCCTCCATGTATGTCAGAATGAATGCAGTGCTTTTGTTCAACTCTCACCCTCTGTTAAATGAGCAAACAAGAATAATGCATATACATTCTCTTAAAGAAGTTGAAGGAATGTGTCAGTTCTTTTAAAAATATAGGGCCTCCTCTACAAGAAAATTATGCAGTGCAGCACTGCAAGTCATTTAGTTGTGCCATGCTGCAGCATTTTCAAAGCACAGGGATGTGTTGTATGAACAACAATATGCTGCAGCGGCTCCTGTTTAGGGGAGGGCAGGGGCTGCGCCCCCTTTACTTTATGGCTTCCTAGAACAAACAAAAGCTTAAGTAAACACAATTGAAATGAAGGTTGCTGTACTAGGCATTTTCGGAAGGCGTGCCCGGCCCTTCCTGAGGACTTGCCTGATTGATTCAGTACTAGCAGGGCTTATCCACGCACAGCCCTGGCCTTTTCCTCAGAGCGCGGTGACGTTGCTTTAATTTCTCCACCTTCTCCCAGTGCGCCCATTAAAAACAGCCTTGGGCGTTTAGCTGTCAAGCCCGGGCTCCACAAGCATGCATGTTACTCAGCAGTACTTACCCCACCCTTTAATATCTTGTCACAGGGTGAGGTGGGGCCAGCAAGTTTGACAGACCAAACCCCACCCTGTGACGAGATGTGAAAGGGTGGGATTAGCAATTTTCCAAAAGATGCTGCAGACAAACTTATTTTCTTCAGTCTGTGGTGTCAGTCAGGTCGTGCTAGATTTGGTGTGTTTACGAGCACATTCCTTCCCAGCACAGCATGTATTAGAAGACTGAACTGCGAGCTGCCCAGAACAGGTCGAGTTCGCACTATATTAAACTGTAAAAAAAGAAATCCTGATAGGTGTGACCTAACTTAACCTTTACGCGCATGATGAACAGATCAGCAGCTGCCTAAAAAAAAACTGCACAAGTAGGTTTAGAGAAAATAGTTAAAATCCTTTACTTTTCTTGTCTCTCTTTATTTTGCTTTCTAACTGCTGTCTTCTCTGCAGTACTAATCGGGTCAGTGCAAAACTTTTTACTGACACAACTGCATGTGGTTGTTTTTCTCCATTGCTGATTATATGTGCTTATTGTGACAGTAGGCATCTAGATGTAATCTGCAAGGAGAATAAAACAAGGGGTAACAAGGTGTAACTTTTATTAATGAAATTGCTGGTTACTCAAAGAGTGATGTTTGGTTTGTTGGTGTGATGAGTGAGGCATTGAATGTAGGGGTTGACTGTGTAAATAGGTAAATGTGAGGGTCATATGAATTGGGTGAATGACAGTGGGAAGCTTGATGCGAATGGGTGAATATGAGTGGGTAGGTAAATGATGTAAAGTGGGAGTAAGTGAAATTATTGTTGAATGGAGTTGGTAGGGGAAAGATCTTGAGTGAGTAATTGAGTGAGTAGCTGGTTGTATGACTGTGGGAATGATAAGGTGGGTAGACAAAAGCTTGTTAAAACATGATGAATTGAATGAATGCAGCTTGCAGCCTCCAATAACATATTTCAATACCTGGAAATACAACAGTGAGCAGGTAAGGCAAGGTGAATTCGGTGAATGAGTGGGAGGTTGTAGTTTGATGAGAATGTATGATTGAGTGTGTGAATGAGTATGTGTTAGTGAGTAAAAAGCAAATGGGTGAGGGTGTGGATGTGGATGGGAGTATATAGCTCAGTGGGGAAATGAGTGTATGGATGGATGGATGTATATATGTGAGTTGATGAGAAATTGTGCTGAACATACGCTGGAAATATTGGTGACAGTTTGAAGGGAATCTGGTCAGTCTCAGGCCTCTTGACTCTTAGCTGGGTCGGATGGCTCATTGGACTAATGCATCCACTAAGCCTTCTGACAAGGCTGATGATCTGTATTTGAGACCCACGGTTTGAACTCCGACGCTCCACTCAGCCTTTCATCCTCTCAAGGTCGATTAAAAAGAAAAGTATTGAGTTGTGTATAAATGAACATCTGTGTTCACCCTCTCTTCCCAGCCAGACCCTCCGAGAAAATCAGGCATCAGGTTTGCACGCTATGCTCAAATGCGTTGTGCAATGCTGTGTATGGACTTTCGCCTCACCACTTTTTGCAATCACCAGCTGCCACTGACAATACAACGCATCCCTGTGCTTTCCTCTGCGCTGGTGCACAATTGGCAGCCATGCACCAGTGCAGGCACCCTTGCATCATTTGGCAAGGGTGCCTGCTCTGGGGAATGATTGTTTTTGTGCAGAAAGGGATACCTTCCTGCACAAAACAATCATTAATGGCATTTTCCTCTTTCTCTGCGGGCTGCAGAATGTAGCCCACAAAGAAAGAAACAAAAAAATAAATAAAAGTATTCTCCTTAATGCGCCATTCCTAAGCCCGTCCTGGGGAGGCCTAGGATTCTGACTCATTCTTAGCTTAACAAAATGGTGTAAATCTGGGAATGCGTCAAGATCCATGGATGTTGCGTGGGAACACCCACGGCAACACCTATGGAATGCCCATTTCACGCAGAGTAATGTATGAAAGGGGCCCCTATTTACAAGGCTATGAAAAGTAACGCAGTGTGAGTTTATGTGGACTTGTAAATATGGGCAAGCCCATTACGCCGCCGGTGTATCAAAAAAGTGATGCACCGGCAGCACAATGGGCTTGTAAATAAGCCCCATAGACTGTATGTCATGTTGAAGGAATTAAATGCACTGCATTTCTTAAGAACTTCAAAGCAGTCCCAAACAGCAAACAGATAATTAAATCACCTAGTTCCTCTGTCACAGTGTTTTAAAAAAGATCAAAAGCCTTTAATGTTTTAGCACATGAACCCTCACATTTGAGCATCTGTAGACATCCGTAAACAGGACTGCAAAATATGAAATAAATCATAATTTCCTTGCGTCTACTTTTTATCAAGTTATTCAGCAAAGAGCAATCACAGACTTACTCAGAAATTGAGGGGCTTATTTACAGGCCCCTTGCGCCACCCGTACATCACTTTTTCCCACATTTTAATATTAGAAGATTTTATTAAATTAGTTTTTGAATTGTCAAAATATGTTTTCCAGACATCATTCAATTTTAATTTGCCTTCCATGTACTGATAGTCCATGAATAGCTTTTCATTTTAGTTAAACATCTTGTCCAGCCATCCTCTCGTCCCGTCTTTCCAAAAGAGTCAAACCTTATTTACCTCTTTGCATTAACCGAAAAAGGAAATGTGAAGACTATATGTAAGATTAATTTGCAAAGATGGAAAACCGTTGCCAAAAAGTCTACAGTTCTTAGATTAGTGTAGGCTGTTTAAAAAACTGCAGACTCTTAAAGAGAGATGTATGACGTTGTATTTGTGTATCTCTCATAGGTCTCCACATATAAGAGGTCCAGTTGCTTTGATATATGTGATCTTATGTCCGATATATAGCTGCAGATATATCACTCTTCTTTTGCTGTGCATTTGTGCAGTGTATTTAAAAAAGTGTGTTTAATATTATTGTTGTACAAAAGTAATTGCAACACTGCAACAGTTTTCAGAGTAAATCAGTCTTCAACATTTATTGAGAATTTCGATTTTAACCATTTGGCAGAAATTGTGGATATTAATTTGGTTAGGCCAAAACAGAGGGCCTCATTTGGATGTCCGTGGGACCACCGATAGACAGCCCTACAGTCCGACAACTGCATTACAATGCTGGCGGTCGGACCCTTAACTGTCACAAGGGAGACCGCTGCCAGGATTGGAAATGCTGAAGGGACAGCGGTCGGAATAGTATCCCTTGGATGGCAGTAGTGCCGAGGCAGGTCTCGCCGTCAGGATTGCCATGTCCATTTCTGACAGCCTAACGCAGTGGTCAGGAGTCTGCCCGACAAGCAGTCTGCGGTCCCACCTCCGAATGATTACACACAGTGCATGGATGTTCATAAAGTGATCTTTTACACTGCGGTTTGTGCTGTGGCCCTTTCACTCGGCCACAGAACAAGCTGCTGTGTAAACATAGCACTTTCCGACGGCCAGCACGGCGGTCCCATCCTAATTTGGCAGTGGGACCGCTGACTGCTTGTCGGGCAGACTCCTGACCACTGCGTTAGCAGGCAGTGGTCCGACCTCTGACATCCAAATGAGGCCCAAAGCTCCTAAAGAATCTCCACTAATCCCCTGTTAGATATCACAGAAGCAGCATTCAATCCCCAGAGAAGTATGGGCCTTATTACGATGACGGTCGGACGAGCATCCGACCGCCATCGTTGCAGGATGGTAACCACCTGACTAGCAGTCAGCGGTTCCACCTGTCAGATTATGATGCATCCACCCAAGAGGAGATCGGAAACAAGTTCTTTTCTATTGTGGCTTGTGCTTCGACCCAGAAAAGGGCCACAGCACAAGCTACAATGGAAAAGGATATGTTTGTAAACATCCATGCACTTTGTGCCAGGCACCATATGGTGCCTGGCACACTGTTCATGGATGTTGGGGGGCACCACATGTGTCTTTCCTGGCCACAAAGCTGAGGGCCACGTGGACAGTGGCCCTGCTTGGGACCCCCAAAGTCCCTATCCGGCTGCCTGTTCATGGCGGTGGGACTGCCAGGAACAGGCAGTCAAAAAGGGATATCCTAATCCCTACGGCAGTGCCTGCGCAGGCACCTCCCCATTGTAGGGATCAGGAATCCAACCGCTGTCCTGACGGGCTCCTTGAGCCTGTCAGAGGCGGCAGTCTTTTCCATTGCCTAACTCACTCCGACCTCCGGAATCGTAATCCGGCAGTCGGACTGATGGCATAAATGTCAACATCGTAATGAGGGCCTATGTGTTTACTTTAAACACCATCAATTTTAAATAGAAGAATGGAAAAATTGTAATGAGCAATGAAACACCAACATTATTAAAATTGGATAAGGGAAAGCAGAGATGGATTTTTTAAAATTTTAACGCAAAAATGCACCTAGAAAATCTAAAGCGCCATTGAAAAATACCAGTTTGTGGTTGACTGGGACCTAGGAATGATTTCAGGCTGACTCAGATTGAGCGAAGTCCAATGCATAAAGCGGCTCATCCCAGTAAAAGATTTTACCTTATGACTTAGTCTCTGAAATGAAAGTGAAAATCTTTCGGAGGAACAAGGTCCACAGCAGAGGCTGGCAAGAGTCCCTTAAAGTTCAATACATCATCATCAAGCTCCTGCTGAAGCCACTGATTTTGGTACCAAAAGCTCCCAGTAGGACAAAGCTGAATTTCGTGGTCAAGAGATTGCATTGTAGCTGGATGCATTTGTCAGGTTGCCCTGGTCCAAGGCTGTTCTTTCAGATTTGGTCATTTATTTGGTTCTCAAAATCCTCTGGCGGGGCCAGATAGGAAGCTTTACATGGGAAGGGCTCCATGAGGTCATATATTTTTCTGCAAGTTCCCACTGAGCCTGTTTTCAGTGCATAAAAAAACTCCAACTGGTATAAAACTGGGTCTAGTCCTACCTCCCTGGACAAGCCTTAGCACCTTGCCTCATTCATTTGGAGGTGGAAACATGTCTAAGTCCCTCTTTTCTCCAACTGCTGGGAATATATTTTGCTGGTCAGTCCTGGACACTTGGTCCTCAGGGCAGAATTCTAAGTGCCAAGTCGCTCTCTAGCAGGTCACCTCTCTGTGGTCAGCTGGGCCTTGTTGGAGTCAGGAGTCCTGTTTTTTCTGTCCCTGTAGCAGAAAAACAAGAGGTCAGTCACCTGACTCTTGGCAAGCAGTTCCATTAATTTTGGATGCCAGGCAGATGCCAGGAGTCTTCTTTCTTCCAGCAGGGCCTTCTTCTTCACATGTAGTCTTCCCAAGTCAAGAAATATTCTGAGGAGGTGATGGTGAGGCGTAATTCTTATCCTGGAAATTAGGAAGTATTGGAGAATTTTACATACTTATTCCTTGCTAATTTCTCACCTGATGCCCACCCCCTTATGCATTAATTATTCTTTGCTATCAATTCTCAACCTAAGATGGCTGAACCCTTCTTACACCAGTTAATTCTCTGTCATTCATAAAATCCACTCCCATATTTATATGAGGTCTCCTCCCCTCTGACAGGATCCAAACGGGCCTTCCTTTCTGCTGAGGTTGCTTCCAAACAGTCTTGGAGGACACAGGGAATGAATAGAAGCAGCCCCATTTGGCATCTCCAAATCAGAGAAGTAGTGTCAAGACTGTACTTTTTCTTCCATCTCTTCCAACCTCTCTCCAATTGCTAATACCTGCTAAGTGCTTAGTTTCTGACAACTCCCCTGCCTTCCTGCATCCAGAATTAAGCTCACTGTCCTCCGGCAGGCAGGGTCATTACTTCCAGCCAGAAATATTTATTGGCCTCTGCAGGTGTAATGAGTGCTGTTGGACCCGGCCCTCTCTGCTGGGTTACACCCAAACCTTTTTCATTCCACCCTCCGATTTTTGCTGAAATTCATTTTTTGTTGGCCTTAGGACTCTGTGCACTTTACCACTGCTAACCAGTTGTAAAGTGCTTGTGCTCTCTACCTGAAAAATGGGAAGATATACCTCATTGCCATATTTAATTTACTTATAAGTCTCTTGTGCAGTGGCGTACCATATAAATAGGTCCTGTAAGTTAAATGCTACTAGTGGGCCTGCAGCACTTATTGTGCCCCCCCCCACTTAAGTGGCCTTTTAAAACATGCCCCAGGCTTGCCATTGCAGCCTGAATGCGGTTTTAACCTACCAATTCGAAGTGGCAATATAGCCCTCTTGCCAAGCCTTAAACTCCCCTTTTATTGCATATGTCACCGATAGAGTAGGCCCTAGGTATCTCATAGGGCAGGGTCCATTGTAAATAAAAAGTTGGACATGTACGTTTAATTTTTATATGTCCTGGTAGTGGAAAACTCCTAAATTAATTTTTCACTACTCTGAGGCCTACCTGTCCCATAGGATAACATTGGGTTGCATTATTACTTTTAATACTTTTAATAAGTGATAACCTTTGATTGGGAATAGATAAGCATTTGATATTTGGTGTCTGAGAAATTGAAAATAAATATCCTCTTTAATGGTAAAGTTGTATTTGCCTGCTGCAGTGGCCTGCTGTGTACTCCATAAGACTGCTTTGCTGCACCTGGATGGACTGCTGTGATGCCTGGGGTATTCCTTGAACCGTCAGAGGCTTGCTCTGCTTCTTGAGCCCTGCTTCATCACCTGAACCTATGACTACCAGAGTGACTCAAAGGGCTACTTTGCTGACCTCCTGATCAGAACCTCAGGGATGGAAAATGATCCCACCATTTTGTACCTGCATCTGGACCCAGCCTGAGGGAGTCCTGAACCCTCAAGTGGTGACCCTCCAGTGCTGGTCCCTTGGTTGTGGTGTCAAAGGTGCCCATATAGCCAAAATACAAAATTTGGGACTTGGAAGCATTTTAGCTGAATACTGCTGTGAGAACGAGAAAGATCGGGGCAAACCTGCTTGTCTGTCCACCCAAGGTGCATTGCCGGTCGATTCGACTTTGTGGCAGCTCCCTTTACATTCTTCTCTGCAGCAGCAAATCCTGGTCAGTGGTCCCTTGACGAAGGGGTATCCGACCTCCTGGAACTCTCGTTGGCTATATCCTTCAGCTTCGTCCTGCTGAAGATTTTCGACTTCCAAATAGGAGACTAAGCCTAAACATAGAGAGATTCACCGCAACTTTCTCCACCGACTCCCTCACGAAGATGCTACCTTCTCAGACACCCCCTGCAGCCTTGCCCTACTGAACTTTACCTTCTCAGAAGACTTCTTTGAGAATTTCTTCTAAGTCCGAAGATAAGCTCTGCATTCAATACACTCTCCATCGCGGTCAGCCATATTGTTCGACTTTGACCCAGTCTTGTGCGACTAGATGTTCGCGGTTGGTGCTTTTATCTTTTAAGCACTAGATTTTTCTAAAAACTTTAAAAATTCATAACCCTGGTTCTTCGGATTTGATTTGATTGTTTTGGTGTCAAATATTTATTTAATTTTACTCTATTTATCTAAATTGGTATGGGGTTTTTCTTGTGTTGTGTTCTCACTTTATTACTGTTGGTGTGCTGCCTAAATACTTTACACATTGACTCTAAGTTAAAGGTGACTTCTTTTTGTGCCAAGCTACCCAGGGTTAAGCACAGGTTGACTTAGTGGCATTTGTGGTATATCCCAACAGCGACTGTGGCTTGAAAAGGGGTCACCCCCATTCAACCAACAACCCAATTTCTAACAAGTGCCAGAACTGGTTTTAAGGCTGTTCTGGCCCTCAGAGCACAAAGCACATTATTGTAAAGTAACTTTTCCATTAAGATTATCAAAATCCTTATTTCACCATTACATCAGATTTTTAATTCTATGCCTCTGGTGCAATTTATGAGCCTTCTACCATGGCCTAATGGGAAATTTAAATGAGCCAATTGTGTGAAACCAATTGTACTAATACCATTTTATGGGGTTAGTACACACTATGTGGTGCTGAATAGCAGTGTCACAGTGTAGTTCCAATACTAGAAAAATAAGGGAACTGAAAAAGGTAAAACATCAAGGGTGACCATGAAGAAAAGGCAGATTTCCTCCACGCTGTAAAAACATTGGTTTGTTTGTATGCAATGACTGGGTAAGGACCTCTATCTGGTGTTTCCTAAAATTTGTTTTGACATCTACTGCATTCCAGGTTGCAATATTCACTTTCTAAAATGGTGTTTCACTTCACTTGCATCCCCAGGAAACATAGAACTGGTTCTACATTGTGTGAGCTCACCAGGCTAACTCTGGGTATATTTTAACATTAATAACTAGTGCCATACAAACTGACTGCATTGTTCAGTCTCAATCATTTGGGACATTTGTGTAGCTGGATTATGAGCCTGTAAAGTAGGACTAATTTGTCAGCTAACTGCATATGTTTTGTGCAACGTTTATGTGCCTCACAAAAAGCTGGCAGGCCAGCAACTTTGGTCTGACTTCTCCTCATATGTATTTTGTAGACTAATCTAATTGCTTATGTCTGGTGTCAGTCACTGAAGTAATTTTTTTTGTTCACTTGGTAAAAACTCCCCAGAGTCAAATTTAAATTACAAATATTTTAATTTTCTAAAAGGTTATAACCAGATAACATTTTTTAAACGTTTTCTAGCAAACAGTTATGTCAGAGTAAATTGCTCCTGATTTGGGAAGAGAATTAAATTAGGATTTGATGATAGACAAAATGTAGTCTCTCTTTACTTTGCTGATTCCAGCCCTGGCGGGAAAGTGATGATTTCTGATCACTCTTTTTATGTCCTCTGCAGATGATCCCGGAAACTGTGACTTCACACTTAATCAGAAGCTTCTCCCTCTTATTTTATCATGCGAGTGAGAAATGTATTTTCATTGCTGTGAGATTAAAGTAGTAACCACGGGAATGATTTCTCTGCTCCAGGAAAGCTCAGACCCATCAATCACATCCTTCACCATCTTTGATTACTCAGGAAGGGATTTATGGGATTTCCAAAGCCATAAGGCAAGTGATTTAGCGGTAATTTCTTTAAAATAGTGAAAATTCAATGAGACATTTGAGGTAGAGCCGGGTATTCATTTTAGGGTACCTTTCCCAAACATGTTAGTTTGTCTACTTTAGGAACCACTGTTGGATTTCCTGCCCTCCAATTCAATCATGGAAAGCAAAGAAGAAGAAAACGGAAATCTTGATGCATTTATAGAAAGACAACATTTTTGATGGCAATGCCAGATGCATTGTCCTAATCCCCAGCTTGAATCTGGGCCTGTAAGCTCTGTTCCACCACTACGAAACAAAATAAATTACATTAACTGTTTTTAGCCTAATATACTTGAAATGAGGAATACCTAAAAATGATCTCAGTGGCAAATGCTGTATTAGCGGCATTCTGGTTGCTGTAGCGGCTGCTACCGGGCAGGAGTGGTGAGCGGGGAGGGAGTTAAAAAAAAAAGAAGGGGCAAAGGCAAATAAAACAAAAAAACACTTACCTTGCCGGCTGCCACTTTCCTCCATCCTTGTCCTCTTCAGGTCGATGAACCAGGAAGCACCCAGGCTCCATACTCCCTTGACAAATGACAACGCTGCAGTGGTTCGGCGCTCCTCCAGGGAATGGGAGGCTTGGCATGTTCTCTATTGGGCAGTACAACATAGCCCGGTGGAGAACATGCCAAGTGCGCATGAGGAGTTTGGCCGGCCCGAGACGACCGGCCAGCCACCACTCCTTCCCCTGCTCTGCGGGAAGCGCAGCCCCGCCACACCCGCACCTGCTTTGCATAACCAATAACAAAAAATAAAATGATAATAACTTCTAGGGCGACGCTCTTTCACCTTAGCGGAGTGGCCGCCACTGTCTGATTCGCTGGTGGAAATTATTACATCACAAGCCCCAATGATGTGAATGGCAGATATTTTCCTTTGGGTAATGGTGTCTTTCTGAGCATGTCAGAGTAATTGGTGGTTTACAATTACTGGTATATACCCCAATCCAGGAATTCAAGGTTTCTCATCTGCCTATTCCAGTTGTCATTTAAGCATTCTACCCTCAATAGGTGAAGTGTTCTAATTTCATTGCACCCTTTGTAGTAAGACTGATGAAATAGATGGGAATGGTATGCTGGGCATAAGTAGCGATTTCCCTCATTGGGTATTTTTAGCCCTTTAAAAATGTATTATGCCGTAGATGACTAAAACACATACTTCCATTCACATTTTTTAAATAGATGGATTCATGCTTGCTTCAAACCCCCAGCGTTCATAATATTTAGCCTGTCCATAGGAAAACCGTTACATACATCTCCTACTGAGGCAGCATGGCATGGAGAAGTTCATTGCTTTGTTGTGCATGTAGAATGTTAGCACTCTAGTTCTTCATTAGACATGCGTGGTGAGGCTCCAGTAGAACACTGGGGAACAAAGCGACAGACTTCTGCTGATGTTGGAAGTATATGTTTCACTCAGCATGTCAGATTATTTTCTGACATGGATGAGGAAGATATTCGAGAATTGCTAGAAAGCATCACAACTTTAGCTTTTTAGACCACCAACCATAGTTTTCATGACAAACTTAAAACCCATTTTTTTAATCTGTAAACATGTTTTCTTTATTTTTAAGAATATGATGTAATATATGTGATTATTATATTTTTATTCCTTCTCAATAAAAAAAATAATAGACTGCCATTTTGTTTATTTACTGCAGTCTTGTCCATAGAAAATGCTATCAATCATACAGCAACTATTTCAGCCAGAAGCTATGCTTCTGTGCTTCATGTTTGTCATGTATATAGAATGTTGGCATTGTAGTTGTTCATTAGACCCTTTTGCCAGGCCTACACCTTCCTTTCTAATACATATAAGTCACCCTTAGGGTAAACCATAAACAGCCCACAAGACAGAATGCAATGTATTTAAAAGGTAGGGCCTGTAAGTTTAAGTTTGATATGTCCTAATAGTGAAAAATGGGAACAAGTAACATTTCATGTTTGATGTCTTTGGAACTGTAATTAAAAAGCCTATTTTATGGTTAAGTCTGTTTTCACATTACATTACATTACGATTTTGAAAATGCCACTTTTAGAAAGTTGCAAAAAGAGCAATGGCTGGGTCTAAACTGGGGTGGCATGGCGAGCAAAAGAACAATGGATTTAACCCAGATCTCTTGACTGGGGGTGAACGTTTGATTTGCTCTGCATTCCGTCCATCAGCTGTGTGTCTTTTGCTTTCTCGCACTAAGTGCGCAGGGTATGCCCAGGCGTGGGTCCTGAGTTCACTGGGCCACTGGATACAAGCTAGCCTGGCTGATGAGGGTTTATGCCCCGAAACCAGTCCCAAGGTGCTTGTTTGTGGTCCAGGGAGGACCTGGCTTGGCAGTTCTGGCTGGACTGTTCCCATGAGGCACAGGGTCAAGGCTGATTTGCATATGGCTGAGTCTAAACTGGGGTGGCATGGTGAGCAAAAGAACGATGGATTTAACCCAGATCTCTTGACTGGAGGTGAATGTTTGATTTGCTCTGCATTCCGTCCATCATCTGTGTGCCTTTGCTTTCTTTCCCTAAGTGTGCCGGGTATGCCCAGACGTGGGTCCCGGGCTCACTGTGCCACTGGATTCAATTTAGTCTGGCTGATGTGGGGTGATGCCCCGAAACCAGTCCAAGGATGCTTGTATCCGGTCCAGAGAGGACCTGGTTTGGCAGTTCGGGCTGGACTCTTCCCATGAGACACAGGGTCAAGACTGATTTGCATATGGCTGGGTCTAAACTGGGTTGGCATGGCAAGCAAAAGAACAATGGATTTAACCCAGATCTCTTGACTGGAGGTGAATAGTTGATTTGCTCTGCATTCCGTCCATCATCTGTTTGTCTTTTACTTTTAGAAAGATGGCATGTTCCTGCTTTAGCCATTCGGTACCTGCATCCTCTTTCTGGGTCACATGAATAGGTGTAGTTGGCAGTTGGCCTTTGTGTATTCTTCCCGGACAGCCACACAAAATACAGAGCTTCGGTGTGCCTGAATGGGCCATCATTAGCAGGATGGGGAGCAGAGCTGGGCATAGCCTCACTTACACCTAACTAGGCTGTGTCCTGCTTCACAGAAATGACTGCATGTCCCCAGTGGTTTACCTGAAGCCAGAACAGGGGAGGCAGGAAACCTGATCACTTCAAAGGGAATTCGCTAGAGCTTCTCCCACTTTAAAGAAGGCACCAGGTATAAATCTTGGACCTCAGGCACCAACTCTTCTGTATAGTTCTGAACCTGTGGAAGACTCTGCCAGGAAGAAGGACTTCTGTTATGTTGAATGGAGTGACATTCAATTCTGCTGGACTGCTGCCCTGAAGGACTGCTGTCCTGTTTTGCTGCCCTGCTACCCCCTTACCTGGGTGAGAAGGACTGGACCTGCAACTTGTACTCAGGACCACCAGAGTGACTCCAAGAGCTAGTCTCTAGTAACCAGCACCTGGACTCTGCAACTGTGCGTCCTACCCTGTCAAGTGATGCCTCCTCAGTCCTGGACCTTTGGAAGTGGGACTGAAGGTGCTCTGCCAGCCCATCTGTGGACCCAGCACAACTGTTGTATCTTCTCTGCCCGCAGCCTAATTGCAACCACCACTGCGTGGCGCATCCTCAACGCAGTCCCTCACATTGCAAGCCCCTCTTCTACGGCAGCCCAGACGACTACTCAGGATACCGCATCGCAAACCACGCAGCTTCTTTAGAACCAGCCGGTGTGCAAAACATCCTTGACTCAGGACTGCACATCGAAAGCCCCCTTGCAGAATGCCTCCTCAGTGAAGACACAGGACCTTGCTTCACAGCCCTGCAGATCCCCGAAATTGATGCTGTGTGATGCATCTCCAACCTGGACCTCACATCGCCTTGACTTTGCAACTAAAACCTCGACGTGAGATCTCACAATATTCTGCAACCAGAATTTAAGGTACTCTTGTTCAGAAAGTCTAACTGGGTCCCTGTAGCTGGCCCACGCTCCATCCCATTTGGCCAGAACTTGTGACTTTTGTCCCGGTCCAGTGCGACCAGAAAACCATAGTTGGCGCTTTGTGCTTTTTGCCACTATTTTCACTAAAATCTTTAAAATTGCCTATCTCCGGTTCTACTGATCGGACGTTTGCCATTCTGGTCTTGTTTTGTTTACTTCATTTTACTCTATTTGTCTAAATTGATGTGGGATTTTTCTTGGGCCTTGTATTCACATTATTACTGTTTGAAGTGCTGTATAAATACTCTACACATTGGTTCTAAGTTAAGCCTGACTGCTCTGTGCCAAGCTACCAGAGCGCTGAGCACAGGTTAATTTGGGATTGTTTTTGACTTCACCTTGACAAGGTTTGTGGTTGCTGCTTGAGTAGGGTTTCACCCCCACTCAACCAGTAACCTTATTTCTTACACTCTTGTTGGCCAAGAGAACATTGGTATATAGTCAAGTCAAGTGAATCTTTATTTCGGCTATGCAGCCATAAAAGTACAATAACATTTTTTTTTTTTTTTTTAAAAGCAAGCTTTTACAAAGGTTAAAATTGATAGCAAATGTGATCGGCATAATGGGGATACAGGGAAGCATTTGTAAGAGAAATAAACATTATTGAACCTCACCAATGAAAGGACTATCATTGTCCCCATATCTGTATCATCACCTGAGTTACAACTAACCAATAGATCATCTGATGTCAAAAATATTTGATGAGCATTAAAAACAGTATAAAAAACTAAATGTTGCCTATTCTTAAAAAATAGTTAGAAAAACAATTAAAACAACTTGTCCAAAATGGCATAAAAACAGATTTTCTCATTAGAGGCTTTGTACAAATGTAATAATTTATCTAGAGGGAGGGCAAAATTGTGTTGTTTCCCGACTCTTTCGTCTTGATAATACTTCTGCGTATATTCCACATTGCAAATAGGAATCTTGAAGTGACAGTTACAAATAGTGGCTGCATCTCATATTTTAAGAGCCTGAACACTTCAGTATAATCTCTGATCCCTAAATTCCTGCAGAGCTGAAGTACCCACTTGGACCTCACCTTCCTATATGCAGGGCAAAAGAGGATGACATGAAGTTCTGTTTCTTCCTTATAAGTACACCCCGGACATTCTTGAATTCTTGCTCCCTTCCATTTGTTGGTGAGTGCACGTAGTGGAAGCGTCCCATGCCTAAATTGTAAATACAATTTCTTAGCCATGGGAGGTTGGATACTATCCAAGGCAGGCTCAAGAATATATTGATGTTTTATGTCCAAAAACCTGGACGTCAGGGATGAAGAAACTGTGCACTGGAAAATTTGGACTAGCTTAAAATTTTTAAAAACAGTTGTTAGGGATTTTTTGGGAGTAGCTAGGCAGGTCACTTCAGGAGTTATCCACATGTTGGCCCACCCCATTTGATGACACGTGTTCCTGATATAAGTCAACCATGATAAATTACCTGCTCCCAGGGTAGACATGACGTCCTGCAATTCCTGCATTGGTATATAGCATACTGTGCTTAACTGACAGGCACTTGAAAGCAAATGTGCAGAAGACAAGGTATATCTAAAAATCAAAGGCACAGAAGAAGCAGTGGTAACATAGGAAGGTTTTCCGATGGACTGGGCATGTCAACTTCGTCCAAATGATTACATTAAATTCAGAATTATGTCGTCCTGAAAAGTTGAACCTAGCACAGACCTCGCCTGCAGTCTCCTCACTGACGGGAACAATAGCTGGACCAAAATCGAAGTAGAACGTATTAAATGATTCACTGTAGCTGCAGTTTTGTTTTTCTTATCAACAAGCATGCTCATTAGTCAGTAAAATACAAATGGCGCTTAGACCTGTCAGAACTATAAGCTGTTCGTTAGCATTCTGGTAAGAAATAGGAGCTGGCTTAATCTGTAAAGAAACTTAAATATTCCATGAAGTACACTGCAAGCTAGCACCGGTTGCATTTTAGTCCGTTGCTAAATTGAGAATTACAGATGGCTTCACAGATCAGTTCTCACAGCAAATCCTGCTCTGTACCAGAATGGCTTGAGATTCTCCGTTGTAATATTTTAGAGTTTTATTGGCACGGTTCTGCAGTTAGTTTCTGTTATAAAGAAGAAAGACGGATGCAGCTAATGACATTTTGGTGGTGGGGAGTAATAACTCCTTGATCAATGTCTTCCAATTGCATTTCTTAAAAATGTGTTTTTAAATTAAATATGTATGGCTTCAAGATGAGAAAATATAAAGATTAGGGGTGTAAATCATCTGAAAATCTATATTTGAAAAGATATATATGATAGAGATTTATGCTTACTGCAAACTCGAAATTTGGTAGACATAAAGGGCATTTTTATATAAAAATCTTGCAGCGCAGCAAGTCACCTTTCTGTGCTGCCCTAGGTGATAGAGAAGTGGCAGGAATGAGCCGTATCTAATATTATACGGCGCATTCCTGCCTTTTCCCTGGGCTGGACCACAATGTGCTGCCTACGCAAATGCAGGCACCCTTGCACCATGGTGCAAGGGTGCCTGCCTTGTGCCTGCCTTGTAAGCAGGATTGTTTTGTGCAGGAAGGGACACATTCCTGCACAAAAACAATCCTGAGAAGCATTTTCCTCTTTCTATGTGTGCTGCAGAATCCAGCACACATAGAAAGGGGAAGGAGCAAGGAGAAATAAAAATATTTTTCCTATTTAGGCCTCACCTGGAGAGGTGTAGCATTTTGATGTATTCCCTGGTCTACCACTAATGGTAAATCTGGGAGTGCACCAAAATCCATGGGTGGATGCATGGGAACATCCACGCTCCACCCATGGAATGCCTCCTCGAGCAGAATAACACAATGCAGCGATTTGTGCTGCATTGCGGTACTCTAGATTTATCAAACCTCACAAGGTCAAACAAGGTGGCCTTCTGTGGTTTGCTAAATCTAACTCAAGAATTGTGTCACTCTTATGCCCAATTGCGTGGGGCAAGGGCGACACAACTCTTTAATAAATATGCCCCAAAATTCAGTTCCCTGTACTATTGGTCACTGGGTAAAGTGCCATTTTGTCACCTCCTACATAGCAATTCGACTATATTTGATAACTGACAATCTGGCACTCACTAGCTGGTGAAACTCTCAGGGGCTACCTAAAATTCACTTGCAGTAGCCCCACCCCGGACTCTCTGGTACATTGTGTTCAGCTCTTTGCTTGAATGTCAATTGATTAAGTATTTCAGAAACCCTAATCTTCTACATAGGTGGTAATGAATGCTTCATACCACACCACATAAGTTCTACATCTTGTACCGGAGACTTGTGCGTGACTAGGAGGAATGCTATTTGCCACTCATAAAGATCTGAAGGTCTGCAGGGCTATCATGAAATCAGAAACAACTGTAATGATATGTAGGTAGCACTACCGTTATCAACGAAAATCTTCAAATCCACTTTTCCAAAACATAGGATAATTTGATATGCAATGGTCAAACCAGTTTTGAGCTGCAGACCCCAAGAAGTATATATGGTCAGATATCTTTTAAACAAGCTCATCTGGTTCACCACTTTTTCAAGAAGGGCACATCCAGTCTAAGCTTTAAATCACCCTGACAGATATTTCATCATGATTTACAACTTTGAGCCAGGAGGAATGATCGATGGAGGTATGGCTTGATAATCACCCAAAGACGGATGCATGATGGAACCACGCATGCCTTTACTATGCGTCCATCAACACGCATATGCCTTTACCATAAACATCTGTCATTCAGCTCCAAGATATCATTCTTGGTGAACGTGCGCTATACAAAACACATTATGTTTATCATGCATGCCTTTACAACGCAAGTCATTACCACGCATATGCCTTTACCACGCATACCTTTACAACTAAAATGTAAGTATATTGCAAGTAAGGCAAAACCCTTTTTTGTATGTGTACGTATAGATATAGATGTACACTAATACACATATATATGTATATGTGTGTGTATATATATATATATATATATATATGTATATGTATTATATATGACACCCAACACCAGTATTTCTTCAAAGCCAGTCACCAACACCTCAAGAACGTTTTATCTGCACAATTTTATATCAGCTGTGGCGGAACGCATTTCAGCAGTTCTTACTGCATTGTTCACACCCATATATATATATATATATATATTTTTTCTTTCACAGAAAAAACCAAAGGTTACAAGGAGGTTATAGTTACTCTCAGATTTCACTCGTACAAAACCATAGAAATGCAGCAGTTATAGTTACCTAAGCTATAACTTACGCCCCGGCAATGCACTGCTTATGACCTTTTACATCACTCATGACATGGTCAATGACATCACTGATAACATCATTCATGACATCTCAAATGACATCACTCATGACATCATTCCGTGAGTGTTTTTCATAAATGTTTCTGAGACTTAAAGATATATACTAAGCTACAGCATAAGTTAAATTAGTAATCTTTCTGTACTAGTAATCAGTCCTACTATTTCTAACATATCTCATCTGAGTGACTGTGTGACTGTATAAGTGTGTGAGTGGATGTCTGAGTGGCTGTATTGGTGAGTGAGTGGGTGTGTGAGTGTCTTTATGGATGTGTTAGTGGGTAATCTGAGCAGCTGTATGGGTGAGTGAGTGGCTGTGTGAGTGACAGTATTGGACAAGGAATGGGTGTGTGAGTGGCTATATGGGTGAGTTAGTGGCTGTGTGAGTAGATCCATATATGTGTGAGTGGGTGTGTGAGTGGCTGTGTGGGTGAGTAAGTAGCTGTTTGAGTGTGTATATAGGGAAGTGAGTGGGTGTGAGTGGCTGTATTGGAGAGTGAATGTCTGTGTGAGTGGCTATAAGGGTGAGTAAATGGGTGTGTGAGTGGTTGTATGGAGGTGTGAATGGGTATGTAAGTGTTTCTGTGGGTGCCTGAGTGGGTGTATGAGTGATTGTATTGGTGAGTGAGTGGCTTTGTCAGTGGCTGTATGGGTAAGTGAGTGGGTGGGAGTAGCAGTATTGCTGAGTGAGTGACAGTGTGAGTGGCTGTATGGGTGAGTGTGTGGGTATATAAGTACCAGTATGGGTGAGTGAGTGGCTGTGTGCATTTCTGTATGGGTGAATGAGTGGGTATGTAAGTGTCTGTATGTCTGTATGACTAGCTGTGTGAGTGACTGTATTGATGAGTGAGTGGGTGCATGAGTGGCAATATTGGTGAGTTGTAGCTGTGTCAGTGGCTGTAGGGGATGTGTGAATGGCTCTAAGGATGAGTGATTGGTTATGTGAGTACTGACATGGGTCTGTGAATGGGTATGTGAGGGGTTGTTTGGCAGTAAGAGTGGGTGTATGAGAGGTTCAATCGGGTGTGAGTGGGTGTCTGAGTGGTTCTGTGGATGATGTAATCAGTGATGTAATTTGAGATGTCATCAGTGATGTCACTGACCACATCATGAGTGATGTAATATATGAGGTCCTAGGCAGTGCATTGCGGGGCATAAGTGATAGCTCAGGTAACTATAACTGCTAAATTTCAATGGTTTTATACGAGTGAAATGTGAGCCTAATTATTATGTCCCTGTAACCTTAGTTGTTTTCAGTGAATTTCTAAGGGTTTTTTTAATTCTATTTCCTAACTATAACATTCCTGTAATCTTTGATTTTTTTAGTGAATTTCAATGGTTTCTTAAATTTTATTTCCTAACTATAACCAGTAACCTTTGAGAGTGGGTGTGTGAGTGGCTGTATCGGTCTCTGAGTGGGTGTGGGTGTGTGAGTGGCTTTATGGGTCTGTGAGCGGGTGTGTGAGTGACTGTATGGGTGTGTACATAGCTGTGTAAGTGGGTGCAGGAGTGCATGTGTAGATCTGTGAGTGGGCACATGAGTTTCTGAGTGGAACTATGAATGGGTGCATGAGTGTCTGAGTGGGTCTGTGACTGGATGCATGAGTGTCTGAGTGGGTCTGTGAATCAGTGCATGTCTGAGCCGGTCTGTGACTGGGTGTATGAGTCTCTGAGTGGGTGTGTGATTGGGTGCGTGAGTCTCTGAGTGGGTATGTGAGTGAGTGCATGAGTGTCTGAGTGTGTCTGTGAGTGGGTGTATGAGTGTCTAGCTGGGTCAGTGAGCGAGTGCATGAGTCTCTCTGTGGCTCTGTGAGTGGGCGTGTGAGTGTCTGAATGCCTCTTTCTGCTACTTGCTGACTTTTATTTTGCCTCATCCTGCTCAGTTCTGATCTCCATTTTGCCTCTTTCTGACCGTTTCTGACCTTTAGTTTGCCTCTTTCTGCTCATTGCTGACTTTTATTTTGCCTCTTTCTGCTCCCTTCTGACCTTTATTCTGCCTCTTTCTGCTCGTTCTGACCTATATCTTGTCTCTTTCTGCTTGTGTCTCATCTTTATCTTGCATCTTTCTGCTTGTCATTGACCTTTGTTCTTCCGCTTTCTGTTAGTTTCTGACCTTTATTCATCATCTTTCTGCTCGTTTCTGACCTTTATTCAGGCTCTTTTTGTCTGTTTCTCACCTTTGTTTTGCTTCTTTCTGCTCATTGCTGACCCTTTGTTTGCCTCTTTCTGCTAATTTCTCACCTTTATTTTGCCTCTTTCTACTCGTTTCTCACCTTTCTTCTGCCTCTTTCTACTCGTTTCTCACCTTTATTCTGCTCCTTGCTGCTTGTTTCTGACCTCTATTTTGCCTCTTTCTGCTTGTTGGTGAACTTTATTCTGCCTCTTTCTACTCGTTTCTGACCTTTATCTTGTCTCTTTCTGCTTGTTGCTGGCCTATATTCTTCCTCTTTCTGCTTGTTTCTGACCTTTATCCTGCCTCTTTCTGTTCATTTCTCAGTTTATCTTGCCTCTATCTGCATGTTGCTGACCTTTATTCTGCCTCTTTCTGCTCGTTTCTCACCTTTATTTTGCCTCTTTCTGCTCTTTACCCCCGGAACCGCGGGTGAAGCCTCAAGGCCTTGTGGTCCCAGCCAACTCCCCGCCTCCTGCAGCAGCCAGCATTGCTCTGGCAGAGAGGGAGCTGCTAAACATGGAGCTCCCTGTCCGTGAGAGCAATTGTTTTGTTTGTTTTCCTGCCCACTTGACAGCGTGCAGGGAAACAGAAGAAACCTCTGCTTCTAGAAACAGATGAAACCTCCGCTTCCGGAAAGCAAGAGCATTTTGTCAGCTCCTGCTTGCTGCTCTGACTTGGCGCGAGCTGTCAAAGCTCCCGCCAAGTCACAGCAAACAGCTATGTCTTGGATGTGGGCACCCTGGGACATAGCAGGAGCTGGCCCTGGGGGTGGCGGTCCCCAAGGGCATTATTGGCTTTAGGAGGGGGGCCTTACTGCCCCCTCTCCTTTCACTTTCACAGGGCTGCACTGGAGAGGTGGTGGTCCTCAGGGCCACGAAAGGCCTAGGAAAGGGACTGTGTGATCGCCTCCTTCTTTAAAAAAAAGAAAAAAGCCCTGGTGGTGGTGGTCCCTGGGGCACGGTCCGCGTGGCCCCCGCTGTATTTTTAAGTTAGCCCAGGGGAGGCGCGCCCCCACTAAGCATTTTATTTTAAGCCCCTGGGAGGTGGCGGTCCCCGGGGCTCAGGGTATCAGAGAGGCATGCTCAAGCATTTAGTATGTAGCCCTGGGGAGGTGGTGGTCCCTGGGGCCAGAGGGGTCCGCCTGGCCCGCGCATCTTAATATAATTAGCCCCAGGGTGTTGGTGGTCCCCGGGGCATTTTTAAGCCCTTGGAGGGGGGTATGACCCCCTCTATTTTTTTTATAATCTTCTCATGCCCCGGGACCTGGCCCACCCTGGGGCTACAATTAAAAAAGCATGGGAGCCTGAGCATTCCTACCCTGCCCCCTTTTCTTTTTTTCCCTTTTTTTATGGGACTCGGCTGAAGCCAAGTCCCAAGATGGCTGCCAACACTTCCTGGCTGAAGTGCTGGCAGTCAATCAGAGCTCAGCATTTTCCTGCACGACCTTAGTATTTGCGAATTAGTTGCGAGCACAGATAAACCATTTGGATTTTCTTAAATGTCCTAACAACTACTCAACGGATTTACTCCAAATAACAAATGGCACAATCTGTGTACCAAAAGATCGCTTTCTACCATATTTCATGTAATTCCGTCCAGCTGTCGGGCTGTAGTCATGTTCAAAGCTCCTACGGGAATTAACATGAGAAACACCCTTTTTTGACCCCCCCTTTTTCCCACCCCTCACTTGACAGATAGCCCCGAAACTTTCCATGTGCAACAAGAATCATGGGCACACTTTTGGGGGAAAATCATGTGTGCCCAGGTCCGCGGCCAACCCTTCATGCTGTAGAAGGCCAAGGCCTTCAGCACAGGTGCCTTCCTCCATCTAGGGGAGCCACTGTTAGTCTGTCCACTGTCAGTGTCATCCTTATCACCTGGTTATCCCTCTTCATATCAGAATCTGCACCTGTACAAGGCACTCAGCTCTGCCTGGTATCTATACCAATAATTCTTAACCTGGGGATCTGCAGTGCCTACGCAGAGGGTCCATTACAATTAAAAAACATTTTTTTAATTAGCAGATTAATAAAGCATAGATACGTAAAAAAGCAAAATTAAAAAATCTTAAAATGCCTTGTAAATGTGAGGTAATTTTAAATTGTGGATTGTGAGTTAAGGTCGTATAATTATCTTGATTCTAGGGAGCAGTGCAAAAACATCTAACAGAATCTAGTATAGACAGTTAGTGGCCTCATTTGAAGCACTTCTACGCGCCGAGAGAAAGAGAGCATACACTACTAGAAAATAAATGCCATAAGCTGGATGGCTACCATACAAGTACTTTTAGATGTAAAACTAAATTTTAAAGAACTCCAACCTTCCTACCAAAATTAAAATTATGTTTTTTCCATATTTTTTATTCAAATGTTTATTATTTTTTGTATTTGTTTGATGCATACTTGTCTCTGTATTTTTGTGCATTCTTTTGATGTTCGAATAATTGAAATCGTATAGGCCAGCCTCCCCGCCTTTCAGTAGTGATTTAGTGAGAGTGGATAGAAAGCAAAATGATAGGGGCCGTTGATCTATACATTAGGTGCCACTTTGATCACTTCCAATATGTTGCAGTTTTTAGGAAGGTACTTCAGTGAAGCGCACACTGGTGATATTTGTGTTTCCTGCTGGCTACAGGTCCCAGCCTCAGTATAGTAGCCTAATGTCGACATTCGATTGCTGCTATGTTTGTGAAATTCCTGCATTGCTGTTTGGAAGCTTGGTAGGATACTAGGGGGGTTAATGCACAAGTTGCCGAGATCAGCCTATCTCTTCTAAATTAGAGGCTCCATCTCGGTCATATAGCTCAATAGGTAATGATCACATTACATGTGGGTGGTGATCCAGCGGGTTACTAGCAACAAGCATTCATACACCGAATACTCACCTGGGCCCATTCATTCATACTACGCTAGCAATTTCTGCTGGTGGGTCAGTTGTACTCTTTATCAATATCCCTGCTACCAATTACCTTTCTGATTGAAGAGTAATGACTTACCAATGGACCCTTTGATAATTGGGAAATTTAAAATGAGAGACATACAATACAATTCATAAATCTGAAATAATCACTGAGTCAGGAAGTTTTAAAATGTTTATCTAAAGCTTTTAGCAGAGTAAATTACAAAACCACATAATACTTAATCGTATATCAAGGATGAAGCATACTAAATAATCACTTCTCAATCAATGACGGTCCCTCAGAAAGAAGAAGATAGAGACAGCAGTACAACTAAAGTTTTACGCTTATAGTTACCTAAGAGTGTGAGAACCAAACCCCTTGGCCAAGGAGTTGGAAAAGGGTCCCAGGAAGGATGAAGATCAAGACCTCCGGACCAGGTTCAGAACAGGATAGGTGACCTCTCTACCAATGACGCCTGCATCGTTCCCCTCTCTGTCACTTCGCTCCTCCTCGATTTCTTCCGTGTCTTCTTTCTAATGGAATCTGCCGCTCCCACCTCAAGACCTCTCTGGACAGCGGTTCAGTCTGCAATCGATCAGCTTGTTCTGTGGTTCTCAAAGCTGACAGCCTCAACGCTAACTAATTAGCTAAATCTATATCTATTATACCCTTCTACACCCAGGTACCTCCCATTAATGTTTCAAAATTATGGGCCCACTACTTCTGATTGGACGGGGACAGGGGGTTGATCCTCACACCATGTCAATTTAGTTCAATTTCTTTAAGCCCATTGTTTTAAATACCGCCCCTCACAATTAATACATTTGCTTTATTTCCCACCCGTCTCACGACAAAATTTAATACAAAATGTATATTCAATGTTGCATTTGAGGGAACATCGCGGATGTAGTGGAGTTGACCAACAGGTCGTGGCCTTGGGTGTCGTCCAAGTTGACTTCATCGCTGTGTCTTGATTTTCAGAGCGCATGCGCACATCCCATAGGTCTCAAGCTGCCATTCCGTTAACCCAGGCCCCAATTTACAAAATAATAGAAATCAAAGAAGAAACATATTAAAATCAAAAATAAATGTCTTCACTGTATACCCCCTATTTCTACTCTATTCCCATTTAATTATAAAATCTATCCCGCATTAGTAGCGTTAAAATACCACAGTGTTAATTGCAGCAAATGCGTAAGCTTTAGCACGTGAGAACATTAAGCAGCCATTTTAGCACACACTGCGCAGAAGCAAAGTTTTCCCTCCAAGCAAAGAAAGACGTCATACCACGTGATATGGTTGACACATGCGTAGTAGAGTTCCCGCGCTTTAGCGGCCATTTTGGTTTAGACTAGCATTACTTATTAGTTCAAACACATAGGCAAGCTTCTCTCGGATACTGTGTTCGTGTATGCATTTATTAGTTAAGACATTACAAAATTTAATTAATTAATACTGTGAGAGGATTGCTTACGAGCAAGTCTCATTTTGAGTTCTTGCTCCATCAGTGGTGGGCAAAAGATCAATATAGCAGAGGGGAAAACGATCAAGTGTAACATAGAATCTCGGTGCGGCTGGTTTGGTCATTTTTATTTCTTGTGTTGATTGGTTCTTCATTGTTGGTAGTTAGTTATTAATATGATTTGTTATTGAAGCAGCAAAAGATGTACTGTTGTATATCCCAATATAAGACTTGACCAAGTGCAACGTGTAATAGCAGTGCAGGAACTGATTTTTAAAAGCTACGAAGCTGCTCTCCTGTGACAGCAAGCCAGGACTGAGTGAAATTCTTCTCAGTACAATTCGCCTTTGTGGATGGATGAAGAAGAGGTGCTGATCGGGAAAAACCCAGTGGAGAAGTACAAGAAGGAGCACATAGTTCTTTGGGTCCGATACAAAGAGTGGTGACCACAACAAGGCCAGCCCTCCCTGCTGGGGGACCCGTGAAACTCCATGGCAGCTAGTCCAGCTGGCGCGGCTCACCTCATTATACAGAAACCTGTTGCTCTGGCTCCAGCCCTTCCCCTGGCTCTTCGCTCTACCTTTTGTCCCCCATGCTCCTATCCTGCACACCAGTGCGGGAGGACAGCTCTGCACCCACTGTCACTCCCTCTCCCTGATCGAAGGCCAGGGTGCCGCAGCTTTGGCCACTGCATCATCCTCCAGGACAAGGTGTCCTGACCCCCAGACTACCGGGGGGCTCCCTGTGTTTGTGGCACTTGTATCCCTGGCACTATGAGTGTGGCCACTGCACATAAGCACCTCCCTGAGGCTGGACCGGGTGGGGGCTCCTGGAGATTAGGGTGGTAGGACCGCGGAGTTTTAACTTGAAAGGACATCTAAAACAGAAGAGTGAGCCTGTCCTATTGCATTTTCCCAAACTGGTGATAATGTGTGGTGTTGGTGGAGCCTCGCAGCACCCCAGTTTATACTCGTAAAAAATGGAAAGAAAACAAACTAAAGACACTTTGTGGAAAGAAAGCAAGAGATAACATACTATGGGAGCAGTTAGGAAGTAAGAACGAGAGCAAAAAGAAAAACACTGGGCTGTTGTCATAAAACATTGGTGACAGTAAACTGCATGGAAAGAAGGCATAATAAAACAAGTGCAGAAAACCGAGCCTCTTTATTTTTTTTTAATGTTCTTGTGGATCTGCTGCAGTTTTGCGGGAAAAATAAATGTGGCCCCAGGTTGGGACCCCTTCACCAGACCTTGGTGGTCAGGGTATTTCTAACCTGCCTCCTTGTCTTTTTTGCGTGTTTTTTTCTTGGGACTCAGCTGAGTCCAAGTGCCAAGATGGCTGCCAGCACTTCCTGCTGTGGTGTCTGCCTCCAAGTAGCATTAGTGGGGCAGGGGCAGGGGGGAATAGCAAAATAAATTTAAAAAGTTAGTTATCTTGCTGCCAGACCACCACCTCGCCTCGCGTCGTCCTCTTCTGTTCCTGCTTGAAGCAGGAAGCACACCCAGGCTCCCCTAAGCCAATCACAATGTTGCAGTGCAGAGTTGTTATTGGTCTGAGCGCCGTGGTTTGCCGCTCAGACAGGCAGTGGGAACTGTGCATGTTCCTCACCTGGCTCTGTAATACAGCTTGGTGGGCAACATGCAAAGTTTGCATGACTGTTTGCCAGCCAAACCATCATGCGCACTTAAGTGCCCACCACTCCTCTCCTTGCTGGCTGTGACGACAGCCAAGCCCGACCCGCCCCACCCCGTAAACCGGCATGACAACGGAAAAATAAAATGATAATAACATAGTGTTATTATCATTTTATTTTTCCTTTTTCCACTGCTCAAAATGCAGTGGGGTGGCGCTCCTCCGCCATAGCGGAGGAGCTGCCGCTGATTTCCTGGTTGAAATGTTGGCACCGATCAGATCTCATCATGAGATCTGTGGGATTTGTGGACCCACCACATCCCCAGATATCTATAACTCTTTTTCCTTTAATAACTCCAGAACTACTAAACTGATTTACACCAAATTACAAAAAGTTCACATTCTACACCAAGATCTACTGTTCTGCCAAATTTGGTGTAATTCTGTTCAGCGGTTCGGGCTGTATTTGTGTCTAAAATCCCTATGGGAAAATGCCTGGGGAAAACACATATTTGGACCCCCCTTTCTCGCGTCCCCCGCTTGATGAATTAACCAAAAACTTTCCACACAGCAGCTGAAGTGAGTTGCATCCTAGTACTGAAAATTTTGTGAAGGTTCATCAAATGGCACCAGAGTTATTGGCAAAACAAAAAACCCTTCATTCATGGAAACGAGGTCCTAACTATAACTACCTCCGGTGACCACCAGTAGGTAATCAGGTAATTTACATACATAATATATTTCGCGGTTTCACTTACCTGCAATATACTCACATTTTTGCCGTAAAGTGATAAAGCCATATGTTTGGTAAAAACTTGCATGGTAATGGCATGCGTAATAAAAGTATATGCCTCCGATGTTAATCTTGATACCATAGATAGGATCTTTCCTACTCTCAAGAAAGCAGTAAACAGCAAGAATAGCACACTCCCCTTATCTTATCATCCTCAGTATCTAGATTCCACCCCAACTCCACGACAAAATCTCATAACAAATTCCTCTGAACCGACATCTCCTCACACCCCCAATGAGCCCTACCGCCCAGCCACTGCGGTCACAACCACACTCGGGTCCCCTGGCCCAGGAGGGATTGGGCTGCAAGTAGTTAGCAATCACATCATTGCAGTCACACCCATTGATTCCTACCCCCCAGTCACATCGATTGCTTCCACACCTGGATCCCCCGGCCCAGCCGGGACAGGGTTATTTTTAGCTACCGATCGCTGCAATGTTGATCCATCACTGTTATCCCCGTCGACCATGAATGAAGCCACCAACCTGGACTCCACTCACGTCTTGCTTTTATCCCCACTCTCATCTAATTTAGATTACAAAGATTCCCCGGACCTACTGTCTACCACGACACCTGATCGGACACCAACACCTGCAATACTCATTCCACCCATCAGAATACAACACACAACGACCAGTCCACACACCGACTTGGACCCCAAAACAAACCCCCCTCAACTTACCACTCCGACCCCTAATGAGGACATCCCCATGCAACCGGAGAACGCATTCACGCATACAGACCCTACCTGCAGATCGCCCTCCACAAAAGAACATACAACTACACATACTACTAACCTTCCCAACTCCGTTTGGTTTGCAAGATTCAATGAGTTAGCCTCAGGCCTAGCCCATCTCAAGGCCGAGATGCATAACCTATCAACCATCACCATAGAACTTCTAAACGTACACAGAGCCACCAACGCCACCGTGAACCAAATCAGTCTCCAAACTAGTAGCTACTGCCCCAAGATTTCACACCATGAGAAAACTAGTCAGAGTAACCAAATCAGCCCACAAATTAGTGGATACATCCCCAAGATCTCACGCCCTGACAATAATATTCAGATTAACTTACCTTCCCCCTCTTGGCCTAGGAGGACAAACGTTGAACTATCCGACAGCGACATAGACGACCTCCTCATATCTTATGCCTTAGCAACAGATAGCAGTATGTCACAATGTGGCACTATCCAATCCATTCAAACCAACCCCCTCAGAGAACCCACACACAATAACAGATCCGTAAATAGAGATAATCTCACAAATATCAACATAGAGCAGACTGCCTGTACCCATTCTATCAACAAGATAAAGTGTGCACTCATTAATTGCAGATCAGCTAGCAAACATGCACCTGACATTTTCGACCCAATCCTAGAGAATGATTTAGACATTATCATCCTCACCGAAACTTAAACAGCTCCTCCTCCCCCATCCTTGATCTATTGGTTCCTCCTAGTCACGACCTAATCCGCCTTGATAGAAATGTGGCACCGGGAGGTGGGTTAGCCTGCATTTATCGTAACACAATCTCAGTCAAGCAAGTAGACTCCATCGCTCTATCCTCCAGCGAATATCTCTGTATCAATATCTCTGATGATAAGCGCCTCGCCAGCAAGCTTCACTTATTCTACCACCCCCGAGGGACAATCTGACTTTCATCAACGAGTTAATGGAAGTCATTTCACCCAACGTTAACTCACAAGTACCACAAATTTTCCTGGGTGACTTTAATCTACACTGGAACAATGCAAATGATCACGGTGTAGGATGCCTTAAAGCGTTTCTGGCAGACCAGGACTTATCCCAATTCTGTGACAGTCCAACTCACAACAAGGGAGAGACTCTGGACCTCATCATAGCAAAAACGAGCATCATCTCATTTGAATCCATCACTCCTTGCGACTGGACTGACCATCACAGCATCCTCTTCTCCATCAATATCGAGGTCACTCCAAAAAGGAGTCAACCATCAAAAACAAAACAATGGAAAAGGAACTTACAGAACATCAACCCCATCACCCTGGTAAACCATTGCAACTCTGCCCTGACCCCCACAACTGACATGGAGGATGTCCATGACCTCACAGCCTTTTACAATTCCACGATGCTGGAAATCCTGGACTCTACAGCACCCCTCCAAGAGAAAAATGTTTCCTCCAAAATTTCCAAACCTTGGTTCAATGACTCCCTGAACTCGGGGCGACGCAAGCTAAGAGCTGCTGAACGATTATGGAAATCAGCACCCACCGACGTTCACCTACAGCACCTTAGAACGTTAAGGAACTCGTACAACAGGAAGATTCTAAAGGCCAAGGCAGACTTTTTCAGAACCCAACTGAACCAAGCAATCAACCGTCCAAAAAAACTCTTCGAAATCGTCAAGCAACAAGCTCGCAACACGGCTAACTCCACGAATCTCAACGACCTGGATATACCTTCCTGCGATGAGCTTGCCAACTTCTTCCGTGAAAAGATAAAGGTCATCGAGCTCGACATCCAATCTAAGAAGGCCCTCCCACAACCGGTGGCCTTTGATGCTAACGGATATTCACAACTCAAGGTCCTTTTCAGCTCTCCAGGGGAAGTCACAAAAAACAATGCCTCCTGGAACACCTTCGCGCCAATCTCTGAACAAAAAATCTATAACACTCTTCTAGCAATCAATCCCTCCAATCACTTCTCTGACCCCCTTCCTCCTGCCCTATTAAAAATGATAAAAACATCCATCCTACCATTATGGGCAAAAATTGTAAAACGCCTCTCTGAGACAAGGCTCCATACCAGACTGTCTTAAAATAGGGCAGGTTACGCCTATACTAAAGAAATCGACGCCATCCCATCAGATCTCAACAACTACCGCCCTATATCCAACATCCCCACTTTGGCGAAACTGCTGGAGAAATGTGTACAAATACAATTATGCAATCATATTGAGAATTGCAACCTCCTAGATAATCACCAATCTGGTTTCCGTCAAGGTCACAGCACAGAATCTGCACTCACCCACATATTGGATGACATACTAAAAATGCTTGACCGCAACGAATCATGCCTAATGATACTTCTTGACTTATCCTCCGCCTTCGACACGGTTAAACATGACCACCTACTGTCCCTATTGGAAGGAAGGATGGGCCTCTCGGGCCAAGTGTTACATTGGTTCTCCTCCTACCTTAATAACAGAACACAAAGAATCAAAATGAAGAATTCTCTTTCTCAGCCCTCTGTGGTCAACATAGGTGTTCCCCAGGGCTCAGCCCTATCACCTATTCTTTTCAACCTACTAATGGAACCCCTGGCGAACGCATTGAAATCCGCGAATATCCTATATCACCTGTATGCAGACGACACCCAACTGTATTTAAAAAATCTCCTCTCCAGAAGACTTCATCTCCCTCAACGCTATTCTATAGAGCAAGCAAAGTTGGCTCACGAACAACCACCTCATGCTTAATACAAAAAAAACTGAATTCATTCTCATCTCCCCACCCAATCACACACCAAAGATAGAGCAATGGCTGAAACACCTAACCTCCTTTGACTGTTCTCCCCTCATCATTGACTCTGCGAAATCCCTGGGAGTCACCATAGACAAACACCTGAATATGCAGTCGCACATCACTAATGCCACCAAGGGAGCCAATCACCAGATGAGTTTACTAAGGAAACTTAAACCCTTCCTCCCTCAGACCGACCTATAAATGGCAGTGCAAGCCTTAGTGCTACCAAGATTAGACTATGGAAGCACCACTCTTTGCGGTCTCCCCAAATACAAGCTGGCTCCGCTGAGGGCTTCTCTTAACGCTGCGGCAAGATTGGTATCAGGATCTAAAAGAAACAGCCACATTTCTCCGTCCTTGAAAGCGCTGAACTGGCTGCCCTATGAGGCTAGAATACAACTAAAGGTGGCCTGCATGACCCATAAAGCACTACATAACAATACACCCAGTTACCTAGCTCTAAAACTAGAACGATCCGGAGGATGTAGACAACTACGAAGCGCGAGCTCCTTACTTCTGAAACCACAATCCTTTCATAAAAGAGAACTGGCTGCAGGGCTTTTTCAGGGATCGCTCCAAAGATTTGGAACTCCTTACCTCCAGTGGTACGGGGAATCTCTTCCTTTACCGCATTCAAAAAAGAGGTAAAAATACTCCTAATGAACAAATTCGCGATCTAAGACTTGATTCTATGCTGACATCGAGTCACCGATACGATCCTCATATCACTGGCTAACTCTTGTGGATTGAAAGAGAACATTATATGTTTGTTTATTTCCTCAATACTGACCTAATGCTCAATAACTGTATATAATATAATGTTCTGTTGCCCTCTGGGATCATCATATGTTGTCTACTGGTCACCTATGTTATCTTATACTATTTACCTCTTTTGTAAGTAATGATGAATATCAAATGCGTGTATACTACCTCATTTCGTATGTCTTTATAACTATATACTGTAAAGCGCTCTGATACCCTCGTGGGTCACGTTCGCGCTATATAAAACCTTATAAATAAATAAATAAATAAATATGTGTGGCAATAGATGCTTGGTAAAAGTGTTGCGTGGTAACGACCCTGTTTCAAAGGTTGTTTTTCCCCAAGGTCATTGCATCAAACATGCAAATCTGCAGGTGTATCACTCTTCTTTTGCTTTCATATGTCAGCACTTATTATTCGCTAAGGCTTTCAGTCACTCACATACAGTTTAACATAAGGCTCACTATACTGGCTAGGATGGTTGTATGTCTGAATATAGTTGACAATATTTCGTCTGACATAAATGTTGTGTCCTAAATTTGGATTACAAAAATATCATTCCATTACGTCTAGATTTTGTATTTTTAAATCCAATGGTGTGCTACATTTGGAAATGATAATTAGGACACAATATTTTTGTATGCCAATATTTAGTCCATGATATTATGGCGGGCTACCAGCTAGGGCTGAAAAATCTTTGTCAGAAGAGGAAATCTTTCACCATCCCTAACCTCTCATTCATCTTGAGTGGGCCTGATCTTCCTCCTTGGTACTCTGTTACTTCCACATCGGGACTGTCTCAATTTAAAGCCTGGTTGACTATGGTTTTAGTTAACATTGAAATGTTTTTAACCATGCTTATGGGAAGCTATTTTTCCTACAAGACCTTTTGTCATGAGGCAAAATTTCCTTCATTTTTGAGTATTTTTTTTCTTACTAAATGTCACATTTTCTACGAAAACATCTTGCTGCTCAGATAACATTGTGAACTGTGAGACAGAGGTTTCCTCTCGAAATCTATTGACAATTCTACCAATTCTACTGTTTGGACAACTCAGAAGCCCAGTCACAACTCACATGCAAACTGTGTCCCCACTAGCTCATAAACTGCTGGGTGAATTTCCTACAACTCAACGTACATCACTTTTTCTTCGTGGATTGACACACGTGTAACATCCAATTCCACCATTGCACCAACTAAATAAACCAGGAAGCAAAGAGCCATTCAAAAGTCTGGTTCGCTTTAGCAAGCGGCCTTTTCCTTGTAAGGAGTATGACATTGTACTGGCTCTGCCTATGATCTATGACAAACTCTAGTGAGAGCTAAAAACGATTAAGGGATAAAACAGTGGGTGCAAGTTAATTCTGTGCCATCAGTCATTCAAATATCAAGAGCACGGTATCTTGTATTTATTTTTGTTCTTATGCCCTGAACAATGAGATAATTTCATTGAACTGCTGGTATTTGTGAACGAGTCCTGACCTCGCATAGATAGTGTGCATACAAGGCTAACAGTTTCTACAGATTTTTAAGGCTATTAACCCCAAAACGTCATTGAAAACAAAAAGGCCAAGTTATGCATTTAACTGCAGAACTTTCCATTATACTGGCTTTAAAATATAGAATATTTTAATAGTTTCTAAATGTGGACATATGAACAAAGGCAATTCTTCAGAGACTGCCAGTGCATATGACCAATGTTCCTCAGCAGTAGCAAGTGCATGTACGCGCTACAAATAGTATCTGATATGGAAAACCCAACTGAAATAATAGAAATTATAAACTCTGAGACAAGAGAAATTACATTAATGTAAATGGATATGCCATGGGATTATGGGACTGCTAGATTTCTTGTGTCCATCAATCTTCATTAAGTATTCCATCCATGAAGGTGAAGTACCATTTACATTTGCTGAAAGCTGTCATCACATGCCTGGGTCAAGCTAATTTAAATCAATGTGTGGCTGAAATGTTTCAAGGTACTGACAGTCATGTCAGGGTGCTGACAGTATATCCCTAAATAATCAAGGGTGTGACTAAATAAAATAGGTCATGCTCAATATACTACAAAAATATAGGAACAAGTGCGGCCGGTACAGGTATGAGCAGTGGGGCAAGGTGGGGGGCAAGTCGACAGATGACGGGATAGGGAAAATAAATAAATAAAAACACTTACCTTGCGCTCAGCCGCATTAAGGTAAGTGCTTTTATTTATTTATTTTCCCTATCCCATCGTCTGTCGACATCCCCCCTGCCCCCCGCCCCACCGCTCTTACCTGTACCGGCCGAGCCTGTATAGGAATGCTGCTTACTATGCCAACGTGGTTCCAACAACACCAGCTTTCTTGTCAGGGAGCACCAGTGTATGCCCCGGGAATAGTAACAATATCATGTATTTTGCATAATGTATCAAAGTGCACTTTAATACACCAGGTGCTGAAACATATGTTTGGTTACTTCTAGAAATATTAGAGTGCTGCTCTGTATGACCGGGCCAGCAGTATTATCAATGTGCTGATCCATATGCTACAGTGTTGGTTAATGCTCCTGAATTTTTGAAAATAGGTTAGGGTGTGGTGTACTAATATTCCATTCACAAAAAGTGGTTGTAATTTGCAAGGTTCCTTTTTGTGAATGGAATAGTATTTTGTGAACCGACATATGTATTATTAGGCCTGTTCACAAAATACCTAAGTGCAGGGGGGCACAGAATTACCTGCCTCACTAATATTCATTAGGCGGGTCACAATATGCGTCCCTCCTATGATTGGCTACATTTACAGAGATGATGGCCTGCAATGACCACATCCCTGTGATTGCATTCCAAAACGGGACATTTAAAAAGTAAAATAAAGTAGCCTGTGTTATTTAAAGGACCTGGTGCTGCTTTAGACCACAGTCTTCTCTTCTGAGACTCCAACATGATTCCCAAAAAGGTAAGGAGTCTTTAGAGGACAGCTTGCTCTTTACAAAACAGTTACCCCTCCAACTTGGGGTCAGTGTATCGTCATCCCCAGCCTCTGTACATGTAAATGATCGCACCACACACGGAGCTTAGTATTACACATCTTTACTTCCTCAACATGTAACCGGGAACCCAACATTCTAAATCATGAATTCTATTAACCACACCCAAACACTTACATCACAGTTCTACAGAGTCCATCAGGAACCAAACGGGTTGCTTCAGTTCTAACTCGCAGGACATTACACCTCCCCCCCTTGTTAAATAAAAAGTACAAATATTACATTTACACATTACAACTCTTCAATTAGTCATTGTGGGGATTAAATCAATCACCCAGACTGTGTCCTATGAGGCTGTGAAGAGATAGGAGTAGTGTCCCTGACTGGTACTGGTGATTCAGAGACAGGTGCAGTCAGTGGGCTTGCAGAAGTCTCAATTGAAACAGTCTCATTTCTGACATCTGGAGTTGGTGATGAGGCAGATGCTTGAAATGCAAAGAATCTCTCATAATGGGCTTTCCAGGACATGATTTATCCTTTACTAGTCACAATTCCAAATGGTTCAGCATCAAATGGAGCATCAGACTTGAGTTTTCTCTTTTGTCTTACTAGCACTTGATATCCTTCTGTAAACACACTGTTTTTAGCACATCAGCATCAGTCTGTCTAGTTTCATCTTGTGCATGTGACACAAGTCTATTAAAATGCTCAACAATGCCATTTGCTTGTGGCCAAAGAGATGTGCTTTTTTTATGCTTAACATTGAGGTGATTAAGAAAGCCTCTGAATTCGACTGTTGAAAGGAGGGCCCGTCAGACTTTAGAATTAAAGGAACAGCCCATGTTGCAAAAATGCCATCTAACCTCTTGATAACATTTTCCCCAGTGTTCGATGAGAGGTCTTCTACCAAAGGAAAACGAGAATACTCATCAATGACCACCATCAGGTGATGTACATTGTCAAGGGGTCCAAAGAAGTCAACAGCGATTCTCTCCCACACATGCTTTGGAAGATCAGACATGTTCAGTGGATGCTGGGTTGTTTTGGGAGATAAGCAGTTGCACAAATGGCAGGTCTTTAATCTCCTTTCAACTCTTTCCTCAAGATGAGGAAACCAGACTCAGTCTAGGAGAGCTGGTTCAGTGGCAACAATTCCACAATGTCTTTGATGTGCCACTTCAATTACTTGGTGTCGAAGACACTCCAGTATGACAATTCTCAAACCTTGTAAGACAGTGCTTTTCTGAGTAATGGACATTTTTGAATTTCTGATATTCACTGTCATTTGTAAGAGGTCAAGTGTGCTGTTTCCAGACTTAATGTGCAATAATGTCTTGAAGTATCAGCATGTCACTATCTGTGCTCATGGCAGCAATGATTTGTTCCAATGAAATAACAGCAGGAGTACTGAACTTTACGGTGAAGTTAATGTATGCTTCAGCCACTTTGGAAGTGGTACCATGACACTGTACTGGCACTTGTGAAAAATAGTCAGCAGGGTTTTGATCTTTCCCTGGTTGGTGCACAATAGTGTGGTCATTTTCCTATAGTCGCAAACCCCAATGTTCAAAATGAGGAGGGATCTTGGCTTTAGGATTGCCAAAGATGGTAAGCAATGCTTGATGATCTGTGACAAGAGTGAAATGCTTTCCATATAAAAATACATGGAAATGTTCAAAAGCCCACACCACTGTAAAACTTTCTTTTTCAGGTTGTGAATAGGCACGTTCAGTTTGTGACAAACTTCTCCAAGCATATGCCACAATATGCCTTTCCCCAAACAAGATGCACTGCCACATAAGTACCCGAGTCCAAAGTTTCTACCAATTTTCACCATTTTATTCCGTTCTTTTAATACAAAGATTCTCTTAATTTTAGTCCAAACTTATTTTACATGTTGTATCCACGTTTCAACATCATGCTTCAAATGTGCCAATCCAGGCTTTTTCAGCAGCACAAGAGGGTTGATGATTTCTTATGTCACAGCCACTTTAAGATCTACCCAATGCATTTCGGGATAATTCCCTTCTTCAGGTGTAACTAAAATACAAAATGTTCAAGAGAGACCATCAGTGAGATCTAAAAATGTTAAACTTAAGTCTTTTTAACTCATGCGCCACTTGCTACAAGCAGATTTTAACCTGCATGCGAAACAATAACGTTTTCTATGCCGCATCTGCATAATTTCAACAGAACATGCTTTCAACAAAAACGGTTGTGAACCACGTGCCCCCAAGTGCTTATACACCTAACAATCAATCAGTAAAGTGCAGCACCATTAAAATGAAATGTAATCATGCCATCATGTAAAATGACTAAATTTCAAATTCCTAATGCTCAAACTAAAAAAACGTGATGAAAAACATAATAAACGGCGACACTAGACTGAAAATACATGCCTAAACCTAGAAAGAAATATCTACCTCCAAATGGTAAACTATATTGCTTAACCAAATGAGCTTACCGTAGCTTACAACCCAACTATCCCCCATGACTCAGAGAAGGCCATCTCTTAAATTTCCCGTGTTAGTGAACCAAGGCTTACAGACTCCATATTCCGTGTGGTCCACTCATCGGCCGCTCCGTTCATAAGTGTTTCTCCAACCGCCCCAGTGCACACCCGTGTATTTAAATCAACTATGCACCTAATCATTCGCACCTGCCTCAACCAACGTGTACGCAAAAGAAAAAACAAACGAAAGGCTCAAACCCTACCCCACGTCCCGTATGGTGCTTCATGAAAACAGCCCCAGTAAAACTAATACCTTAACTGACCCTACACCTCAGTACATCTAGATCGTCCTCATGTTAACAGTTGCCATAAGTGAAAAATAAATTTACAAAAGCATAGAAACAACAATCATAATTGTGGCGAATACATTTAATACATTTAAAACAACAGGTGAATTATGTAATGCTTCGCTTACTTGTTTCAAAAAGAGGCTCTACTTCATAACTCAACCTCAAAAAAATATTTTTAAAAAGGCATATGCAACACGAGTACATTAATATCTTATTCCAATACAATACAATAAATCTGCTTCCTGACTGTTCCCTATGTTTTAACTCATGACCGGAAAAGCCCTCCGGTGCTGCTGACTGAGTGTATCAAGTCCCCCACTACATGTGGCCAGGATAAAAACAAGAACTGTTCAGTTATGTGTAAGTCATTAAGAGCACAATTGATCGCAGTGTAAATCATATTCGTACTATATTGGCAACTCATAACTTCGCTTGAGAGGGTGGCAGCAGTGCCAGGGGCATGTAAATAATTTCCAAATTCTGGAAACCAATTCTTATGTGTGATGGTGGCAGGAAACCCCCTCTGTTCATGACTGAATCACTTTGGACAGATTGGCATCAATTGTGACGAACCAACCACTACTGCCTAATCAGTGCGTAATAAATATTAATATTATTGGTGCGCCCCACAGCATCTTGATTCATTACTTAATCACAAAACCTATTTCTACTTTCCATCCCTTTCCCTTCCAATTCACCTGAATCACGTGCTTCATATCCCACTAACCCTTGTGTTCCCTTTCTAAAAGTCCATATTCCACAAGGCTGTCTCCTACTTGAACAAACGATCCCCCATACTCCACCACGCTATACTGTCGTAATTGCACATGCAACTATTTTCATTCTCTTTAACACATTTCAGGCATTTTTATGTTCTAGGGAACAAAAGAATAGGGAAGGAATAGTCAATAGTGAAGGAACCCCCCTCATTGCCCACAGCGAGCTGTAACCCCAGCATAAGAAGCTTGCGATGTCCCCATCTCATCCTTTAGACAAGTTTCATCTACAAAGAGGTCTCCAAAAACATCATTAGTCACAATTATTGGACAAAAGGCAGCAGGGCTCAGGGTGATGCATCTTTTGATGGTAATGCGTGGTGCCAACAGTGCCAGTACCCCCAGTTAGCAACCCCCTTCTCTATTGCAGAACAAGAGGAAATCCCTGGTGCAATACTCAACTAATGCTTTAGGGTATCGAATGCTATGTCACAGTCACAGTCACCGGAACACGGCACAGTGTCTGGAATGTCTATGTGTAACAAAGCGTGCAGGAGTCGAGTAATCAAAGAAGAATTTGGTATCCAGTGCCTGCAGCAGTGTCTTCCATAGTCCACCACCACTTTCTGCATGCATGGTTGAAGAAAATGTGGGATGGTGGGATGTGCATGTATGTAGGGCTATTTGGCTCTTCCATGGGCAGCAGCGATGCCAGTGGTACTTCATGTAAGGGCATAATCAGGGTCTGTTTCATTATCATGCTGGTTATGCTGGTATCCGTCCAAGAGGGTATATCCGTCTCCTGGGAACTAAATTAAGACAGATCCCACTCATACACTTCGGGCAAGGTGCAAAGAGCTTCATCAGTGGGCAAGTACTTTTGCATGCTGCACATAGGAGCTTTGTACCTGTGGGTCTGTTTCCATCAAACTGGCTCAGGCCAATCCCAGTACCACGTTTTTTTATTTTTTATTTGCCTGTCACACAGCCCTGCCAAGTCTTGTTTGTGTAATTTCCTTTCCACCAGGCTGTTTAGTAGTGCATGGCATTCGGACCTGTCACTCCATTTTGATAGCGTTAGTTTTTTTCAGTTTTGTTTTTCCTTCTTGGTAGCTGGGGACGAATGGGGGAATTGGTGGACATCCGTGGTAAGTTATTAAGTTATTCCTCCAGACCACCGGTGGCTCCCTTGGTCTGTCGTATACCTCCGCTAGGGCTGTTGTATCTTTGGAAAGCGCGAGGTTTGAAGAGCGCGCCATTAGGGCCCGGCCTCCCGGACCCATGCCACGCCCCCATATTTTGGCCGGGTCAGCCCGATTGGCGACCGGCCTTAGGGATTACGTCCGGGTCACCCGTGACGTGTTTCCGGCGGGGCCCGGCGCAGGAAGGGAGGAGCCAATGGCCTATTTAGGCCTCAGGGCTACCAAGTTCGGTCTCTTTCTCCTGCGCTGAGTCCCAGGACTGATCGTCGCCCAAAGTGCAAATATCCCAGACCACTTTGCGCAGCCCCACCCCCAAACACACCTCAACCTGTTATCTAGAGATCCATCATCAAATACTTGCCGCTATACAGGGCTCATGAACCTTGGCAGCACTAATTTGATTTCTTTGCATGCTCTGGTTACACGGTCACATTCCTTGCTCAATTTGCTTGCAGCATATGCTGCTTCCTCTCTTATTATTGTGAGGGAAGGGAGGCTTGAAATGTCATCAGGATCTTTTTAGGCAGTTCCTCATATACCAGTCGTTGTGCCAGAGTGTGACTTTCTGCTCCCTCAGCTGTAGTTATCGAGGAAGGTTTAGCACCTGTCGGGGTCCCCCCTGGATCACAGCATTTACCAGTTGGTACATATAGGGAAAGGCTCCTTTTGTGTCCTACAATAACGTCCTCTAGCACTGGATCTGCTTCTTCCCCTTCACCCTGAGGCTGTGCACTTGCCACAGAAGTACAGGGGAAGACCCCAATAGCATCCAATTCTTTTTCTCTCCGTGTTTCCCTAATTGTCTGATCTGCCACCTATGTCCAAAACCCTTTCTGTAGTTCCAACAACTCCTTATTCACCCTTTTCTTTCCCATCACTAGTGGTTTGCAAATCCCGCAGGCTCAAATCCCACATCCCAAAACAAGTCCCACTCACTTGCTGTTCTAGTCTTCCCTTTCAATATTCACCTCTTCTTCAAATACTACAATCTAGCCATATCATAGGTGCTATGCAACGGGAACTGCAAGTCCTTGTTCCTGGCTGTCAGTGTGTGCAATTTATTCTACGAATAGGCCCGCACTGAGGCCGTGGCATGTAGCCACTTAATAGGCAGGTGAGTCTTTAGTTGGGGTAGGCTTACTGCTATGCAGGTCATCTTTACTCATTGTGTTACCATGTTATGGAAGGGGTAGCAGCTGACGATAAGAACAACATAAAACAGAACATAGATAAACATGTAGGAAAACACGTCTTCGCTTCCATGTTCTTGGACCTAAGAAAACATTGGGGGAAACAAAACACTTTTGCACCAAACTATTATTTTAAATATCAATACAATGTTATACATCCCTGCATCCAGGGTTTATGAACATCATACAAACTATAAACTCTAAGAAGATCCAAATATTTATATTCATTGAGTTTGTGCATTCCTTTCCATTCTCCTCTACAAAGAATACATGCTAAACCGACTACTCTTTCCTGTGTCTTTCTGTTCTGTCTGCAGTCACAGGATGTTATTACACTGTGCGTCTTTGCTTTTGATGCAAGGCCCAGAGTTTTGTGGTGAACTAGAGGCACCAGAGCAAGAGCATGCTAAAAGGGGAAGGAGAATTCTACTGACATGTCCTACTATGAAAGCATTTGCAGCGTGCTTGGCAGACAGATGCTCAGTAGGTTCCACTCCTGTTCTTTCTCACTACTCCTTTCATTTCAAATTCTTAAATACTTCATCTAACAACCCATCATTTCCCTCCATCATCTTTCTTCCTTACTCTCTGTCTAGTTCTTCACAAATGCTCCACAACTGTTGTATATTCAGTTCCTTACTCATCCTGTCTAATAACGTATCAAGAGCGCTAGTGTGTGGAAAAAACTCCAAGGCTGTTTGTTCGCTCTCTGTTTTCCCCCCACCCCAGTGTGCCAGGAGATATCAATTCTTGTATTTGCAAATGAAGTACTTGGCCATTAAGGTGTCAAATACATTTTTGAAACATTTAGATTTTAGCTATAACCTGCTAGAGGTGAGACAGAATTCTATCCGAACCCCAAGTGTACACCTCGCTGGAAGTAAAATGAAACATATCGTAAGGTGTTATATACATATCAGGCATGTTCTGGTCCCTCATGCTAACTTCTAACAGCACACCTGACACTCTAGTATATTACCTATAGAGGGCATAGAAAAGACACAAATCCTCCTCTGCCCAGTCACATGCAAGGCACAGCTATTCAATCATCTTGTATGGGGAACCCATGAAAGGGGGCTATTCTAAATTTCAAATTGTACATCAGTTAGTTTATCTAAAAGTGCTGCATATTCATTTGCTTCTGTGCTGCCAAGCATCTATGCAGAAGGAAGTTTTTCAATCTCATCCTGTTCCTTTTTATTACTTCTATCTTCTTCCAACACTTTTAATAGACTATACCTGTATGTATGCCATTCCCTCATTTTATCAACCATCTCCAAAAGAATGCTATTAAGTGCAGAGGCTGTTGTTGTGGATAGGAGATAAGATCATTGAATCTCTGAGGCCACGGTAGGCTATGTGCCACATGGGAGGGAACTCCCACACCTTCTTGGGAAAACTGGTGAGTAATATTGTATAGAACTTGATGTGCATTGGTCAAGTCACAATGAGCAGTCTTAAACATGTTGTACAGTGTAACCTCATGCATTTAAAGTTGAAAGTCACATGTTGTGAGCTTCCTATGCATTAATTTGGAAAATACATTTCCTACATTCAATTCTGGCACCCTTATACCAGGTGGATGTCTCTTTAATTCCACCAAATCGTCTCCCTTCTTGACTCCCAAATTCTGTGCACTTAAAATCGGGAGAGAAGAACAGATCTGACTATCTATTTCCTCTTGCCGCCTTCTCTATATTCTTGGTAGACAGGGAAATTCTTTGGCAGGGCAAGTTTGCTGCTGTCCATGCCCGCTGTACAACCCATTGTATTTAGCAGCATTAACTGTCCCTGTCACGTTACAAACTGTTCATCCACTGTAGACACAAGGAGACAATAGGGTGTCTGGGAAACTTGTTTTCACGCTCATACTTCAGGCAATGCGGTGGGGGAAAACAACCCACTCAGAAGCACATTCCTGCAGGCAGTCAGCCACCGGCATGTTATTAGTAGAAGTGAAGTATGCGTCTAAACTTTCCAACATTCAGAGGACAACTCATCTGCTGCTAGTTCACCATAAAACTGTCACTAGTAGGATGTCAAAAGAGAAAGAGGCTAGTAAGCGTTTAGTCACTAGGCGACCGGCGTCCTTTCAGCCAAAAAGGAGGAGACAGAAATGTTGGAATAAGTACGGTGTTGGGACCTCCTTGCTTTTGTTCCCAGGAGAATGGGGCAGCTAGATCCCAATGGAAATCAGCTGAACCCACCATTGATTTGTCATTCAGTAGTATAGTGCAAAGGATGGTGACCCTGCATGCATTCACACATATATACACATAGATAAGTGGGGATGCTTGCCCTGAACTACTTTTGTGTATCCTGCCTTTACACCATGTCCAAGGATCCTATACCCAGGAAAGGAGGGATGGCAACATTAGGAGCGAAGTGAAAATTCCTACCTCCAAAGAAATACAATACAATGTAGAGGTGGCGTGGAGTGCTCCAGAAACATCAGTCAATAATAGCAAAACACCAACAAGTCTGCTAAATCAGAGAGAAACTCTGTATAAGAATCATGGGAGCTAGGGGATTTACCTGAAGCGAGACCGATTAACTGTCAGTGTAGAAAAGTGCACACCGGTAAAGTTGTGGCTCAAGACAAAGTGTAAAAGGAGATTGTACTCACATGGGACCCAGCCGGGCACTATCAAGAAGAACAAGCATTGGCATAGCCAATAGGTCTCGCCTTTGGGACCTTGTAAGTATTTAGCCATGCAGCACATTATCCTAGGTGCTACGACATCTACTGATACTTTACGTGCCACTGGTAGACGGGGGTAGCTAGATTAGCAAATTAAGCTAGAAGGGGCTTGTACGGGCAACAAAAGAGTGAACAAGCTGCGAGTGCCCTTGTAATAGTAACGGACGTAATGGTAAAGCCAGTGTGCCTGCCTACGTTACAAGAAGTGTAGAGACAGGCACAAGTTTATTTGCAGGGATTGGCACGTACGGTGGAGCAGGAGGAATAACTTCTCAAACAGGAGCCAGAGAGCAGCGGAGGCGGGGGTGGGGGCAAACAATCGGGGTGGTAAAGCAGGGAAGGGGAGAGCGGAGGAGGCCGAAAGGAAGGGCAAACGAGGAGGGGGGGGAAATGAAGTGAGGGTCAATGGAACACGACCAACTATTTAAATGAGTGCAGGCAAGAAGGAATGGCAGAGCTGGGACGCCTCTCAAATAAGAGCCAGGGATAGAGGGGGGCGAGGGCAAGAAAAAAAAGGAAACTCCTCAGTGTGGTGCGAGAGAGCAGTGGGACACGGGCATAGGAACACAAGGAAGGGACCAAAATAAATAAATTAGTCGAAATCAGTTTAAAGAATCCTCTCTTCAAATAAATTAAAGTCGAGATTGGGGACGACCCCTGAAATAAAGGAGGGGACAGCAGAGGCGGGACCTCAAATCGAGGAGGAGAGAACGCAGGAGCATCTCTACAAGTAAATGAGGGGTCGGCGTGGAACGCTCCTGAAACAAACCAGAAAAAGGAGCGCCGAACACACGTAAATGAAATATGTGACAACCCACAGAGGCCACGCGGAAATAAATGAGCATAAATGTAATAGGTCTCGCATTTGCAAGAGTTAGAGCTCTTGGCGTTGAAAACGACAATATTTTTTACCTTTTGTTTTCTTTCATGCAATGGAGTGATGATGTTTGCATAGCACTATTCCTATGACTTTGCGGCGCTGGAGAACCAGAAAATGGGAAATAGGTTATGATGGAGGGGAGACAAGAGTAATATGCTGGTTGAAAAAAACAACAGCACCTCCTGAGCACCCTTAGATGAGAGCACCCCATGCGCACCCCCAGTGCACCCTCAGATGTGGCCTTGGGAGTGTACTCATTGGAAATGCCGGTTGTGGCCCTTCGCCAGGGGTGCTACCTGCTTTGGAGAAGGGGCAGGCTGCTGCTGGGGTAAAGGGTTGCAGTAAAGTCCTTTAGAAACGTCTGCGGACAGCTTCTCCTCAGCGGTTTCCATGTGGCCCCCTCTGCCCTCATTATCTTAGCATCACCCGCCCTGCTGCGCCCTTGCTCTTGCAGCGCCTTAACAGTTCCACCCGGAAAAGTTTCCCGCACCACTTTACAGGAAGCCGTGCCTCTTTGCGGCCGCTCTGTGTTTATTTTATCTTTTAGACTGTATATGCGTGGCCTCACTTTCCCGAGGGATGCAGCTCTCTGGCACAGAAGGACACCGAACAAAAAGAAACAGGCAGGCGGAAAGAAACACAAACAGAAAAAGAATAGGTCTATAGATGCACACACTGAAAGTAAAAACACTCACGCGCAAAACCCACACAGAAACAAGCATACCAACAAAACGCAGATGAACAGGCAAGCATAAACAGACACAGAAAGAAGCACAGAAATATAAACAAAAACACGCACAAAGAACACACATGCTTGCAGAGTAACAAAACCACATAAGTGGCCACGCAAACATGCTTACGCAATAGACCTAAACACCAAACATAGAAACAGACACAAAAAGAGGCCAAGAACACACACAAACAGACCCCCCAGCAAACCCACCCTTATATATTATATATGAGACATAAAAAGATGCATACACACAAACTTGCACATGGAAATAGACCCACACAAAAGCACACGCCAATATAGACACGCTCACACAAAAAAGCGTAAATGAAAAACTGAAATGCCACACCAACACCCGAATAGGCAGAAACAAACGCACTCACATAAACAGGCACAAGCACACAGAAAGAGACGTGTTCAGCAATAAACACACACGCACACAAAGAAACTCAAACATCTTTAAACGCATACTTTCTTTTCTGATAACACCCCCAATCACCTCCCTTCCAGGCTTCAGATTAGAGAATAAACAATCCAAAACAGCCATGTAATAGACTCCCGATCCGCACAACACCCCCAAACAATCGCCTCAAACACCTCATCTCACTAGATACACGTTTTGATCAGAAACAGATTTCCTGAGAAAAGGGGATTAATTGCGTTTCTCAGCCCTATTCCAATCATGGGGATGTGCCTGATTGATGCTTCTCACACGGGTGGGGGTTGAGGGGGGGGGGTGTTGTGGAGCCTTCTGCTTCAAAACACGAGCAGAGGCGGAGTGGAGAACGGAACAGAGAAATCAAGGGAGAGGAAAATGTAATGCGATGGCTTTGTAGTATTTTTAAACCTTTGTTTACACGCGAAGAGGCAGACGAGTCCAAAAACCAGCGGCAGCGCATCCATAGTGCTCGAGCGAGTGGAGAGAGTGAGTGTCTCTTTTATGCTGAAGTCTCCCCCGTGTAGCCGTCAGTCATTCAAGTCCTTCGCCCAACAATGCACAGCAATAAAATGTCTCCAGCATCTGCGTCTTTCTCCTTTCCTCGCGGAGTGTGTTTTATTTCCCTTCCACATTCAAGAGATCCGTGGTAGTAAAACAAGCGCGCGCGCCTCGCGGCCGAGAGCAACCAAAGCGTTTCCCTTGCTGGAGCGAGCCAGGGGCACCATGTGTTTGCGATAATTACTAACACATGGCGCCACTCGCTTCCGCAAGGGAATCGCCAGACGTGCACGCGTTGCCATTTAAAGCAATGCAACGCGTGCACGTTTTTGGCAGCAAACCTGGAGCGATTTCTAAAGGTCTCTTTCCTATGCAGCGCATGCGCGGTGCGTAGGCGAGACCTAAAAAACGTTTGAAGAGTGGAGTATAGTGCCATTTGAATTATATCATTGCGAAATGATCATGATAGCTACTCACCCCAATATGAGGGGGGGCTTGACAGTCCATATAGCATGTGAGATACAAAGTCCAATTCCAAATCATTATGGATTACCATCTGAGAGTGGAAATTTAAAGATACAGAGGACACAATTAATGCTAACAATACTAGCCAATTTACAGTGTCAAAAATGGTTAAAGCGTTTTACTTCCACTCACCCAAAGGGGAGAAAAATCATCTCGTGTTTGCCAATGTCACCTGCCGCCGTAGTCAGCCAGGATCCAAAATATCAATGTTTATTGTGTAATTGTTACAGTCTGAACGAAGATAAAATTAGCATGTTAGATGTTCTAACTTAGTGACCATTTTTGTTATTTTATTTCAGGTGTCCCGCATTATTAGGTCCTCATGAGACCCCCTATTTGCTTGTGGGGTCGAAACGCAATCAACACGTATTTTAAACGAACCACCCTCCAGCCCCTAGCATTCTGTTAGAAGGGTGTCAATACTTTGTTTATATATACTTGTGGTCGTTTTTGTACAAACTGAAACCTATTGTATGTCACAAACTTTCACTCTTGAAATATAGGTTCTAGTTCACTTGGGACACCGATCACATTTTTTGTTATACCTTGCTACACAAAATGCATAAAAAGTAAAAACCCTTGCAATTCTTGTTGTGTATGATTTTGATTCTCTCTCTGACCATCTGTTCCCATGAGCATATGCCATTAAGCTTTGTGATTATCAAATATTATGAATATGGTCCACAGGAAACACTGCCCTTGTTTTTGAGCATGCCCTGCTTGTCCATGGCACTACCCAGGTAGGTGAAGGCCTCAACCTTTTCCAGTGCATAGCCTGCAAGAGTGACTGCAGTTGTGCTAGTCGTGTTAGCCTTCAGGATCTTGGTCTTTCCCCTGTGGATGTTGACGCCAAGTTGTGCTGAAATGGCTGCCACTTTGTTGGTCTTCTCTTGCATCTGCAGATACGTTTGCGAGAGTAGGGCCAGGTTGTCTGCAAAGTCCAGATCTTCAAGCTGCATCCAAGATTTCCACGGAATCCCATTTATTTTCCTGGCTGTGGATTTCTTCATGATCCTGTCTATGGCCAGCAGAAAGAGAAAAGGCAAGAGCAAACAACCCTGGTGGCTCCGATCCTCACTTTGAAGGCTTCCGTGAGTTGTCCTCCATTGACTAACTTGCAGGTCATTCCCTCGTAAGAGTTGCTGATGATTCTTACAATTTTATCTGGCACACCATAGTGGCGGAGGAGTTTCCAAAGGGTCTCCCTCTCGATGTTGCTGAGTGCCTTCTCACAGTCAATGAAGTTGACATTGAGGGGGGAATTCCATTTCACTGGCAGCTCAGTGATGATGCGCAACGTTGCAAACTGGCCTGTGCAGAATCTATCTTTGTGTAAGCCAGCTTACTGGTCTTGTAACTAAGCATCAACTAGTTCCTTCATTCTGTTCAGGATGACTGTTGAACACTTTGCCTGGGGTTCATAGAAGAGTTAGCACTCTGTAGTTTGCGCAGTTACTCGGGTCACCTTTCTTGGGGATCTTGATCAGATATCCCTCCTTCCAGTCTGATGGCACCTTTTCCTCTTCCCAAATCCTTCCAAACATGGGGTAGAGCATGCCTACTAATGTGATGTTTCAATATCTGCCTTAAGGGCCTCTGCAGGAATGTTTTCAGGTCCTGCTGCCTTCCCATTTCTCAGATGTTTGATGGCTTGCCGTATTTCTTCCTTAGTTGGTCTTCTGCAGTCGATTGGCAAGTCCCTATCAGCTGGCTGTATGTCTGATGGAGATTACAGCATGGGCTGGTTCAGCAGTTCTTCAAAGCGCTCCACCCATCTTTGTTGTTGGCCTTCGTTACCCATAATTGTCTTCCCAGCTTTGTCTTTAACAGGTCTTTCTGGCTTGCTATATCTGTTGGAGAGTTTCCTTGTTATGTCGTAGAGGTCTTTCAAGTGTCCATGGCTTGCTGCTACCTGGGTTTCTATGGCAAGACCATCGATGAATCTTCACTTGTCTGCTATTAAGCTTCTCTTTGCTTACTTGTTAGTTTTGGTGTATTCGCCTTCAAAATTAGCCTTCTCTGCTCTTGTTCGACTGGTGTTGATTGCAACTTTCTTTGCCTTTCTCGCTTACATTTTGCAGAGAGTCTTGGTGGAGATCCATTCATTAGGCTGGTGTTTCTTGGTACCCAGTGCCTCCTAGCAGGTTGATATCACTGTTTCTTTGATCTTCTGCCACTGCCTTTCTACTGGGTCTCTGTCATCCTCTAGTTCTTGCAGGACTTTAAACTTGTTACTAAGGGTGACTGATTATTCCCCCCGTTTGTGTGCATCTTTGAGGAGGGTGGTGTTATATCACTGGCGTTGGTTTGTAGGTTCCATCCATGCTTTCTTCAGCATTGGCTTTAGCCTGGCCATGACAAGGTGATGGTCTGATGCCACATCTTCCCCTCTCATTACTCTCACATCGTGCAGGGACCTTCAGAACTTCTAGGAAATGCAGACATGGTCAATCTGATTCTCTGTTGAATGGTCTTGTGACACCCACGTTGCCTTGTGCATTTTTTGTGTGGGAATACACTACCGCCTACCACCAGACTGTTTAGGGCACAGAGATCTGCGAGCCTTTCACCATTCTCATTCATGTGGCCAAGGCCATGGTTGCCCATGACTTCTTCATACCCAGTGTTGTCACTTATAATCTTGGCATTGAGGTCCCCCATCAGTATGGTGAGGTCTCTCTAAAGGCATTTCTTCAGGATGGACTGGAGTTTGTTGTAAAACTGATCTTTTTCCTTTTCTCTGCTACCATTTGTAGCTGCATTGCACTGGATAACATTCATATTGAGCCTCTTTTTTTTGTGCGGAAGGTCACAGCGATACTTCTGGGACTGTGGGCTTCCCATCCAATCAGAACTCTGTTGGCTGCTGGCATCACCATCAGTGCTACTCCCTGAGTATGTGGGGATTTCTCTTCCTCGTGTCCAGAATACAGCAGCATTCCACCTGGAGCAAGTCTTTTCTGTCTGGATTGTGTCCACCTGGTCTTGATGATGCCAAGTAGGGCAAAGTTGTATTTTTTCATCTCTGCTTCTACTTGGGATGTCTTGCCTGCCTCCTCCATAGTCCTCATGTTCCATGTCCTGATAGTGATGACCTTGGCCGAAATTAGGTGTAGCAGCTTTGTGGCTTCCAGGGATCTCTGGATTTCACCACAAGGCGTCATAGCTCTCTGCGAAGGAGATTCCTTTGTCCCCAAGGCTGGAATATCTTCTGGTTGATGTTTGTGTAGCTAGGATTTTGTTTTACATGGGGGGTAGCTTGCTATAGGCATAATCCTTGTCCTTTCGCAGCTTGGCTTTGGACTGGCCATGGCTGAGAAAAAGAAATACATATACATAAATTCGCAACAACACAACAAAAATACAGCTCCTAATGAGTATGCACTCTTGCGTATTTGGAAATTTCTTGTCTATCCAAACATCCATTTTGTATACAGCAGGTGGTAAATCAAATATATTTTGCGTCCATGAGCCACCTTGAGGTAGCAAGGATAAGATCAGACCTGTAAACCAGTCTTTTCGATGGTTCAGACCCTTCCACTGAGTTTCTATATCTAAGTTCATCTTATAGAAGCTCCTCCAATACACTAGACAGGTTGACACATTTTGATCTTTACACTTCTAGGCCTTTTATAGGACCCTCAGAAGAAAAGAGACCTTATTTATGTTCAATATTCCACTCACTGTGAGAAGTGACAAGGTCAAGCATCATTGTAAATTCAATAAGGCAAAAACCCATCAAATTAGGGTGTAAACATAGAGGGGCAGATTTACAAGGCCCTTGCGCCACTTTTGTGTCACTTTTCCCATGTTAAAAATTTCGCAAAAGTGGCGCAAGGGGCTTATAAATCTGCCCCAGAGTTTTGAACCATACACTGGTCCATGCCAAAGAAACCTCTGATATAACCTCAAGCTGTATAAAAGAGCTCTCATCCAGTGGCTACAAGTGGGGCTGACCCTTGCCTTTCCATCAAGATTATAAGAAAATGAGCAGGAGTGTTCTATCTCACCCGAAATGGCTGGAATCAATCCATAATTTTCGCACGAGTCAAACACCATCAATTGAGGAAACAGAATGTTGTCAGTTGCATTCTCTGCAGATCCAATCAAATGTCACCGTTTCTTGCTGAAATGAGCAAAACACAACTAAACACATTTACAGACGAACCATAGTTGGTAGACAAAAGACCTTGTTCCCATGAGATTCGACAAATGGCATGATAAACTGATGTGTTAGTTAAATAAATAATACTCTCTTCTCTGTAAAGAAAATGTCAAACAAATCACAGCATTCTTCATTGGAACAAAAGTTGCATACTGTAGTCAACAACGTGCTGGGAATGAAAGCACAATATGAGGACCTTCTGTTATGAAGCATGTAAACCACACTGTGTCATGGTAAAGCTTATTAGAAGCATATATTTGTGCTTGGCCTGACATGATGTAACAAAGCATAGTTTGCTTCTATGACAAAATACCAGAAACAAGTATCGCAATATGCACATACAGCAAAAGAAATTCAGGAACCACAATGTTAAGTTTACATACTTTGTATACTTTGTATGTAAACTATAAAAATATTGAAAAAAGCATGGAACGGAATATCATAAAAAATAGGTAAGTATATCAAAATATCTATATATAGAGTTCTAAATATTAGATTTTAAAATAGCAATATTATTCAAAATAAATATTAAATATTGATAATAATAAATACAAAAACTAAGAACAATATAAACAATTACAAAAAATAAATTACATTAAAACTATTAATAAAAATAGCAATAAAAAAACATATACGTTACAAAAACATAACAAATTATATTAAAAATGAAAATAAAAATCAACCAAATTAAAATATCAATACCATTTCTAAAAAAATAAACAAATAAATAAATATTAACAATCCTAACTAAACAGTAGTAGGGAAAGTGTTGGAATTTAAGGAGTCAGATTTGCTATTCCCACTCCAACGTAAGCAACAGTAGAGGAAGGGTTGAACATTGGAGGGGCCAAATTCTGCACCAACACAAACAAAAGTAGGGAAAGTGTTAGGCTTTGGAGGGGTTTGGTTTACTATTCCCACTCCAGCAAAAGCAACAGTAGGCAAAGTGTTGGATTTTGGAGAGGTTTTATTTAGACATCCCACCCCAACACAAGAAAATTAGGAAAAGTGTTCCACTTTGTAGGAACCACAATTTCTATTCCCACTCCAATCTGAGCAACATTAGGGAATGTGTTGGCCTTTGGAGGGGTCAGATTTACTATTCTCACTCAAATGTATGCAAAAAGCAGGGAAAGTAGTTTTATTAATCCCACTCCAATCTAAACAACACTAGGGAAAGTGTTGAACTTTGGAGAGGTTTGATGTACCCTGACTACTCCAATGTTCGCAACAATAGACAAAGTGTTGGACTTCAGACGGGTCATATTTATATTCCCTCTCCATTGTGAGCAATAATAGGGAAAGTGTTGGACTTTGAAAGGATAAGATTTACTATAACCATTCGAACATTAAAAAGCTGGAAAAGTGCTGGACTGTATGGAGGTCAGATTTACTATTCCCACTCCAACGTAAGCAAAAGTAAGGTACGTGTTAGACTTTGTATTGGTCAGATTTACTAATCCATCTTCTCATTTTTTTTTACAAAAAGCATTTAAATATAGCACAAAATAATAAAATGTAAACAGATTTAAAATAAAGAATGTAATCATTAAATATAAATCGAATTAAATTAAATTGTAAAAATAAAATATATATATTACAAATAAAAAATAGACATAATTATAAATATTTAAAACAAATACACTTCTGTCCTTACTACCCCATAAAATCCCTCCCTCCTAACTAAAAACACTAACAAAACAGTTTAAATTGATAAGAACAATTATAGAAATGAAGCATTATTATTATTAATATAATCATCAATTAATAAAATTAAAAAAACAATTACTAAGTATACAATTAATTTACACTATTTACTTATTAAATATACTGATCAAACAGTTAATTTAAAAAAGCAGCAAATAAGTAAAATAATACTTAATCAATTAATTAAATAAAATAATTGTCAATGAATAAATAAAATTACATAAAAATTTATTTATAAACTTGAAACAATAATTTACATTTTAGTTAACTACCCACCCTAATCCCCTACAAACCCAATAATCTGCTACTAAATAAAAAATTTCTAAGTAAATTAAAAAAATATTCTCATTATTAATTACAAACTATACAAAAAAAATGTAAATGTTATTCCAATACTATTACCTTATGATGTTACAATAATCATTTTTTGTCAAATTAATTAACAAACGAAATTCTATACAACTGTTTTAACTAAAACAATATTGTGTACAACAATATTAGAAAATGATAATGATATTCTTACCTTCTATATTCTGTCTCATAATATTTTTGATTTCCAAACGTTTTAGCACAATATTTGTGTATCACGATATTTGGTAATTCACCCATAATTTAGCAAATCCCTGTTTGCCATGTGATTAATTCCTTCATTTACTTTGCAAAAGTATAGACATACCAGAAGAACGCCTTATGAGGAAAAGTTTTAAAACTAATATTTTAGATTGAAGTGCACAGATCTGGATCTAGTCATTCATATGCTGACAATGCATTGCTTCCAACAGACTCAGGAAGGACCTTGCCGTGGTTCTGTTGCTCATAGCCCATGTGGCTATGCTAACGCTTCCTGGTATTGCAGTCATGGCATTTTTTACAGTGTTAAATAGATTAAAAAATACTGGTACAGTACTAACACATTTTCAGTATTTCCCCCATACAAATACACATACTGGTAAAATATCTTATGTGAGGGTCCAAGATTAGAATCAGTACTAATGGACAAATAAAATGTGAATTTTCTGATTGGTCTGCTTTGTTTCCTCCAATTTACTCTTAGATGCTGAGCAAACATGAAATAGTTACGCAGTGTACAAAACCGATGTATCTTCTGTTAATCTGTGATTTAGTTGAAGCCATTTATTTGTACAGCATACTCTATATTACACTAAGGTAGAAGAATGAATAGGCAGTGGTTGAACACACCACTGGTTCTCAGACCTCTTTGGGTACCTCTTTTCGACTAAATTCCAAACCAATAAAAAGAACGTCAGAGGCCTATGTCTGGTCCGTGTCACTGTCACCAGTCAACTTGCTCAGCGATGCATGATTCCAAAAGACTCTGTCCCAAATTTACTATATGTTTGCATGGGTGCTGCAAAGGGGCCCTTCAAGGTACAAAGCAAAGCACCGCAAACGTCAGCACCAACCCACCCTCTTTTGCATACTTATATATATGAATCTTTATTGTCTAATTGATAAAAATCATTACAATCATTGAGAAAAAAAGCAATAGTTTCTTAAAACAGAGTTGTCAAAACATTTTTTGAATAGATACATTACAAATTTGAAGATAATTCAGCAATAACATGCTGTACTGGACCATTGAAATCACATAAAACATCATAAAAGTAGTATTTTGTTCATAACATAATTTTCATAACATAATTATAACAATTCATTTCATTATTAATTGTAACGACTCTATATAATAATAATACCTTCCATACAGTCATTCTTAACTGCCTTGTCCAGCCCAGTAATTAAAAGTGCCTTTGTGCAATCCCTTCGAACAAGCTGTATTTGATCCGATCACATATCATGTATAATAATAATAAATACTAACTTAATGTATAAAGTGCCTCCGTGCCTCTATTCAAAGCTTAACTGGGTTTTATTAAGATCGTGTGTGAGGAAACCTATGTTTCAGAACAATTTTCTGAAACTATCCATAGGGGTACTCCTTGATAACTTCAGAAAAATATTTTTAAAAATGCTTTTTAAAGATGTCTACTAGCCTTAGTTCTTACAATTTAAAAAAAAGGGAATTAAGTTTAGAATTAATTGTCTAAATTTGGATAGGTCAGCCAGCTTTAGCAACTAGTCATGATGAACTTTACTGGTTACAAACGGTAAAGTTTTACCTTAACTGACACCTATCATACACCGGTGCAATAGTTATACCGATAGTTTGACATGGTTATTAATATTACCATTTAATATTCCTATAACACGGACAAGATGTCAGCCTGGATCCGTTTTTTCTCCGCTATGAGGATGGATTTGACAGAATGGGCTGTTAAAGTGGTGGAATGTCCTAAGAGGCACAATATCATTGCTTGGAGACACGTTCTCACTCCTATTTCCTTAAAAATGGGTTTTAACAGTGTTCGCCTCTCTTGTCGCAGTCGGAGAAAAATACATACAATATGCAATAGTGTTTCATTGACACAACCACATAATTTACAGTTTTCTGATTGCCAATTTTGTGCCCATCTTGGAGTCCCATCCTTTGTTGGATAGCAGCCAAATCTTAACATTAGATATCTATCCCTTAAAACCGGTTTTAAATTGAGAGGTTCAATGTGGTTGAGGCTTGGTTTTATTGTACGAATTAATAACCGACCAAGCATGCTTTTTTTTACAATCACCTCCTTATCCAATAAAAATGATAAAAAATTAGTTGATTGATTTAAAATCTGTTTTTGAATAATTTTGTTTCTGTCCAGGTGTTCAAAAGTCAGGAACTTGAAAGTATTAAGGCTCTCCATTAAATATAATCTCCAAACACTAATGTAGTCTTTCTTTTTTATTTCTTGCCAGCACAAATTAGCAAGAGAACCAGAGTCCGATAGATAAAGTGAAAATAGGCATTTTAGAAACGTGGATTGTCTCACCAGAGTTTGGCTTATTAGGCCAAACTCTAGTCTGACATTAGCCTGCCCAGCATTTCTCAGAACCCTAAAGACTGATTTAAATACTTTTATTTGTAATTTTTCAAGGAGTTTACTATCTTTACCCCAAAAGATTACTGACCTATAGGTGAGCAAGGGGATCATCTTCGCCTTCTTTACCTTCAGTAAATGCTCGTGACTCGGGAATAGTAGCTTGTCTCGCAATAATCTAAAAGAAAAGGAAAGTGAAGTTGCTTTGGCCTTTATGTTATTAAAATGTTGTTTGAAAATCATTCTATCATCAAACCTGAAAAAAATGACTCTATCAATCTTTGAAGCCCTATTGGTGTGTGGCTTAACAATATGAGGGCCGTATTATGTATTGGCATTGTCTGCACCCAGCGCACCTTTGAAAAGGTGCGCCAGGCGCAAACAATACCAATGCGCCCCATTATGGTAAATGCGCTGCCCTGGGGCAGCCGCGAACTTGCGCTGCCCTGGGGGCAGTGCATTCCTGTGAAAACACGGAGCAGCTGCTCCGTGTTTTCACTGTGCAGGTGGCACCCGCCTGCACTTACAAAGGGGATTAGAGATCCCCTTGCAGGCGGGTGCAGTCAGTGAATGTACCCGCCTGCAAGGGGATGTCTGGGGGGTTCCATGGGACCCCCTTTACCCCCTGCAGAGGGCTGCTCTCGGCGGGCGCACTGACAGTGCACCACCTTTTAAATGGCGCACTGTCAGTGCGCCTCCTGAGGGCTGCTTTGACTCTGCGCCCGTGTCTGTAACATGGCGCGGGTGCAGAGTCAAAGGAATTCCCTCATTTGCATAGGGCACGCCCCTAAGAAAACGAGGGAACACCCTCTGTTGATAGCTCTGGCGCTTTAAGTGTGCCAGCGCTATCGGTATTATAGAAGTGGACACACAAGCATCTGCGTCCCCCTTCTATAATACCAAAGTGCCGTGGGGGCTGCGCAAACGGGCGCAAACGCCTGTTGCGCTCCCGAGGCACCTTATGTAATACGGCCCATGGTGGCATCTGTGTACTGAAAAAAATGTACATTATGGCCTGCAAAGTTTGGAGAGTGCACGTTGACATTTTGTAGATATTGTGGAAAATCGGCCATTAAAAGGTTAAAAAGACATGGGGTTAGTACGCAGTCCTGTTTGAGGCCACTATGTGTTGCCAGGCGGTGTGTGATACTATCGCCATCCCCCAATTTGGCCTGCACTAACGTATTTGAGTATAACAGTTTGATCATATCTTGCAACTGTTTTGGTACACTCATGCCAATAACTTCACCCAAAGTAAGTTACGAGGAACTGAGTCAAAGGCAGCGCTTTTAGATCAACATAACAGATATAAAGCTTTTGGTTTTTGTGTTTTACTCTCTCTGCCAACAAAGTGAGTAATAGCAGGTTCCTAATCGTTGACTGCCCCCTGCGGAATCCGGTTTGGAAGATTGGAATTACTTTCCTTATCGTCGCCTAATCTTCCAAGTACTTCAGTAGACATGTTTCAAAGATTTTCGCCTCCGCATCTCTTAGTGCAATTAGCCTATAATTAGCCGGATTGTCAGGTGGGCCACTTTTATAGATTGGTTGTATTATACTGCCTTGCCAGGTATAAGGGACCAGTTTAGATTTTGTTTTTAAAAAATTGCGATAGAATTATTGACCATGAATCTGTTTTGGCTTTAAAAACCGCATTGGGTACCTGGCGCTCCATTTGATTTAATCATACTTATCAATACTTTTACCATATCCTCATGTGGTGACACAAACGCTAATAGTTGATCATCATAGAGATTTTCTTTTCCTTTATTCTTGCTGCTTATGTTGATTAGTGGAACTGGCATACATACATCAATGCCAGAGAATAGAGCATTTACTAGAGAGGCCTCATACAGAGTAGAAATAAAAGATTTCCAAGCTGACTCAGAGATGTTGGCACTATTAGCTCACCTGTTGCCGTACTCAAGATCATTAATTGATCCCCAGAATGCTCTCAAATTGTTAATTTTACTGGCATGATGCAGTTTTGCCCATAGTCCTTCATAATATGCTCTTTTTGCTTTCCAAATCTAATTTTTATAGGATCTTCTCAAACGCTTTAATGAGCACAACTTTGTGGATTTGGCAACACTGTGGTTGATTGCAAATGGCCCGAGATGCTTCATTAGGTGCCAGAGCCTAGAGCATTTACTAGAGAGGCCCCATACAGAGTAGAAATAAAAGATTCCCAAGCTGACTCAGAGATGTTGGCACTATTAGCTCACCTGTTGCCGTACTCAAGATCATTAATTGATCCACAGAATGCTCTCAAGTTGTTAATTTTACTGGCATGATGCTCTTTTTGCTTTCCAAATCTCATTTTTATAGGATCTTCTCAGACGCTTTAATGAGCACAACTTTGTGGATTTGGCAACACTATGTGGTTGATTGCAAATGGCCCGATATGCTTCATTAAGTGCCTTCTTTTGACGGTGCAGTCTGTGTGAATACCACATATTTCTTTTTGGCCTGATAGGTTTTCCCTTAGATGTTGTTTTTGTCAAAAAGCGATCCACTATTGTTGAACGAAGACGGGGCCAGATTTACCAGTATTGGCACTCATTTAGTGCTAGTTCCATTGCATGGTCTAAAAATGCCAAAATCTCCTCTTGTTTTGCTGAATGCCACACCAGCCTTTTCAGATTATACGCAACTGATCTTGAATCAAGAATTTTTGTGGTTGGTAAATAGGCCACTGCAAGTGATAATGTCATTGATTGAGGGTTATGGTCGCTTTCCACTCTAGGGAACACTTTAAACCCAATAAGACTAGTCGACAATTCATTTGAGATAATGGTATAATCAATGGTGGAGTGTTTTAAAAGTTGGAATGCATGGCATATTATGTTGGGTATCCTCCTGTAGCAGCATAAGCTCACATTTTTGTAATTGGGAGCAGTACATCTTAGACATAACTGTAACTGCCTTCTTTCAGTTCCTAGAGTTCTTGGTAGACAGGTGCATATTAAAATCTCCTGAAATAATAAGGCTTGTTGCAGGATATTGATAGGATATGATTTTGATTATTTCCGATAGGACCATAAGCTGGGTTATCTTGACTGATCTCTCTATACTTAAATAAATATTTAGAAAAATAATCGGAATTTTGACGTCTAATTTGACGAATAGTAGCCAAGTCAATTGAAAATCAATTACATAATGTGTGGCATCTAAATCCAGTGACAAATAAGTAGAAAGCCCACCTTTTGAGCGACCACAAGCAGATGTGCGAATTGCGATGTTGGCGTACTCTTGATAACCGATGATGGGCTCATTACTCATCTTCCAGGTTTCCTGGACCATTAAGATTTTAAAATTCTGAATGAAATGTATTGTATCATGATCCTCTAGCAACCTTGTGAGGCCACGTCCGTTCCATGAGCAAATATTAATATTAATATATTCTTTCTTTTTGTTCATGCTGCTCAACCTTCAATCATTCTTGTCAAGATATCCTTTACTGAGTATTTTTGGAAGCCAGGCCCAGTCGTCACTTGGGGCTGAGTTTTTGGGGATTTCTTCACATATTCGTGAGCTCGAAATGCAGCTTGTAATCTTAATGCAAGAGGATAACTCAGGATTGAATAGCGGGCCTATTGCCCCTTCCAAAGTATTAATATGTCCCCCGTGATTTCCAGTTATCGTCTAATTTATTTGGAGGCGTCTCTTTTCCACCAATTTGGGAAGCAACAGGGTTGGCTATTGACTGTCTTTGTATTTTCTTATTTCGATCCCCCATTTCTTAAATTGTGGTCCATGTTCAAGAATTCTACTAGTTCTCTGCTCACTATGCCATATAGTACAGGTTACTTCAAATTTTGGATTATTGGGGTCCTGTTTGAATTGTACTGATTCTAAGGCATCTGTAGTTAAATCACTGAGCTCTGGGATTGAAGCTAATAGTTTTAGTATGTTACTGCAATTTAAAATATCGTGTGAGCCCCTTGAGACATACAATGGAATAAAAAGTAACTTTACAGATGCTACGGCACTACTGACCACAGTTGTTGTTGGGTTCTTCTTGGGTTGATGATTGGAGAATAATGGATTTGAGATTGGACTTGTGCCTTGTGTCCTCAAGTCTCTCTGACTGTCTTCTACAAGAGCAATTTGACTGGGTTCCCAATTTCTTCTGGATGTAGCTTCATACGATCACCCTGAGTTTTTACCAGACGGGGAAGTTGAAAGTGAATTTATATATGACGGTTTGTTTTGCTGAACGACTATAGAAATGCTTTGGCTTTCTTTATTTTTATCCGGTACAGATATCTGAGAAATCCCATTTGCTAGTGGAGGCCTTTGTGTAGAGCCTTGTTCGAATACATAGCTACTTAAGGCCTCTCCACTATGGGTAATTGTTGGCTTCACCAAGGCATCTTCAAAGAAAGGAGACATACCTGGGCTTCCTAAATTTAAGGGCAGACCTTTATCCCTTTCTTTCGCTTTACATGGTGTTTTTTCAGATAATTTGAAAATGGGTAGTTTTCCTTTGGAATAGGAAGTACACTAGTTAGTTGATTTATTTTTTCTATTGATTCTATTGTGTGCTTTTCTTTGTTTTTTCCTTGCTCTTTTAGTAAGACCTACTAGTTTTGAATTAGAAGATGATTTCAAGTTATTTGTTACTTGATTAACTTCTTCGTTTTGTACTAGATTTTGTTGATTGGCTTATTTTCATTAGGGACAACCATGGAGACTTTAGTGCCGTTAAATATACTTCCTTTATTTATTTATTTGTTTAATTTATAAAGTGCCTGAATCACCCCCGAAGGGGTATCTCCACGCTAAGGGAAACATAACAGTTGGTACAGCCTAGAAGACAAGGAATCAGAAGCTTTGTTTTAAGAAGTTTTCTAAAAAGAAGATATTCTGAGGATGTAAGAAGATGGATAGGGAGTTGATTCCAATAATGGGGGCTAAATAGAAGAAGGCTTTGCCACCTGTATGGGCTTTTCTAAAATGAGGAGTCACAAGCAGGAATTTATCTCCTGATCGTAGGGATCTATTTGGCTGGTATGGAATACGTTTTTCAGTTGCCCTGTTGTGGTGATATTTCTTTTTTCATCCTCTTTAATCGGTCATAATTCTGTTTGATGCAGGTCTGTATATATTTGAGGTTCATTGTTATTAACTCCCTCATTTCCGTCCCCTGCTTTACTTGATCTTTCGTGTATGGCTTGTTTGGGCAGTTAATGCTTTAATGTCATGGTCGTGTCTGTGGTCGATTATATTGACTTGATCCATTTTATTCTGTGCTGACATTAACCTGACTTCATCTACTAGACAACCAACTATATTCAGCAAAATGGATATTTTATCTATGAGGTGAGCACAGGTACAGGTGATCATTTGATGGTCTCTGTCAGATTGAGCCCTTACTACTAAATTTGTTAAGTTGAGTAATTTGGGATCTATCCCAGCTACGTAGAGGGCAAGAGTGTTCAATAGATCCACCTGGATATTTAATTTATCAGAGTGATATTTCAGGGCATTTGTTATGGTGTCCATGGTATTAAGTAAACTGCCCCATATTCCTGATTGAAGCTCTATCGGGTTGTCTGTTGTTCTTGTTCCCACAGAAAAATGTGTGTCGTATTTGACTGGTAAGGATAGGTCAGCTGAATTAAGAGGATTATTCATAGAATCGGCATTCTCGGATTTATGTGGCATATGTGCACACTCGAAATAAACTAGTCAAAGCCGGTTTCAGGTCAAGATTGGATCTTCCTGTTGTTGATATTGGACAAAAAGGGTCTACGTCAGTCCCACTTTTCAAATTGTTGGGACTTGAAAAGGCTTCTGGTCCCATATTTTGGCAGTTCAGGTCCCTATTGTAGTTGGGTAAAACGAGTTTTCTTGGTGACTCTTTTGCATAGAACCTTATTTGTGTTAAAAGTTGCTGAGAGTCAGCCCCCAAAATAACTTCATGTTGCAGAGCACCAACCCCCAATAATCTATGCAGTTTGGTGCAGACAGTGCAAACACCCCTAGGATTCAGTGCAAAGCCACATTTACTAAAATTACCTCACCTGTCTGTGGGGCATATTCACAAGGACTTATCGCCGAGTTATCGGCACTGTAGTGCAGCAAAAGTGGCAATAGAATTATCGCCCCATTCGCAAGCTGGTGCTAACTGCCCACATCGCCACATATCCAGCGATAGCTGGCGCAAAAACCATCACCACGGATGACACCGCCAACTAACGCTAATGAGATGCAGAGTAGGCGTTCCGGTGCGAAAACACACGAAAACACCACACCGCGACATTCACAACGAACAGCCAGATCCGCGATGCGAACCAAAAACAGGCGATAAGCCGCGCTAGCAGCAGCGATCTTACACCTGCTCTCTGCTGGTGTTAAGCAGGACAACTACCTGCACCACAAAAGGGAGCCCAGCCCACAGCCACACCTGAAGAACAACAGATGCCATGGAGCCACTGCTCATGCAGCTCGGAGACCCCAGAGGCCTGCAACACCCACCGCCACCACCCCCAAGACCCCCCCACCCCAGGGCCCTCCCCGGCCCACCCACCCCAGACAAAGACATGCCACAGCAACTTCACAAAATCACGAGATAAGAAAGACCCTGATGTTGCACACATACAACACCAAACACACATGTGTGGTCATAATAAGGAGAAGCAAACATTCAACTGTGAAATTCCCATAACAAAACTTTATTAAGACACAACACAAAACAACAAATATGATTAGTCCTTGGGGATCCACTCCGGACAAACTGGAAGCCACAGCCTGCAAGACAAAATCCAAGATGAGAACCTGTGTCATGCGCACATCAAAGGACAGAGAGAGAGAGTGAGAAAGAAAGAAAGGGAGAGTGAGTGAGAGGGAGTGAGAGGGAGAGAGAGAGAGAGAGAGAGAGAAAGGGAGAGAGAGAGAGACAGTGAAAGGACGAGAGGGCGAGAGACAGCCGCCCCTGCGCACACATGCTGCTGCACCCCAGCCCCTCCCGCCGCCCATTGGACATTGTCCGCCCATGCGCCCCCAGGCCTCACTGCTCACCTTCCACCACCGGTGTGTCTCCAACCACGTGCCGGTGCATGCTCCGAGCCCGTGACACGTGACCTTGGCAGACTCCACATCACGCGGCCCCGCCCCGCGGGCCACTAGGTCACACACCTGGATCTGGGCCTTGAATTCGGAATGGGGAAGTCCATGACAGTGCACACGTCATCAACGCTGGCTGCGCCCCCACTCAGCACATCAGGTGGCCCTACCTCAGTGCCCTGTGAGTCACCGACCCGTGGCGGCATGCCCATGCCGGCTGACGTCCTCCGGGTGCCACTAACCCACTGCAACGAAAGTCACCTTCCCGTGTCGCGCGTGCCGTGCCCCGCAAGTCATGGTCCCTTCATGATTGCGTCACGTAACACGGCAGGCGGGCGCAGCATTGTCCCCTCTGGCATTGTGGAAGATCTGGTCCATGTAGCTCTGTCGTCCCACCATTTATACGTATACGGAGTGGGCTGGGCTTGCGTATGCACGTCCAGCGTAGGGGTGTGAAGTATCACCTCCGGAATCTGGGCGTGGTCCTGTGCTGGGCAGGGCAGGAAAGGTACTTATGCGTGTGCCTCTGTCGCAGAGTCTGCGCAACACGGGACATGATGTGCAATGTTGCAATGTTGCATACAGCCAGAGGGCGCACACACACTTGGGAATGTACATGGTGCGCAAGTCCGCTCGGGCTCTTGGAGCATGCATGCCAACTGCCGTGTGTATCGTTCCTGGTGCGCCATGGGCCTAAGGCCTAGCCTCAACTGCAGCGTGTAGACCACATCACATTTCCACATTGCAAGCAGTAGTCAGACTGACATCAGGGATGAATGCTCCATTGTCTCCACACAGGAGGCGGACGGGCATCTGCACCTCGGACCTTGGACACAGCATGCGGCAGAAACCCCCTGTGAGTGATATCACAGCAGATGAAGACGACTCCCACACTTCACACAGCGATGATGAAGGACCAACGTATACACACCTCACACACAGATGCCCTTGCCCGGGGTACTCTTGCATGGAATGGCCTTCACACTTACGTACACAACTACACGTACGTCCTAACGTCGCACGCACATACGACTCATTGCTCCGAGCTGTGGCTTTTCATCCACATGACCGCCGCAGGTCAGAGGAGTGGCGGTTCTGCGAGTGCCACCACCGCAATGGCCGAACATCACGGGCACGTGCACAACGCCAGTCACGTGGGACTGTACCGTGCCCGAATGCTGCAAATGTTGGGGGCCCTGCCACTTGCAGTGTTGCGCATCAGTTACCGTCTGAGCTTCCGTCTTGCGTACGTCACCTGCGTCCAGCCCTGGTTCCACTGTCGGACATGCATATTCGAGTGGCCCATGGAAGTCTGCCTATCCAATGCGACGGTGGCTGAACTGGATTATGACTTGTGTGTGCGCCCCCTGTTGGCCCACGATCATGAGTGTAACCGTGATTCCCGTTTATGGGATGCCTGGATGTTTGGCATATGTGCTGGCAGTTGGACATGGGAGTTTGCACGATTCCTCGTGTGCAGTGACCACATTGAGGCGCCCCCCTATTGGGCTGTTCTGCGGATTGGTGAGACGGCGTGGACGGAGCACATCTGTCCGGACCAGTTTGGTGGATTGGCTCGCACTCATGTTCCTTGAGCTCGACAACGACGTACTCCTGGAACTGATAGCACAGGAAGCTGCGCTCGCTTTCATGGACGACTGACGACGTTCCAGCAGCCACGACTGATGGTAAACCATGGCACAGGTCCCAACACCTTGTTGCATTCTGGTGATGAGTCCACATTTCCCACAACAACAGTGGACATGGCTGCATTCCTATGCTGCCTGTGATTGTCTGATGCCTTGCTCTGCATGTTGTGGCCCTTGTCTTGCCCGTAGTTCCACGCACATGCCAATAAAGTCTGCGCTGCCACACTTGTGTTCAACTGTGATGGGTGTTGGGTAGGATGGCAATTTGTGTGCCTCATTGAGCATTGTCCATACACAGGGTGGGACTGGATGACGCTTTTCATTTAGGGGTGAGTCCCTAATGGCAGGTCCACCTCTGTGCGCCAGACTTTGTGGTTTGGGATAGTTGCTGGTAGACCTGTGCAGCTCCGTGACGTCACCATTATGGGTATGGGCTCGGATTTCTTGGCATGTGGGTCACTGTGATCGTTCTGGTCAGTCTGTGTCTGCCCAGGTGGGTGTGGGTGGGTATGCGACGGTAGGTACTGTTGTCACATGTGATTGTGGACACACCTTCAGGCCTGCTACCGACTTTGACATCTTTTCACACAGACCTCTTTCCTACATGGACGTGGGGCTACGTTGGGGGGTTGCGAGTTTGTTTTTCATGGGTGATGTGCCCACAGCTAGTTCAGTCCTCCGCAGTCATCTCATTGGACTGCCATTTTTCAATTTGTATTGCCAATGACACGGTGGTGGTGGCGGACAGTTGTTGGTGGTGTTCTGTCCACACCGTGCGGTGGATTCGGTTTTCCTGCGGTGTGGGGCCCCGTCTTCCTCTTTCTCTTCTCCTTGCCCTTCCCCGACCCGGGGTTCCGGGCTGGTCCTCCGTTGTGCTTGTGGGGTTTGAGTTGGCATCAGCACTCGGGCCAGGGGCTTCCATGGTGCTCCGCAGTTCGTTTACTTGTTGGTGTGTTTTTTTGGGTGCTTTTATGGCGCCTCTTCAAGCATGGCGCGTGGGTATTGCTGGCCTCCTGCTGGTTATCACGGTTGTTTCATCGCCATTGGGCGCATCGCAGTTTTTTTCGCGTTCGGGTTTTTATCGCTGTCGCGGTAGTTGTTTCGCGGACATTTGACACGTTATCGTGCGGATATCGCACGGTATCGCCGTGTTGTGAATGCCACGTTGACACAGCGTTATTTTTACGCGATGGGCTGCAATGTGAGAAGTTGCGGTAAGCTATTTTGGCGATGTTTATCGCACGTTCTTGTGAATATACCCCTGTGTGTGATATCCTAGTGACAAATGAAACCAGGCGCAATCAAGTAGCAAGCAGAATGTTGTGTAATATTCCCAAATGTAAAGCAGTTTCTAAGATAGTCAGATGGCTGTAATCATGTTGGAATTTGTTCTAGAGGATTTACCTCGAGGACAAATCTCACAAAAGGCACGGCAGGTTCTCTCCTTTGTGCCACAGTGCAACGCTTACCGTCCTGCTAAAAAACACTTTGGGGCATATTATCAAGAAACAGCGTTAAAATTATCGCCGCTTTAGCGGCAGAAAACTGCCGCTAAAGCGGCGATAATGGACTTGATAATATGCCCTTGAGAATTCCAATAGAAGCCCATGTTCTGGTGTCAACATGGGCTTCTATTGGAATTCTCAAGGGCATATTATCAAGCCCATTATCGCCGCTTTAGCGGCAGTTTTCTGCCGCTAAAGCGGCGATAATTTTAACGCCGTTCTTGATAATATGCCCCTTTGTAAGTTTAAGCATGAGCACTGCTGATGATATCGTCAGCTTGTGCCTCATAAATGGTGTTGCTGCACAATATTTTTTACTATTTTCACAACACAGAGCTTCAGATTCCTATTCAATTCTGTGCTACGCAAAGGTGAATAAATAGTGGCCTCCACATTTGTCAAGGTGTTAACAAATTTCTTATGCAGTTGAATTGTACACTTCCTTCTGCTTGCACCTAGCGCCATTCTGCTAAATTCAACTGCAATCCCTTCCTTTACCCTGGCAAAGTGCTTCGAGACAGCGATAGTGCAAGCAGCACCGTACAAAATCAGAGGGGCATATTAACAAGGCGGCGTTAATGGATTATCGCCGCTTTAGCGTCCGTTTTCGGACGAAAAGCGGCGATAATTTTATCGCCGAATTAACAAGGACACGCTAGCGCGTGATCCCTGACTTAGCGTCCGTTTTCTGCACGCCTCCCATCGCATCGCTAATGAGATGCAAAGGGGGCGTGCCTGTGAAACAACAGGGGAAATATCGCTAACCCAGGTATCGCCATATTAGCAACGTGGGTTAGCGATATTTTAAATTGCGTTAAGTATGCCTTAACGCAGGAATTTAACGTCTGCTAAATTCCTGACTAAGGCATACCTAACATGGGGGGTGGATTGTGTGGCTAAGACCACAGGCCCTATCGCCAAGTATATCGCCGTTTTCCTTGGGACATCGCTGGAAAACCAGCGATGTTCCATGGAAAACATCGCTATCACTGGAAAATTATCGCCTTTGCGCTAAGCGTTGTTAATACAGCGCTAGCATGGCGATAATTGCCGGCGATAGGATTCCTCACGCTAAGCACGGCCAGCGATAATTATCGCTGGCCGTTGTTAATATGCCCCAGAATACTTTAACATACGTTTTTTTTCGGTTTTGCAGTACTTCACAGAAAAAGTAAAATTTTTCACATAATAAGGTCAAAAGTGATAAGGGATAGATGCTAAATGTGTACAAAATAAAACATGAAACGGCAGTTGAAGATTTTAGGTTTCCCCATATTTGTTAACACTTTTTTATGGAGATATCTTGTTTTCACACTTCTTTTTCTGTGTTGTTCATGACTAAAAACTACAGGGAATATTTCATAGAAGACGAAATGAGCCAAGCCGTTTCAAGTTCTCCCCAACGCTGCACTTCAATGCCCTGGGTCGTGGGCCAGACGTGTATTTGGGCAGGTCGCATCACTCTGCTGGGCCTAGTGTATCAGCCTTGTAATCTAGACACTTGGTTGTATGTGATGGATGTACCAACCAGTAAATCGCAAAGAGCTAGTTTTAAGTATCTGTAGAAGTTCTGCGCATTTACTTCTAAAGCTCCGAGTGAGCAGATGTAAATACAGAGATGAAGGTCCGGAAGAGCCAGCAGACAACCGACTCTGTGCTTGTGAATTGAGTGATATTGCTATTCGATCTTTTAAATGCCAAAAAAGTGCCACTTTGTGAAAGGGACATTGAGGAAAGATGCAGAGGTCCATGGGTCACCTGTCTTCTTCCCTCTACACACAGAGCTGCCACTTACAAAGTAGATTTAGGGGGTGCATGCATATACTTTTAACTGTTATAAATGTCTACAGCCAGCTTCGACAAGTCCAAGTTAAACTTTTTTGCCTGCAGCCAGATGTCTTGCTCGAGCAGGATAGAACATTACATCTGGCTACAGGTAATTGACTTCCGGTTTTCCCTGCTACTACTCCGGGATCACCATTACTCTGACTGGCAGCATTGATGGTTTCAAGCGGGGCTAGCGGGCCTCATTGACATCCCACACTTGTTTCTACTGTTGCAAATGGTTTCCTTTTTTGCAATATTTAAAAACAAATCTTTAGCAGCATCGAACTTTGTAAAGCTGGCAACGTTTATACAAAATGTACATGAAGTTGCAGGGAATTGTGCTTTGCAACTTTTGCATAACCGCAACAAGAAGCTGTCTGTTAGACCTGTCAGCCTTAGGGTGGTCTTCCTCCCAACTTTTTGTCTCCATCCTCCATTTTTTTCTGCCCTCGTTTTTGCTGGCCTTAGGACTATGAGCACATTACCACCGCTAACCAGTGCAAAAGTGCATGGTCTCTCTCCTCTAAACATGGTAATATCGACTTATACCCAATTGGCATATTTCATTTACTTATAAGTCCCTAGTAAAGTGGTACTGCATGTACCCCGGGCCTATAAATTAAATGCTACTAGTGGGCCTGGAGCACTGGTTGTACCACCCACTTAAAAAACCCTTTTGAACATGTCTCAGGCCTGCCACTGCAGAGCCTCTGTGTGCAGTTTTAAACTGCCACTTGGGTCTGGCAAAATAAACCTTCTGCCAGGCCCCAAACCTTCCTTTTCTAATACATATAAGTCACCCCTAGCGTAGGCCCTCGACAGCCCAGAGGGCAGGAAGCAGTGTATTTAAAAAGTTGGACATGTACTTTTAAGTTTTACATATCCTGGTAGCAAAAAACTCTTAAATGTGTTTTTTCACTACTGCAAGGTCTATCTCTCCCATAGGATAACATTGGAAATGCCTTATTGCATTTTATAAGTGTAATTTCAAAAGGGAACAGAAAATCAGCTCATGTTTGGTATCTCTGGAATCACAATTTAAAATCCTAACTTATGGTGAAGTCAGATTTCAAATTGTAATTCTAAAAATGCCACTTTTAGAAAGTTATACAAAAGGGGATGATGGACGGAACGTTTGAGCCAATCAAACACTCACCCCCAGTCAACTGATCTGGGTTTAATCCATCATCATTCTTTAGCTCACTCCACCACCCCAGTTCAGACATGGCCATATGCAAATCAGTCTGACCCTGTGCCTCATGGGAACAGTCCAGCCCGAACTGCCAAGCCATGTCTTCCCTGGACCGGAAACAAGCATCCTAGGACCGGTTTCTGGCATTCCAGCCGTCATCAGCCAGGCTTGCTTGAATCCAGTGGCAAAGTGAGCAAGGGACCCACGTCTGGGCATACCCCCGCCAACTTAGGGCGAACAAAGCAATACAAAAGGGGATGATGGACGGAACGTTTGAGCCAATCAAACACTCACCCCCAGTCAACTGATCTGGGTTTAATCCATCATCATTCTTTAGCTCACTCCACCACCCCAGTTCAGACATGGCCATATGCAAATCAGTCTGACCCTGTGCCTCATGGGAACAGTCCAGCCCGAACTGCCAAGCCATGTCTTCCCTGGACCGGAAACAAGCATCCTAGGACCGGTTTCTGGCATTCCAGCCGTCATCAGCCAGGCTTGCTTGAATCCAGTGGCAAAGTGAGCAAGGGACCCACGTCTGGGCATACCCCCGCCAACTTAGGGCGAACAAAGCAATACAAAGGGGATGATGGACGGAACGTTTGAGCCAATCAAACACTCACCCCCAGTCAACTGATCTGGGTTTAATCCATCATCATTCTTTAGCTCACTCCACCACCCCAGTTCAGACATGGCCATATGCAAATCAGTCTGACCCTGTGCCTCATGGGAACAGTCCAGCCCGAACTGCCAAGCCATGTCTTCCCTGGACCGGAAACAAGCATCCTAGGACCGGTTTCTGGCATTCCAGCCGTCATCAGCCAGGCTTGCTTGAATCCAGTGGCAAAGTGAGCAAGGGACCCACGTCTGGGCATACCCCCGCCAACTTAGGGCGAACAAAGCGATACAAAAGGGGATGATGGACGGAACGTTTGAGCCAATCAAACACTCACCCCCAGTCAACTGATCTGGGTTTAATCCATCATCACTCTTTAGCTCACTCCACCACCCCAGTTCAGACATGGCCATATGCAAATCAGTCTGACCCTGTGCCTCATGGGAACAGTCCACCCCGAACTGCCAAGCCATGTCTTCCCTGGACCGGAAACAAGCATCCTAGGACCGGTTTCTGGCATTCCAGCCGTCATCAGCCAGGCTTGCTTGAATCCAGTGGCAAAGTGAGCAAGGGACCCACGTCTGGGCATACCCCCGCCAACTTAGGGCGAACAAAGCGATACAAAAGGGGATGATGGACGGAACGTTTGAGCCAATCAAACACTCACCCCCAGTCAACTGATCTGGGTTTAATCCATCATCATTCTTTAGCTCACTCCACCACCCCAGTTCAGACATGGCCATATGCAAATCAGTCTGACTCTGTGCCTCATGGGAACAGTCCAGCCCGAACTGGCAAGCCATGTCTTCCCTGGACCGGAAAAAAGCATCCTAGGACCGGTTTCTGGCATTCCAGCCGTCATCAGCCAGTCTTGCTTGAATCCAGTGGCAAAGTGAGCAAGGGACCCACGTCTGGGCATACCCCCGCCAACTTAGGGCGAACAAAGCGATACAAAAGGGGATGATGGACGGAACGTTTGAGCCAATCAAACACTCTCCCCAGTCAACTGATCTGGGTTTAATCCATCATCATTCTTTAGCTCACTCCACCACCCCAGTTCAGACATGGCCATATGCAAATCAGTCTGACCCTGTGCCTCATGGGAACAGTCCAGCCCGAACTGCCAAGCCATGTCTTCCCTGGACCGGAAACAAGCATCCTAGGACCGGTTTCTGGCATTCCAGCCGTCATCAGCCAGGCTTGCTTGAATCCAGTGGCAAAGTGAGCAAGGGACCCACGTCTGGGCATACCCCCGCCAACTTAGGGCGAACAAAGCGATACAAAAGGGGATGATGGACGGAACGTTTGAGCCAATCAAACACTCACCCCCAGTCAACTGATCTGGGTTTAATCCATCATCATTCTTTAGCTCACTCCACCACCCCAGTTCAGACATGGCCATATGCAAATCAGTCTGACCCTGTGCCTCATGGGAACAGTCCAGCCCGAACTGCCAAGCCATGTCTTCCCTGGACCGGAAACAAGCATCCTAGGACCGGTTTCTGGCATTCCAGCCGTCATCAGCCAGGCTTGCTTGAATCCAGTGGCAAAGTGAGCAAGGGACCCACGTCTGGGCATACCCCCGCCAACTTAGGGCGAACAAAGCGATACAAAAGGGGATGATGGACGGAACGTTTGAGCCAATCAAACACTCACCCCCAGTCAACTGATCTGGGTTTAATCCATCATCATTCTTTAGCTCACTCCACCACCCCAGTTCAGACATGGCCATATGCAAATCAGTCTGACCCTGTGCCTCATGGGAACAGACCAGCCCGAACTGCCAAGCCATGTCTTCCCTGGACCGGAAACAAGCATCCTAGGACCGGTTTCTGGCAGTCCAGCCGTCATCAGCCAGGCTTGCTTGAATCCAGTGGCAAAGTGAGCAAGGGACCCACGTCTGGGCATACCCCCGCCAACTTAGGGCGAACAAAGCGATACAAAAGGGGATGATGGACGGAACGTTTGAGCCAATCAAACACTCACCCCCAGTCAACTGATCTGGGTTTAATCCATCATCATTCTTTAGCTCACTCCACCACCCCAGTTCAGACATGGCCATATGCAAATCAGTCTGACCCTGTGCCTCATGGGAACAGTCCAGCCCGAACTGCCAAGCCATGTCTTCCCTGGACCGGAAACAAGCATCCTAGGACCGGTTTCTGGCATTCCAGCCGTCATCAGCCAGGCTTGCTTGAATCCAGTGGCAAAGTGAGCAAGGGACCCACGTCTGGGCATACCCCCGCCAACTTAGGGCGAACAAAGCGATACAAAAGGGGATGATGGACGGAACGTTTGAGCCAATCAAACACTCACCCCCAGTCAACTGATCTGGGTTTAATCCATCATCATTCTTTAGCTCACTCCACCACCCCAGTTCAGACATGGCCATATGCAAATCAGTCTGACCCTGTGCCTCATGGGAACAGTCCAGCCCGAACTGCCAAGCCATGTCTTCCCTGGACCGGAAACAAGCATCCTAGGACCGGTTTCTGGCAGTCCAGCCGTCATCAGCCAGGCTTGCTTGAATCCAGTGGCAAAGTGAGCAAGGGACCCACGTCTGGGCATACCCCCGCCAACTTAGGGCGAACAAAGCGATACAAAAGGGGATGATGGACGGAACGTTTGAGCCAATCAAACACTCACCCCCAGTCAACTGATCTGGGTTTAATCCATCATCATTCTTTAGCTCACGCCACCACCCCAGTTCAGACATGGCCATATGCAAATCAGTCTGACCCTGTGCCTCATGGGAACAGTCCAGCCCGAACTGCCAAGCCATGTCTTCCCTGGACCGGAAACAAGCATCCTAGGACCGGTTTCTGGCATTCCAGCCGTCATCAGCCAGGCTTGCTTGAATCCAGTGGCAAAGTAAGCAAGGGACCCACGTCTGGGCATACCCCCGCCAACTTAGGGCGAACAAAGCGATACAAAAGGGGATGATGGACGGAACGTTTGAGCCAATCAAACACTCACCCCCAGTCAACTGATCTGGGTTTAATCCATCATCATTCTTTAGCTCACTCCACCACCCCAGTTCAGACATGGCCATATGCAAATCAGTCTGACCCTGTGCCTCATGGGAACAGTCCAGCCCGAACTGCCAAGCCATGTCTTCCCTGGACCGGAAACAAGCATCCTAGGACCGGTTTCTGGCATTCCAGCCGTCATCAGCCAGGCTTGCTTGAATCCAGTGGCAAAGTGAGCAAGGGACCCACGTCTGGGCATACCCCCGCCAACTTAGGGCGAACAAAGCGATACAAAAGGGGATGATGGACGGAACGTTTGAGCCAATCAAACACTCACCCCCATTCAACTGATCTGGGTTTAATCCATCATCATTCTTTAGCTCACTCCACCACCCCAGTTCATGCCTTATTGCATTTTATAAGTGTAATTTCCAAAAGGGAACAGAAAATCAGCTCATGTTTGGTATCTCTGGAATCACAATTTAAAATCCTAACTTATGGTGAAGTCAGATTTCAAATTGTAATTCTAAAAATGCCACTTTTAGAAAGTTGGCATTTTCTTGCTTTACATTCTCAAAAATATAAACAGGGGGAAACTAGAAAAAGGGATCCCCAAAATGAAGTTATAACAATGTTGAGGCCAAGGAATAATGTGACTTTTCTTACGACGAGAACCCTCACTCACCCAAGGGTGACATGCTTCATTATAGGGTTCCCTCCTCACACCAGAGCCGCAAGCTCCTTGGTGTGGGCTACAAGTGTTCTGGACTAAAAGAGGAGCTGAGATGTTTTTGGCCTGTGGTGTTGGCATGCTGGGGTCAGCAGACCACCATGTTTGTGACTGTTTCTAAATAAAGCATTTTTTTTTCGAACTGCAGCCCGTTTTCCTTAAAGGAAAGCCAAATGCATTTCAGAAGTAAAAATGAAAAGTTTTCTTTTCATTGTTTTAAAGTAGACACCGTGGGACCACTGCCTGCTCTGAAAAATGTTGGTGCCTCCATTCACAAATGGGAAGCGATCCCCTGGGACCCCTTCCCATTTGCGAATGGCTTACCACCAATTTGGAATTGGTGGTAATCTGCAAATGTTTTGCGACCGCAATACCGGTTGCAATACATTCATACATGCCAGCTATTAGGAAGGGACGCCCTTTATATCCCCTTCCTAATAGTGACTCGCAAGCCCTATTTTGCCAGTCGGTAATAGGTTACTGACTCACAAAATAGGGTTGGTACTTAGGAAAATGCATTTTACCGGTCGCAAATGGTCCGATAAGCCATTTGCGACTGGTAAAATGCATTGTACATCTGGCCCTTGGTGCCTACAGCCGGTCTCTAGTCACATGACTGAGTGTAGTAGGCAGTTGGGATTTGTTATTCCTGCTAGACTGTCACACACAATGGGAGCATAGATGTGACTCAGTGGGCCATCACTGGCAGGATGGGAGGAAGGGGCTGGAACCAACATTGTCACTTTAGTCAGCTTGGAGCCTGGGCAGGGGAAGTAGGGAATTCCATGTACTTCAAAGACACTGAGCACCTCAGACACCAACTCTTCAGTACCCTTCTGGACCTGTGGATACTCTGCCAGGAAGAAACACTGCTGTGCTGCTACAAGGACTGCTACTCTGCTGGACAGCTGCTTTGCAGGAACTGCTGCCCTGCTGTGCTGAACTACTGTCTGCTGCATCTCTTACCTGCAGATGAAGGATCGGACCTTCATCTCTTGAACCCAGAGGGACTCCAAGGACTAGTTGGCTGACCTCCTGATCTGAAGGCTCAGGGACATAAAAGGCCTCCAACAACCATGCACCTGCACCTGGACGCTGCCTTCTGGGAGTCTACCCTGCCAAGTGGTGCCACCACAGTCTTGGACCCTTGCAAGTGGGCCTGAAGTGCTTGCCAGCCTTTGTGGATCCAGTGGAACCAACGCATCTCCTCTTCTGCGCGAAGCATCCCCATGCAGAACCAACACACCATCATCACTGCCTGGTTTGGACCCGTCACAAAGACCCGCATCCCCGCTGCAGTCCTCGGAACTGACTCATCACCCTGACTGTGAGTCACAATTTCGGTGCTGGCCCTCGCACTTCTCGACAACGACAATGGACTCACAGCTCTTCGGAACCAACGCATTGCCCTGACTGTGCGCTGCATCCCTAATGCCGGACTTCGCAAGTGGTATGAATCCACTGTTTTACTGTTTGAAGCATTGCACAAATGCTTTACACTTTGCCTCTAAGTTAGGCCTGACTGCTCTGTGCCAAGCTACCAGGGGCTTGAGCACAGGCTAATTTGGAGTTTGCTTGTGCCTTACCCTGACAAGGATTGTGGTTGCTGCTTGCCCAGGACTCACACCCTAGTCAACCAACAACCCAATTTCTTACACTATCCCTCACCAACAGCCTACTGTCTCTGCAGGTACCCATACTAAAGAGAGCAGTCAGTAACCTTTCAATGGTTTGCAACCATCATAGAGATTTCACACTGTTGACACATTTCCTGACACATCACAAAGAAGGGAGAATACCTGTTTCCATGCCCTTTTTCTTGTGATTTGAAAGGAATCTGTTGGACATTTTCACACATTTTGGATTTTCAGCCTCCTAATGGCTGCCAATTTGCACACTGCAGGTTATCAGTTCTAAATAAATTTCTATTTATTTATCAACAAAACAAAGTCAGAATCACAACAAAATAATCCACAAAGATAATCAATCACTGACGGCTGGTGACCTTTGAAAGTGATGGGACGTAATTAATACCTGTGGTTGAATCACAGCAAGCAATGCAAGTTGGTGAGGTTGTCCCTTCAAAGAAATGTTTATAAAATGAGGTTAAAAAGTGCACTTTACAGCATTATTTTAAGGTACATTTGCTAAAAAGCCATAGGCTCTGGAAGAGCACCCCAGACATTTTGATCTACTTTCATAGTGAGCCAAACGTGTCTGGTTTTCCACTGGAGTGTTGCAAGTTTGCCCACACTAAGATAATTTTTAGAAACCCATGGAAAAGTATTCAACACAGCTTCCCTTAAAAGGATTAAAATCCATACATGAAATAGGGAGTTGAGAAATAGCAATTTCACATGGCTTGTGTTTTATAATATTCTATATTGACACGTCTACATTTCACTTCATTTTTCTATTCGCCCACTACAAGTCAAGTCTCAGTCATATGTTATGACACAGAACCTACATGGAATGGATAGGGTTAAAAAAAATAGATACATCTTGCAATCTTAAGTAGCATAATATAGTCTTGTACAGCAGTACTGTCTCTGCAGTCACAGAGATCATACATGTTCCAGCAGTGATAGTGATTTTTGTTCTTAAATGCCATCTCTCCAAGAATAAACTTCATATGGAGGAGGACACTCTCTGGCACTAAGGTATTTCACCAGGGCCTCTGATTACTGAGATCCTAAACTGGATACTCACTGCATACCCTGGCTACTTTCAAACCAAACTTATGTTTGTTTTCTGGTTCCACAGCTGCTAGGATAGCGACTAGACCTCTAGACACAACCTGTTCCTTCATAGCTGAAGATATATGCTCTTCCTCAAGTCTCTTTTCTCTCATTAGTTTAGTCTCTAAAGTGCCTTGAAGCATAATACACAGTACTAGAATCCTGTTTCAGAACATTTTACAATACAAACATCTGTGCCTACAATGGACTAGGGGGCATATTTACAAGTTTAGTGGCTCAGGGCAGCTCAGTCTAGTGACTTACTGCGCTGCCCTGCAACACAGGGAAAGGGCAGAAAGGCACTGTATTTATCCAATATGGCGCATTCCTGTTCTTTCCCCATGTGCTGGCACCATTTTGGCAGCAATGGCGCCAATGCAGGCACCCTTGCCCCATGCTGCGAGGGTGCCTATGTTGCATGCAGTATTGTTTTTGTACAGGAAGGGGCACCTTCCCGAACATAAACAATCCTGAGTCTTTTTCCTCTTTCTATGTGTGCTGAAGAATACAGCACATGTAGAAAGAGGAGAAAATGAGGAGAAATAAAAGACATTTCTCTTCATTATGCCTCGCCTGGGGAGGTGTACCATTTTGGCGCTTTCCCAGGTTTACAAGTCCTTGTAAATCTGGGAGTGCGTCAAAGACCATGGGAGTTGCATGAGAACAATCATTGCAATGCCCATGGAACTCCTACCTTGTGCAGAGTAAGGCGATGCAGCGCTTTGCGTTGCATTGACTTACTCCAGATTTTTTAAGCCATTATAAGCCACGCAAAGTGGGTTTGTGTGGCTTCATAAATCTGACTTAGAGGCTTGCATCACGCATGTACCACTTTGCGTGGTGCAAACATGAGGCAAGCCTCTCATAAATGTTCCCAAAGTGTATTCTGTACCTGCTAGTGCATTGTATCCTTATATACACTGTCCTTCCTCATTTCACTTTTTATGAAGGTGTAATGGCTTAAGGCACAGTAGAAGTTTGCAGTTATTCCGCCTGCTAATAGATTCCCTGTTGACAGCAAAAATCTGCCCCAGTGCACATACCCTTCCAACAAAGGGGCTTTCCCCTTGCTACCGAGGGCTGTCCCTTCATCAGCAAACGATATGATAATTGCCAAGGCAGGGGCTGCAGTAACTGCTTTTGTAGCCAAGTGGAGATTCATATTATTTTACACTTTTAAGGCCTTGGCTGTGAACGAGTCACCCCGCACCTGAGTCTTTTAAGGGACTGGAGGACATGATAACTTTAGCAAATTGGGTTTTGCTGCAGCTCTGCATTTGCTCTCGCAGTTCTTTATGGAAAGGATGACGCCTCTGTATCTAGGCAGTAAACTGGTGAACTGAATTCTGGCAGTATTGGGCCATGAGCTTATTTAATTTAAAGCAGAAACATAATTGTCGATAAAGAGGAGTTAAATCTTCAAAGTTAATGAGTACAAACCTAAAATATTATCATCATTATTCTCAGAGTACCACAGCCAAGTCATATGAAATGACTTACAGGGTCTTCAAGGGCTAACTAACCAATGCCACTAGCTTGGGACTTATGGCAAAGGACATTTCTTCTAGCGTGTGTGGGTATATTCTAAGGGGCTTATTTATGAGAGCCCTGTGTCACTTTTGCACCACAAAAAACATGGATGGTGCAGGGCTCTCATAAAGGTTTATGATGCCACGGAAAACCACACTGCGTGGCTTTGAGTGGCCTCATAAATCATGAGTAAGGTGACACAGTGCAAATCACTGCGTCTCCTTACTCTGCGCCCGGGAGGCATTCCATGGGTGTTACAATGGGTTTTCCCACGCAACACCCATGAAATTTGATGCTGCCACAGATTTACAAAGTGATGTAAACCTGAAGAAGCTTCAGATCCATACGCCTCCTGAGGTCAGGTGTAACGAGGAGAAATATGTTAATTTCTCCTCGTTTATTCCTCAACTCATATGTGCTGCATTCTGTAGCACACAAAGAGCACAATGCCTCATATGATTGTTTTTGTGCAGGAAGGTGTCCCTTTCTGCACAAAAATAATCCTACCTGCAAACAATCCTACCTGCAACAGAGGCACCTGTGCACCATGGTGCAAGGGTGCATACATTGGAGTTAGGCTGCCAAAACGGCACCAGTGCTGGCAGAAAGGACAGGAATGCATCGTATTGCTTAAATACAGGGCATTCCTGCCCTTTCACTTTGGCATAGGGCAGCGCAGCAAGATGCCTTGCTGTGCTGCCCTATGCCAAAATGCCATAAAAGAGGCCCTAAGTGCTCACTGTTATCCTTCATCTGTGAGGCCCATGGTACAGTCTCATGACATGATATGTCTAGGGTACGCCCTTCTAGCAGAAGATGTTTTAAACATGAGTTTGAAGAGAGCCTTTTCAATTACATCATTTGCTACTCTTACTGCTCAAGTATTTTTGGGTATTTTATATTGCAATCCTGACAAGATGGCATTGGTGTGCTTTACAACAGAACCAGACGTAATTGATTTAAACACACAGGGGCATGTGTACTAGGGGATTGCACTACCGGAACATAACTTTTACTGACTTTCCAGTGGCGCAATGCCCTGCTCCATATTTATCACGTGGCGTTAAGACACTTTTTGTGGCTCAACGCCGCTTTGTAAATATGGTACCCTTTCACACAGGTATCAGCGTGAAAGGGGCGTGCAGTTGTGTTGCTGTGGGTGTTCCACCACAACACCCATTGCTTTTTGACGCAGTCCCAGATTTACAAGGATCTGTAAATCTGATGCAACGCCAAAAACTAACGCCATGCAAAAGCAGGCATTAGATTGGTGCAACGAGGAGACATACTTTTATTTCGACTTGTTTATGCTTTTTCTTTGTGTGCTGCAGTCTGTACCACATGTAGAAAGAGCAAAATGCCATTAATGATTGTTTTTGTGCATGAAGGTGTCCATTCCTGCACAAAAACAATCATTAAATAATGGTGATTTCCTAGTTCCCTGTGTGAATGCAGCACACATAGAAGTAGCAAATCGCCATTATTGATTGTTTATGTGCAGGAAGGAATACCTTCCTGCACATAAACAATCATCCCTGCAATGAAGGCACCTTTGCACTATGGTGCAAGTGTGTCTGTGTTGGTGCTAGGCAGCTAGTTTTAGCACCAGTGCTATTGAAAACACAGGGGTGCGCCGTATTCTTGTAAATATGGTGCATCCCTGCTTTTTGGAAATGGCGCTGCAAAATTTGCATGGCGCCGGGCTGCGCCATTTCCTTGTACATTTGCCCAACAGAAGTTAAGTGATTTGTCTAGGATCACAGGATGTTGACCCTCGGACGGGATGTGAGCATGGTTCCCCACTTTCAATGTTGGTAGCTCTGTTCACTAGGCTACGTCTCCTGCTGTACAGAATCAACAACACGAGATCATTGGCTGTATTGTTAAAGTATTCCTTTTCATAAAACAATGATAAATTCGTTTTCTAAAAACAAGGCACCTTCTATCCATTCATGAAAACCAAATCACACTCGGTTTGCCAAGGAAGAAGGGGTTGCCATAATTTACATAATTTACAAATTGTAATAGAATCATAACTATTTAGCAAGCTTTAATTTTGAAGAAATAACAGGCCTAGCACAATTTACAAAACAAAGTGCACAAGAAAATTAAGGTACAGAAATGGCATTAGATAGTCACAAGATAGATGCTAAAAAGTATCAGGCTCGAATAACTACTCTCTCCCCATCCAAACTGACCACCTCGGTGGTGCCACATGCCTTGTTACCAGCATTGCGCATAGAAAACAATAACTTTTTTTTTTTTTTGCAGTCTGACATAGTGCAAACTTGACGCACGGACATTAGAGTACTTTTCATGACCCCCAGATTACATTGCCCATTCTTTTTTAGGCACGGAGAGATTAATACATTTTCCCAAGATGTTGAGCCGAGGTCAGAACTCGATTCAGGTTTCCTAATCCTAAAGGCAGCATTTCTAATTGTTAGGCCACATTTTCTCCTCTATAAGATGAGGCTGATGTATGCTGCATTCGAATGTTCAAATCAGAGTACAATTCATCCTTCTCTGAACTCTGCAAAATCATATGTCCACTTCCTATGACACAACAAACCGGGCGCGGGAACTATCAGTGCAGGAGCAAAGGTTTGGAGAATGATGCACATAGAGGTGGGTGCATGGACAGAGGCACTGCCAGTTCCGATCATGGGCGCAGTTTATAGTGCTGCAGAGGTATGGAGAGAGTGAGAGGCGCCGCATCACACATAGATACTATATTGTGGCAACATTGACATAGGTGTAGCTCAAAATGCCAATAGCCAGCGATTAGCTCCAGCACAGACTACAAACCCAATGGATGTTAAATAAACATATGCCTTAACATTGTGAAAGAAACTTAACTCTCTTAAATCACGAGAATACCTTGAAAAAGATATGGACAACTGTGCATTGAACTTTGTGAGAGTCACTGATGTAGCCATACTGGCCCCTTCGTGCCAAAGACATCTGCTAACCCTATTAGAATTCACATGAGGCCATGAAAGATGACCCTTGTGCACCCCTTGCTCTATCCTGGGTTTTGATATGGCATGGGGTGACTTTACAAAAAAAGGGTCTCCGCCCGAGCAGGCTCCTATATTTAGACATGCAATATTTCACCAGGCACGCACAGCATGTTCGTGGGATTGTGAATGTGTAGGAGGGCTGACATGAAACGCACCCCTCACACATGTGCAACCCACGGTACCCAGCACAGGCCCCCTGTGCAGCAGATTTGTGCACTTTGCACAGTCAGCACATGAGCCTCATAAATGTACTGTTATAACCTACTGCTCACCCAGTATGAGTGTGCTGTGTGGAATGTTGGTGCATGGTGATGCGTTAGAACGTTAGGGTGGTTGAGAGGTGCTTAGTGTCAGTTGGAGTATGGTCTGAACAGAAGGGAGGCTGCTCCTGGTGGGGCTTAACATCTGGCCTATCATTGAAGCTAACTATTGGAAGTATTACGTACCTACAACTAAGACTAATAAACCATCTTTATACAATATACAACTCAGCTAATGGACTTCTGATTATTACATGTACACATACAAATCTTTCACATCATCTGTTTACATTTAAGCCGCTCGATCTACAAAGAGCAGCTTTGTTCACATTATGTTGGTGGGGCAGTGCCCTATCACCCTCTATGTAACAGCTGGCACTGTAACCAATGTACAAACAATCCTCACTGAATGGAAACAATTGCTGTCAGGGATCACTTGGCCAATCCTCATAATCACATTCCAATCAATGCACCAACATACCCTCCTCTGAGGAGTCACAAGACACGATATCTATCCAGTTATTGTCAGTATCATTTTGACCCTCAATAATAGCTTTCAGCTTCCGTTGATTTTACTTGGGGAACATATATGTTACATTCTTTTCCCATATAGTGATAAGGGGAAGCCATTACTTTTCCACTGGAAGGCTAGCAAAGCTGCCAGCAATAATGACCTCTGTAGAAACCAAACCCACATACACTGTAGCAACAAGCACTCAAAATACCTTCTGGTGACTGGAGATTTCTTCTTATGTACATCAATCCAGAATCTATCCATAACTGGACATTACCAAATTATATGCACAAATGTGTCTATAACTCCAAGGCATCTGATACAATTGTCGGAGAGCATCTGATCAAATTTACATAATCGCAATGGCATAATCCAATGGTTTCTCAGTCAAGCAGCAGCATCTATAACCCTATGCATCGAACAAACCAAAATATAAATTGAGGCTACTTTCCCACAGGCTCTATGGTTGCACCAGGGGCAAAGACTGTGATAGTGCTGCACAAAGCTATAGTGTTACCCCTAGAATGAACATTAGTAGTTAAAGTAGCAATCAGCATAATTTTGGGGGAATATGTGTGGGGTATTAGTAGAGGTGGTGAGAACGCACCTCAAATAATAGCCACAGTCCTTTTCAGGGTGAACCACTAAAGCCACTAACCTAACCTGTGCTCAATCCACTGGTATCTATGCTATAGAGCAGGCTTTACTTAGAGGCAATGTGTAAAGGATTTATGCAGTACTCAAAAACAGTAATAAAGTCAAAACTCAACACGAGAAAATCTCATACTAATTTAGAAAATAGAGTCAGTTTTAAGAAATAAAGTGACATCAAAATGAAACAAATACAATCAGTAGAAAGAGATTTATGAATTTTTAAAGTTTGAATTTAAACTGGTTGTGCTTGAATAGGTAAGTTTTAAGACCGAGCGTAATGGAGCCCAGATTGGATACAAGTACTCGATTCCTCCAGGTCAAAAGTTACCTTTGCACTTAGAAACTTTTCTGGACCAAACCGTCTACAGTGGGGCAAGGCAGCAGACTGTGACTGTAGCTGGGCTTGTTGATGACTGGGAGCGTACCTGGTGAAGCTGTTGACAAAGGCTGGAAAGCTCAGAGCGAGAAAACTCACTGTTTCATGTCCATACGGCCCTTGACATCGATTGGATGCAGGTGGTTTGGTCTATTGAAGCTTTCTGCATTCAGACATAGAAACGTTTCTTTAGCTCAGAGTTCCATAGTGGGTGCAAGGCTGCAGGCTGTTGCCGAAGATGGCTCGACATCATTGGATGCTGGTCAACAGTTGCCCAGCTGAAGTGGAATTGCTGCTGCAGAGAAGAACATAGTAGGAACTGCAGCAAACTCAATCCCAGTGGCTCTGCACCCTCAGTGGATCGGCTTGGAAGGTACAGCATGTAGGGGTTAGGCCTCCCTCCAGATTCGGCCAGCAGCAGCGACCAGGGCATGTCCAGTTGAAACTGGCCAGCTGGGAATTCAGGAAAAAGGCCTTTGGAAGCTTGTTGTGTCCCTGTAGCTCTAACAGGAGGCCATCCTATGATCCTAGGAGTCACGTCTGTGGTCCTGGGAACAAGGACAGCAGGTCCAGTGCTCTAAGGTCTTCAGACAGCGGGGTAATCCTCTTCAGAATCTTCCTCAGGCCCAGCTGAGGAGGGTACTGGGGATGTCACATTTATACCCTGTGCCAACCTATTAGTGGGGGAAAGTCACAACCACTCTCCAACCAATGAGCTAGACGTTCTCAGGCTGACTCGACCCACCTTTGAACCTCTCTGTGTGGGTTTTACTGGGAACTAACCCACAGTACCCCTCTCTTCTTAAATCCAACATGGCAGAACCTTTCTTTCCCTAGTCACAGATAACTGTGCTCACCCTGAGAAATAGCTATGGAAATGGTCAACTCCTCCCCTGTGGTCGCTCTAAATGGTTCTAGATCAAGAAAACAATGGGGTGACCCTGTGTCCCTCAGAACCTGGGTATATATTAAAGAAAAAAACAATGGTTCTGTCGGGTATGCATAGCTCATTTCTTGTCCAAGTAAATCAATTATCTTGTTTCTTATATGTAATCCTCATCAGTAAGTTCAAAAACCAATTTTAATCATAAGGAACACACGAAAAGGACCGTTTGATGGATAAACAGTTGTTTTATATAAATTGCATCATTTATCTGTTACCCATACTTAAATAAAGAGCTGTAGTGAAAATAGCTGTAAGCTTTTATCATTGTAAGGACATGTGGAAAAGTAAATTTGACATGTCCTACCTTTAAATACTATGCATTCTTCCTTATGAGCAATAAGGCCTACCATAGGGGTGCCTTAATAATATTTAAAAGGAAGGTTAAGGCATGTCAAATTTTGACAGGTTGAACTGGCAGTTTTAAACTCGGCTTTGGTATGTCATTGCAGCGGGTGGCACAACTGGGTGCTGCAGCCTACTAGTGATATGTGACTTACAGGCCATGGGTGCACTTGGTACTACATACTATGGACTTATGGTTAAGTTAAAGGTGCCAATCTAGTCTATACTGGTCCGGATTAAAGCACGTTACCACTGGTTAGGAGTAATGAAGTGCACAGAGTCCTAGAGCCAACAAAAAAGTCAGTGCAAAAATCTGGAGGAATGCCATGCAAAAGACAGTCATTTTCAACAACTTGTAGAACCTTTAAATCATTTTGTCGCAGTTGGATGCACTTTTAAAGTAATTTCTTATCAAAACTAAACATTCCCACTAGATCATCAAATATTTGAAACTACTTATACTCAGCGAATTGCCTATTATCTGCCAACCTCAATTATTGAAACATGACCTTGCTCCCACTTTCATGTGGTTTGGAAGATAGGGGAAATTTACTATCAACACAACCACAGTATGAGTCTTTACTTCCAAGTCATCAATTTGACATCCCTGCAAACCTTTAGTACAATTTGTTTTCAATGCAGAATCAGTCAGTTACAACTTTGGACATGATGAGGATTATCTATACTTCAATCAAAGGCAGGCCCCACTATCAAACCTGGCAGTCAAGGTGGTGATCTGGTTGGCAAACCAACTCTTCAGATGCTGCAATTTGTTGACCCAGTAGTAAAGCAGCATATTAGGAATTGCCAATCCACCAAGCACATATGGTAGCAGAACCACTTGACAGTTTACTCTTAATATCAAACTAGTGTCTAGTGTCCTAATAATATTTATAGATGTAATCCTTGGTGTGTTGCTGAATATATGGATTAATTGAAGTAACACCGCCAACTTAAGGACAGTAATCCAATGGGTAGACAATAATAGCAATTGATTCCCTTTATTCAGTTTGTCAGAAAAATGCAAGACAATGTGCACATGTTTACATTAAGAAATTTCTTAGTGTAGTTAATGGACACCCCCATATGTAGCGACCTACTATAAGACCTCACAATAAGTGGCGCCTCGTCCCTCATGCCACATTAGGAAACCACCTACGAAGGATGGCCATGGGAAGGAATTCACCAACTGTAACCAAGACCTTGAAGAAAGAATAAGGACAACAGTTTACTATACAAACCATCAACAACATAAAGTACAACAAGCTAATCTCTATTATCACATGTTACAGGCCAATGACTATGCCTTGGGTGACACAGAATAGAGAGAGGTTAAATCTAAAAAATCAACATTAGAGAGAAATGGAGAAGTCCAGCTTGTCATCCATAAACAATGCAAAGGGGTTGTGAGGAAGCCACTAGTGTTGTAAAATGTAGTAGGATTTTATATGGGGCACCAATATGGGAACCCAAACTCATGGCCTGACCCCATGGATGTGAGTACCCTATATAACCACTCTTATCAGAGAGTCAAATGCCTTTTTCATGTCAATAGAGATCATTACTGCCTCTTTGCCACCACAGGCTGTAAAAGCCAAGAGTAAATGCAAGCACTATAGTCCTTGTGTTGCATATCTCCCAAGTATAAACTCAGATTGATCTGGATGTCTCGGTCGTGCCAGCCTCTCAGTCATCCTGTTGGAAGATGATGGATCTTCTCAGTGCCAACAGGGGCCGGTATGATGAGCAATGCATCATAGCTTTACCTGATGGTTGGCATGACTGTAATAATTGCTTCTTTCACTGAAAAGGGCAGGGAAACAGTATTTTTAGGAATGGACTGACATTTTGCCACTCTAGTATTTCCTGAGTAGGCTGCAAGCTAGGAAGCTGCGTTCAGAGCAGGATAGGCTGTCATGACCCAGCCATGCATCCATGGCTGCATTTCAGTTGTTGTGAACTCCTGCATGGCTTCAACATTTGTGAGAGCTGATATTGGTATGCAGTCATGCCTTGAGAATTTCCATGTAAAGCACTATTACATATAGAACCAAAATATCACAGAACTTGAATATTCCAACCCTAAACTGCCCTTACCCAGAACCCTATCCTTAGTTAAACACTTTTTGTCTTCATAGATTCAGTATCCATGATGTCTACCTTGAGATCAAAAGCTTGTTCAGGGTCCAAAATGATCAGGTAAAATTCTGTCACAAACATATCCATAAGGGAGGCATCTTCTAGGGGGTTCATCACCTAGGAGACAACAATATTAACAAAGCTCATTACTGATCTTCTTACTGTCAGTCACCACTTCAACATTCACAAATTCAATTCCTATATGTGAGACAGCCCCCTTTTTCTGCCACTCATGTATGCAAAGATTCTGCCTCTCTTATTTCCCTATTTATGCACATTTATCTCAGTTGTGCCTGCACATCTGATCAGCACTGCTAACATACTGTCACTGAAGATCATCAAGTCTAACATTTCCAAGCAGTGTCTAATCATCGAAAGAATGTCTTTTACAGCTTTAGTTTGTAACATCAATTCTGTCAGATATTTTTTAAGTGATGTAGTGATATCCACTTCAGTTGATTAACAATTATGTCAAACTTACATTTTAAAGGCTTGCCACACCAAAAACTACATACCACAAATTTTTATGTAAAGTAAAGTTTTTTCTGGTCTCAAATGGTTCACTGGAATCGAGTGATAAAGAGTGCATGGAAATGGAAATGATTAGACATTATACCAGAGCCATAAAAATGTGTGTAGAACCGTTCCCCTCTTCAATCAGTTAGGAGTCCTTCAATCCTTTCACATGTTTTTTAGACTGAAGATTAGGGTGTGTAGACTCTCTTGCCACATGCGATCATCTCCAGCTGTACACTAGGATGAAATCATTGCACAAAGCCTAGAGCACCAATACAATTCTCATGGGATGATGTTCGGTAATAAGGGATCTATTAAGGGTAAGATCCAGCACACAGTTTAAATCACCCATCCATAGGTTAACTGTATTACTAATGAGTACCAATGACATTGCTAGGAAAATTATAAATTCAAGCTCATTTTGATTTGGGCCATAGGTATTTAGGAAATGCATCACCTTCCCATACAGGTGACTCTTTGTTCTGCTCTGATTCTAATTACAATGATATATTTAGAAGAGGCAGGATAGCCTAAAAATATATTGGATTTTTCAATAGTTTGCCCAGCTTTCTATGTTACAGATTCATCAAGTGTTTCTCTTGCTAATAGGCCATGAGAGCACTTTCATGTCTCAGACATTACAGAGTAGTTGGAGCTTTATTGGGTCAATTAACGCCATGCTATAAATTAGGGATAAAACTGAATTCACATGTGGTAGATATGTTAATCCTAGGAAGGCTCAGTTCAACTCCCCAAACACAACAATATTAGTTGTATAGAAAATACAAATAGTAGTCTTTAATTTGTAGAGGAACATCTTTCCTACTTCCTATGAATGTTCCAACTATCCACACTCCACCAACCCCAGTTAGCTATACTAAACCAATAACAATCATGAACCATGAAGCCTTGCCTTAATGTACCATGGAAATAAAAAAATTGTTAGTGCACGATCAATTGGAGCACCCACACTATGGAAGCCACCATGGGTACCATGTAGAGGGTTACACCAGTTTAGCAATACAAGTTGGCTGTAAGAGTGAAACCTATATCCAGGTCCTCCACCCCAGAAATTCTATGAACCTACTGGCACTGGGCACTTAACATCGAAGAAGTGAGGTAAGCAGAATTTTCAAATGTGATCATTCCAATCTAGTAAACACATAAAAGGAACCACCCACCCATCTGTAAGGCATTGAAAGTATATACTTTTCAACTTGTACAGGATCAACAAAGTATTTGCAACTCATCTAAAATTCCACCCAGAGGTATGTCTTATTGAACATAATGTACTGCACACCTAAAGACCTCTACTATTTTATCGAATTGTAATATCATTTAAGACCTGGTCCTCTGGAGAGAAATTGGTGTAAAAAGAGTTTGTATTGTTGATGCTATTGATTGTTTCTCTTACTGCAGAAACCAGAATAATCTGGTTGCAAAACCATACCATTCTAATAATTATCTATACAGTTAGGGTCCTGTTAGAGCTGGTGAGGGCTTGCTGATCATGGGAGTGATTTGCAGTATATACCATCATGTGTTCGAATGCCATACCATCATGGAACAACTGGCAAATAAGACCTTTCATGAAATGTTCCTTATGTCCACTTTCACTCCAGTCTGAAAGACCTAGTCAATGGAGAATGTTCCTTCCTGACCTATTCGTTATGTCTCACAACTTATTCTGATGGTGTTTGATTATGTTCACTGGCTTGCTTATAGCCCTGCTTCTTTTGGATGAGTCATTTCCCAATTCAGACACTCTCTGCTCTACTTCTGATATTCTGTTCCTCAATATACTTACTGAATATCTAGCTTTAAATATTTTGATACCAACATTTCTTAGCAAGCATATTTACTGCAAAAATATTTCTCTTTAGTGGTCGCCACTGGGTAGTTATAGTTAGGACCACATTTCCATAGGTCCTTAGGAAATTGATTTATTTGTTTGCTAATAACTTTGGCGCTATTTGACAAATCTTTATGAAACTTTCCAAACAAAAGTCTCATCTACCTCAGCTCCTTCCTGGAAAGTTTCAGGATAGTCCATAAAGCGGTGGCATAGAAAAATGGGATCCCAAAATGTGGTTTCCCCATGCAATCTTTCATAGAAAACTTTTATAGCAATACTGCAAAAATGGCCCAAAGGAATTACACCAAATTTGGCAGAAAGCTAGTTCATGGGCTTGACTGTGATTTGGTGCAAATCTGTTCTGTAGTTTTGGAGAAATTTAGGCTCAAAATGTATGTATATATCATGCTGCGGTTCCACCGCAGATTAACCGTGGTACAACCGTGGATCAGCATGCTCAAGTACACTTTGTGATTGGCTGGCCATATCCTGAAGTAAAAGTTGTGGCCACCATCAGGGGACCCAGTCCCTTAGTCCTAAAAAATTAAATAAAATAAGATATAAGAGGACATAGTAGGGATCCCCTGACCACCTGGCCCTTTTAGGTGGGTTCTAAACAGACCCCCCTGGGCCCAAAAAAACCAGAAACATTCTGGGGTTGGGGATTCTGCGGATCTGCAGGTCTATTGCAAGGCCCAGTGTGGGCCCCTTGAGAATCGCGGTGGATCTGCAGATCCACAGTGTTACAGAATAAAAAAACTGGAGGTTGTACACCCAACCCCACTCCGTGCATGGTCGAAGGTTGGATGCGGTGAGGGTTAGCCACCTGCAGGGAACAGAAGTTGGGTGCAGGGACTGGCCTCCGGCCAATCCATGTGCAGTGGAGAAATTGGCACCCGGGGACGGTTGGATACAGCGGCTAGGCCCTGTAGCCAACCCCAGACCACACACAGCGATGGACATCTTACTTTATGTTAAAAAAACTCTAGAGATTCACTGAAGAAACCAAAGGTTTAAGTGATGTTATAGTTAGGAATCAAAATAAGATCTTACTTTACATTAAATAATCCTTAGACTTGTCGTACAGCGACTACATAAAAAACTTCCTTAATGACATCTGAAATGACATAATTGATAACCCTGTGCATGGTGAGGGTGCGAATTATAGTTACTTTAGGGTATGAGTTATAGTAACTTGAGACAACTATAACAGGTGAATTACAGTGGTTTGTTAGTTTAAAACATTATGATTTAACAGACATTTTCACCTACCTATAATATATATATATATATATATATATATATCTATATATATATATATATATATATATATAGATATATATATATATATATATATATATATATATATATATATATATATATATATATTCACTGAAAAAACCATAGGTTTCAGGAACGTTATAGTTAGTTGGACATTTCACTCGTACAAAACCATAGAAATTCCGGGGTTATAGTTAGTTCAGCTAACTATAACTCGCGCCCTACAATGCACTGCTGATGACGTCACATATTACATCATTCATGACATGGTCAGTGACATCACTGATGACATCACTGATGACATCTCAAATGACATCACTGATGACATCACTGATGACATCATCCAGTGACTGTGTTTCTGTAAAGTTTAAATTTGTTTTATATATATATGCCAAGCTGTATTGAAGAATGAGTGGGTGTATAAGTGTCTGTATGGAGGATTTAGTAAGTACGTGACTGACTGTATAAGTGAGTGATTAAATGTGTCTTACTGAATGCATGGGTTAGTGACTAAACTGTGTGAAAGTCTGTATCAGTCTGTCTGTTGTTGTGTAAGCTGCTGCATGGGTTGGTGAGTAGCTGCATTAGTGTCTATATGGGTTATTGATTGCGCTTGCCTGAGTATTTGTATGGCTGCCTGAGTGTGTGTGTGGGTGGGTGGGAGGTGTGTGACTCTGTGCATAGATGTGTGAGTGGTTTATTCACTGGGTGTATGGGTTCAACAGTGCATGTGGAAACAGCTGTATGGGTGGGTGAGTGTGTGTATGGGTGTGTTGGTGAGTGAATGGATGTCTCAGTGGTACATGTTCAAGTAACTACATATGTAAAAGGCAGTATATGTGAGTGATGGTGTATATAAATAACTATATGTGAGAGTCAGTAATTGTGAGAGTGGCTGCATGGATAAGTGTGTATTTGTATCAGTGATTCTATAAGAGAGTAATTATGTGTTAGTATCTGTATGAATAAGTGAGGTGGTGTCTGTATAACTGTATAGGTGAGTAAATGGAAGTATGATTGATTCTTTGCATGACTGACTAGGTGTGTGAGTAACTCTGGATATATGGCAGTGTGTGAGTGTCTGTATAGGTGTATGAGTGCATATGATAGTTTTGTATTGATGAGTGACTGCATGTATGAGTGACTGTATGGGTGAATGAGTGGATGTGTGTGTAGACCTAGGAATCAGTCAGTGCGTATTTAGTAACTGGTATTGAAGTGTCTATTTTTTCGAAAATGGTAGTCTGTATTTTAGAGTGGGTGTATCAAAGGTTATATCCAGGTGTGAGGAGGTGCATCAGATTTTCACGTGGGTGATGTCATCAGTGATGTCATCAGTGATGTCATTTGAGATGTCATCAGTGATGTCATCAGTGATGTCACTGACCATGTCATGAATGATGTAATATGTGACGTCATCAGCAGTGCATTGCGGCGGCGCAAGTTATAGTTAGCTGAACTACCTATAACCCCGGAATTTCTATGGTTTTGTACGAGTGAAATGTCCAACTAACTATAACGTTCCTGAAACCTATGGTTGTTTCAGTGAATTTCTATGGTTTTTTAAATGCTAATTTCTAACTATAACGTGCCTCAAACCTATGGTTTTTTCAGTGACTTTCTTTGGTTTTTTAAATGCTAATTTCTAACTATAATGTGCCTGAAACCTATGGTTTTTTCAGTGAATTTGAAAGGTTTTTTTAAATGAAAATTTGTAAGTCTAATGTACCTCAATTCTATGGTTTTTTTATTTTATATATATATATACATATATATATATTTAAAAAAAATTGTGAATAATTTTTAGTTAGGAAAACTATATTCATTCTTTTTTTTTAAATATTATACATAAGTCGCGCACCCTTCGCGCACCCTACACGATGGCTGCGCGCATTCCGGTAGCCATTTTGAAAAGTCGCGCTGGGGTCGCGACTTCGGCGTAATTTGTAAAGTATGAAATATCTTTAAATTAATTATAAATAAAAGTTTTCCTTTACGTGTTTGTCTAAATTTATTAATAAAAGTATTTTTAAAGTATTATTTTCAATATAATTTCGACGAAAAATTATTCGATTATTATTGGATTCGGAGGTTAGGAGGGATGCAAAACACACAAGATGATGGACGGAATGCTGCACACTGGCAAACATTCACCCCCAGTCACAGATCTGGGTTAAATCCATCGTTATTTTGCTTCACCACGCCACCCCAGTTCAGACATAGCCATATGCAAATCAGCCTTGACCCTGTGCCTCATGGGAACAGTCCAGACCGAACTGCCAAGCCATGTCTTCCCTGGACCGGAATCAAGCATCCTAGGACCGGTTTCAGGCTATCAGCCTTCATCAGCCAGGATAGCTTGACTCCAGTGGCATAGTGAGCACGGGACCCACGTCTGGGCATACCCTTCCCACTTAGGGCGAAATGCAAAACACACAAGGTGATGGACGGAATGCTGCACACTGGCAAACATTCACCCCCAGTCACAGATCTGGGTTAAATCCATCGTTATTTTGCTTCACCACGCCACCCCAGTTCAGACATAGCCATATGCAAATCAGCCTTGACCCTGTGCCTCATGGGAACAGTCCAGACCGAACTGCCAAGCCATGTCTTCCCTGGACCGGAATCAAGCATCCTAGGACCGGTTTCAGGCTATCAGCCTTCATCAGCCAGGATAGCTTGACTCCAGTGGCGTAGTGAGCACGGGACCCACGTCTGGGCATACCCTGCCCACTTAGGGCGAAATGCAAAACACACAAGATGATGGACGGAATGCTGCACACTGGCAAACATTCACCCCCAGTCACAGATCTGGGTTAAATCCATCGTTATTTTGCTTCACCACGCCACCCCAGTTCAGACATAGCCATATGGAAATCAGCCTTGACCCTGTGCCTCATGGGAACAGTCCAGACCGAACTGCCAAGCCATGTCTTCCCTGGACCGGAATCAATCATCCTAGGACCGGTTTCAGGCTATCAGCCTTCATCAGCCAGGATAGCTTGACTCCAGTGGCGTAGTGAGCACGGGACCCACGTCTGGGCATACCCTTCCCACTTAGGGCAAAATGCAAAACACACAAGATGATGGACGGAATGCTGCACACTGGCAAACATTCACCCCCAGTCACAGATCTGGGTTAAATCCATCGTTATTTTGCTTCACCACGCCACCCCAGTTCAGACATAGCCACATGCAAATCAGCCTTGACCCAGTGCCTCATGGGAACAGTCCAGACCGAACTGCCAAGCCATGTCTTCCCTGGACCGGAATCAAGCATCCTAGGACCGGTGAATGATGTAATATGTGACGTCATCAGCAGTGCATTGCGGGGGCGCGAGTTATAGTTAGCTGAACTAACTATAACCCCGGAATTTCTATGGTTTTGTACGAGTGAAATGTCCAACTAACTATAACGTTCCTGAAACCTATGGTTGTTTCAGTGAATTTCTATGGTTTTTTAAATGCTAATTTCTAACTATAACGTGCCTCAAACCTATGGTTTTTTCAGTGAATTTCTTTGGTTTTTTAAATGCTAATTTCTAACTATAATGTGCCTGAAACCTATGGTTTTTTCAGTGAATTTCAAAGGTTTTTTTAAATGAAAATTTGTAAGTCTAATGTACCTCAATCCTATGTTTTTTTTATTTTATATATATATATACATATATATATATTTAAAAAAAATTGTGAATAATTTTTAGTTAGGAAAACTATATTCATTCTTTTTTTTTTTAATATTATACATAAGTCGCGCACCCTTCGCGCACCCTACACGATGGCTGCGCGCATTCCGGTAGCCATTTTGAAAAGTCGCGCTGGGGTCGCGACTTCGGCGTAATTTGTAAAGTATTAAATATCTTTAAATTAATTATAAATAAAAGTTTTCCTTTAAGTGTTTGTCTAAATTTATTAATAAAAGTATTTTTAAAGTATTATTTTCAATATAATTTCGACGAAAAATTATTCGATTATTATTGGATTCGGAGGTTAGGAGGGATGGCCATTTTGCTCTATCTGTTTTGCAAGATTTTTTGGTCTAGTCAGGTGGACACCCTCCTCCGGGTGAGGTACGGCTTGGGGATTCTATTCAAAAGGTGAGGAATCCACAGGCAGAAGTATCCATCAGAAGAACAAGTTACTTACCTTCGGTAACACTTTTTCTGGTGGATACAGTATCTGCCTGTGGATTCCTCACTGTCCCACCCGCCTCCCCGTTGTCCACCTGTTTCTACCAAAAAGATGCTTTTACTGTTTGGCATGAATGTTTTTGATATGTCTTAATCATGCTTATGTTTTAATAGTGAGAAATTCTTGATCTGTTGCTATTTCTTTATGCCTTTATTGGTTATGCATTTGTATATATATATATATATATATAGTATACTATGTATACATGTGAAAATGTGTCGGTCCGCCTGTTTGCCTCGGTGGCACGGAAAAAATGGGTGGAACTGACGTCAGCACGCCGACGAGGTACTCTTATGTCTCCGATGACGTCATACGGTATTGCGAGCAGAGCCGTGCTATTATGACGTCCTCGTCGATGTGGGAGAGCTAGGAAAGAATTTCTGCGGAATGCTGGCACAGGGGATATTCACCTAAGTGTTCAGGCTAGTCCTTTGGGAGCAACTGTTTATGTTGCCACTCCAGAAACCGAAACCAGTGATCCGAGGGCAGAGGCCCTGCAGATGGCACACGAGGTGGGGAGCCCAGTCGTGTGCACCGGCGGGGCAGCGAAGTGACAAGCACCACTACCCACAAAAAAGGTAATGAGGGCAATGAATAACAAAGGATCTTCTCTTTGTATCTGGCAGGAACAACAAGGTTAAAATGCCCTAGTTCCAAAATGTAGAATTAGTGCTACAATGGTCTTCAAGAGGACCTGCGATGGATGCCGCTTCTGCTTACCGTACCCTGGAGGCGGCACATGGGTCACGCGGTATGGTCATACTGCAGTGGGACGCACACTCGTTGACCTCCCATGGCACTGCTCCACACTTTGGGGAGGATGCTTTCCATTAGCTGTGTTTTCTGATGACGTGTCGGCCGGCCCCGTCCAACAACAGAACTCCTTTAGATCCAAACAGACTCTTCCACTCTCTCACCGGAAGTGAAACCAGGCCACGCGGACACTTTCACAATACAACAGCTGGGAATGCACATTTTGGTAAAAAAACACATTCCTTCCTCCTAATTTATCAAATAAATGACTCACTGAAGAACAGGGGCCAGCTTCGATCGGTAAACAGCCGTTACAATGACTTTTTTACTTTGCGATACCATTACAACACATGCATTACCACGCATGCGTTGTATATCGCGAAGTCATTACTACGCATTTTTTTAGAACGCATGTTCATTTACCACGCATGCCTTTACAACGAATTTCGTTGTATAGGTATGTATGGTAAATGACCATGCGTTCTAAAAAAATGTAGACGATCCACGTCGTTGTAAGGAAACAAAGGCTGTTCCGTTTCCTCACAACGACGTGCACCGCCCCTCAGAGACAACGTGAAGCAGGAACCACGAGGAGAGAGGAACCACGAGGAGTGAGAGGTAAGGGGGATTGGGCATGGGGTGGGGGTCACTTTTCTAGGGTTTAGGGTAGTGCAGTGGTGTTTGGGTAGTCTAGGGGGTGGTGCTGGGGGTAGTGTTTTAGGGTTTAGGGTAGTGCAGTGATGTTTGGGTAGAGTAGGTGGTCGTGCTGGGGGTAGTGTTTTAGGGTTTAGGGTAGTGCAGTGGTGTTTGGGTAGTGTAGGGGGTTGTGTGGGGGTAGTGTTTTAGGATTTAGGGTAGTGCAGTGGTGTTTGGGTAGTGTAGGGGGTCATGCTGGGGAAAGTGTTTTAGGGTTTAGGGTAGTGCAGTGGTGTTTGGGTAGTGTAGGGGGTCGTGCTGGGGGTAGTGTTTTAGGGTTTAGGGTAGTGCAGTGGTGTTTGGGTAGTGTAGGGGGTCGTGCTGGGGTAGTGTTTTAGGGTTTAGGGTAGTGCAGTGGTGTTTGGGTAGTGTAGGGGGTCGTGCTGGGGGTAGTGTTTTAGGGTTTACGGTAGTGCAGTGGTGTTTGGGTAGTGTAGGGGGTCGTGCTGGGGGTAGTGTTTTAGGGTTTAGGGTAGTGCAGTGGTGTTTGTGTAGTGTAGGGGATAGTGTTTTAGGCTTTAGGGTAGTGCAGTGGTGTTTGGGTAGTGTAGGGGGTGTGCTGGGGGTAGTGTTTTAGGGTTAAGGGTAGTGCAGTGGTGTTTGGGTAGTGTAGGGGGTGTGCTGGGGGTAGTGTTTTAGGGTTAAGGGTAGTGCAGTGGTGTTTGGGTAGTGTAGGGGGTCGTGCTGGGGGTAGTGTTTTAGGGTTTAGGGTAGTGCAGTGGTGTTTGGGTAGTGTAGGGGGTCGTGCTGGGGTAGTGTTTTAGGGTTTAGGGTAGTGCAGTGGTGTTTGGGTAGTGTAGGGGGTCGTGCTGGGGGTAGTGTCTTAGGGTTTACGGTAGTGCAGTGGTGTTTGGGTAGTGTAGGGGTCGTGCTGGGGGTAGTGTTTTAGGGTTTAGGGTAGTGCAGTGGTGTTTGTGTAGTGTAGGGGTAGTGTTTTAGGCTTAAGGGTAGTGCAGTGGTGTTTGTGTAGTGGAGAGGGTCGTGCTGGGGGTAGTGTTTTAGGGTTTAGGGTAGTGCAGTGGTGTTTGTGTAGTGTAGGGGGTCGTGGTTTAGGGTAGTGCAGTGGTGTTTGTGTAGTGTATGGGGTCGTACTGGGGGTAGTGTTTTAGGGTTTAGGGTAGTGCAGTGGTGTTTGTGTGTTGTAGGGGGTCGTGGTTTAGGGTAGTGCAGTGGTGTGTGGGTAGTGTAGGGGGTTGTGCTGGGGGTAGTGTTTTAGGGTTTAGGGTAGTGCAGTGGTGTTTGGGTAGTGTAGGGGGTTGTGCTGGGGTAGTGTTTTAGGGTTTAGGGTAGTGCAGTGGTGTTTGGGTAGAGTAGGGGGTCATGCAGGGGTAGTGTTTTAGGGTTTAGGGTAGTGCAGTGGTGTTTGTGTAGTGTAGGGGTCATGCTGGGGGTAGTGTTTTAGAGTTTAGGGTAGTGCAGTGGTGTTTGTGTAGTGTAGGGGGTCGTGCTGGGGGTAGTGTTTTAGGGTTTAGGGTAGTGCAGTGGTGTTTGGGTAGAGTAGGGGGTCATGCGGGGGTAGTGTTATAGGGTTTAGGGTAGTGCAGTGGTGTTTGTGTAGTGTAGGGGTTGTGCTGGGGGTAGTGTTTTAGAGTTTAGGGTAGTGCAGTGGTGTTTGTGTAGTGTAGGGGGTCGTGCTGGGGGTAGTGTTTTAGGGTTTAGGGTAGTGCAGTGGTGTTTGTGTAGTGTAGGGGGTAGTGTTTTAGGCTTTAGGGTAGTGCAGTGGTGTTTGTGTAGTGTATGGGGTCGTGCTGGGAGTAGTGTTTTAGGGTTTAGGGTAGTGCAGTGGTGTTTGTGTAGTGTAGGGGGTCGTGGTTTAGGGTAGTACAGTGGTGTGTGGGTAGTGTAGGGGGTCGTGCTGGGGGTAGTGTTTTAAGGTTTAGGGTAGTGCAGTGGTGTTTGGGTAGAGTAGGGGGTCGTGTGGGGGTAGTGTTTTAGGGTTTAGGGTAGTGCAGTGGTGTTTGTGTAGTGTAGGGGGTCGTGCTGGGGTAGTGTTTTAGGGTTTACGGTAGTGCAGTGGTGTTTGGGTAGTGTAGGGGGTCGTGCTGGGGGGTAGTGTTTTAGGGTTTAGGGTAGTGCAGTGGTGTTTGGGTAGTGTAGGGGTCATGTTTTAGGGTTTAGGGTAGTGCAGTGGTCTTTGGGTAGTGTAGGGGGTCGTGCTGGGGTAGTGTTTTAGGGTTTAGGGTAGTGCAGTGGTGTTTGGGTAGAGTAGGGGGTTGTGCGGGGGTAGTGTTTTAGGGTTTAGGGTAGTGCAGTGGTGTTTGTGTAGTGTAGGGGGTCATGCTGGGGATAGTGTTTTAGAGTTTAGGGTAGTGCAGTGGTGTTTGTGTAGTGTAGGGGGTCGTGCTGGGGTAGTGTTTTAGGGTTTACGGTAGTGCAGTGGTGTTTGGGTAGTGTAGGGGGTCGTGCTGGGGGGTAGTGTTTTAGGGTTTAGGGTAGTGCAGTGGTGTTTGGGTAGTGTAGGGGTCGTGTTTTAGGGTTTAGGGTAGTGCAGTGGTGTTTGTGTAGTGTAGGGGGTCATGCTGGGGGTAGTTTTTTAGTGTTTAGGGTAGTGCAGTGGTGTTTGTGTAGTGTAGGGGGTCATGCTGGGGGTAGATTTAGGGTTTAGGGTAGTGCACTGGTGTTTGTGTAATGTAGGGGGTCGTGCTGGGGGGTAGTGTTTTAGGGTTTAGGGTAGTGCATTGGTGTTTGGGTAGTGTAGGGGGTCGTGCTGGCGTAGTGTTTTAGGGTTTAGGGTAGTGCAGTGGTGTTTGTGTAGTGCAGGGGGTCGTGCTGGGGGTAGTGTTTTAGGGTTTAGGGTAGTGCAGTGGTGTTTGTGTAGTGTAGGGGGTAGTGCTGGGGATAGTGTTTTAGGGTTTTGGGTAGTGCAGTGGTGTTTGTGTAGTGTAGTGGGTCGTGCTGGGGGTAGATTTAGGGTTTAGGGTAGTGCAGTGGTGTTTTGGTAGTGTAGGGGGTTGTGCTGGGGGTAGTGTTTAGGTTTTAGGGCCGGTCAGTGGTGTTTGGGTAGTGTAGGGGGTCATGCTGGGGGTAGTGTTTTAGGGTTTAGGGTAGTGCAGTGGTGTTTGTGTAGTATAGGGGGTCGTGCTGGGGGTAGTGTTTTAGGGTTTAGGGTAGTGCAGTGGTGTTTGGGTAGTATAGGGGGTCGTGCTGGGGGTAGTGTTTTAGGGTTTAGTGTAGTGCAGTGGTGTTTGTGTAGTGTAGGGGTCGTGCTGGGGTAGTGTTTTAGGGTTTAAGGTAGTGCAGTGGTGTTTGTGTAGTGTAGGGGGTCATGTTTTAGGGTAGTGCAGTGGTGTTTGGGTAGTGTAGGGGGTCATGCTGGGGGTAGTGTTTTAGGGTTTAGGGTAGTGCAGTGGTGTTTGGGTAGTGTAGGGGGTCGTGCTGGGGGTAGTGTTTTAGGGTTTAGGGTAGTGCAGTGGTGTTTGTGTAGTGTAGGGGGTCATTCTGGGGGTAGTGTTTTAGGGTTTAGGGTAGTGCAGTGGTGTTTGGGTGGTGTAGGGGGTCATGCTGTGGGTAGTGTTTTAGGGTTTAGGGTAGTGCAGTGGTGTTTTGGTAGATCGACAACAATAGATCTCGCCAAGCGTGCAGCGCATGCACTGCGTCGCTAGGCAAGACCTAAAAAGCACTGCACCAAGATGGCTGCCAACACTTCCTGGATTGAAGTGTTGACAGCCAATTAGAGCCAAGCTCATGCTTGTGTAGTTAGGTCCCGCCCAGATATATAAAGATTTTTTTCCTTTAATCTCTCAAAAACTACTGAACGGATTTACACCATTTAAAAAAAAGGTCTCTTTCTAAACCAAGGGCTACCTTTTTGCCAAATTTGGTGTAATTCCGTTCAGTAGTTTGAGCTGTAGCCGTGTCTAAAGTTTCCTATGGGAAATTGATTTTCCAACCTCTAGTTTTTGAATTTCTCAGGAACTACTGAACGGATTTACACCATTTAACAAAAGGACTCTTTCTGAACCAAGGGCTAACTTTTTGCCAAATTTGGTATAATTCCGTTCAGCAGTTCGGGCTGAAGCCGTGTCTAAAGTTTCCTATGGAAAATAACATGGGGAAAACACGTTTTGGGACCCCCATTTTTTCTTGGCCTCCGCTTGGCGAATCACCCCGAAACTTTCAAGACAGGAGCTGACCGGAGCGCCCCACTAGTTTTGAAAAATGTGCGATGATTCGTCAAACGACGCCAAAGTTATTGGGAAAACAAAAAATGCTTTTCCTATGGAAAATAGGTCCTAACTATAACTACCTACTGGCGACCGCCAGCAGGTAATATATATATATATATATATATATTCACTGAAAAAACCATAGGTTTTAGGGACAGTTATAGTTAGTTGGACATTTCACTCGTTCAAAACCATAGAAATTCCCCCGTTATAGTTAGTTCAGCTAACTATAACTTCGCGCCCCACAATGCACTGCTGATGACGTCACATATTACATCACTCATGACATGGTCAGTGACATCACTGATGACATCACTGATGACATCATCCAGTGACTCTGTGTTTCTGTAAAGTTTAAATATGTTTAATATATATAGGGAAAGGCGTATTGAAGAATGAGTGGGTGTATAAGTGTCTGAATGGATGATTTAGTATGTGAGTGACTGACTCTACAAGTGAGTGATTAAATGTATCTTACTGAATGCATGGGTTAGTGACTAAACTGTGTGAATGTCTGTATCCGTCTGTCTGTTGGTTTGTAAGCGGCTGCATGGCTTTCTGAATAGCTACATGTCTACATGGGTTATTGATTGATTGTCTGAGTATCTGTATGGGTGCCTGAGTGTTTGTGTGGGTGGGGTGTGTGTGACTCTGTGCATAGATGTGTGAGTTGGTGATTCACTGGGTGCATGGTTTCAAGAGTGCATCTGTGATGGACTGTATGGGTAGGTGAGTGTGTGTATGGGTGTGTTAGTGATTGAATGTATATCTCAGTGGTACATGTGTGAGTAACTACATATGTGAAAGGCAGTATATATGTGTGTTGGAGTATATAAATGGCTATAAGTGAGAGTGTGTGATTGTGAGAGTGGCTGTATGGATGAGTGTGTACTTGTATCAGTGATTGTATAAGAGTGTAAGAATGTGCTAGTATTTGTATGAGTAAGTGAGCTGGTGTGTGTATAACTGTATAGGTGAGTAAATGGGTGTGTGATTAAGTTTTTTGCATGACTGACTAGGTGTGTGAGTACCTCTATGGATGAGTGGCGGTGTGTGAGTGTTTATATAGGTGTATGAGTGCATATGATAGTCCTGTACTGAGTGACTAAGTATGAGTGACTGTACGGGTGAGTGAGTGGATGTGTGTGTAGACCTAAGAATCAGTGAGTGGGTATGTAGTTTTTGGTGTTGGAGTGTCTATGGTTTTGAGAATGGCAGTCTGTAATTTAGAGTGGGTGTATCAAAAGTTATATTAGGGTGTGAGAAGATGCATGAAATTATCACATGGATGATGTCATCAGTGATGTCATTTGAGATGTCATCAGTGATGTCATCAGTTATGTCACTGACCATGTCATGAGTGATGTAATATGTGACGTCATCAGCAGTGCATTGCGGGGTCGCGAGTTATAGTTTGCTGAACTAACTATAATGGGGGAATTTCTATGGTTTTGTACGAGTGAAATGTCCAACTAACTATAACTGTCCCTAAAACCTATGGTTTTTTCAGTGAATTTCAAAGGTTTTTTAAATGCTAATTTCTAACTATAACGTGTCTGAAACCTATGGTTTTTTCAGTGAATTTCAAAGGTTTTTTAAATGCTAATTTCTAACTATAACGTGCCTGAAACCTATGATTTTTTAAGTGAATTTCAAAGGTTTTTTAAATGCTAGTTTCTAACTATGCCTACAGAGGTAGGACATGTGAAGAAAGAAGAAAAAACGCACAGAAAGAAGCAAAAGATGTGCAGAAAGAACCAACAGAGGAGCAGAAAGAGGCCTTGTTGCAAAATCATCCTGTGCCCACAACTTTTTAAGACGGGTACTGGTGGTAACTGACTCTGACTAACCAGAGCCAGTGCTATGCTAAAAGACACTTAGAATACAGTGAAAACACCTACATACACTAGGGAACACTATGCGTTGGGGTACCCCTGTGATTAGCATGACCTCCTCTGCAAGTCCCTAGTACATAATAGGGCAGGGGGATTAAAACTACCTCTTAAAACGCGCTACAGGGTGCGTTTGCACAGTGGTGAAGGGAGGGGGGGGCCTGAGGTGACATGTGTGCAAACGCACCCCGTGGCGCGTTTTAAGTTGCGGGATTAAGTCCCCTTGAATTCTGAGGGTCCCTGGGGCCCAACTAGCCCCCCAGGTACCTACAGTTAGGACCACAGAGCTGAGTTGCAGAGAGGCGTTCCGAGGCCACGCACCTTTTTTCACCTCTCTGCAACGCAACTCTGTTGTGCTTACTGAAGGTACCTGATGGGCTAGTTGGCCCCCAGGGTCCCTCAGGATTCAAAGGGAATTAATTCCCCAACTTAAAACGCGCCACAGGGCGTGTTTGCGCACATGTCACCTGAGGCCCCGCCCCCTCCCTTCACCACTGTGCAAACGCGCCCCATGGTGCGTTTTAAGTTGGGGGATTAGGTCACCTTGAATCCTGAGGGTCCCTGGGGCCCAACTAGCCCACTAGGTACTTCCAGTAAGCACCACAGGCCTGCGTTGCAATGCCTGTAACAAATTGTGCAGTTGTGTTTAGGTAGTGAAGAGGGTCGTGCTGGGGGTAGTGTTTTAGGGTTTAGGGTAGTGCAGTGGTTTTTGTGTAGTGTAGGGGGTCATGCTGGGGGTAGATTTAGGGTTTAGGGTAGTGCAGTGGTGTTTGGGTAGTGTAGGGAGTCGTGCTGGGGGGAGTGTTTTAGGGTTTAGGGTAGTGCAGTGGTGTTTGGGTAGTGTAGGGGGTCGTGCTGGGGGTAGTGTTTTAGGGTTTAGGGTAGTGCAGTGGTGTTTGGGTAGTGTAGGGGGTCGTGCTGGGGGTAGTGATTTAGGGTAGTGCAGTGGTGTTTGGGTAGTGTAGGGGGTACTGCTGGGGGTAGTGTTTTAGGGTTTAGGTTAGTGCAGTGGTGTTTGGGTAGTGTAGGGGTACTGCTGGGGGTAGTGTTTTAGGATTTAGGGTAGTGCAGTGGTGTTTGTGTAGTGTAGGGGGTAGTGTTTTAGGGTTTAGGGTAGTGCAGTGGTGTTTGTGTAGTGTAGGAGGTCGTGTTTTAGGGTTTAGGGTAGTGCAGTGGTCTTTGGGTAGTGTAGGGAGTCATGCGGGGGTAGTGTTTTAGGGTTTAGGGTAGTGCATTGGTGTTTGGGTAGTGTAGGGGGTCATGCGGGGGGTAGTGTTTTAGGGTTTAGGGCAGTGCAGTGGTGTTTGGGTAGTGTAGGGGGTCGTGCTGGGGGGAGTGTTTTAGGGTTTAGGGCAGTGCAGTGGTGTTCGGGTAGTGTAGGGGGTCGTGCTGGGGGGAGTGTTTTAGGGTTTAGGGCAGTGCAGTGGTGTTCGGGTAGTGTAGGGGGTCGTGCTGGGGGAGTGTTTGAGGGTTTAGGGCAGTGGAGTCGTGTTCGGGTAGTGTAGGGGGTTGTGCTGGGGGTAGTATTTTAGGGTTTAGGGTAGTGCAGTGGTGTTCGGGTAGTGTAGGGGGTCGTGCTGGGGGTAGTGTTCTAGGGTTTAGGGCAGTACAGTGGTGTTTGGGCAGTGTAGGGGGTAATGCTGGGGGTGGTGTTTTAGGGTTTAGGGCAGTGCAGTGGTGTTCGGGCAGTGTAGGGGGTCGTGCTGGGGGTGGTGTTTGAGGGTTTAGGGCAGTGCAGTGGTGTTCGGGCAGTGTAGGGGTGGTGTTTCAGAGTTTAGGGCAGTGCAGTGGTGTTCGGGCAGTGTAGGGGGTCGTACAGGGGTGGTGTTTCAGGGTTTAGGGCAGTGGTGTTCGGGCAGTGTAGGGGGTCGTGCTGGGGGTGGTGTTTCAGGGTTTGGGGCAGTGCAGTGGTGTTCGAGCAGTAAAGGGGGTCGTGCTGGGGGTGGTGTTTCAGGGTTTAGGGCAGTTCAGTGGTGTTCGGGCAGTTTAGGGGGTGGTGCAGGGGGTGGTGTTTCAGGGTTTAGGGCAGTGCAGTGGTGTTCGGGCAGTGTAGGGGGTGCTGCAGGGGGTGGTGTTTCAGGGTTTAGGGCAGTGCAGTGGTGTTCGGGCAGTGTAGGGGGTCATGCAGGGCGTGGTGTTTCAGGGTTTAGGGCAGTGCAGTGGTGTTCGGGCAGTGTAGGGGGTCGTGCTGGGGCTGGTGTTTCAGGGTTTAGGGCAGTACAGTGGTGTTTGGGCAGTGTAGGGGGTCATTTTGGGGCTGGTGTTTCAGGGTTTAGGGCAGTGCAGTGGTGTTCGGGCAGTGTAGGGGGTTGTGCTGTGGCTGGTGTTTCAGGGTTTAGGGCAGTGCAGTGGTGTTCGGGCAGTGTAGGTTGTCGTGCTGGGGCTGGTGTTTCAGGGTTTAGGGCAGTGCAGTGGTGTTCGGGCAGTGTAGGGGGTCATGCTGGGGCTGGTGTTTCAGGGTTTAGGGCAGTGCAGTGGTGTTCGGGCAGTGTAGGGGGTCTTGCTGGGGCTGGTGTTTCAGAGTCTAGGGCAGTGCAGTGGTGTTCGGGCAGTGTAGGGGGTCTTGCTGGGGCTGGTGTTTCAGGGTTTAGGGCAGTGCAGTGGTGTTCGGGCAGTGTAGGGGGTCGTGCTGGGGGTGGTGTTTAAGGGTTTAGGGCAGTGCAGTGGTGTTTGGGCAGTGTAGGGGGTCATGCTGGGGCTAGTGTTTCAGGATTTAGGGCAGAGCAATGGTGTTCAGGCAGTGTAGGGAGTTTTGCTGGAGGTGGTGTTTCAGGGTTTAGGGCAGTGCAGTGGTGTTCGTGCAGTGTAGGGGGTGGTGTTTCAGGGTTTAGGGCAGTGGTGTTCAGGCAGTGTAGGGGGTCTTGCTGGGGTTGATGTTTCAGGGTTTAGGGCAGTGCAGTGGTGTTCGGGCAGTGTAGGGGGTCGTGCTGGGGGTGGTGTTTCAGGGTTTAGGGCAGTGCAGTGGTGTTCCGGCAGTGTAGGAGGTCATACAGGGGGTGGTGTTTCAGGGTTTAGGGCAGTGCAGTGGTGTTCGGGCAGTGTAGGGGGTCGTGCTGGGGGTGGTGTTTCAGGGTTTAGGGCAGTGCAGTGGTGTTCGGGCAGTGTAGGGTGTCGTGCTGAGGGGTGGTGTTTCAGGGTTTAGGGCAGTGCAGTGGTGTTCGGGCAGTGAAGGGGGTCGTGCAGGGGGTGGTGTTTCAGGGTTTAGGGCAGTGCAGTGGTGTTTGGGCAGTGTAGGGGGTCATGCAGGGGGTGGTGTTTCAGGGTTTAGGGCAGTGCAGTGGTGTTCGGCCAGTGTAGGTGGTCTTGCTGGGGGTGGTGTTTCAGGCTTTAGTGCAGTGGTGTTCGGGCAGTGTAGGGGGTCTTGCTGGGGGTGGTGTTTCAGGGTTTAGGGCAGTGCAGTGGTGTTCGGGCAGTGTAGGGGGTCTTGCTGGGGCTGGTGTTTCAGGGTTTAGGGCAGTGCAGTGGTTTTTGGGCAGTGTAGGCGGTCGTGCTGGGGCTGGTGTTTCAGGGTTTAGGGCAGTGCAGTGGTGTTCGGGCAGTGTACGGGGTTGTGCTGGGGCTGGTGTTTCAGGGTTTAGGGCAGTGCAGTGGTGTTCGGGCAGTGTAGGGGGTCGTGCTGGGGGTGGTGTTTCAGGGTTTAGGGCAGTGCAGTGGTGTTTGGGCAGTGTAGGGGGTCGTGCTGGGGGTGGTGTTTCAGGGTTTAGGGCAGTGCAGTAGTGTTCGGGCAGTGTAGGGGGTCGTGCTGGGGGTGGTGTTTCAGGGTTTAGGGCAGTGCAGTGGTGTTCGGGCAGTGTAGGGGGTCTTGCTGGTGGGTGGTGTTTCAGGGTTTAGGGCAGTGGTGTTCGGGCAGTGTAGGGGGTCTTGCTAGGGGTAGTGTTTCGGGGTTTAGTGCAGTGCAGTGGTGTTCGTGCAGTGTAGGGGGTCGTGCTGGGGGTGGTGTTTCAGGGTTTAGGCAGTGCAGTAGTGTTCGGGCAGTGTAGGGGATCGTGCAGGGGGTGGTGTTTCAGGGTTTAGGGCAGTGCAGTGGTGTTCGGGCAGTGTAGGGGGCCGCGCTGGGGGTGGTGTTTCAGGGTTTAGGGCAGTGCAGTGGTGTTCGGGCAGTGTAGGGGGTCGTGCAGGGGGTGGTGTTTCAGGGTTTAGGGCAGTGCAGTGATGTTCGGGCAGTGTAGGGGGTCTTGCTGTGGGTGGTGTTTCAGGGTTTAGGGCAGTGGTGTTCGGGCAGTGTAGGGGGTCTTGCTGGGGGTGGTGTTTCAGGGTTTAGGGCAGTGCAGTGGTGTTCGGGCAGTGTAGGGGGTCTTGCTGGGGGTAGTGTTTCAGGGTTTAGGGCAGTGCAGTGGTGTTCGTGCAGTGTAGGGGGTCGTGCTGGGGATGGTGTTTCAGGGTTTAGGGCAGTGCAGTGGTGTTCGGGCAGTGTAGGGGGTCGTGCAGGGGGTGGTGTTTCAGGGTTTAGGGCAGTGCAGTGCTGTTCAGGCAGTGTAGGGGGTCGTGCTGGGGGTGTTGTTTCAGGGTTTAGGGCAGTGCAGTGGTGTTCGGGCAGTGTAGGGGGTGGTGCTGGGGGTGGTGTTTCAGGGTTTAGGGCAGTGGTGTTCGGGCAGTGTAGGGGGTCTTGCTGGGGGTGATGTTTCAGGGTTTAGGGCAGTGCAGTGGTGTTCGGGCAGTGTAGGAGGTCTTGCTGGGGGTAGTGTTTCAGGGTTTAGGGCAGTGCAGTGGTGTTCGAGCAGTGTAGGGGTCATGCTGGGGGTGGTGTTTCAGGGTTTAGGGCAGTGCAGTGGTGTTCGGGCAGTGTAGGGGGTCGTGAAGGGGGTGGTGTTTCAGGGTTTAGGGCAGTGCAGTGGTGTTCGGGCAGTGTAGGGGGTCGTGCTAGGGTATGTGTTTCAGGGTTTAGGGCAGTGCAGTGGTGTTCGGGCAGTGTAGGGGGTCGTGCTGGGGGTAGTGTTTTAGGGTTTAAGGTAGTGCAGTGGTGTTTGTGTAGTGTAGGGGGTCGTGCTGGGGGCAGTGTTTTAGGGTTTAGGGTAGTGCAGTGGTGCTTGTGTAGTGTAGGGGTCGTGCTGGGGGTAGTGTTTTAGGGTTTAGGGTAGTTCAGTGGTGTTTGTGTAGTGTAGGGGGTCATGTTTTAGGGTAGTGCAGTGGTGTTTGGGTAGTGTAGGGGGTCGTGCTGGGGGTAGTGTTTTAGGATTTAGGTTAGTGCAGTGGTGTGGGGGTAGTGCTTTACGGTTTAGGGTAGTGCAGTGGTGTTTGTGTAGTGTAGGGGGTCATGCTGGGGGTAGTGTTTTAGGGTTTAGGATAGTGCAGTGGTGCTTGTGTAGTGTAGGGGGTCGTGCTGGGGTAGTGTTTTAGGGTTTAGGGTAGTGCAGTGGTGTTTTTGTAGTGTAGGGGGTCATGTTTTAAGATGCAACGCTCCAATACCTGACCAGTCTGCACTACATAAAACTGCAAACAAACTAAAAATAAAAAGTGTTTTGCACACTTTTGTCATTGGGCTATATGTGGGCTACATCTGGGTAATATGTGTGCTACATTAGGGCTCTTTTTTCACTGGTGGCCATCTTGGAAGACTTCTTTGTTATGAAGTTTCCTATTTTCCTCATTTACTGCAGTCTCCTCAGTAGGAAATGCTTTCAGTTTTTTACTTTGATTCCATCAAGAAGACATTCAGATGCGTCACACATTTGCCATAAATTCAGAATGTTATTACTCTAGTTGTTCATTAGATCACGGTAGTAAAGCTACTGCTCACCAAGGAGTTAACTGGAAGTCTACTGCTGGTATTGAAAGTGATTGTTTCAGTCTGCATGTCAGAATTTTCTAATGAAATAGAAGAGGATTTGAGATCTCACTTAAAACATGCACTAAATTTTCTTTTTGCAGCACTAACCATAATTTCTATGGCAAAATGAACCCCATCATTTTGTTCCTTTTTAAATTAAATGTTTTAAGTGTTACCAGTTTATTCCAATCAAGATGGCTTCAGGTGTGCCATACTTTTGTCATAAGTAAGGCTGTTAGCACTCTAGTTGTTCTTTAGAACACTCTGGGAAGCTGCAGTAGAACACAAAGGCATCAACTGACAGGCTGCTCCTGTTGAAATATAACAGGAAGATATTTGAGATCTCACTTAAAACATGTCCTAATTTTTCTTTCTACAGCACTAACCATAATTTCTATGGCAAAATGAACCCCCTCATTTTGTTCCTTTTTAAATTAAATGTTTTAAGTGTTACCAGTTTATTCCAATCAAGATGGCTTCAGGTGTGCCATACTTTTGTCATAAGTAAGACTGTTAGCGCTCTAGTTGTTCTTTAGAACACTCTGGGAAGCTGCAGTAGAACACAAAGGCATCAACTGACAGGCTGCTCCTGTTGAAATATAACAGGAAGATATTTGAGATCACACTTGAAACATGTCCTAATTTTTCTTTCTACAGCACTAACTATAATTTCTATGACAAAATGAACCCCATCATTTTGTTCCTTTTTAAATTAAATGTTTTAAGTGTTACCAGTTTATTCCAATCAAGATGGCTTCAGGTGTGCCAAACTTTTGTCATAAGTAAGACTGTTAGCGCTCTAGTTGTTCTTTAGAACACTCTGGGAAGCTGCAGTAGAACACAAAGGCATCAACTGACAGGCTGCTCCTGTTGAAATATAACAGGAAGATATTTGAGATCACACTTGAAACATGTCCTAATTTTTCTTTCCAGAGCACTAACCATAATTTCTATGACAAGATGAACCCCATCATTTTGTTCCTTTTTAAATTAAATGTTTTAAGTGTTACCAGTTTATTCCAATCAAGATGGCTTCAGGTGTGCCATACTTTTGTCATAAGTAAGGCTGTTAGCACTCTAGTTGTTCTTTAGAACACTCTGGGAAGCTGCAGTAGAACACAAAGGAATCAACTGACAGTCTCTGCCCTTGTTGGATGTACATGTTTTACTGAGAATGTCAGACTTCATTCTCACATGACTGAGAAAGATAATGTGAATTTACAGAAAATATGCTCTCATTTTAGCTTCTGGGGCACCTTCCAAAACTGTATGGGACAAGCATGTGAAAATAGTTTTCTCTCAAACATGATTCATGATATCCCAGCAGAAGGTTTTTCACAGGGTAAAATCACCTTAGAACACACCACAATTCCTGAAATTAGTATGGTACCATCAACAAATGAATTCTAATGTAACTAAAGTCTGTTATCACCCTTTATAGTTCTCCTTTTGGTAACCCTCAAAATCTTCGATTCACTACAATGCATTTCAATGGGTACTATCATTTATATTGGTTCCAAGATGGCTGCCAGCAATTCCAGGATGAAGTGCTGACAGCCAATCAGATCTCACGATGACATGTGTGGTTAGGCTCCGCCCAGATATATATGTGTTTTTACTTTTGATTTTCTCAGCAACTACTGAACGGATTTACACCATTTAACAAAAGGGTTCTTTTTGAACCAAGAACTACCTCTTTGCCAAATTTGGTGTAATTCCGTTCAGCAGTTCGGGCTGTAGCCTTGCATAAAGTTTCCTATGGGAAATTGATTTTTTGACTCTTATTTTTTTAATTTCTCCGCAACTACTGAACGGATTTACACCATTTAACAAAAGGGTTCTTTCTGAACCAAGAACTACCTCTTTGCCAAATTTGGTGTAATTCCGTTCAGCAGTTCGGGCTGTAGCCGTGTCTAAAGTTTCCTATGGGAAAATGAATGGGGAAAACACGTTTTGGGACCCCCTTTTTCTCGGCCCCCGCTTGACGAATCACCCTGAGACTTTCAGGGTAGGAGCGGACTGGAGCGGGCCATAAAGTTTGAAAATTTTGCGAAGATTCGTCAACCGACGCAAGAGTTATTTCAAATAGAATGTCGCGGATTTCCTATGGAAAATAGGTCCTAACTATAACTATCTACTGGCGACCGCCAGTAGATAATATATATATATCCTTAGAAAATTCGTATAGTTGAACGCGCTCTCAGAAAGGAAGGACACTGTGTCGATAAATCCCGCTGATCATGTGATCAAGCCTGTTGTCAGGCGAAACGCGTTGTGAATAAACAGCGGGATTTATCGACACAGTGTCCTTCCTTTCTGAGAGCGCGTTCAACTATACGAATTTTCTAAGGACATTAACGCCGGTGTGCTCCGCCGACATACGCGCCACTCTCCACGGGTCCCCGGTGACTCAGAAGGAGCGTTGAATTGGTTGATATATATATATATATAGATATATATATATATATATATTCACACAAAAAACCAAAGGCGACAGGGATGTTTTAGTTAGGCTGACATTTCACTCATACAAAACCAGAGGAATTCAGCCATTTTAGTTATCTGAAATAGCTATAACTTGCGCAATGCACTGCTTATGATCTCACATATTACATCACTCATGACATCTCAAATGACATCACTCATGACATCTCAAATGACATCACTGATGACATTTCAAAATGACATCAGTGATGACATCATCCACATCATCTCTGACGCACCCACTCACACCCCTATATAATATTTTAAACACCCACTCCACACAACCATTCACAAACCCATTGGCAGATAGATCTACACACATATCCACTTGCTCACCCATACTGCCACTCATACACCTGCTCAGTCACCAATACAGCCATTGACATATCCACTCATATACCTATACAGGCACTCACACTCTGAGTGAGTCACCCATAGAACTACTCACAAACCTACATACTCACCCATACAGTCAATCATACAAGTACGTACTAACCCAAACAGTTACATACACATTCACTTACTTGCTCTTACAAATAGTAACACATACTCATTCACCTATACAGTCACTGACAAAAGCATGTACTCATCCATATAGCCACTCTCACATTCACTCACTCACTCATATGCCGAGTCACTCACCTATACTAACTTTCACATACACAGTTACTGACCCATACTGACACAAGCACTCAATCACCGACACAGCCATACAGACACTAACTCACCCATACAGCTTCCCTCACACGCTTTCACTATCCCATACAGGCACTGGCTAACCCACTCACTCATCCATAAAAGCAGTCACACACCTCCTCACCCACACACAGACACCCAGACAACCATAGAGATATTCAACCAATCAATCACCCATATAGCCATTCACGTAGCCACTAACACACTCATACACCCACTTAGACATCAACTGACATACAGATACATTCACACAACCAGTCACTCATCTATCCATTCACTGAGACAACTAATCACTCACTTATACAGTCAGTCTCGCACCCACTCAGTCATCCAGTCACTCATACACCCACTGATTCACCAATACACCTAGGTATATATATTTAACACTCATAACCTTTTTGAAAACCCTCAGTCACTGGATGATGTGATCACTGATGTCATCAGTGATGTCATTTGAGATGTCATCAGTGATTCCACTGAAAATGTCATGAGCGATGTAATATGTGAGGTCATAAGCAGTGTATTGCAGGGGCCTAAAATATAGTTAGCTCAGGTAACTATAACTGATGAATTTCTAAGGTTTTGTACGAGTGAAATCTGAGCCTATCTATAATGTCCCTGTAACCTTTGTTTTTTTCAGTGAATTGCTATATTTTTTTTATTTCTATTTCCTAACTGTAAAGTCCCTGTAGCCTTTGGTTTTTTTCAGGGAATTTCTAAGGATTTTTGAATTGTATTTCCCAACTATAATGTCCTTGTAACCTTTGGGTTTTTCAGGGAATGCCTATGTTTTTTAAATTTTTTATTTCCTAGCTGTAACCTGTGGGTGTGTGAGTGGCTGTATAGGTGAGTGAGTAGGTGTATTATAGGTCTGTGAGTGGGTGTGTGAGGGGCCGAATGGGTCTCAGAATGGATGTGTGAGTGGCTGTATGGGTCTTTGAGTGGATGTATGATGGATGTATGGGTCTGTGAGTGGGTGTGTGAGTGCCTGAGTGGGCTTGTGAGTGTGTGTGTATGTGTCTCAGTGGGTCTGTGAGTGGGAGAATGAGTGCTTGAATGGATCTGTGAGTAGATGCATGAGCATCTGAGTGTGCCAGTGAGTGGGTGCGTGAGTTTTTTGAGTGGGTCTGCGAATGGGTGTGTGAGTGGGTCTGTGAATGGGCGCATGAGTGTGTGAGTGGGTCTGTGTGTGGGTACATGAGTGGTCCTGTCAGTGGGTGCACAGTAACAATATATCGATGCAATGTAGTGGCAGTATTATCTTATCCCAGACAGTGTATAGTTTTTCATCAACATTCAATCCAAAGGGTTCTTTATTGTTCAATTCTAAAATAAATTTAGTGACAAGTCTACGTCGCCTTTTTTCTCAGTCACCTCCTCTAATGCTTCTAGGTACCTGGGCTGTGCAACTATATGTCAAAAGATTAGGATCCCGCTATGTTCTGCTTCGAAATGTCGAGCTACTGGGTATGTCCGATCTTTATTCTTTATAGCCCTCAAATGTTGTAGAATGTGTTTATGTACTTGCAGTGTGGTACTGCCCACATATGTCTTTGGACATGGGCAACTCAGGAAATACACAGTGTACTCGCTTTTGCAAGTGATCATCCCTTTTATTCTAATCTTTTATTCTAATCCTATTCTAATCTTTTTCTTGAAGAGGGTAAAAATTAACACACTCATGTTAACTCCCTGCTGACATGCTTTGCACTTAATGCATTTCTTAAATCCTTCTTTTTGAGTGAGCCAGTTTGCCTTCTTCACTGCACTTCTAACATCACTTTTAACCAATTGGCCTCTCATAGAGATTGATCTTCTGAAACAGGCTGAGGGGTGTTTGGGCAGCATGGATCCTATAACTGGATCCGTTTTAATCAATGCTCAATGTTTGGTAAGTGCCACACGGACCTGTGGGTGTGCTTTACTATAGTGGTGATAAATCTGTGGACATCATCTTTCTTTCTTTTTATATTGGGAATAAAGAGCAATTTATCCCTTTCCAATCTTCTATCCTTCGCAGCTGCTGCATTAATAATATTCAAAGAATACCCACAGGATTGAAATCTAGTTTTCAGTTCCTTCTCTATTTTCTCGTACTCATCTCTAGAGCTGCATATTCGTCTTGCTCTCGCAAATTCACCAAAAGGTATGCTTCTTATTAGTGGGGCGGGGTGCGAACTTTGGGCATGCAATAAGCTATTCCCTGCTGTGGGTTTTTGAAAACTAGTAGTTCCTAATTTGTTACCCTCCACCTTGACCAGAACATCTAAAAACTCTATCTCCTTCCTACTTGTTTTGCTTGTGAATGTTAGATTATGTTCATTACAATTGAGTTCATCAACAAATTCTTTAGCTTCTTCCTCAGTACCCTTCCACAGTATGAATAAATCGTATATAAATCGTACCCAGAACAGAACATTATTTAGCCAGTTCTCCATAGATTTTCCACCGACCACCTGCTCCTCCCTCCAGCCCATATGCAAAATCGCATAACTGAGGGGGAAGCAGGTTCCCATTGCTGTCCCTCTGATTTGCTGGAAAAACTCCCCATTAATCATAAAGATGTTTTGTGTTAAACACCAATTGACCATTTCCAGCAACATATCATTGTGCTGTAGATTTTTTATAGGTAGAGCTCTTAAAAAGTGTTGAATTGATCGCAAACCATCATTGTGACCTATGTTCGTATATAGCGAGGTGGAGTCCATAATCATCAAGAGCATATCTTCTTCCTATGAGATGTCAAAAAGTCTGCGTAAAAAATCTGCTATATCTTTTATATGAGAAGGTAAAGTTGCCACTACATGGTTTAAAAAATAATCAATATATTTGGACACATTTTCTAACAAGCTTTCCTGTGCCACTATTATAGGGCGCCCCGGGGGGTTTTATCATGCTTTTATGTACTTTGGGTATGAGATAAAATATAGGTAGTTTGGGGTTGTGGTGATTTAGATAACCATATTCATCTCAACTTAAAAAACATTTATCCCTCCAACCCTTCAATGCTTCACCAAATTTTACCTTTACTGAATTATATTCCAACATACTGATCTTTTGATAACAATCTTTATCATTAAGCTGTTTATAAGCTTCCTTCATGTAGTCATCCATTTTTCATAAAACAACATTCCCTCCCTTATCTGAATTTCTTACCACCACATTACCAATATTATTCAAACTTCCTTACAGTGGCAGTATCGATGAGATTTCTTTCACTATTTTTTATTTTCTTGCCAGTTTTGTTTAATTCAATAGATCTCAGCTCTTTAATCATGACTTCTGAAAATATATCAATATTATCGTGTGTTGTCTGTGGAAGGCACTTAGATTTGGGTCTGAAAATAGTATCTCCTGCCTCCAATGTACAGATATTGGAGAGTTCCATGTGCAAAAGAGTTTCTGTCCTATTCATGTTTTCTGCCTTTGCGTCAAAAGGTTCTTCCTCTAGTTCGATTAGTTCTCTTAGAAGATGAACATCAGATATCGCTAGATTAGAAGTCTCCTCCACAGATTCTTTAGTGGTGCTATATTTTTGTTTGTTTTTATGCAGTTTAGATAATTTAAATTTTCTAATGAATTTGTACAGATCCACCCTGCTCTGTTCATAATCAAAATTTGATTCCTGGCAGGCCTAAAGATAATATCTGGATTTCGCTTGTTAAATTAATAATAGTTTGTCTCTCCATAATTATTTCTTGCTCCTTGTTGTCCTCCCAGGGATTCCCTTGATCGTCTCTTTCCTTTACCACCTCTCCTTTGTTGCCTCCTCCTTTGTTTTTTACTTGGCATCTTTTTGGCTTGAAGTTTGATCTCTGGTCCACTCTTAAAAAACGCAGCTCATCCGAAGCTGAGGTGTGTGGTCGGGTAACCCAAGCCCCACTTTCATAATTTTCTCTTTCTTACCCAGTGTCGGAACTCAAATCACTTTGCCAGAAATCTTGGTGGGTTTTATTATAATCTTGTACTCTTTGGGGTCGATTCCGATCTCGGTCGGTATGGCTCCGAACGCGTGGAGACTTCGTAGGTGTTGGCTGATGTGTTCGTGTCGGGGGATGCCGAGGACGAGTCTGGCAGCGGTGTTTTGTACTGAGTTTGCGGAGTAGGGACTTGTTGATGCTGGCGTAGAGTGCGTTTCCATAGTCCAGTCTGTTGGTGATGAGTGCGTGGGTGACTGTCTTCCTTGACTCAGGGGGGATCCACTTGAAGGTCTTGCGGAGGATGCGGAGGGTGTTGAAGCAGCGGGAGGTGACGGTGTTGACCTGTCGGTTCATGGAGAGTGATGAGTCGAGCACGATGCCGAGGTTCTTGGCGTGGTCTGAGGGGGTAGGTGGGCTTCTGAGGGCGGTCGGCCACCAGGTGCTGTCCCATGCAGAAGGGGTGGTACCAAGGACGAGGACTTCTGTCTTCTCGGCGTTGAGCTTCAGGCAGCTGTTGGTCATCCAGACTGCAACGTCTTGCATTCCTTTCTGGAAGTTGAGTTTGGCAGTGGTGGGGTCTTTGGTGAGGGAGAGGATGAGCTGGGTTTCGTCGGCGTAGGATACGATGTTGAGGCCGTGTTGTCGGACGATGGCTGCGAGGGGGGCCATGTAAATGTTGAAGAGGGTGGGGCTCAGTGATGAACCCTGTGGGACTCCGCAGGTGATTTTCGTGGGGTCGGAGAGGAAGGGTGGGAGTCTGATCCTTTGGCTTCTTCCGGTGAGGAATGATCGGAACCAGTCCAGGCCTGTTCCTTGTATGCCTGCGTCGTGTAGTTTGACATCTAGTGTGCGATGGGAGACGGTGTCGAAGGCCGCTGATAGGTCGAGTAGGATGAGGGCTGCGGAGTGGCCTTGGTCCAGGAGGGTGCAGATGTCATCTGTGGGGGCGAGTAGGGCGGTCTCTGTGCTGTGGTTGCTTCAGAATCCAGATTGGGACGGGTCGAGGATGGCGTTCTCTTCAATGAATCGTGTCAGTTTTCTGTTGACTGTTTTCTCTGCAACTTTGGCTGCGAAGGGGAGGAGCGAGATGGGCCGATAGTTCTTGAGGTCAGTGGGGTCAGCTGTGGGCTTCTTGAGCAGGGGTCTGACTTCTGCGCGCTTCCAGTCGTCTGGGAAGGTGCCTGTTTTGAAGGTGGTGTTGATGGTGCGTTGTAGTTTGGGTGCGATGGCGGCCACGGCTCTGTGGTAGATGTGAGGGGGGCAGGGGTCGGTGGGGCCCCCCGAGTGGATGCTTTTCATGGTCGAGGCGGCGTCTTCGGCTGTGATTGGTGTCCAGTTGGAGATGGTGGGCTGTCTGGTGTTTCTGGGGGGCGGGGGGCCGTCTGTGGCGCCTGGTGTATGGTCAATGAAGTTGTCGTAGAGGTTTTTGATCTTGAGGTGGAAATAGGTTCCAAGCTTGTCGCAGAGGTCTTGGGATGGGGTGATGTCTGTGGCTTCGGTGCGTGGGTTGGTGAATTCTTGAATGACACTGAAAAGTTCCTTGGAGTTGGTGGAGTTGGCCAGGATTTGTTGTGGATGAAGTTCCTTTTGGTGGCTCTGATCTGGTTGTGGTAGTCCGGCATGGCGTCCTTGTAGGTGGTGGGGTTTTCGGTTGTCTTGGTGTTTCTCCAGTTCTTCTCCAGGCGTCTGCAGGTGCGTCTGGCTTCTTGGAGAGCGGTCGTGAACCAGGCGGCTTTCCTGGGGCGTTGTCTGTCGGGATTGCGTAGCAGGGCAAGCTCATCTGCGCAGTTGGAGTTCTCTGGCTGCCTCGTTTGCGCTGTTTGCGTCGGGTGCCCAGGTGTGGTTGTCTCGGGTGAGGGTGGAGTTAAGTTGCTCGTCGGTAACCTTGCTCCAGTTCCTTCGTGGTGGGCATGGGGCTGGTTTGGGTGCCTTGGGTTTGTTGATGGCGAAGTGTACGCAGTGGTGGTCGGTCCATGGTGGCTGCGTTGTGTGGCTGAAATGGACGCTGTTTCCTGCCGCGAAGATGGGGTCGAGGGTGTGTCCTGCTCTGTGGGTCCGTGTGTTGACGAGTTGTTTAAGTCCGATGCTGGCGAGGTTGTCACGAAGGATAGTGGAGTTGGGGTCGCTGGGGTTGTCGAGGTGGAAGTTCAGGTCTCCAATGAGTATGTAGTTTGTTGAGGCGATCGCGTGGGGTGCGATGAAGTCGGTGATGGTGGTGGCGAAGGGTGTTCGGGGGCCGGGGGGTCTGTAGACGAGGGTTCCTCGGAGTGTGGCTTTGGGGGTGGTCTGGATCTTGAAGTGCAGGTGTTCGGCGGAGGGGAAGGTTTCGCTGGAGGTGGTGAGGCGGAGGGTGATCTTGTGGGCGATGGCGAGGCCCCCTCCTGGGTGGTTGGGGCGGTCTTTCCTCTGGATCTTGTATCCGTCTGGGATGGCGGTGCTGATGTCGGGGGCGGAGGATGCGTTGGTCTAGGTCTCTGTGAAGAAGGCGATGTCGGGCGAAAGAGAGTCAAGTAGGTTCCAGATTTCCATGGCGTGTTTGTGTACGGAGCGTACGTTGAGGAGGATGCATTTTAGGGTGTCGCCGGTGCTGGCGTCGGCGGTGTTGGAGGCCGGGGTGGCGGTGAGGGTCTGGCGGCAGTGGAGGCAGGACAACTGGCCGTGGGTCGTGTTCGGCGAGGCCTGTTTGCATTCTCTAAGTCTTCCAGAGTTGAGTGCGAGGAGGGTGGTGGTGTCGTAGCGATGGGTAGTGGGAGGTCCAGGGTTCCTGGCGCTGGCCGCGGTCGGGTCGCGGACGGGCGCAGACGGGCTTGCCTTTGGCGCGTTAGCGGCGCGCCCACTGCGCGCGCGCGCCCGCCATTAAGTAGGGGAGGTGGGAGGGAGGAGAGGCTGGGAGGCGGGAGCAGGGGAATTCCGGGGGGGAATTCTGGGGGGAGGGGCCGCAGGGGCAGCAGCGGCGAAAGGCAAAAGGAACAGGCAGGCACGAGAAAATAAAAACAGTGGTGGAATTAGAGCAAGACACAGATGGGCACAATAACAGTGGCACAACAGGGAAAAAACCAAGAAAAAAAACGGCTGAGAAAGGCCACGGTGGCTGGAGGCAGTCCGACCCCAGCTGGAGTGGGCAGCAGGTGCAGGAGCGGGCAGCAGCCTCGAACCTCCCAAGGAGGAGGTCGGGCTCTGGAGGCAAGAGACGGCACAGCGGAGCAGTGGGGAGAGAGTGGACCTAGACCGAGGTCTTACTCACGCTCCCCCGCAGCGGCCGCCATTAAGTAGGGGAGGTGGGAGGGAGGAGAGGCTGGGAGGCGGGAGCAGGGGAATTCCGGGGGGAAATTCCGGGGGGAATTCCGGGGGGGAGGGGCCACAGGGGCAGCAGCGGCAAAAGGCAAAAGGAACAGGCAGGCACGAGAAAATAAAAACAGTGGTGGAATTAGAGCAAGACACAGATGGGCACAATAACAGTGGCACAACAGGGAAAAAATTAAGAAAACAAAACGGCTGAGAAAGGTTACGGTTTTTGGAGGCAGTCTGGTCCCAGTTGGAGCGGGCAACAGACGCAGGAGAGGGCAGCAGCCTCGAACCTCCCAAGGAGGAGGTCGGGGTCTGGAGGCAAGAGACGGCACAGCGGAGCAGTGGGGAGAGAGTGGACCTAGACCGAGGGTCGGAGGTCTTACTCCCAAGGAGGAGGTGTGGGTCAGTAAGTGTTTTGTTTATTTATCAGTCTTGTTTTTTTTTACTGTGCTTCTACACCACACACCTATCTGCATATTTCCCTGAATATTAACATTGCGGATGAAATTCGGATGCCAAAGGTGAATCAAGGGATACTATTATGAGTAAGGGTGATTTTACTCATATGGGTCCCTTTGATCAGATGGTGCTCGAGTTCAATCACAGCTCAAGCAGAGAACAAAAGTTAGTTACTAGTTCACTTACTGAGGAAAACAAAGATTGATGACTGAATCACTGAGTGGAGCGACTTGTTACAACAAGCAAGAAAGGTAGCCTTCTGGCTGATCCACAGACCAAGTAAAATGTGTAGTCTGCTTTAGTGCCTTGCCTCCTGAATTTGGGAAGCCCTGGAAGCTGAAAGAGTCTCTGCAGATGAGCCTGCAGTCCAGTGGGAATAATTCAGCATTCCATAAGGTGGTATAGATTTGCTCATGTTCCAGTGCTGGGGTAAACCACTCTCAGGGGTGGGTGAGGACAGGTAGGGTCCCATAACAGCCAGTGGGTTGCACCACATATTAAGGAGGGTGGGGTGTCCTCTCAGCAACTCACAGCAGTAGCATCATTGCGTCCCTTTGATTAAGGAGGTATGACTCGCATGTTGCCGCTGTTAGGCCGCAGTAGCATTCCAGTCTGCACCTGCCAAGGAGGGGGGGCAAGGGGATTTCCAATTCTACACAATGAGACGTTTCCCCCAGAGCAAGGCCAGGTCTAACATTCAGAGCTGGCATTTGTGTTAACTTAACCATGCCATTTCTCCTGCAAAAGGATTTTAGGGTCATTAGTGATAGTAACACTCCTTACGATACTAGTGGTGGACCTGACATAGCCAAAACCCAGTGAGGGAGGGACAGTCCCAGAACATGTGCAGGAAGCCAACCCCTGTTGAGTGGCATTTGGGACAGGAGGATGAGCGCCCGGTAAAACACTGTGCAGGCACACGGATGTCAAGTAACTGCAGTGTAAAAAAGATCATGTTGTATAGCAATTCCTGATGGCCAATTTAGGACAGGGGCTAACTAACTTTAATCTTCACTGGGGCTCTTTGGAAGACTCAGCTGCCAATACGCTTGCCACTTTTCTCTCAGTAAATGATCTTATCCAACATTGCACGGAACCAACACACTCTAAGGGCTCAATGCCTGACCTTGTTATATCCAAAGCAGAAATGCTAACTATTGCTGACCCTTTTCAAGTAGACTGGTCCGACCACTTCCTCATCCCCTTCTCTATGCACCTATCTCCCTCTGTAACTCTTGGCCAACCTAAAAGGACTACTACCTGGTTTCGTAACACCAAAAACATTGACCTTGACACTCTTTGCAATTCTACTATGCTATCTCCTCCAATGTTAGACCCTAATTCTGATGTCAACGATCTTACCTCCCAATGCCTCTCCAGTCTTGCAGTCGAAATTGATAATGTTGCTTCACTTCAAAGCAAAAAGAAAAGGCCTATTCCTTCTGCACCATGGTTCAATAAATCCCTTTATGAAGAAAGGAAGAACTTGAGCTGCCTGGAGAAACAATGGAGACAATCTCCATCCACCACTAATCTCTCTAATCTACGTTCAGCAAGATCAAAATACCACAAACACATCTTCCGTGAAAAAGCGTCACACTTCAGAACCCTCCTTGACTCAGCCAAAAACTATTTGACCTCATCAAAAATACAAATTTCTCTCCCTCAACCATCAAGCCTGACAATCCTCCAAAGAAAGCAGCAGAATTCACTATATTCTTTGATGAAAAAGTGAAATTACTGGTGGATCAGGTCGTTCACCCTACCCCCCTAGAGGAGCGCAAATCCTTAGTCATTTGGCAGAACTTTGACGTCATCTCTGAAGATGCCCTCCTTAAAAGCATTCTCGAAACAAAACCCTCTAACCATTCTTTCGACCCCATCACCAGCGACATCGCCATTGACTTCCACACCCACACTCTTTCATATTGGACCAGTCTCGTTAACCTCTTCCTCAGCTAAGGCTCCCTTCCTGTTGCCCTTAAAACAGGTCAGGTTACCCCACTTCTTGAAAAACCCTCCGCTGATGCGAATGGCCTCAACAACTTCTGCCCCATCAACAACCTCCCTTTTCTTGTGAAAATCACAGAAAGATGTGTAGCGAAACAACTTTCCCTACATATCAAGGATAACAATCTTCTCAACGAATTCCAATCTGGCTTCATGCAAGACTGCAGCACTGAAACAGCCCTGCTGCAAGTGATCGACGATGCCCTGCGTGTTCTTGACTCAAAACAGAGAATGGGCTTGGAAGGCACAGTGCTTAAATGGTTTGCTTCATTCCTCTTGGCTAGATCTCAAGTGATTAAAATATTTAACAGCCTTTCGTCTTCAATGGCGGTAGGTCAGGGCGTCCCTCAAGGATCTATCCTCGCTCCCACTTTGTTCAATCTTTATTTGGAACCTTTGGGAAATCTCCTAAGTAAATCTGGGATCCTTTACCACCTCTATGCTGATGACACCCAAATCTACCTTAAGGTGTCTTCCGCACATGACATCTCAATCCTCAACACTACTCTCAACTCAATCCAAAACTGGATGTCAGCTCATCAACTGATTCTGAATCCTTCCAAAACTGAATTCCTCCTTCTCTCTACCTCACTTTCTCCTCCTCCTGTTCAATCTTGGATGGATAAGCTGAATTTATTCAACAACAAACCTATCATTGTCGACAGCGCTAAATCTCTTGGTGTCATACTAGACAAAAGGCTCAATCTACACTCCCACATCAATTCCATTGCAAAGAATGCACGTTACCAACTGCGCCTTCTCTGGGGGATTCGACGTTCTTTCCGGAGCAAGACCTAAAAACCTTGGTCCAATCTCTGGTTCTCTCTAGATTGGGCTATTGCAATTCTCTCCTTGCTGGCCTCCCCAAATCCCACCTTTCCCCTCTTAAATCCGTACTCCATTCAGCGGCTCGTTTTGTTTTTGGGGCCAAAAGAAATGATCACATTACACCCATACTGTTTTCTCTTCGATGGCTTCCCATCGAAGCAAGGTCAATCTACAAGACTGCCTGTATCACCCACAAAGCCTTGCACACTTCCTCCCCTCGATACCTGGAGAATAAACTTAAAATCTCTGGGTGCTCTAGACCTTCACGTAATGCTGAAAACTTACTGCTTGAGCCCCCTACCTTCAAAAGAGATAGATTAATGGCTCAATCCTTCTCAGGCAATGCAGTTAGAATCTGGAACTCGCTTCCTCCATTTCTCCGTACCACCACCTCTACCCGGACTTTCAAAACAGACCTCAAATCTCTCCTCTTCTAAAGACTCTTCCAGAATTAATACATCCCTTTTCATGTCCCTCAAGGCCGCTTGGCATTCTCCTGATGTTCTAAGTTCTTACAATGCTGTAAATATGTTTTCTATGCCTGTACTAACCTAATCCCAATGTTTTTTCGTTTTGTTTTGTTGTTGTGATTGCCACCTCTTACTTTATTTTACTTTTTCAACTATCCCCTTTGTATCTGTAACGTGTAAGTTTGTAAATCTCCTCATGTAACGTACTTGGTTCTATTGTAAAGTGCTCTGACACCTTTGGGTAAAGTCCGCGCTACATAAAATTGCATAAATAAATAAACTAGACCCGAACTTCCGGGGGGGCTAACACTCCCAGCCGGGGCAGGCCCTAGCACTGATTGCACACGGTGCAACAGTCTTTTTTGGCGCCCCCTCCCCCATTTCCTCCTTCTCCACAAATTCCCTCACTACCACTCACCAACAATGCACCTCATCTCTCTATAGCACCTTTCTGACAAACATTTCATTTTTTTATAGCACTACTACTCACACTCAGTTCTGTGATCTGCATGGTACACGTTCTTTGTAGCAGGCACATTAACCCTCTGCGCTGTGTGGGTGGCAGGAGTGTCCATGTGAGTGCATGGTGAGCGATGCGACAGTGTGAGAGTAGGGTAAGAGGAGTGACTGCAGGGTGACCATATGAATTTGGGTGCGGATGTAAGTGCAGAGTGGAACGAATGAATGCATGGTTAGTGATGGGCTTGTTTGAGTGAGATTGCAGATTGAGCAGTGAGGAGGACAGGTGAGTGAAGTGTCACATGAGTGCAGGGTGAGTAGTGTGCTTGTGTGACTGCAGGGTGAGGTACCGGGTGAACAGCGCAAGTGCATTGTGAGTGCAGAGTGATCACTGTGTATGCAGGGTGAGTGGGTGAATGGTGTGAGTGCATGGTGATCAGTGTGAGTGCATTGTGAATGCAGGATGCATTCCTAGACACTTGAAGTAACTCAGCTTGTTATTGACAGCGGCGTAGGGTTTCAGATATAAGTTAAACTATTGCTATTATGGCATTAATCAGGGATCGAGGGTGGAGGAAATAAATAATGTGCTGATCCTGCAACAAACTTCCAGTCTTATGATTAGGGATGCCAGCTTATTATGTTGATGTCCCAGACGGTAAAAAAATAAGCAGTCACCTAAAGCCGTATTTTTAGCACTTATCTGTGCATACTTCGAAAAGCAAATATAAATAGAAAGCACCTTTTAATTGTGTTAATTGTGTTGTAGAGCTGCCTGAATGATTCATGACTGATAATTAAAGGGAACAAAGACAGAAAAGTCACATTACAAATGAATACATACTTTTTTATTTATAACTTTTGGCAACCCTACTTTATATTCCTTTTCATGAAATGCATTTTTACACTATGGCAGTAAATGTAAAATACAAATGTAAGGAATAGGGAGAGTGGGGGCACAGGGATAAGACTCCAGACACTGCCCAGCCGAGCAGAGCAGCCCGGGCTGAGACACACGACAGTGGTGGTGGGGGGGGGCAATCGGGGGAGGGGGGGGGGCTGAAGCCCTATGGGCGTTGTGCCCCTGATTTAGGATAAGCTAGCGCTTGAGACCACGGTTTGTCTGACATGCTGGTGTGTCCCGCAATGTTGTAAAATCAAAACCAGTCATGTGCGTAAGGGTGGAGTATAGTCTGATGACAGATTTCCTGGTGTTACCAATTGTCAACAGGGTCTTTAGGACCAGATGAACCTCTGAAGCCAAGGACAGGGCGGCCAAACCTTCTGAAGTGCGTTCATCACCGCATAAAAGTGCCAAAATTGTCCGGGAGGAGTAGGGAAGTCCTGCTACAGTGTGTCGAAAGTGTAGTATCCTTGATAAGTAAACATGTTGCCCAGTGTCCGCACCCCTGACTCCCCCAAGTACGTCTGTCAAGGGCCAAAAACATTACACGCATAAAGGTGAGGTGCCATATATTGTAAGCAACTCTGTCAACCTAGATGTAAACCTGGATGTTCGGGCTGAACGGTTTACTGGCAGAGGATCAAGGCCATTTCAATGGAAATGAGGTGCAACCATGGAATATATTTGAACAGCAGGAGGACTGCATTGTGAGAGAGTGGCACAAGGGACTGTGTTGCACAATGTGTCACTTTCCTGAATTGTCAAAATTCACCCTTTGGAAGTCCTGCTGCTTCTGCCACAGAGGGTGGGATGGGAGCCAGCTCGGGGACATTGTGTAACACATTAAGCCACTTAATTAAATAGGCTGAGGGGTGATTCTGCTGCCGCCAGCAGTGCTGTGTGCTGAATTCTTACTTCTGAGATATAAAAATGCAATTCTAGTTCCTATTATCCGAAGAGTGCAAGGGAAATAATGCATCAAAAGCCTTTTTTAAAGGCCTACAGAGCAAGTATTGCCCCAAGCCAATAGTTCTCGTCTGTAAAAAACATTTGCCGACCTTTTGGCTGTTCCAGTGCTTTTTAGGTCTCGGCCTGCACCAGCGCTTGCGCTGGTCTGGCCGAGAGTTTTAGTAAGCGGGTTTTGGTAGTGCAAACCCACTGGCTTTCGGCTGGCGACCAGCTTGCGTTCACGATGGGCGTGCACGCGCGCAGCTGCCATCTGGGTTTCCTATCTCTTCCTCATTTCCTCGTCATGGCTCATTAACTCTCTGGACTCTGATGTTTCAATCGCAGCAGCAGCTCACATTACCAACTGACGGCCCTGGACTACAGTCACATGAAAAACAACAGCGATTAGCATTGAAATGCAAGCTTTTTTTTGTCCAGTTAGAAATATTGCTTCGGTGGGTTGATTTCACCTTATATCGCTATTTGTTTTATATTGGGAGTCACAGCCTAATTACCAGTATTTTTGTCTCACTCTGTTTTTTAAAAATATTTATTTGCGCAAAGCACAAAGCTATATTTAAGGTTACTTTTTCCGCGTCACTTCTTCACCCTATTTAAACTCCACACCCCCACTCTTATTGTCTCTCTCCTTCTCTCTCTCTCCCTCTCTAATTCTCTCTCTACTTAATTAACTCTCTCCTCTCTATCTTTTTAGCCTTTCATTCTCTCTCACCCCTTTATCTGTTTCTCTTTCAAACTCCTTCATTCACTCTCTCTCCCTTCTTTCTCTCTCTCTCTATCCCGCTCCACTCTTTATTCTATGTACACCCTTTCTCTCTCTTTCTCTCTCACCACCCTCTCTAATTGGGCATTATATCTTCACTCTATCTCTCACTCGGCAACACCACAGCATCACTCAGCATCACCACAGCATCATTCAGCGCAACCACAGCATCAATCAGAGCCAGCACAGCATCAATCAGAGCCAGCACAGCATCACTCAGCACCAACACAACATCTCTCAACGCCATCACAGCATCACTCAACGCCATCACAGCATCACTCAGTGCAACCACAGCATCACTCAGTGCAACCACAGCATTACTCAGCACAACCACAGCATCACTTAGCGCCACAACAGCATCACTCAGCGCCACCACAGCATTACTCAGCAGCACCACAACATCACTCCGCAGCACCACAACATCACTCCGCGCCACCACAGCATCACTCAGCACCACCATAGCTTCACTCAGCGACACCACATCATCACTCAGGGCCAACACTGCATCACTCAGCACCACCACAGGATGACTCAGCACCACCACAGGATGACTCAGCACCACCACAGGATGACTGAGCACCACCACAGGATGACTGAGCACCACCACAGCATCACTCGGCACCACCACAGCATCACTCGGCACCACCACAGCATCACTCGGCACCACCACAGCATCACTTGGCGCCTCCACAGCATCACTCGGCACCACCACAGCATCACTCAGCGCCACCACAGCATCACTCAGCGCCACCACAGCATCACTCAGTGCCACCACAGCATCGCTCAGTGCCACCACAGCATCGCTCAGCGTCACCACAGCATCGCTCAGCACCGCCACAGCATCGCTCTGCACTACCACAGCATCGCTCAGCACCGCCACTGCATTGCTCAGCACCGCCACAGCATCGCTCACCACCACCACCACAGCATCACTCAGGGTCACCACAGCATCACTCGGCGCCACAACAGCATCACTCAGCGCCACCACAGCATCACTCAGCGTCACCACAGCATCACTCAGCACTACCACAACATCACTCAGAACTACCACAGCATCACCACAGCATCACTCAGTGCCACAACAATATCACTCAACACCACCACAGCATCACTCAGCACCACCACAGCATCACTCAGCGCCACCACAGCATCACTCAGCACCACCACAGCATCACTCAGCGCCACTACAGCATCACTCAGCGCCGCCACAGCATCACTCAGTGCCGCCACAGCATCACTCAGCGCCGCCACAGCATCACTCAGCGCCGCAACAGCATCACTCAGCGTCGCCACAGCATCCCTCAGCGCCACCACAGCATCACTCAGCGCCGCCACAGCATCACTCAGCGCCGCCACAGCATCACTCAGCGCCGCCACAGCATCACTCAGCACCGACACAGCATCATTCAGGGCCACCACAGCATCGCTCAGCACCACCACAGCATTGCTCAGCACCACCACAGCATCATTCAGCACCACCACAGCATCATTCAGCACCACCACAGCATCACTCAGGGCCACCACAGCATCACTCAGGGCCACCACAGCATCACTCAGGGCCACCACAGCATCACTCAGCGCCAAGACGATATCACTCAGCACCACCACAGCATCACTCAGCGCCAAGACAATATCACTCAGCACCACCACAGCATCACTCAGCACCACAGCAGTATCACTCAGCAAGACCTGAGTATCATTCAGCATCACCTCAGCATCGTCTCCGCAACAGTCACCACCACCACCACTACCACCTCAGCATCACTCAGCACCACCTCAGCCTGCTCTCGGAATCTGGCATCTGTTGATTTTCCCCTAGCGTCTGGCCGCTGCTAGTGTTATAATACAGGTACTAGTTCCCAACCTTCACCCTCCGATTGTTTATGCCCCCTCAAAAAAAAAGCTTTAACAAACAACCATTGTAATAGGCAGAAACAAGTTGCCAGCATTGCAAGAACAAAAGAAAACAGAGGAAATTTTTTATTGTAAATACTTTTTTTAATATGGTCGTTCAGTTTTACATAATGCCTTCTTGGTCATATATAAAGTAACAAAAATGCTTCTGACACTTTTTTATTATAACTTTTCAACATGCTGCACAGCAGCCACACTTCTCTACAGCACAGCTTGAAGACATTGGCAAAGTCAATAGCTCTGGCTAAACACTTATAAGGCCCCAAAGGCGAGACCTATTGGCTATGCCAATGCTTGTTGCTAATACTTAACTGCATTGAAAAAATGTCTTTTGCCGATGCTGAGGAGCATCAACAAAAATGAGCAATGCAAAGGCATTAGGTGTGGCATTTGACTATCACTCGCTGTTCATAAAAGTAACAACATAAAACATGTCAAGTTTTGATAAGGGTGGCTGCTGGCAGTGACATCAGCAGCAGACATGCATTCGGACCCTCGCCAACAAACACAAACTAAAAATGAAAGCACTGGGATCGGTTAGCATCAGGAAGTCGGGGTGAAAAGAGGCATGCAGGAGCATGGTGATAAAAGGGGGAGAAAGCAAGGAAATACATGGACTCCAACAGAGTGCTTAGTACAAAATAAATTAAGGGATTTTCGCTACAAAAGAGAGTTTATGGAGATGGAGTGCCCAGCTGCACGGTAGGGCACGAATGTCAAATTTCACTGGTCCATGCGTGAATAGCTCATTCAATCCAGGTGTTTTGCTTTGTATTCTTGGACTTCTGAATTTCCTGAATTTATTATGAGTTCTGCTGTCCAGTTTGGGTGTATGTTTGCAATTTTCTGCTTGCATCCTTTTGTACACCAATTTGTCTATGGCAGCCTCAAAGAGTATGCAAGACAAATAGCACAGGTAACGAAATTCAGCGCTGGTCTCTTTTTAGGAATTGGAACTAGCTGAGGGGGAGACAAGTGGGGAGAGATGGCACAGCAACGGAGCAGTGGGAGGTTGGGGAAGAATATTGAATCAAAATAAAAACGCCAAGCAGAAAAGGGAGGGGGAAGCAATGGATGAAATGAAAATGAAATGAAAATAAATTATAAAGCGCATGGCTACTCCGCTGGAGTGTCCCTGCGCTAAGGTACTGACATGTAGAAAGAAAAGGAAAGCCTAAGCAGAAAGGGGATTACTTCAGGACAAAAAACCAGGTTTTTAGCTTCTTCCTGAAAAGGACTTTTTCGGATTTGATTTGATTTATGTATTTATAGAGCGCAACTGTCACTTCGGAAGGAGCATACTGGCGCTATGCGTAAGTAAGAAGAAAGATTAAATCAGGCATGAGTTGCTTCGCAATTTAAACAAGTGTGGAAACAGAGCATTGGGGGGCTGCACAAATCCAATTTCCATGGGAAGGTTGTTCCATGCAGTGGGAGCTAAGAAGCCAAATGAGCTGCCTCCTACTCTAACTCATGTAAATCTCGGCACAGTGGCCTGCTTGGCAGCCACCGATCTCAGAATTCTCATGGGCACATAAGGTTTCACCATCCTCTGTAGGTACTGGGGACCCTGGAGGAAGAGAGCCTTAAATCAGTAGCAGAGTGCTCTAAAGAGAACCCTATGCCTCATTGGAAGGCAATGTAGTTTCCACAGTGCGGGTCCGACAGAGACCCGCCTAGGAAGCTTAAGCAAAACACGCACTGCAGAATTCTGAACCCGTTGCAGTCTATTTAACTGGGTCTGGGATGCCCATAAATACAGGACGTTGCAGTAATCAAGCCTGGACGTGACCAACACTTGAACCACAGTCCTGTGGCGTTCTCTAGGAGGAAATGAAGCACTTTCCTCAATGATCTCAAAAAGCCAAAGCACATCCCAGCCAGGGCAGTGGTTGAGGTTCAAAGGAGAATTTGGTGCCGAATCAGACGCCTAAGTTCTTTACCTTTGGTTCAGGTAAGAGCTGGCTTGGCAGTTCGGGCTGGACTGTGCCCATGAGGCACAGGGTCAAGACTGATTTGCATATAGCTGGGTCTGAACCGAGATGGCGAAGTGTGCTAAAGAACGATGATGGATTCAACCCAGATCTGTGACGGGGGGTGAGTGTTTGAAAAGTTTCAACGCTCCGTCCATCATCTCCTTGTGTTTGCTTTGTTCACCCTAAGTTTGCTGGGTATGTCCAGACGTGGTACCTTGCTCACTTTGCCACTGGATTCAAGCTAGCCTGGCTGATGAGGGGTGTTACCCCAAAACCGGTCCCAGGATGCTTGTTTCCGGTTCAGGTAAGACCTGGCTTGGCAGTTCGGGCTGGACTGTTCCCATGATTAAATAAAACAATTGGTTCTGTCGGGATTTTACAATTGCTTAGGATAGAGCAAGCACTTATTTATAATGCACATAAGAATAATTCTCACAAAAGTAATTCATGAGAGAAAGAGAAAAAGGAAACACACACCAGAATAAAATTCAATAGTATATTCAAAATGAGTATTAAATACTAGAGACTGTCACAAATACAAATTCAATTGCAACAAAGACAGTAAGTGACCGTGGTGAACAAGTGACATATAGTGATTAATAATATAGACAGTACACTATATACATGACGAATACACGTGAGATAGAAAGGGGGGAAAGAAAGAGACACAGTGCTTTTTTGAATTCTTGTCCTATCTATTTAAACACATGTACTACAAGATCCATTAATGAATTAAATCCTGATCATGAAGACTGGTAGGACACATAGAGCATGTCGACGTTTCGACTCTGTAAACAGCGCAAAAAATGAAGTGCATCAGAGCGGGTCTTCCTCAGGACTACGAAGGGGGGGTGGTGTTGTTGGACAGCCAAAACAGAGAAACCTCAGTAGAAGAAATCAGAGTGGAGCGCTTCGACTGCACCGCTGTGTAAAATTAGAATTAGCAAGGAGGTCTCCACCAGCCAGTTGGAGCCAGAGTGGAGTGCTTCGACTGCACCGCTGTGTAAAGTTAGAATTAGCAAGGAGGTCTCCACCAGCCAGTTGGAGCCTCTTATATAGCTTTAAAAGACTTCCACCATCCGGTTGGAGTCTTGTGAAATGCGCCTGTTTAATCCGTTCGTAACAGGTTGCTTAAGAGTACAGACGGCGCATCCGTCCGGAAGCTACTCGGACCAGTTAGTGACTGTTCCCATGAGGCACAGGGTCAAGACTGATTTGCATATAGCTGGGTCTGAACTGAGGTGGCGAAGTGAGCTAAAGAACGATGATGGATTCAACCCAGATCTGTGACGGGGGTGAGTGTTTGAAAAGTTTCAATGCTCCGTCCATCATCTCCTTGTGTTTGCTTTGTTTGCCCTAAGTTAGCAGGGTATGCCCAGACTTGGGTCCCTTGCTGATTTTGCCACTGGATTCAAGCGAGCCTGGCTGATGAGGGGTGTTACCCCGAAACTGGTCCCAGGATGCTTGGTCCCGGGATGCTTGTTTCCGGTTCAGGTAAGACCTGGCTTGGCAGTTCAGGCTGGACTGTTCCCATGAAGCACAGGGTCAAGACTGATTTTCATATAGCTGGGTCTGAACTGAGGTGGCAAAGTGAGCTAAAGAACGATGATGGATTCAACCCAGATCTGTGACGGGGGTGAGTGCTTGAAAAGTTTCAACGCTCCGTCCATCATCTCCTTGTGTTTGCTAAGTTCTTTACCTTGGTCTTGGGGATGGATAAAGGGCATAAGTCACCATGGCACCAAGCATTCAACTAAATGTCAACACACTTGCATAGGACCACAACCTGTGTCTTGATGATGATGAAGCGACTTGTAAGGCGCACAGCTACTCTGAAGAGTGTCCTGGCGCCAAGCACAGGTTAGAAAGGAAAGTAAATCTGGTTGTTTCACACCTGGACAAATACCCAAGTTTTCAACCTCTTTTTAAACATTGTCATGTTGATAACAGCGCGAAGCTCAAGAGGCAGTTTGTTCCAAGCTATGGATCCCAAATAGACATAAGACCTTCCTCCAACTCTCGCAGGCTGGATTTTGGCTGTCTCTGCTAAAAATGTATTTCCTGACCTCAAATTTCTTGCTGGAACATATAAATTAAACCTAGTTCTGAGGCAGACTGAACCAGTCTGATACAGTGCTACATGAACTAGCAGCAATGCTTTAAACTGACAGGAAGCCCTTGAAGTGCTTGCAGATGAGGAGACATGCGTCCTAACTGGCAAATTCAAAAAAAGGCGAGCCACCCCATTTTGGACCACCTGAACCCTCTCTATCTCTGGCAGACCAAAGAAGAGGGCATTGCCATAGTTCAACCTCGAGGTTATCAAGGTCTCGATAGCAGTCTTTTTTGCTGTGAAGGACAGAAAATTAAGAAACTTTTTCACAGACCCCAGTACCCCAAAGCATGTGCCCACCAAAGACTTGATTTGCTGCCTGAAAGACAGACAGTCATCTAATTTGACCCCTAAGTTCATGACTATGCCTCCCATAGGGACTAGAGGGGTGCATTTTTGGGCCAGAAAACCTGCCTGGTTTCTGGAGAAGTATTACCAAAAAAAGAATCTCAGTTTTTGCGGGGTTGCTCTTCAATTGATGTATAGCCATCCAGTGAAAGACTGCTGTGAGGAAGGTTTTTATCAGCTGCTCTGGAAACACTTCTTCTTTTCCACATGAGGACAGCAGCTGAGTATCATCAGCATAAGATATAACTTTTGCACCCAGGGCTTCTACTGTCTGAGCGAGAGGGGTAAGGTACAAATTAAATAGTTTTGAACTCAGGGCAGAGCCCTGTGGTACTCCCATTGACAGCTCACGCGGTTCGGAAGAGAAGGGAGGAATCCAAACTTGTTGACTTCTACCTTCCAGAAAGGAGGCAAGCCAGTCCAAGGCTGGACCCACTAGGCCGATGGACTGCAGAGGCTTCAGGATTCTAGAGTAGGGGACCGTATCAAAGGCTGTTGATAGGTCTAACATAATCAGCACAGCCTTACCCCCAACATCTAATATACCTTTGATGTATTCTGAAACTTCCATCAAAGCTGTCTCTGTGCTAAAGTGGGGTCTAAAGCCGGACTGGCTCAGATGGAGCAGGTTACTGGATTCTAGATATACAGAGATCTGCTGATTTACATGCTTCGCCAGTATCTTGGATAGTGCTGGAAGCAGGGAAATAGGCCTATAGTTAGACTGCACTCCTGGGTCCGAGGATGGCTTCTTCCCTGCATTGTTTCAGATAGCTCAGGTCCATTCACGAGGCTACTTCCGCGAGACACTGGTGGAGGGAAGATGCCACTGTGGTGCTGTTCTTTGACAAGGTGATGACAATTTGTGTTTCATCAGCATAGGAAATAATAAAAAATTCATGTCGCTCCACCATCTCCGCCAACGGACGCTCATGTATATTAAACGAGAGTCAGGCTAAGCAAAGAGCCTTGTGGGTCTCCCTGATGCAAGGGGCGAACTGTGAATTTAAAAGGTTTCTGAGAAACCTGAAAAGTACATCCTGAGAGGAATGAGGATAGCCAGTCCAGAGCTTTCCCACCTATACCACAAGACCACAGCCTTTCTAACAGAATGTTATGTGATACCGTGTCAAAAGAGGTGCTGAGATCCAGCATCAAAATTGCCGCTGTGTCTCCCTCATCCAAGATCTGGCGGATGGTTTCGGAAGCCAACAGCAAGGCTGATTCAGTGCTATGTGATGGAAGAAAGCCAGATTAGGTCTCATGCAGGATCTTATTCTCCTCCTGATAATTGGACAACTGCCTATTGACATGTTTCTCAGTTATTTTAGAGGAGAGTGGGAGCAGTGATATAGGCTGGAAATTTTCCTTTTTAGAAGGATCCAGAAGAGGTTTTTTCAGCGGAGGTACCACCAAAGCATACTTCCATTGCTGGGGGACACATCCAGAGCCTAGGGGCAGATTGATCATTTCACATAAAGCCCGGTAGAGGGGGTCACATCCATGCTCCAAGAAAGAGGGAGAGATAAAGTCAACTGGGGACCCAAATTTAACTGTGGCACGGAGGTCTGTTAATTCCTCCATCTGAATAGGATAGAAATGACAGAGCTTAATGCTATTATCGGATCAAACCAGATCTCCAGTTGCTTCTGGTTTTTTGCTTCTGATGGGAAAGAAGAATACATTTTCCCACCTTTTCAGAAAAGAAGGAGGCAAAGGCGTTGCAATTTTCCACCGTAGGGCATGCGGTGGGTGCAACTGCCATAAGTGAGGTGAGGGATTTAATAACCTTTAAAATTGCACGATGAAGGGAGAGAGTGAGTGGAGCAATACAGAGAGCAAACCACAAGAGGCGAGCGTGTGTCACCGAAATGGACGGAGACACACAAGGAAGAGAGCAAGAAAATATATCCACTACAATGAAGCACTATAATACAAAAAAAAATGTGGTCTGTTGAATGGCAGTGACATAAACAGTGGAAGTAAACAAGTCACAATACTGAGAAACCGAAATGCCCCTGGGCGACACAAGCACAAGGAGAGGGAGGAAAGCCATCAAATCAGGAGCAGGATAGTGAGACAGACCAAATAGCCATGCAGTCTTGAGCAAGGCTTTCTGTATTTTGGAAACAGTAGGTCAGCTTAGCAGACATCTACCCTGCCTGTAAGCAGAGAACTAAACACAGTAGTAGAATTAGCTGTGTCATTTATACCAGCTCATTTATCAAACAATCCATAGGTATATTTTCAATGATATAGATGCTACTAACTAATGTGTTGATATCAGGAGACATCCATTTATAGCTCCTCAAATAAGGAGGTCAGGTATATACAAGTAACGCATCTGTACAACAAGATTTTAGTTTTGATGCTTGATCAAACCACATGCCACATTTGCACATGTTGAAAAATGTGCATACATTCTATAGTCTTCTTTCTTTACTGTCAAATGGTGGCAAGCTTTCCACACTGTAGGGCACTGAGGGACATGTAAGAAGGCGTTGTCCCAAAACAAAAATATGCATTGTTTCATGTGGTGTAGTCACGAGGCAGAAGCCTCTGAATGCTGCTGGATTCAAATAAGATTTTGGGGGAGGGGGTCCAATACGAAGAGCCAGTTAACTGAGCAGGACAAGAAAATAAAAATCCTGTCTTGGAATGTAGCTAGGATAGGTACCAAGATAGGAAACGATGACGGGGGGCTGATCATAGGAAACTATGACATCTGTCTCTTTCAGGAGATAGGGAGCATGGTGCCTGTCACCAGGAACAGATATACTTCTTTTTACAGCCATGCAGTACGATCCTCTAGAGGCAGACCCTCAGGGGGCTTGGCAACATGGATTCGCACAGATCTACAATGTTCCGCTAGACCTCCCTGTCAGTTCCCCAGATGTGTTGGCTGTAATAGTGGATTTTAATAGCGGAAATTCCATGCTGATGATCAATGTCTACAATGGGGTCGTAGGGAGGAAAGAAGGAACCCAAGGACTGAATATTCTGGAGGATATCCTGACTGAGCTTAGGGGTGGCAGGGAGCTTATTATAGCGTGTGATCTGAATGCTACATTTAAACCACTCAATTCGCTGGACCCAGCTTTATTGACAGACCAAGACAAATAATGAAGAATTCCACCTATTGATCTCCCTCCTGTTAAGTGGTCCCCGAGGGCAGCCCCGATACTTGCTCTGACCTTAACATTTGATTCAAGAGCTGCAAATGGGCGGATTGTATCTGACACCTTAGGTAAGGATACCTTCAACAGGCCCGGTAATACCAGCTGTATTGATTATTTTTTCATTATGTTCAAGACATGACAGTTCTTGAAAGGGAGGACAGTGACCACAATTCCCTTTGCTTGACTCTGCTAGGCTCCCTTGCTAACACCCTGATAGCCCAGGGTTTTCCCCAAACAGAAAATGTTGAACTTTCCAATAACGGCAAGGCCATTAAATGGGTAGCGAGAGGCATCCTGAACTTGTGGAGGCCACAGAGCATTCAGAGCTACTAAACAATCTTGCCCCAGAGGAGAAAGGGCTGTTTTTGAGAAAAGTCTTTCTTTAATGACATAAGAGAATTGTTGGCGACCCCTGACCTTGACTGGTAGGTCGCTCCCCCACCACACAGCTCCGTCTGTGTGCCCTGCTGCTGCCCCTGATTGTGCTCGTTTTTCCTTTCTGTGCCCCCTTGCTGCCCCTGATTGTGCTCGCTTTTTCCTTTCTGTACCCCCTTGCTGCCCCTGATTGTGCTCGTTTTTTCCTTTCTGTGCCCCCCTTGCTGCCCCTGATTGTGCTTGTTTTTCCTTTCTGTGCCCCCTTGCTGCCCCTGATTGTGCTCGTTTTTTGCTTTGTGTGCCCCCTTGCGGACCCAGATTGTGCTCGTTTTTCCTTTCTGTGCCCCCTTGCTGCCCCTCATTGTGCTAGTTTTTTCCTTTCTGTGCCCCTTGCTGCCCCTTATTGTGCTAGTTTTTTCCTTTCTGTGCCCCCTTGCTGCCCCTGATTGTGCTCGTTTTTTTTCCTTTCTGTGCTCCCTTGATGCCCTGATTGTGCTCGTTTTCCCTTCTGTGCCTGTTTCCCGCCGCTGCGCCCTGCGGCCCCGCCCCCTCACTGCCCATTCGCTGCCCCATTCCCTGCTCCTCCCTCCCACCTCCCCATTTATAGCGGCAGCGCTGCGCGCGCCGCACCGCTGGCGCGCCAAAGGCGCGCCTAAGACAAGCCCGTCTGCGCCCGTCCGCGCCGTGACCGCGCCCAGCGCCAGACCCCCTGGTCCGGGCATCCCCCGCGCCTGCCACATCAACAGACGCCGATACAACGCCAGCACCCTCCACGCACTCAACCCCGGAAAAGATCACGCCTGCTACCAGGCCACCCCGAAGCGCACCCAAGGGCCCTTCACCTGCCGGAACTGCAGCTTCGCCAGCACCCGCCCCGCCAAACCACCGCCCAGGAAAGAACCCAACTACCTCAGATGCATCCTCCTCAACACCCGCTCCGCCCGCAAACACGCCATCGAACTCTGGGACCTTCTCGACTCAACCTCCCCAGACGTCGCATTCCTGACGGAGACCTGGCTGAATCCCGCTTCAGCCCCCGACATCGCCATTGCCATCCCGGACGGATACAAGATCACCCGCAGGGACCGCACCAACGGAGTCGGAGGAGGCATCGCCATCGTCCACAGGAACACCCTCAGAGTCTCAACCAACACCGACGACACCCTCAGCACCGCCGAACACATGCACTTCCAGATCCACACCGATCCCAACACCACCCTCAGAGGAACCCTCATCTACAGACCCCCTGGACCCCGACCACAGTTCAGCGATTCCATCGCTGACTTCGTCAGCACACACGCCATCGCCTCCACGGACTACATCCTCCTCGGGGACCTGAACTTCCACCTCGAGAACAACAAGGACACCAACTCCACCACCCTGATCGACAACCTCGCCACCCTCGGACTCAGACAGCTCATGACTACACCCACCCACGCCGCCGGCCACACGCTCGACTCCATCTTTTCCGCAAGCCCACACGTCTCCTTCAACCACACCTCCGAACCCCACTGGACTGACCACCACTGCATCCACTTCACCTACAGGAAGCCCACCACGCACCACCGCACCGAACAAATGCCTCGCCGCTGCTGGAGCAGAGTCACGGAAGACCAGCTAACCACAACCCTCGCCCTGAGCCCACCCGCCGAACCCTCCGACCCCGACACCGCCGCCCGCAACCTCAGACAGTGGATCGATGACTGCGCCAACACCCTCGCCCCGCTCAAGAATCCGCCCAACAGCCACACCAGCAAGAAAGCCACCTGGTTCACCGAAGACCTCCAGGCCTCCAAACGAACATGCCGAAAACTGGAGAAGATCTGGCTCCACGAACGGACAGCGGACAGCTACGCCGCCCACAAGAGCGCCACCCGAAGTCACCATCACCTCATCAGATCCGCCAAAAGGGCCTCACTCAAAGACCGCCTAGACAACAACGCACACAACAGCAAAGAGCTCTTCAACATCGTGAAGGAACTCTCCAACCCCTGCTCCAACACCAACGACATCCAGCCGTCGCGAGACCTGTGCGACTCACTGGCCACCTTCTTCCACCGCAAAATCGCCGACATCCACGACAGCTTCAACACCACGACCGCCCCGGCAACCACCGAGACCACTGCCCCCACAACCACCAACCGCCTGCTCTCCTGGACCAACATCAACGACGAGGACACCAGCGAGATCATGAACACCATCCACTCCGGTTCACCGCTAGACCCGTGCCCTCACCAAATCTTCAACAAAGCCAGTACAGCCATCGCGCCCCATCTCCGGAAAATAATCAACATCTCCTTCGAGACAGCAACCTTCCCGGAAAGCTGGAAGCACGCCGAGATCACCGCCTTACTCAAGAAACCCAAGGCATACCCCAAGGACCTCAAGAACTTCCGACCCATCTCTCTGCTCCCGTTCCCCGCGAAGGTCACAGAGAAAATCGTCAACAAACAACTGACCCGCTACCTCGAGGAGAACAACATCCTGGACCCTTCCCAGTCCGGCTTCCGCAGCAACCACAGCACCGAAACCGCCCTCATCGCCGCCACCGATGACATCAGGACCCTGCTAGACAACGGAGAAACAGCAGCCCTCATCCTCCTGGACCTATCAGCCGCCTTCGACACGGTCTGCCACCACACACTACGAACACGCCTTCACGACGCCGGGATCCAAGAGAAGGCCCTGGACTGGACCACATCCTTCCTTTCCGGCAGAACACAAAGCGTCCGCCTCGCCCCCTTCCGATCCAAGGCCACCAAGATCATCTGCGGCGTACCCCAAGGCTCCTCCCTCAGCCCAACGCTGTTCAACATCTACATGGCACCCTCGCCCACGTCGTCCGACAGCACAACCTCAACATCATCTCCTACGCCGACGACACCCAGCTGATCCTCTCCCTCACCAAAGACCCTCACACCGCCAAAGCCCACCTCCACGAAGGAATGAAGGCCGTCGCCGAATGGATGAGGACCAGCCGCCTGAAGCTGAACTCGGACAAGACGGAGGTCCTCATCCTTGGTTCCAACCCTTCAGCCTGGGACGACTCCTGGTGGCCAACATCACTGGGAACAGCCCCACCACCCACCAACCACGAAAGCAACCTAGGGGTCATCCTCGACCCCACCCTCTCCATGACTAAGCAGGTCAACGCCGTTTCCTCATCCTGCTTCAACATCCTCCGAATGCTCCGCAGGATCTTCAAGTGGATCCCCACCGAAACAAGAAAAACAGTCACCCAGGCCCTCGTCACCAGCAGGCTGGACTACGGAAACGCCCTCTACGCAGGAACGACGGCTAAGCTCCTGAGACGGCTGCAACGCATCCAGAACGCCTCTGCACGTCTTATCCTCGACATCCCCCGACGCAGCCACATCACACCCCACCTGAGAGACCTGCACTGGCTCCCTGTCAACAAGAGGATAACCTTCAAGCTCCTCACCCACGCACACAAAGCACTCCACAACTCCGGACCAGCCTACCTCAACAGACGACTCAGCTTCTACACCCCCACCCGCCAGCTCCGCTCGACCAGCCTCGCCCTCACCACAGTCCCCCGCATCCGGAAAACGACCGCCGGCGGCAGATCCTTCTCCCACCTCGCCGCCAAGACCTGGAACACCCTCCCCACCAACCTCCGACAGACCCAAGACCTACTGGCCTTCAGAAGACTCCTCAAGACCTGGCTCTTCGATCAGTAGCAGCACCACCCCCCTCTTCCCCCAGCGCCTTGAGACCCTCGCGGGTATGTAGTGCGCTTTATAAGTGACATGATTGATTGATTGATTGATTGGCCCAAGACATAAAATGCTCACACACGAGATAGAAAGGATCGCCCTGACATATTAAGGAATGTTGGGCAGCCAAAATTCAACTATTGCAAGCGTTTAAGACTGTGGACAGGTCAGAGTATGTGGCTTGTATGGAAAGTTGTAAAAAAGAATTGAAAAGGACTAAGAGGGACTGGGAAGACTCTCTCTGGGACAAGCTGTCCTTTTCACTGTCATCCAAGGATAATGTAACCTTTTGGGCCAAATTGACTTCACGATCCAGTGGTGGCCAGAGATCTGTGGAATACTTCACACAATCCCAGGAATGGGTTTCCCAGTTTATCAATTTATATTCCTGTTTGGAGGATTAGGGGTGGGTTGACGTGGGTTGACATGGATCCCTAGCTGATGGAAAAACTCAAGAACCATGAAAACCTAGAGGTTACCCTTGGGTTGACAGAGGAGGCTATTAGCTCCATGTCAATGGGGAAGGCACCTGGTCCTGACAAGATCCCAAAGGAGCTCTACAAACTTAACCTTAGTGCCTGGTGCTCTCATCTATCTCCCAAAGGCCATTTTGAAGGGCATGCCGGTCCACTCCTCCTGGTGGTTGGCATAAGTGATTCCAATTTACATGAAGGGCTGGCACAGTGTCCCTAGCAACCACAGACTGATTAGTCTTATCAGTGCCTCCTAGAAGATCTTTTGCAAACAGATCCTGAATCACATTTTAGAGTGGATAGGGGAGAATAATGTACTATCCGAGTTCCAGGCAGGGTTCAGGAGTGGAATAAGTAAGTAGAACAGAACTTCTGCTTCAACTGTCTCTTGTGGAAGACTGTGTTGATAAATAGGGGACAACTTTTTGTCACCTTAGTTTATGTACATGCAGCCTTCAACCCAGTATCCAGGGCTACGTTCTGGACAATACTGGATAGGATGAGCATCCCCTCTAATATGCTGGCTTTTCTAGTAAGGTTGCATGAGGAGAACTATGCCTGTGTTAGATGAGGGGATAAGGGGCAGCTCCTCCATAAGCATCTGGAAGGGAATCAGGCAGGGATGTGTACTGGCTCCCACTAAGTTCTCTCTCTATATAAACAAGGTTGTGAGCAGACTGGACAGGTATGGTTGCGATGCTCCTAAGGTGGGGGCCAGGAGAGTGCCCGCTCTGCTCCTGGTGATGACTCTCCTGGTTTCCAAATTGTTAGGAGGTTTACAGCAGTTGGTGGATGATTTTAATATTTTCTGTTTGGAGCACAGACTAGAACTAAATAGCGTGAATACTAAATTCATGGTCTTTAACCCTTCTAGCGCAAATAAAATGCTGAATTGTAAAATCTCTGTTGGTACAGCTTCAATAGAGCAGGTATACAACTTTGGCTATCTCAGGCTAAGGTTAACTCCCAGCCTAGACTGGTCCTTGCAGGTCCAAAAAGCTGGCTGTACATTAATACATTATTCATCGCAACTGCTAAAGTTAAACAACAAAACTTTCTCCAAGAAAGTCGCCCCAGCGATTGAAATTCCTAACATTAAGGCTCTGGGGCAGCCCTTTACTGTGCTGAGATTTGGGGATAGGCTGATTGTAGCTTTCTTTCTCACTCTGAGAACAGATTCATTTGGCAGCTATTTGCCCACCCAGCGAGCACACTGCTGGTCCCATTGCATCTAGATCAGGCACTTAAGAAAAGTTTCTGGAAAGTCAAGCTTCGGCTCTTATTGTATTGGCACAGGATATGGACCTCATTCACCTTGAGGGCTTATAGAGATTCTTTCAAAGTTGTACCAGCCCTAACAGGCATCCAGCGGATACCTTGGCTCATGCATATCAGGTCCTTGCTTAGAAAGCTGGGGCTGGGAACCTTCTGGCATGTACCAGAGCTCTTACATCTGGTTCCAAAACAGCAATGTAACTGGCCTATTGGCGGATGGCTAGGAAACCGTTTTTACAATTTAGATATCAGACCATACTCATGATGACCTTCTGTGCCAAGGGGGCAAATGCAAATGACCAGAGAACAGAGTGTTCGGCATGCAAGGGGCCTCTAGAAGATTTGCCCCACTTTTTTTATTTAAAATAAGCTTTATTAGTTTTCAAAAATAAACAGGCTTATCAAAAATCAGGGAAACAAAGTAAATACAGGGGAGACAAGTAGATACAGGTAGTATAGTAAATCATAAGGTCTTTTGGAAGAGGCTGCCATAGTACATAGTTGTATGCATACTCAACATTGGAATAGGTAAAATAAACATATATCTAGGTGAGGATACAAAGCAGAAAGATTTGCCCCACTTTAATTTTTTTTGTACAGCGTACGACGTTCAGAGGAGAAAATGGTTACTACCCTTGTGCAGATCGCTGGGTGTTAGGAGTTACCTGGTTGCTACCAGGATCTTAAGATCTGACACCTCAAGGTTGGTGGTGTTTATGGTAGCAAGATACCTCTAGCCAATCTGGATATGGAGGTCAAAGCATACCTAGGCTAAAGAAGCTAGAACACCACAGGGGAGCCACCAAGGGGGGCTAGGAGGTCTTCAATTGTGCAAGGAAAGCCATGTCGCAGCCTAGGGGATTGATCATAGTGGGTAGGCGTGTGATACTCATTTAATAACTCTAAGGCCCTGATTATGATGTCGGTCGGAGTTACCTCCGACCAGAATCGTCGCGGATCGGGACCGCAGTATTACAAGGTGACCACACATGGTGCAGTCGCGTACTCCCATTTCTCTATGGTAGCTTGTGCTGCGGCCGTAAACCTGCTGCATCACAAGCTCCCATAGAGAAATGGAAGATTCTGTTAATCCCTGCACCGCGTGGTAGGCCCATCAAGGGGCCTGCCACAGCGTGCAGGGATTAACATGGGGCACCACAGGTGGGGAAAGTGTTGGATAGTGGAGAGGTAAAAATTACTATTCCCACTCCAGTGGGTGCAACAGTAGGGAAAGTGTTAAATAGCGGATGGGTAAAAATTACTATTCCCACTCCAGTGAGTGCAACAGTAGGGAAAGTGTTGGATAGCGGAGGGGTAAAAATACTATTCCCACTCCAGTGAGTGCAACAGTAGGGAAAGTGTTGGATAGCGGAGGGGTAAAATTACTATTCCCACTCCAGTTTGTGCAACAGTAGGGAAAGTGTTTCCACTAGAGTCAGTCCAAAATTAAAAACAAACAAATTAACAACAACACAAAAGATTTTAAAAAACAAAATAAAACATATATAAAAGTTTTAAATATTACAAAATTTTAGAAACAGATTAGAATGTTAAAAAGATCTAACAAATACCTAGAAAGACTATTTAAAAAATTCAAAAATAATTTAAAAACAAAAAACTATTTTTAATAGAACATTTTTATAAACAAAAACATTAATTATTACATAAATGTCATATTTTTTATTTCCTACCCTATTACACCACACAATTCACAACCCACATTTAAATGTTTTTAAAAAATGTACCTCCATTATTAACATAATTAATTATCAATTAAACAAATATTATTAAATTAAAAAATGTAAAACAAATAAAAATGTATTTACTCCCCAAACGTTACCCCTATAAGGCCAAAACACACACACAAAATAGCAATAAACACTTCCCATAAATATTTATCAATTGATAAATTAATATTAATAATCAATTAATTATTAATTAAAATAAATTACTTTCCACCCTCTACCCCAATAAACACCACAACCCACACCTAAAAATCATTACACAATTTCCATAACTAGTTGTACATTAATACATTTATAGCAATTACCAACTTATTAATTAAGTTAAAAGAATTTACTTCCCACCCTTTACCACTATAAACCCCACAACTTACATCAAAAATGTATTACACAATTTCCATATTTTAATTTCAATTAATTATTTAGCATTAATTAACAAACTATTATTAATTAATTATAAATAAATTACTCCCCACCCTATTCTCCTATAAACCCCACCAACCACTCCTAATAAAATGACACAATTAACATAATTAATTACAAATTAATTAATTATTAATAACTAACATCCAATTAATAAATATTTAATAATGAAATGACTCCCACAATTAACACTATAAAATCTAAATTAAATAAATATTAATAAATACAAATATTAATACATTTATTATAATTAAATTACTTCCCACCCTATTCCCCTATAAACCCACAACCCGCTCCTAAAAGAATAACACAATTAACATAATTGCCAATTAATTAATTAATAATAATGAACAGCCAATTAATTAATAATAAATTAATTCCCACAATTAACACTATAAAATCTAAATTAAATGAATACTAATACATAAAAAATTATAATTAATTTATTATAATTAAATTACTTCCCAGCCTATTCCCCTATAAACCCACAACCCGTTCCTAAAAAAATGACAAAATTAACATAATTTCCAATTAATTAATTCAAAATAATTAAAAACCAATTAGTAAATAATTTATAATAAATTAATCCCCACAATTAACACTATAAAATCTAAATTAAATAAATAATAATACATAAGAAATAATCATTAATTTATTATAATTAAATTACTTCCCACCCTATTCCCCTATAAACCCACAACCCGCTACAGAACTTTAATTAAGATAAAATTAATAACTACTAAAAATTTAACACATATATTAAAAAACAAAACAAATTCCTATACCAAATACTTTTAAAATACATACTAAAATACATAACACTAATTAAAACATCGATATTTTAAACAACTATATTTTTGCAAACGATATTAACAACTTCGATATTTCCAAAAACGATATTTCCTACCTGCAAGTCGATATTCTTGACCACGATATTCTTCCTGTCGACATTTCTGTATCACGATATGTAAAACTCGATATTTCTGTATGTCGACATTTTAAACTCGATATTCTGTCTGTGCACCGTTTTCCGACAGGCTTTCCATGTCAGAAAGCCCAACATGGAAAGCCTGTCAGAAACCGACATCATAATCCCAACGGCAGAAACGCTGTCGTATAGGGATTACGTGCCGGTTCCGACTAGCCGCCAGGTTCCTTGAGCTCGTCGGAAGTCAGCCAGAATGAATGGCCAATTTCAATTCTGACCGTCTAGATTGAAATTAGGCAGTCGGAATTGAAACCGTTGATGTCGGTCGGAAAGCCTCCGACCTGTGGTCGGAGGCTTTCCGACCGACATCAAAATGAGGCCCTTAATGTTCCTTTTGGAGAAATGTCATAAAACAGCAGAATTGTATTCTTCCAACCAAATCTGTTGTTTATTATTGGCTTTATGAACTTCTATGTTTTAAGTTGTTTCAAACACTGTTTTATTGCAAAATCTTTCATGAATTTTAATGATACTCTTTTTATCTGAGAGATTAGATATATTGCACTATGCACTTTATTCCTTTGTGATGGCCAGTGGATTTGAGCTTCCTCCTACGGATACTATTTCATTGGGCTTTTTCTTGAGGTTTTTGCTTTTCTGGCACCTTTTCTTAGTATGTAGTTATTTTATTGAGGGCACTCCATTAGAGCCATCAAACCACTTGTGCTAAAGGTTGCAATTTAGAATTGTATTGGTTCAATCAATTACATTGCAGCAAATTGAGTTTTGTAATTTATTGTGTTTTATGAAAGTATTTTATTTGTTTATATTCATGTGCTTTTATGGTTCTTTGAACCGAAATAAAGTTGTTTGATGAAATACGATTTTAGAAACAGAGTTATATTGGTTTAGAGTGCATATACAGTTGATTCTTGATCCACAGGCCACTCATTTGGTTTGCTTACTCTCTTACAAGCATGAATTCTAAGACCAAACCATCAGGGCATTAGTGTTAACATTGGATCCAGGTCTGTGGAAACTATTCCACATTCAATCTTAGTTCAAAACTGCTAGATTGGGAACACAACAGTCCATGGCAAACACATTTTAGCAGCCCCCTTCCTTTAGGTCCCCACCTACCCCCTGGACCTCCCCACTTCTCAGGGACAACATCACAGATGGAGGGTCCAGCTCATCAGACAATCAACTCTCGTCTCCCAAGCTCTCGCATCCTCAAGAGAATCTCGGCCATGTCTGGCCTCACGGAACAGCACTCCACTCACATAGCCTGCCTACCTGTTGAGCTCCCTGCACCAAGCCTTGACCCTGGGCCCCCTGGTGGATTTTGAGTTACTGGTGATTTCCCTCTTTGCCAGTATCATTGCCAGATCTATAAACCTGCTTGTGGCCTTAGTTTTGGCCACGTGAGGTAACCAACTCAGTAAGCATAGTCCCGGTGTGCAAGAGACTTCACGCTGGGCAATATCAGCCACACAGGTCGTGATCTCCTCCCGGTACTCTGCCAGGTAATGGCAGGACCACAGTATGTGGTATATTTCTGCTCCCACTACTCCACACCTAGGGTATGTGGCTCCCAGTGTATAAAAGAATCTATTCACTCTGTGTGGTGTAAGGTACACCCTGTGAAGGACATAAATGTTTATTAATTTAAATCAGGCATTACTAGACACTTTCAGGGTTTGTTCCAAGATTTTTCCCCAATCTCCCTCAGGTATTGGGATCCCTAAATCTTCCTCCCACTGCTTCTGGAGGCTATCCATCATATCCACTCTAGGAGCTCTATAGAAGCAGGAAACCACTCTGTAAGCCCGAAGGTTGTGCATATGAGATGACAATTCTGGTGGGCGGTTCAGCCAATCCCACCCCAAGTGTTTACAAACTGCTGCCCCCACCGCTCTATGGAGCGAAAAGTGCCCCTGCAGGATGTCAAATTCCACCTCAGGTCCTCAGCTGGGATCAACACGTCTGCCCAAAACAAATCTCCCACCTGTGTTATGCCAGTGGCTCCACTCTGTTAGTCTCCTCCAGTCCCTCCCATGGGGCAGCACCTCCAATATCTGTAATGGCATCTCATGGAAGTACGCATATGGGATTTTTGCAAGCATCTCAGCCAGCACTGTTTCATTATCCTGAGCTCCTCTGAACCCTCCTGAGGAGGCAGCCGGAGGACAAGAAGCAGTTGGAACAGCTGATGCAGCTCAGAAACAAAGGGTCCTACCTCCCATACTAGGTTATGTCTACTATTCACCCATTGCATAAACCACTGCATCTGAGCTGCCAGATATTAAGCCTCGATGTCTGGAACTGCTAACCCTCCATCCGTGATAGAGTTCTGCAACTTAGCCAGTGCCAGTCTCCGGCGGATCAATCCCTGGATGAAAGCAATTAAGAGAGAACCTAGCTCCCTAAATACATTGTGAGGCACCAGTATCGGCAGGATAGCAAAAAAAAATAAAGAAGTATGGGAAGTGTCACAATCTTAGTGATTGCAAATTGGCCTGCTACTGAGATGGGCAGCGTCTTCCAGAAATCTATACCAGTCTGGAGGGACTGGGCATCTGTCCCCACATTCCCATCTAACAGGTCTCTGGTGTCATGGTATATCTTGACCCCCGGATACTGCAAGCAGGTGGGTTCCCACATCAATGCTCTCGGGCCATGGGTAGGGGTAAACCCACACTCGAAGGGAATAGCCTAGATTCCAACCGATTAACCCGCAATCCTGGCAGCGCTCCAAAGTGATCCAGCAACCCCATTTCCCCCTCCAACATTGTGGTGGTGTCATGGAGGAACAACGACAGATCGTCAGCTTACAACACAATGTAATGCATCAAGCCTCAGACCTCCAATCCTTAATAGGGGAGCCCATTCCTCGCACTGTATGCCAGGGGTTCCACTGCTAGCACAAAGAGCAGCGGGGACAGTGGGCATCCCTGTCTTGTGCCTCATCCCACCACATATTCCTCTGATATCACTCTGCCAGTTTTAACCCACTCTGTATGGATGGTGTACAATAGCTTGGACCAACTTATAGTGCCGTTCACCAAACCCATCTTCTCCATCACTTAATAGAGGAACCCCCATTTAAAACGATCAAAGGCTTTCATTATGCCCAAGGCATAGACCACCGCACCATCTATCAAAAGCATCATCCCCCATAAGTGCCAACAGTCGTCAGATGTTAAGCTCCATGTTATGGCCCGGAATAAATTCTGCCTGGTCTGTTTGCACTAGCTTAGTCATATAGGGTAGGAGCCGGGTAGCTGGTACCTGACTTTTAAGTTTATAATTAACATTAAGGGGCCGATTCCGATCTCGGTCGGAGGCGGACCCAATACCATTCGGTCGGGAAAAAAGCCATGCGAAAGCCTGTTTCCCGGCCGAACCGTACGCGGGTCCGGCCGAGCGAGTACGATGCGACCCGCCGACCGACTCGTCCGGGCGTCCCGACAACTCCGACCGACTCGCTCGGACTCGAACCGCTCCGACCGACTCGGTCGGACCCGATTCGCACCGCGCAATGGAGACGTTTTCCGGCCGGGTAAGTACGATGCGCACCTCGACCGCTCCGACCGACTCGCGCCGTCCGACTCGAACTCGCTGTCGGAGCCGTACTTTGGGGTCCGTGTCGGACCCCCTGTACGCGCACCCGTGCGAGGCGCACACAGGGGGGACCCAAGGGTCCCCCTACCTGTGCGTGTACGCCGCGAGGCGCTCGCGGCGTACTCGCTGTAGGGGCGCCCTTGTCCGCCTCGCACCCATTGAGGCAATGGGAGCCCGCGTACGCGTTGTACGCACCGGCTCCCATTGACTTCAATGGGAGTCCGACCGACTCGTGTCCGATAACATACGGACGCATCGTACTCGTTCGGTCGGACTGCACGGGTCCGATTCGGCCGGAAATCTCTCCCGGGTCCGGCTCGGTCGGAGAGATTTCCGGCCCGAATCGGAATCGACCCCTAAGTATTGATAATGGCCTATAGACCTTTCAATCATGGGGAGGTTGGCCAGGTTTCAACAGTGGGATTCCTAAGGCTACACATGTGGTAGCCTGTAGCAGGCCCAGGTCTCACACTGCGTTCAATCAATCAATCAGGGGAATTATAAGCGTGCTACTCACCTGTGAGGGTCTCAAGGCGCTGGGGGGATGGTATGCAGCTTCATTCAGTCAAAGAGCCAGGTCTTGAGTGTCTTCCTGAAGATGTTCAGGGAGGGGGCGCGTCTGATGTCGATCGGGAGCTCGTTCTAGGTCTTGGCCACGATGTGGGAGAAGGATCTTCTGCCTGTCCTGGCTCTACGGATGCGAGGGGTTTCAGCGAGGCGAAGTTTGGCGGATCGGAGCTTTCTCTTGGGTACGTGGAATGAGATTCTCTCGTTGAGGTATTAGGGCCCGGTGTTGTGGAGGCATTTGTAGGCGTGGGTGAGTATCTTGAAAGTAACTCTCTTCTCAACGGGGAGCCAGTGTAGATTCTGCAGGTGTTGGGTGATGTTTTCGTGTCAAGGGATGCTGAGGACGTGTCTGGCTGTGGTGTTCTGTACGGTCTGGAGCTTGCGGAGCAGAGACTTGTTGATCCCGGCGTAGAGGGTGTTCCCGTAGTCTAGTCTGCTGGTTATGAGTGTATGCGTGACGGCCTTCCTTGATTCGGGGGGGATCCATTTGAAGGTTTTTCAGAGGATGCGGAGGGTGTTGAAGCAGCTGGAGGCGACGGTGTCGACCTGTCGGGTCATGGAGAGGGAGGAGTCGAGTACGATGCTGAGGTTTTGGGCATGGGCCGTGGGGGTGGGAGGGCTGCCGAGGGCAGTGGGCCACCAGGTGTTGTCCCATGCAGAGGGGGAGGGTCTGAGGACGAGGACCTCTGTCTTCTCCGAGTTGAGCTTCAGGCAGCTGCTGCTCACCCAGGATGCAACGTCCTTCATTCCTTCCTGGAAATTGAGTCTGGTGGTGATAGGGTCCTTGGTGAGGGAGAGGATGAGCTGGGTGTCGTCGGCGTAGGATACTATGCTGAGTCCGTGCTGTCTGACGATGGTAGCGAGGGGGGCTATGTAGATGTTGAAAAGCGTGGGGCTGAGCGATGATCCTTGGGGTACTCTGCAGTTGATTTCCGTGGGTTCAGAGAGGAAGGGTGACAGTCTGATTCTTTGGGTTCTGTCGGTGAGGAACAAGTGGATCCAGTCGAGGGCGGTTCCTTGTATGCCGGCGTCGTGGAGTCTGGCGGTGAGTGTGCGGTGGGAGACGGTGTCGAACGCTGCAGAGAGGTCGAGTAGGATGAGGGCCACATTGTGTCCTTGGTCGAGGAGGATGCGGATGTCATCTGTAGCGGCGAGTAGAGCGGTCTCGGTGCTGTGGTTGTTGCAAAATCCGGATTGGGAGGGGTCGAGGATGGAGTTTTCTTTGATGAATTTGGTTAGTTGTGCATTGACGGTCTTCACCGTGACTTTGGCCGCGAAGGGGAGGAGGGAGATGGGTCAGTAGTTCTTGAGGTCCGTGGGATCTGCTGAGGGCTTCTTGAGCAGGGGTCTGACTTCTCCACATTTCCAGTCATCGGGAAAGATGCCGGTCTTGAAGGTGGCGTGGATGGTGCGTCGTAGTTCGGGAGCAATGGGGGTGGCGTCTCTGTGGAAGATGTGCGGAGGGCAGGGGTCTGTGGGGGCTCCTGAGTGGATGCCTTTCATGGCCGAAGTGGCGCCTTCGGAGGTGACTGGGTCCAGGAGGAGATGGTGATCTGGCTGGCGTTGCTGGAGAGGGAAGTGGTTTCAGAGTCTGGTGTCTGGCCGTTGAAGTTGTCGTAGAGGCCCTTGATTTTCAGATGGAAGTAGGATCCTAGCTTGTTGCAGAGGTCCTGGGAAGGGGTGATGTCCGTGGTTTTGCTGGGGGGCTTGGTGAATTCCTGGATGACGCTGAAGAGTTGCTAGGAGTTGCTGGAGTTGGCGAGGATCTTGTTTTGGATGAAGATCCTTTTTGTGGATCTGATGCATTGGTGGTATTCCATCATGGCGTTCTTGTAGGTGGTGCGATCTTCTGACATTTTGCTGTTTCTCCAGTTCTTCTCGAGACATCTGCAGGTGCATCTGGATTCTTGGAGGTCGGTGGCGAACCAGGTGGCCTTCCTTGGGCGCTGTCTGTCGGGGTACTTAGGGGTGCGAGCTTGTCTGCGCAGTTGGAGATCCATCTGTGGAGTTCTTTGGCTGCGACACCAGAACATGGGCTTCTATTGGAATTCTCCAGGGCATATTATCAAGCCCATTATCGCCGCTTTAGCGGCAGTTTTCTGCCGCTAAAGCGGCGATAATTTTAACACCGTTTCTTGATAATATGCCCCTAAGTTTCTCCACCTGACCCACCAGGATCTCCTTGGCCTCTAGTAGTGTTTGCTGTAGCACCGGTTTCCCAGGTCTCCGTCTTTCCAAATCCCTTAGTTGTGCCTTTTGGGCCTCCACCTCCCGTAGCAGAGTACACTGTACTCCTACCACCTCCGCTATACATCTCCCCCAGATCACCACTTTGAAGGCATGCCATTCGAGTTGTGTGGATGCTGTATCCCTGTTGATTTCAAAATACTGTCTAACACTTTCCTCAATTGAGTACCGAAGACTGGGTCCTCCAGTGCCTCTACCCTCAATCTCCACGTTGGTATGCAGAGTCATGTCAACTCCCAATTCAAATACAATAACACCAGATTATGATCTGCTATTGTTCATATTAAGCATGCAACATCATGTACTGCCCTGTGTACCCCAGAAGAGCAAAGGAAAGTGTTGAGGCATACATCTAGCTCACAAAGGCTCAAAAAATGGGATAGTCTCTAGTTGTTGTGTGAGTGCAGCGCCACATGTCCACCAAGCCCCATTGTAACTGCCATCCCCTACTTACGAGCCACACTACTAACCTGTGAGTCTCCCAGTGGTGGATGCGACCTATCCAATGCGGGGTCTGCAACACAATTGAAAGCAGCCCCAACTAGGGCACCAAAACCCGGTACAGCTCCCCCAAGAATCCCATCTGGTCTACATTTGGGGCATAGATGTTAGCTACCGCCAGGTCCGTCCCAGCCAGTCTCCCAATCACTACCACATAACATCCTGCTGGGTCTACAAGTTCCTCTGTCTTCTGAAAGGGGACCCCAGGGCACACCCAGATAAGAACCCCTTGCACGAAAGCCGAATATGTGGTGTAATAAGCTTAGCTTCGTCAACGTCTGTGGAGTGCTAATCCCTCTTTAGCAGTGAGATGTGTTTCCTGCAATAGGACCAAATGCACAACTCGCCTCCTAAGGAAGGAATATACTTTATACCAATTGGACATATTTTTCAGCCCCCGGACATTACAGGATAGCAACTTACATTTCAAGGAGGTAGCCATAAGCAATCTGTCATCTCTTCTCTGCAGGCCCTTGCCAGAGCTGTCACTGCCCTTACTCAAATGCTCCCAGAAAAAACATATTATCTCCATAAGGAAACAGCTAAAACAAAAACAAAAAACCCAACTCCCCAACCCCAGGATAAGAAGGTAACATCCCCCATTCAAAGTAGTATCTCAGCAACAACTACACACAAGCACAACACATGTGAAGCTCTTATTGGGGCGTGCACCATCATGGGTACTTCCCATCCAGCTCACTGTAGTCTTCATATACTTACAGCATAGGGGACTATACCCCTCTCCAGGGCCCCAGTGTCAGTAATCGTCCAATACCTCCCCACAACAACCCTACTCAGCCGTTTTGAATGACCCCATTAAAGAAAATCACCTGCCGCACAGGCATCATCAGTGGTAATACAGTATCTGAGCCTATCGTCGAGACCGACTCTTAAAGGTCCTTCTTCGTCCAGTCGATGGGGGCCTTGCCACCAACCCACTCATCATTGCCACCACCTCCACCGCTCTCAATAGTTCATGTTGGGCCTCAGACCTAGAGGGGACCACCCTGCAATGACTCCGCACTCTTCGTCTTGATTTGTTCTGAAATGATTTGCTACCCAAGGGAGCTGAGAGTTTGGTAGAGGGCGGGCGTTGATCTATCCACTCAGATACTTCCTGTGGGGAGTAAAAAAACTGCACCCCGTCTGTAGTAACCACCCATAACTTGGTAGGAAATAGAATCACATATTGAACCCCCAGTTGGTGGATGTGCCTCTCAGAGTCCAGGAAGGTGGTCCTCTTCTTCTGGACCTCACTTGTAAAGTGTGGAAAAATCATGAGCCTACTGTTCTCCACTTTCAGGTCCCCTCCCAATCTAGCTTGGTGCAGTATGTGGTCCTGATCTCTCTAATGAAGTAGCTTGGCCACCATAGGGCGAGGAGCTTCTCTAGATGGTGGCAGTTTTGCTGGAACTCTGTGTGCCCTCTCCAGAGCAAAGAAAAGGGAGAGACCATCAGGCACCACTTCCTCTCTCCTTTTTCTAAGAAGAGTAGAATGTCTGGCCCTTCAGCCCATTCTGCCAATCCGATCACATAGATATTGTTTCTCCAGGCCCTATTATCAGCGTCTTAGGCCCTATATTCCAATGTCTTGACCCTGCCCTCCATCGAGGCAAGGTGTTCCCTCAGGGATTCCATCTCTGGGGATAAATCATTCAGGGTTTGTGTTGTGGTCATAACCGATTCAGCCAGGCGCTGGTGGTCATCTCTAAGTATCCCCATATCTTCCACAATCATATCCATCTTAACCTCTAAAGATTCTCTGGAATCAGTGATTGCCTGCAATATGGCATCCAAGGTGGCCCCTGTGGTAGGCCCTGGAGGGGCAGCTGCAGCCTCGTCTCCTCCCTCCACATCACTGGGCCTCAAGGAGGATGGTGCCCGGGGGTCTATGTCTTTCTTCGAGGATTTTGCCCATGATAGCCCCCGACAGGAGGAAGACAAATTCAGCATCCTGCAAGAGCACCATCTTGAATTCTTTTAATAAACTTGTTACTCGTTGTGTCATGTGTTTGCGAAGTCACTTGTAGCCTCACCTGTTCCTCCTACATGGGTGCCACCCTCCTCATGTTGTATTAAATTGTGTCGACACTCATATTTACTTCCTCACAATCAAATCCATTTGCACATGGCACATATCTCTTACTATAAGGTTCATACGTCCAATCAAGGCATACTCACTACATAGCTTATATGCAATATTCATTGCTCACTCATAACATAACCCAATCCTAAACATGCTTATCTGCGGCAACAACTTCATATGCTCCTGTATGCAAGAGTGAATTTTAATTTATAAAAGCAACTGCAATCCAGACTATCCCATTATATTATTTTCCACTGTAACCAGGTGTTAGACGTGGCTTTTTCAGTGGGTTCGCCCTCAGACTTTTTGCTTTTGGCCTCCTGTTTTTGACTGGTTTTTGTTGGTTTTAGGATTCTGTTCACTTTACCACTGCCATTCAGTGCTAAAGTGCATATGCTCTCCATGTAAATTGTGTTTATGGATTTGTGTTTCCCTGATTGGCATATTTTATTTGCTAAGAAGTCCCTATTAATGTGCACAGGTGTGCCCAGGGCCTATAAATCAAATGCTACTAGCGGGCCTGCAGCACTGATTGTGCCATCCACACAAGTAGCCTTTCAAAAGGTTAACTGCCATGTCGACCTGGCAAGTGCACCCACTTGCCAGGCCCTTCCATTCCCTTTTCTTATATATCTATGTCACCCTTAAGGTAGGCCCAAGGTAGCCCCATGGGCAGGGTGCAGTTTATTTAAAATGTAGGACATCTGGTGGCATTTTTGCATGTCCTAATAGTGAAATACTGTGTATTTCGTTTTCACTGTTGAACGTCTCTCTCTCTGATAGGTTAACATGGGAGCTGCTTGGTAACGCCACTCTTGAAGAAGGCCACTCTTGACCCAACCTGCCCGGGTAGTTATCGGCCCATCTCTCTCCTACCCTACCCAGTGAAGATCCTCGAACGTCTGGTCAGCAAATCTCTGTCAGTATTCCTAGAACGTAACAACCGCCTGGCGGATGTACAATTTGGTTTCCGTCCAGAACATGGAACAGAGTCTGCTTTGGTGACCGTGATGGACGATCTTCGTCTGTTGGCAGACAAGGGACAATCGGCAATACTTATTTTGCTTGACCTGTCTGCCGCTTTCGACACGGTTAACCATGGCACTTTGCTGACCCGTTTAGAAGAGGTAGGAGTAGTGGGCACTGCCCTGGACTGGTTTCAATCCTATCTATCTGGCAGGTGTCAGGCAGTGGCTCTTCCACCGTTCCAATCAGCCTTCACTAACATCTGTCATGGGTTCCACAAGGATCTGCCATCAGCCCAATTGTATTTAACATCTACTTGAGCCCATTGATCAATACCATTCGGGCTCATAATGTGAAATTGGTAAACTATGCTGATGACACCCAGATCATTCTATCTCTTGATGGAACCCAACCTAATGTCTTGGAGGATTTTCATGCTTGCATGCACGACACTGCGCAGTGGTTACGAAATAATTCTCTACGATTTAATTCGGATAAGACCGAAATTTTACACTGTGCAGTTGGGAAGGTTCCTCTGCCTCTTCCTCACAATTTTTAGCCTCCTGGTACATCTACTCCCCTGGCGCCGTCTAAGACGGTGCGAAACTTGGGAGTCATGTTCAATGCCAACTTGTCACTGGAGACGCACGTGAATAAGACGGTGGGGTGCTGTTTTGGTCTTATTAGAGCATTTAGAAAGATCCTTCTGTTGCTTCCCATCTCGGTCAGATCCTTGATAGGACGAGGCGCTATTTTAAGCAGACTTGACTACTGCAACGCCTTACTGTTGAAGTCCCCAAATATCTGATTCAGCGACTGCAACGTGTTCAGAACACGGCAGCGAAATTAGCTCTGTCTAGACCACGAGGCTTTTCTGCCTCATTGTGTCTAGCTGAGCTACACTGGCTCCCGGTGCAGCAAAGAATATATTTCAAATCCCTATGTGTAGGGTTTAGGGCTCTGCATGGATTCGGCCCTAAGCCGCTACAGAAGAAACTGGTCTGGTATACTCCCACCCGGAGCCTCCGATCCTCTTCTGCCTGTCTGGCAAAGGTCTCCAGGTTCAACAGGGTAAGACTGGGAGGAAGAACTTTTAGTATTTCCACCGCGAAACTATGGAATGAACTGCCACTTGAAATCAGACAATGTAGTACCTTGTCCTTGTTTAGGAAAAGGATCAAAACGTGGCTGTTCCCCAGAAATTGATCCTGTCGTCTCTGAGTACTGCCCATTTTACGTTCTGTCCTCCTGCTTTACGTTGGTCTGTGTTCACATATCTTTAGCGCTAGGGTACCCGTAGGGTGTTTGTTGCGCTTTATAAATGATATATACAATACAATACAACACTTTACCAAGGTAGCTTGCCAGTGGGAGCTGATAGAAAAATGAAGTTTAGTATACCTGAACTCAGGATTTAAAGGTGCATCTTTTAGTAAAGATGATTTTTATATTATGTGTTTGAAAATACCACTTTTAGAAAATGGGTATTTTCTTGTCTAACCATCCTGTGTGTCTTTGCCTTTTGTGTATTCCCTGTCTGGGTTTAGAGTGACAGGAGCAGGAGATGTGCATTTACACTAAACAGACACAAGGGGGGTGGAGTTGAGGGTGTTCTGCCTTTTCTGGGTGACTCATAGCCAGGCCGAATAGACCTGGCTGCATTTAGAGTAGTGGGAGGAGTTGTCACTTGCACCTGAATGGACTGTGGCTGCCTCACACAAAGCTGTCCAAACCTCCTGTGGTAAACTTGGCCTGAGCCAGGCTGATCTGGTTTATGTGTGCCAGAAAAACTTTGTTTGTACCCACTTCAAAGGAAAATGTGGTATAAATATTGGGGCCCTGACCCCAGAACTTTAGAACTCTTTTGGATAAAGGAACCTGCCAAGAAGAAGAGCTGGAGAAGCTGTGAGCGGAGACTACCACTTTGCTGTGTGCTTTGCTGTGTTGGCCTGCAGTAGCTGCTTCTGTCTTGGGCAGAGAAAGGACTGCACTGAACATTCTGCAATCTTCTTTCTAAGTGTCTCCAAGGCCTTGAGATAGAGCTTGCCCCCTGTTCAAGAAGTCTCAGGAACAACAAAGACTTCAATTTCATCTGCTACCAGCACTGGGAACTGTGTGTTTGTGCTGCAACAGAAGAAAAAGCAACCTGACGCCATCAACGATGCCGCTGCTGGCTCCACGACTCAAAAGCAATGCAGAGGGCACCACTGCACTTCGCACTGCAACCCTGTCCTCAACTACAATGCCATTAGATGCCACCACCGAGGCGCTGCTTGCACCGTGACCTGTGGGCACCGCACTCCGCACCGCCTCGCTTCACACTGCCACCCTGGTATCCCTGACGACGACGCAACGCCATCATCGATGCCGCTGCCTGCACCGTGACCTGTGGACCCAGCTTGTGGAGAACTCGGAGCACCGTCCCGCTTCACACCGCAGCCCTGGTCTCACCGCCGCTCCAAGCTGACATCGATGCCGCTGCCTGCACCGTGTTTTTGGGGCACCGCTTGTAAGTTACACGATGCACCGCCCCTTCCCACACCGCAACCTTGCCCCACCGACATCGGCGCCATTGACTGCAGGTCGACTCCAGGTCGCTCCATAAGCATGTTGCCAACGTAAACCTTATATCACAACCTGTTGTGGATTTTACATCACTTACAGTACAGACTCAGGGCCCGATTCTGATGCGGGTTGGAAAAGCTTCCCGACCAAGGGCCTGATTCTGATGCGGTTAAGAAGGCCTCCTAACGGCATTTGCTCCTTCCAAATCGGATCGGGAACGTGTCTTCCCGACCGAGGGCCCAATTCTGATGCGGTTAGGAACAAATGTTCCCATTGAAGTCAATGGGAGTTCAACCAAATCGTATCTGGAAGCATCCGGATGCATCCTACTCCGCCGGTCAGACTTTCCCGATCCGAGTGGGTCGGACACCATTTCCCAACCGATTCGGTCGGGAAGCTTTTCCAACCCGCATCAGAATCGGCCCCTAAATGTCAAACATTGATAATCAACTTCAGAGTGTGCAATGCCATCGATATTCAACAGTGCATTAAATGTTAGAGCCTAGTCTCCTAAAAAGTACTGTAACTCGGTCTGTATTCAAACCCAACTCAACTGCTTTTAATTTTATAATCAATCAAGCTTCCAACCTCCATAAGCTTAGTTCTGAATCTCCTCTTTCGGGTCTATGTGTAACATGTCAATTCTATGAAATCGAAATACCAGATAGGGTTTGCTTTGTTTACATACTGTCATATGTACCACTAAAGTGTCTTTTGAATCCCCAGTTTTTACTGCTCTTAAGTGTTCTATCACTCTTTCTCTTACGGGCCTGATGGTACAAATCATGCCACACAAGCATACTAGTACAAACCCCACATACCTAGTCTGACATGTAATATTTATCCTGATTTTGAATTCCACACTCCCAATGCATTTAAATGCCATCTCATCGTTCATGGCATATACGCACACACCACACTGTCCACATTTATCAAATCCCTCACTGGTCATACTCAACCAAACTGCCAGCAATATTGTAGCCTGGTATCTTAGGCTAAAAATAATCTTAGGTGTTCTACCTTTAAGAAATATTACATTAAGGTGTTCCCCAATGTGCTCTCTAATAGTTTCATCTTGCAAAAGTAAATGTCGGTGCCTATTCATATTCTACTCAATTCTACACATTCTACCAAATGTAGTGATAAATTTTATTATATCCTTACTTTTCTTTTTTTATATTCTTGCAGCTCCTAAGTGTATACGCACAGTCAATAGCAAGAGCCTTCTCCCTGCTCTCTCTAATAAATCATAATTATAACCACTCAACAGGAATCTATGTTCCATATCAACAATATCATCGCTGCAATTTATCCTTGCTCGTATAATTTCCCCTAGAGGAATATCTCTGGATTGTAGGAGATCTTTTTTTCGGAACATTCTACTGTGCAATTTCCCTTCTTTCATGTATAAATAAATGTCCATAAAGGGGATCTTTTCCCTACTGTAAAGTGAGGGTAAATTTCATGTTGTGCTCATTTTTATTCATGTATTGAAAGAAATGTACAAGTTCCTCTTCATTGCCTATCCAAATACATAGAACATTATCTATGAACCTACACCAATATTAAATATTCCCGATCCATTTGGACCCACCTGAATGATTGCCCATGAAATGTAAAGGTTCTTTGTTTTGCTAAAAAGGTGGAAAAAATAGTATTGTACTACATGATTTCTAGCCGTTATGAAGTCGATGGACGAGACACGCTTTGGCTAGAACATGATTGATTGAAATTGAACAACTGAATGGCTAAGAGCAAGATCATTGAATAAAGAAGACCTTGAATAATTTTTGGACTTTAGGTTAGAGTTGGATATCTCCTTTCAAGATATAATAGTGTGTTGGAGGGAAACAGTTATAGGTAGAATTTATGTGGGCCTTTGGAGAGTTGGGTAGCCACTTTGTCCTCCCTCTTGGAGTACCATCTAAGAGAATATGCATTTTTTAATTTATTACTTTCCCCTTTTCCTCATTATCATGTTCTGAGAAGGTTCTGTTTTGCAAGCAATATTTGTCTTGATTTCCTAGAATAAACATTCCAGCACAAAAGGTAGAGAAGAAGCATTGTGTTCTTTTTCTTGTCATTTTATTATCCTTTATAATGTTTCTGAGGTACTCATTGTAAAGGGTAGAGGGAGTAGGTTCATATGAATTTTCCTTGAGATTTTTTAGTTTGTCTGTAAGAGTATTCTGTATATGATAGAGGTTATATATTTGTGATTTAGTTTAAATAGTCTTGTGGGATTACATTTGATGTCTTGTTTACAAATATTTTCATAATTAGTGTGAAAATGTTCCAGAGGTGGTCTTGCCTATTAGCCTGGATTGAGGGTTGACATCTCTTTGTGTATGGTGAGGTGCAGAATAGACCTGGTTTCGTGTTTGAGTAGATTGGAATGTTAAATTGCATTCTCAATAGGATCCCTGACAATCTGGTTATTCGACAATAAGTGAAATTCTCATGAAACTTTTTTTCCAAAGATCTTTGGCTTCTAGACATTTAACCAGCAAAGCATTTTCAGAGTTTCATCTCCAGCAGCCTCAGCTGTTTAAAAGATTCAGCATGAACATTTCCAGTACATTATATATTCCGAAAACTATTTGTTGTTTTCTGAAGACAGTTTAAAGAAAATAACTGTTCTTGGAAATACATTTAGGATTACACTAACCAATTATTTTTCCCAATACTGTTACATTGTTTGCAGTTTTCATATAATACGTTCTGTAACATAACACATTTGCACATTTTGGTACCGAGGCCTTATCCAATAGTGTAGAAGTCGTAGGAGATGATGGTTGGCTCTGTTGGATATAATCAAAAGTAGCAGCGGTTTTATGATTGATTGTATTTTCAAATAACGTCATCATAGTTCTTTAAATATTCATGGTGTGTTTGTAGTTTCCAGAAGACTATAAAGACAAAAGCATGCAGAAGCTGACCCTGAGGATAAATCCTGTGTTATATCAAGGAAAACCATCATATACTTTCCCTTAGAACTGTAATGCCTGAATTATTCCATGACATAGAAATGACAGTCAACCTAAAATCTGCCCTTGAGAACAACAAAGATAAAATAGCACTAATCTTGCTCACGGCGTTTAGTAAACATGACCTCGATTTCAATCCATATGCAGTTAACAAACGTTCTAATGGTAGTCGAGATACCTTTGTTTAACAATATATCCTCTGTTCAAACTATAAATGCCTTTGAAACACAGTGGATGGCAAGAACTTTCATGATTTCAAAATTCATGCTACTTAAGAAACGGAAAACAACATTGAAAAGGTCCCCTCTAATTGGTTAAGGCAGATGTCTTATACGGTGCTCCTAGAAGAATTTTTTTTGTTTTAACAACAAATAAAACATGTTTATGAACATGTGGAAAACATTTTGGTGAATAGTAATTGTAATTACTCTGAATTTGCAATGTGGTGTTGTGTAATAATTACATTTTTCTATTGTTGTGCTTAATGCTTCTGACAATTTTCCTCATTTTGGGGCATATGTACAAGACAATGTCGCAGAGCTGTGCTGCGGCAAATTTTGCAGCGCAGCACACATAGAAGTAGCAAATTGCCGTTACTTAATGATTGTTTGTGCACATGAAGGGACACCTTTATGCACAAAAACAATCAATGGCGTTTTGCTCTTTCTATGTGTGCTGCAGAATGAAGCGCACATAGAAAGAGCTTAGTATTTTTTCTCGTTGCACCATTCTAACACCTGCTATTGCATGGCGCTAGTTATTGGTGCTGTCTCAAAAAGCAATGGGTGTTGTGTGTTGCGAGCCTTTTTCACGCAGATACCTGCGTGAAAGTGTACCCTAATTATAAAGCAGCGTTAAGCCACACAAAAAATGGCTTAACGCCATTTTGTAAGTATGGAGCAGGGTATTGCGCCACCGGAACATCGGTGAAAGTGACGTTCCAGTGATGCAATTCCCTTGTATATATGCCCCTTTATATCTTGTCAAGTGTGTTGTGTTTATTTATGTATGGTAATTTATCAAGAACCTTTGTTCTCGCACTTCTAGCTTGACCATTGTTAGACCTGTCATCCTTAGGGTGGTCTTCCCCCAACTCTTTGCCTTTTGACTCCCACTTTTTGCTGTACCTTTCGTTGGCCTCATGACTCTAGGCAGTTTACCACTGCTAGCCAGTGCTAAAGTGCATTTGCTTTTCCCCTAAAACATGGTGACATTGGTATATACCTGACTGCCATATTTAGTTTACATATAAGTCCCTTGTAAAGTGGTATACAATATACTCAGGGCCTGTAGCCTAATGATACTGGTGGGCCTGCAGCACTGGTTGTGCCACCCACACAAGTAGCCTTTCAAACCTGTCTCAGGCCTATGCCATTGCAGGGCCTCTGTGCGTAATTTACTGTCACTCAGACATGGCATTTAAAACCACTTGCCAAGCCTTAAACTCCCCTTTTTACTACACATAAGTCATCCCTAAGGTAGGCCCTAAGTGACCCCAAGGGTAGGGTGCGGTGTAGCTAAAAGGCAGGACCTGTACCCTTACGTTTTGTATGTCGTGGAAGTGACAAACCGCTACATTTGTTTTTCACTGCTGTAAGGCTTACTCCTTCTATAGTCCAGCATTGGAAATTCCCTTGTATACTTTGAAGTGGTAATTCCCGATCAGAAAGGAGTAGCTTTATTATGTTTGGTATGGTTGAAATATTAGTGATAAATCCCCTTTAATGGTAAAGTTGGATCTAACACTATTATTTTAGAAATGCCACTTTTAGAAAGTGGACACCTCTGCTCTTCACTTTGCTCTGTGTGCCTTCCAGCCTGTCTCCAATCCATGTCTGACCTGGGTGACAGCTGCACTTTGTGCATACCCTCTAGACAGCCACCACACCCTGTCACACAATATAATTAGGAAATATGTTATTAAAAATATGGAATATAATTTGAAATTATTTATATTAAAAAATGATTTGAGAAAAAAACTTTGTTTTAAAAAATATATATTTTTACATTGTATACAAATTATTTAATTTAAATTTTTGTGGATGGACAAAAATTTAAAAATAAAAACATATATTATGTGTTTATAGTGGATATCTTTAAATAAGTATTATTAAAAATAAGGGGCCTATTAGGATGGCGGGCGGACTTTCGTCCACCCGCCACCCTAGCGGTGCTGGGACCGGCCGCCAGTGGTGCGGCGGTCCCGCACCGGCGATTAGGATGCCACCGTGGCGGTGCCGTCCTCCATTCCCAGCATTGTGGTGAGCGGTGCTCACAGCACCGCCCGCCACAATGCTGGGAATGCACTGTGTGCATTGTCATGCACAAGGTGACAGGCACCGCAAGGTGCCTGCCACCATGTCCATGACAATGCAGGGGGTACCATAGGTACCCCCATGTGCACCCCCACCCCCAACATCTTGGGGCCCGCAACGGCCCCCGAAAGTGGAATCCGCCTGGCTTTCCATGGCGGAGTCACCGCCATGGAAAGCCCTGCACCGCCGCCCATCGTAATATGGATGGCGGTGCCGTCAAGGCACCGCCACCATATTATAGGCCTTTTCCGCCCGGTAGGCAATCGTGACGATTGCCTACTGGTGGAAAACTGGCGGACGGTCTTTCCGTCCGCGTAGGTCCCCACCGCCATCGTAATATGGCAATGGGGAAATGTGAAGCGGGCGGTGGAAAATAGCGGGCGTATTGCCACCGCCATACGGGCGGTGGCGATCCGCCCGCTATCATAATGACCCCCTAAGTGTTTCTTATTACATATAAATATTCAATTATTAATTACTGTTATTTAAAATTTAAAAGAAAAATATTATATATTAATAAATACATGTTAAACATATATTTAGATATTTAATATATATAAAAGTTTGAAAATGAATTATTATTAATTAATGTTTTAAATATTAAATATATAATTGAGTATTATGTATAGTAATTAGAAAATGTAATATTTATATATGAAAATATATAAAAAGTTAATAAATAGTATATTTAAGAATCTTTTGAATATTATCTTATTATATTTATATGTTTTATTATTTTTAAGTAATACAAATATATAGTTTAATTAATTGTTGTAGTAAATATTAAAGAAACTTTTGTATATGTACAGCCTAGTTAGTGTTGTTATATTAATTGTATTAGTAAAATTAATTTAGATATGTTTAGTGTCCAGCACTTAATATGAGTTTATAGTAACTGATGTGGGAATAGTAAATTAATTAAGTTCAGTGTCCAGCACCTACTCTGAGTTAATACTAACTGGAGTAGGAATAGTAAATTAATTAAGTTTAGTGTCCAGCACCTACCCTGACTTACTACTAACTGGAGTGGGACTAATTAATTAATTAAGTTTAGTGTCCAGCACCTTACCTGACTTAATGCTAACTGGAGTGGGAATAGTAAATTAATTAACTTTAGTGTCCAGCACCGAACCTAAATTAATATTAACTGGAGTGGGAATAGTAAATTAATTAAGTTGAGTGTCCAGAACCTATCCTGACTTAACACTAACTGGAGTGGGAATAGTAAATTAATTAAGTTGAGTGTCCTGCACCTAAACTGACTTAATACTAACTGGAGTGGGAATAGTAAATTAATTAAGTTTAGTGTCCAGCACATACCCTGACTTAATACTAACTGGAGTGGGAATCGTAAATTAATTAAGTTTAGTGTCCAGCACCTACACTGAATTAATACTAACTGGAGTGGGAATAGTAAATTAATTAATTTCAGTGTCCAGCACCTACCCTGACCTTATAGTAAGTGTAGTGGGAATAATTAATTAATTACGTTTAGTGTGCAGCACCTACCCTGACTTAATACTAACTGGAGTGGGAATACTAAAATAATTAAGTTCAGTGTCCAGCACATACCCTGACTAAATACTAACTGGAGTGGGAATAGTAAATTCATTAAGTTTAGTGTCCAGCACCTACTCTAAATTAATTCTAACTGAGTGGGAATAGTAAATTAATTAATTTTAGTATCCAGCACCTATCTTGACTTTATAGCAAGTTGAGTGGGAATAGTAAATTAATTAAATTTAGTGTCCAGCACCTACCCAGACTTAGGGGCCGATTCCGATTTCGTCTGGAAGGGAACCGAACGATGGTCGGAGCCCTTCCGACCGAATCGGAACGTGCCGGGCCGGGATTTCTTCCGACCGAGCCATTCCGATGGGCTCGGTCGGAAGGAATCCGACTCGGATTTCTCGGATGGCTTACGACGGGCTCGGAGAGCCCGTCCGCCATCCGGGGAATCCTTCAGTACTCCCCCGGCCGCCTCGTCACGACCGAGGGAGTACGATGGCAGTATTTCACTGCCTTTTCGTGCCGGTCTTTCCGGCATGAAAAGGCAGTCGGTAACTGTCTTTGGGGGCCCCCAGTAGGGCCCCCATGGGTTCGAGCCCGCCGAATGGCGGCCTGGGGGCACCATAGGTGCCCCTCTGTTGATCCCTGCACCCGGTGGCAGGCACCTTGGGGTGCCAGCCACAGGGTGCAGGGATGAACTGCACCCCTGCTTTTCACAATGCAAGCATGCATTCCGCTCGGAATGCATGCTCCCATTGTGAAGTATACAAGTGCGACCGAACAGGGTTCGGTCGTATCGTACTTGCAGTGCCGTAACCGACGACAGCAGGTCGGTCGGTTATGGCTCCTGGACGATGTCGGACGGACCTGAGTCCGTCCGACATCGGAATCGGCCCCTCAATGCTAACTGGAGTGGGAATAGTAAATTAATTAAGTTTAGTGTCCAGCACCTACCCTGACTTAATACTAACTGGAGTGGGAATAGTAAATAAATTAAGTTGAGTGTCCAACACCTACCCTGACTTAATAGTAATTGGAGTGGGAGTAGTAAATTAATTATCTTTAGTGTTCTACACCTACCCTGAATTAATTCTAACTGGAGTGGGAATAGTAAATTAATTAAGTTTAGTGTCCAGCACCTACATTGACTTTATATTAACTGGAGTGGGAATAGTAAATTAATTAAGGTGAGTGTCCAGCACCTACCCTGACTTAATACTAACTGAGAGGGAATAGTAAATTAATTAATTTTAGTGTCCAGCACCTACCCTGACTTTATAGTAAGTGTAGTGGGAATAATTAATTAATTAGGTTCAGTGTCCAGCACATACCCTGACTTAATACTAACTGGAGTGGGAATAGTAAATTAATTAAGTTTAGTGTCCAGCACCTATTCTAAATTAATACTAACTGGAGTGGGAATAGTAAATTAATTAAGTTTAGTGTCCAGCACCTACACTGACTTAATGCTAACTGCAGTAGGAATAGTACATTAATTAAGTTTAGTGTCCAGCACCTACCCTGACTTAATACTAACTGGAGTGGGAATAGTAAATAATTAAGTTGAGTATCCAACACCTACCCTGACTTAATAGTAACTGGAGTGGGAGTAGTAAATTAATTAACTTTAGTGTTCAGCACCTACCCTTACTTAATTCTAACTGGGATGGGAATAGTAAATTAATTAAGTTTAGTGTCCAGCACCTACATTGACTTTATACTAACTGGAGTGGGAATAGTAAATTAATTAAGGTGAGTGTCCAGCACCTACCCTGAATTAATACTAACTGGAGAGGGAATAGTAAATTAATTAAGTTGAGTGTCCAGCACCTACACTGACTTTATACTAACTGGAGTGGGAATAGTAACTTAATTAAGTTTAGTATCCAGCACCTACATTGACTTTATACTAACTGGAGTGGGAATAGTACATCAATTAAGGTGAGTGTCCAGCACCTACCCTGACTTAATACTAACTGGAGAGGGAATAGTAAATTAATTAAGTTGAGTGTCCAGCCCCTACCCTGATTTTATACTAACTGGAGTGGGAATAGTAAATTAATTAAGTTTAGTGTCCAGCAACTACCATATTTTAATAGTAAGTGTAGTGGGAATAGTAAATTATATATATGTATAGATTTGTAACATAAAAAAATTAATACAGTGTGTAGCAGTAATGAGTATTAATTATAACATAGTTAAAAATGAAAATTAATAACATTATATATATTTAAGTAAAACATATTATTTTATACAGTACAGTTAATAAAAACATATTTTTTATATTAAATACAAAATTAATAAAATGATACACAAAAGAACAGACATTTTCTTTTTTTTATATATATATTTATTATCAATGATTTAGTAATGAATAATAAAAAAAAATGTATTGAGTGTATATAATTTAAATTAGGACACATGGAGAGAAAACAAAATTATTTATTTAACAGACAAAATATTTGGTACATGTGTATAGTTTTACATATAATAATTATGTATAGAAATGTTTTTAACATTGGTTAAATCTTTTTATACAGTTATGTAAACTTAGGGGCCTATTACGATCGCGGTCGGAAAACCTCCCCGACCACCATGGTAGCGGGAAAAGACCACCCGCATGGACTGCGACATCACCGCCGGTCGAATTACGATGACCCGCGCTCGAAATCCGACCGCGGCAGTTGGATCGCGGGCCTTAACAATGCGGCGGTTGCTGCTGCCCGCAGCACCGCCGCGATGCCGAAAGGAGCATGTCCTGAATTCCCCTGCACTGCGTGGCAGGCACTGCACAGTGCCTGCCACCTGGTACAGGGAAATGTAGGGGGGGACCATGGGTACCCCCCCAACACATTGGGGGCCTACAACGGGCCCCCGGAAGACAAACTCCGCATGCCTTTCCATGGCGGTTTGACCGCTGAGGAAAGGCTGGCTACCGCCGGCATCATAATCCTGCCGGCAGAGCCTGCTCTGCACCGCCACCATTATCCCGGTCCTGCTCCATCCGCCAGGCAGGAGTGCGGATGGCAACTGGTGGAAAAGCGGCAGTCGGAATTTCCCACTGCCGCGGTCACCACTGCCATCCTAATTTGACCGGCGGTTTTCTTGGTTGCGATCGCAGTTGGATGTCCACCGCTGGTCCGGCGGGCGCCACCGCCGGCCCATGGTGGGCATCCGACCGCCATCCTAATAGACCCCTTAGTAACATGAAATAATGTAGTTTTACATTTGCTTACAACATTTGCGTAAAAATATATTTTTTAATAACAGTTGTACACATTTAACATGTATTTGGATTATTTATTACTTGGTTACATACACTGTACATTTTCAATGATAATATTGTTTTCACACTTTTTAAATACATTTTGAGTTTTTAAGTTTGTAATATTTTTTAACTAATACTAATACTTTTTAATTAATATTATTAATATATAAAAATATTAATATTATTAATTATTTCATTGTTTAATTTGTATGCATTTTTTATTATAATGTATACAGTTTTCAAACATTTCATACATTTATTACAAGTTTTTAATTATTATTGTACACAACTTTTATCTATATGGAATTATAATAATAATTATTATATGTTTAATATTATTTATTATTATAATTTTACAATGCAGGAAAAGAGCTAAATAAATTTAAACATATAAGTTATAAATTGTTGTATTTTTATTAAACATTTTTGTAATTTATTAATCATGTATTAAAATGTTTTTAAATAAAACAGTTTGATTGGTAATGTTTAAAGCTGCCATATTTGTTTGCTGCTTGTATTTTATAACGGCTCGCGTTTGTTTTGGGTTATTTCGGAGGGGACAAGCTCGCGGTTGGGAGCTGCGTCGGATCGAGGAAGGTAAGTTTAATTTTCTTTATTTAAACTATACTTTTGTTTTAATATGAAGGTAGTTAGGTTGTAGTGAGTGTGTGTAGTGTTAGGTTTTTGGTGTTGTAGTGCTTTTTATGTGTTAGTTTGTATTTAGCCGTTTAACTACCGTTAGTTTTTGAGGCCTAGGTTCGAAAACTTTATATACGTTAGAATATGTGTGAATATGGTGTGAGTAATGTTTGTAATAGTATTATGTTGTATTTAAACAGAGAGAGACCCCTTGTCAGCAACCAAGAGAGTGGAGTACTATCAGTACCAAAAAACAAGTTGTCCCTTGATTCACTCAATCAACACGAACACCCTATGAATAGTGGAGTTCTCAATTCATAAAAAGCACATAGATAAACTTTAAAAAAATGTTTTACTCAAAATCCCTGAAACACTCAAACAATGATCCCACTATAACATACAGTGCAAAAAGGTCAATTTATTTCTTTAGTACATGTAAATATTATTAAAACACAATTTATATAATAAAACACCTATAATAAAATACAATGCATCAGTTCAACATAAATTAAAAACAATATAATTCATCAAGTCAGGACATAACATAACATCTTATAACACTTTTACCACAGAGAACCCTAAAAATAGGGAAAAGAACAATGATAGACAGTGTACTTTGTCTTTTAGCTCAACAATTCCCTAGGAATAATTTTTAGCAAGATTAGCCTGGATACATGTACTCTATTTTGTATCTACAGGTCCAACTTGTCCTCGGGATAATGTACAGAAATGCGTTGACGCCTTTCGATGGGTATCTGATTATTCCATCTTTACCAAGACAGTCATTACGTTCACTTTTCTTTTTGGTATATTTGATTGTTATACCCTGAATGAAAGAGAGTTGATGTTTGCACTTATTCTTATACTTCTTTTGCAGATTCGAAGAATGGTCTATTAATGGACCCCTTCTTAACTTGACTTGAATAATCCCCGTTTCCCAACTGCCATATGTTCTTGAACGGTTCCAAAAGGAGGAAGTAAGATGGGGAATCCATGAGCGAATAAGTGTGACGTAAGCGCATCGGTAGGTGAGGAGGTGTATGGACCTAAGCCCCTCTACCTTGGACTACATATGTGAATTTTTGGACACAGAACTAGAAATCTGGGGTTCCGGATTGAACCGTTCAAGAATATATGGCAGTTGGGAAACGGGGATTATTCAAGTCAAGTTAAGAAGGTCACTTTTCCGCCGGTCGGAATTGGCCCCTAATATGGTGGCGGTAGGATGGTGTGTTGTGAAGGCTTTTCCATGGCGGCGATGGAAAGGCTGGCAGGGATGTTCTTTGGGGGCCCTATGTGGGGGGTGCACTTGGGGGGTACCCATGGTACGCCCCTCCATTTGCATACACAAGGTGGCAGGCACCGCGCGGTGCCTGCCACGTTGTGCATGCAAAAGCACAACATGCCATTTTGGCATTGCGGCGGGTGCTGCTGTAAGCAGCACCCGCCGCAATGTCAAATATGCAGGATGCACCCGCCAGGGTGGCGGTCACATCCTAATTAGCGGTGCGGGACTGCCGCACATCTGGCGGCCGGTCCCAACACTTCGAGGATGGCGGGCGGACTCAGGTCCGCCCGCCATCCTAATAGGCCCCTTTTTCGGGTTTCTTATGGTTTATCGTTTGTGGACTTACGGACGGAGGATTAATTTTTGAACCATTGGATTTTTCCATTTTTTGGGGGTCTTTTTTTGTTCTATTGGTGTTATGAGATACATGGATTGCTTTAGAAGAGTTGGGATTTCCTTTCGACTGCTATGGAAACGGTAAGTTATTTTAATTATTTATTGTGGGAGGGAATTGCTAATAAAGTTTGTGTTATTCTGGTTTATATTTCCATATATATAATTAATATGTCTATATATATATTTTTGATTTTAATTAAAAAATATTAGACAAATTAATTATTTTTGTGGAAATATAAAAATTATATGTATCTATTTAAATTGATTTTAGAGAAAAGTGTTATTTTTTTATGGATTTATATTTTATAGTAGGGTTTTGGCAATTATTTCTAGGTATTCTAGGCCTCTTGTTGTTGGATACAGTCTGACTTGATGTTGTAAGTATTCAAACATTTGTTTAGTTTGTTTAGATAGTTTGGGCCGTATTTGTGTTATAGATTGCTCCATTCTTAGCTGTTGGTAGCTCTGTTCTTTTTGGAGGGATAGTAGGAGTTTGTGTAGAATAGGTGGACCTCGGCCTGTTGTTGCTTGGAAGGCATTATGCCAACCTTCAACAGCATTGTTTGTTTTTGCCTCTTGGTTTAGTGTGCTAAGGTATACATTCCACCATGGGATTTGGTATTTAGGTTGCCTTCTATGTCCTGATCTATGGATTCTTCCCACCCAGGTATCTTCAAAATAGTCTAGGAGGGGACTTAAGTTTTGTTCGTTTTGTTGGTAGTAAGGACTTTCTATCAATAGGTTGTAATGTTCAGCTATGTCAGTCACTGGGACGTAGGCCAGTGCTATAAGTTTTTTTATTTGATATGCAAAGGAGCTATTTGTCGCATATTCAACACTTAGGGGGTTATTAGGATGGCGGGCGGACTTTAGTCCGCCTGCCACCCTAGCGGTAATGGGACCGCCCGCCTGCCATGTGGTGGTCCCGCCACCCCAATTATGATGCGACTGCCACCGCGGCGTCGCATCTGGCATTCTAACATTGCGGCGGGTGCTGCTGGCTGCAGCATCCGCTGCAATGGTAGAATGTCATGTTGTGCATTGCCATGCACAACGTGGCAGGCACCGCGCGGTGTCTGCCACCTTGTGCATGGCAATGTAGGGGTACCATAGGTACCCCTCAAGTGCAGCCCCCCACCCCCCACCCCCCACTGGGGCCCGCAACGGGTCCCCAAAGCAAACCTCGCCAGCCTTTCCATGGCGGCATCGCCGTTATGGAAAGGCCGGGAACACCACACATCATAATATGGATGCCTAGCAGGCACCGCCACCATATATGTGCCCCAGCTCCGCCCGGCTGGCAATCGTAACAATTGCCGACCGGCGGAAAAGCGGCGAACGGACTTTCCGTCTGCCGCGTTACCCACCGCCAATTAAATCTGGCGGTGGTTAAATCAGGTTACGATGGCGTAACAGTCACCACCGCCGATCGTTACGCCATCGTAATGACCCCCTTAGGGTTGATTTTTGAAGGTGTCTCCATATACAGTGATGAAAATGATAGTAGCAACCCTGAATTGATGTGTGTGGGTAGGATTTTAGAATTGCATTTATCATTGCCTGCTCAAAATCAATGATTATTTTTTGGGGAAAATAATTATTGGTTTCTTGTTTTATTTTAGATAGTACTTCCATATAGGTGGAGTTTTCTTTATTTTGTAGTAAGGCATAGATAAAAGGGATGTTAGTGGTTTGATATAGGGCATGGACAGTATATAATTGATAGAATGGTTTGGGACATATTTTAAAAGTCCCATCCATCATCCATGTTTCTTACTGTTGGAGTTTTACTAAATTATTGGCTGTTGCAAACATAATTATTCTTTTATCTTTAGATTTGTTGTCATAAAGAACAAATGGTTCTTCGTTATGTGTTATAGATAGTTCTGGGGGAATTTCTACCTCTACCAATGTTTTTGGGGCAGGTGTGGTGGTGGTTGTGGCTTTTTTTGTTCGAGCTATAGTTCTTTTTAAGGAAGAAATAGAGGGCATTTGGCCAGTAGCATGTTGGGGTACTCTGGGCAGCAGGTCCTTAAGTATTTGAGTGGTAGATTTCTTTGAGCTAGTGCTGGCTTCTTTGATGTTGTCTAGGGCATTCCTAACCTCTATTTCAGTAACATTCGGGGGTGGTTATGCTCCTTTACATACATAACAGTTGTTTCTCTAGTTGTAGCCCTCCCATAACACTTATTAGAATAGTATTTGCTACATTTCCAGTTTGCTTTCAGTCCACTTTGCTTTTCTTGGGTATACACATACCCCATGTAACATAGCAAAAACTTTCCTTTCTGGGAAGTGATAAATTGGGTGCCTTCAGTCATTGTGATGTTTTAAATGCTAAGAAAAATGTATATAAAAATTAATAAAATGAATTATGTACTGGTTTTTAATTAGTACATACACATTGTTATTAATATACTTACAATGTTGATTTTGATGTTGTTTTTAATGCTGATGTCCTTTGTTGTTTGATTTCTGTTATGTTGCTGATGTTTCTGTTTGTAAAGTAAAAGATATTTTCACTGACTTTGTTCAATTGTGCATGAGGTGGGGTGGGGGTTTGGGATAAAGTTGGGGTTTGGGTGGCTGTTTTAGGTCATCTTTAAAATGAATTTTGTTTTATACTTACTTTATTTGTTAGACGATTTTTGAAACAGTTCTATAGTTGTTTTGATGCTTTGAGAATTATCTGTAAAGGAGATATAGAATGAAAAAATATATAGATTAATTATTTAGGCATGATAAACAGTAGTTTATGAAGGTTAGTAGTACTGTTAGATTATAAATAGCATTTAACTTACTTTCTGAAGTAGAAAGTAGATTTTGTTTCAATAAAGTCCTGAGTTCTGGCAGTAATCCGGCAGAGTTTCGTCGTCTTGTTTATTTTTGGTTTGAGGTGTAAAATAATGATAAATTTTTGGTTTTTTATATAGTGTTTAATTAATTGTTTGTTTAATGTTATTGGTTGTTTTTAATATTGTGTGTATTTGATTGGTTGATATTTATTGTATTAATTGTTTTGGTTGTTGTTTTCCATATATGGAAAACGATAATTAAGATTCCGTTAGTGCTTTTTTTTTTAACACAGCTTTAATTATTTATATATGTATTATATTGTATGTGATGTAAAATAATGTATGCAGATTATTTAAATATAAGATTTAAAGAGTTATTAATAGTGTATTTATGATATTATGTATTATTATATGTTTTAGTCTTTTTAAAATTGATTGTATTTGATTTATTTTGTATCCAGTGTATGTTTATTGTTTGAAATGTATTTTTGGTGTTCAGTTTTGTTGGTTTTATCGGTTTTTAAGATGTTGATATTTTTTTTAAACGATAATATTGCTGTCTATATTTTTGTTATCAATATTTTTGACATGTATTTTTTTAATTAATATCCGATATTTTAAATTACGATATTTTTGAGTTCGATAATACTGTTATCGATATTAATGTTTGTCGATATTTTGGTGTCGATATTGTGTCTATCGATATTATGTCAGTGATTCAAAAGACCTAACCTTAGAACACCAGAAATATCAAAGAAGAAGACGCTTCCTACTTAAAAATCTTAAGGACAATGAAACGATTGCACTAAAGGAACTAAAAAAACTTCCTAAAATAGTGATTAAGGAAGCTGATAAAGGGGGTAACCTGCTGCTATTACATGCCGATGACTATATAGCAGAGGCACATAGACAGCTCAGTGACACAACTTGCTACATGGAACTCAACTCCAATCCCACCAATAGAATACTTCAAGATCTAAAAAGAAACTTTACACGTGGTATGCTAACGTAAGGAGCGTAACGACCTATACATAGAATATCCCACCATGGCAACTCTCTACCTTCTCCCAAAAATACACAAAAATGACACCAAACCACCCGGTAGACCCATCATTGCAGGCATGAACTCTATCTGCTCTAAAATGGGTCAATACATTGACCAACAACTCCAACCTTTTATGAAGGATCTCCCCTCGTATATACGGGATACTAAAGACATCCTATTGAAACTGAACAACATTACGTGGGATAAGGATTGCATACTTACTACCATTGATGTGGTAAGCCTTTATACCTCAATTCGTCACAAAGATGGAATGGAAGCAGTTCCCAAAACACTGGCCACCAAACCTGTACATTATATGGAATCTAATCAGATGATCCTGGAAATGCTGTACTTCTGCCTCACCAACAATGTATTCTCATTCAACTCTAAGTACTATCTACAACTACAGTGCAGTGCGATGGGGGCCAAATTCGCACCACCCTATGCATGCATTTTCATGGGACTAGTAGAAAAGTATTGGCTATGGGACGAAACATTCTCTGATTATACCCCCCATATATTATATTGGGGAGCTATATTGATGATATTTTGTGCATCTGGCAGGGCCCGGATGCAACCCTTAAAGAGTTCCTACAAAAGATCAACATGAATAGATGGAACATCCAGACAACTTCCAATACATCCCCAACAGAAATTGACTTCTTGGATATTACCATTTATGTGGAGGATAACAGACTACAGACTAAGGCCTTCCACAAACCCACATCAGCTAATTCTATTCTTCGGGCTGATAGTTGCCACCCCTCCAAGACAATACAAAATATCCCCAAAGGTGAGTTTAAACGAATGAGAAGTAATTGCAGTGATTTGAACACCTACAGGGAAAAAGTCCAGATTAACGGATAGATTTCGACATCGTGGTTAATCCAGAGAACAATTGGAGAAAACAGCCAATGACTGTGAAAATCTGTCACAAGATGTTCTGCTACAACCTAAATATCCTACCAAAAAAGAGAAGATCAACCAAATCTGATTTCTGACCTATTTTCATAACGGTCACCACCACATTTGGAAAATCCTGAGAAAACATTGGTACCTCCTGAGCAGTAACTCATACCTAATGGACCAGTTGGAAAGCTTTCCCCAAATGGATTTCAGGAGAGCCAAAAACCTCAAACAAATCCTGTGCAGATCGAAATTCATTGACAAACGGAAAAAACTAAAAATCAACTTTCTAACCACACCATGTGGATTCTACATCTGCCACGACTGTAATGCTTGCAAACTGGGGATCAACAAACAATTGGAATTCAATTATAATTCACGAAGATCAGGGACTGGATTAACTGCAACTCCACATACACTATCTACATCATAATTTGCCAATGCAATAAAGTGTATGTGGGTAGCACGATCAGACCGCTTAAAACGAGGATCTTGGAACACTATCGCAATTTCAACAAAACCGAAGTGGGACCCCCACTAACGGAACATTACAATGAATATCACCCTCATCAAAAGAACTTCAAATTTTTCGGACTGGAAAGTGTGAAACCTTCATCCAGAGGTGGAAATCGAGAACTTACAATGAGGCGGAAAGAGAGCGGATATATCATACGCATGAACACTCTTATACAAGGACTTAACAAAGATGCAGAAATGCACTACTGGCTCTACTGATCTTATTTATCCTCAATGTCTGTATCTAGGATTATATGATACTATGATGCCTTGTCACTAACACTCTGAACACAACATGCAACACTGTGCCCAGCCATATCTGCAATACCTACCTTCAACCTCTGGGTACGCCTAGTATGTGAAAGCATTTCTTAGCATTTCTGCCTATTACTACACTTACTTTTTCTTCCGACCATGAGGCACTATTATATGCCACTTTTATCATTCCGTCTGACACACTTCCCGGTGGGTGCAGGCCTACTTTTATTCTTTGACCTAACTTTCCTCTTAGGTTTGCTAATTGGGAGGTTCTTTCCCCCCATCCAGGACGCAGGACCCGTTGCAGACCAGATGAGTATCAGAGTTATACAATAATGGGGTAGACCCGAAAGACCACTGGACCCGGGTAGCTTATGGTACAAAAGGATAATGTCACAGTGGAATACAATTACATATTATGCCGAACATAGGAAAGCATTATTACTTTAAACAAAATTAATTAAACGCCACCATTTGAATCATTCACCAAAAATGGTTGTGATTTAATTTCATCACAGAGTTGCATAATAGCCAAATTATAAATGACATGTATCAATATCAAACATTTTATTCAAGTCTGGTGCAAAGAGGGAGAAGTGCATGGAGAAGGGGGTGTTGTGAAAGTGAAGTGCAAAAGGAAGGTAGTGTGCGTATGTGACATCAAAAATCAATATATACAACCTAACCAATCAGATGTCTGGCAATTATAGAATTGACAAAACATAACACAAGATTTCCGATGCAGATAATGAATCTCTGTCATCAGTGTCTGAACAAAAGAAACAACGTCAACGTTTCGACCCCTGAAATAAACATGAGCCGGCTAGCATCATATGTTACATCTCACAAAAGTGCAATTACTCTAATCGCGCTTTTGCCATGATTTTTACCAGTATCATCCAAAGTTTTAGTGGTTTTGTATCATTACACCACTGAGGCACGCTTAGTTTATCCCTATCTCTCTTAGAGTAATTGCACTTTTGTGAGATGTAACATATGATGCTAGCCGGCTCATATTTCTATCAGGTCCATCATCCAGATGTTTTTTTTCCTTTCTTTCAGTCAGAGGTTACTGATCAACCTCAACGTTTTACTTGAATTTTTGAAGAATTGTGGACCAATCTGAGTAAGTTTTCGGAGCTTTTGTGCTCTGTTTTGTAATTTATTTTCCTCCGTCCTCCTTTTGAATCTGATGTCTCTGTTCATACCTATTCTCTTCAGGAGCTCACAAGGCCCAGCTGTTCAAATTCTCAGCCTGAAACACTTTGGCTGATTTTTTCTGGTAAATTAATCAACACAAATTTAATGACAGACTTTATTGTCTTCATTGTGGAATGCCACCGTAATAATAATTTTCCTTTCCTTTAGGTGCTCATTTTTAACCTCTCACACCCCCGTCCTGAGGAAGACCCCATTCACAAGGCATCAAACCAGCTGTTTATTTCAGGGGTCGAAACGTTGACGTTGTTTCTTTTGTTCAGACACTGATGACAGAGATTCATTATCTGCATCGGAAATCTTGTGTTATGTTTTGTCAATTCTATAATTGCCAGACATCTGGTTGGTTAGGTTGTATATATTGATTTTTGATGTCACATACGCACACTACCTTCCTTTTGCAATTCACTTTCACAACACCCCCCTTCTCCATGCACTTCTCCCTCTTTGCACCAGACTTGAATAAAATGTTTGATATTGATACATGTCATTTATAATTTGGCTATTATGCAACTCTGTGATGAAATTAAATCACAGCCATTTTTGGTGAATGATTCAAATGGTGGCGTTTAATTAATTTTGTTTAAAGTAATAATGCTTTCCTATGTTCGGCATAATATGTAATTGTATTCCACTGTGACATTATCCTTTTGTACCACGACCAGATGAGTATCAGCAGGCTTTACATTAGCACCATACTTCTCCTCATTAATCGCACATTAAGGCTACACAATCATATGTAGTCCTCCCCTGCTACTATTTCAATTCAGCCTCATTACAGATGCTCCTGATAGTACTATGATTCAACTGTATTTCATGCCCTTATGAACCAATAGGACATTAGAGAATCCTCCCTTGCTGTTCTTCTTCCCTACTTTTCCTATGGAAAAAGACAACCCCCCCTTTTACTGCAATCTTTCTAATGCATTTAAAACATGCAATTGTGCCACGTCCATTTATCACATTCTTATTTCCCACCAAGGTTTAACACATTGCCCATGGCTTTGCCTGGCCTTCCCTCTTCGTCTACCCTTTCCTTCCCAGCTCCACCGAGTAACTCTTCCATGTCCTTCCCACGCGTGACTCCAGGATGACACATGACGTTACCTCACATCAGGTTGGAGGTTACATAGTCCAGCGCGGCTTGCCTTGGAGCATTCAGTTTCCTGAGACCGTAGAGACTACGTCGCAACATTCTTTTCGGTAAGAGGAATCAGATCTTCAGTGCCTTTTTCATTTTGCATTCTTCTTTTTGCTCGGGCTATTTGCCACTTAACCGCATACCCCTATTTGACCTTTTAAACTAGCCCGGCAGCTCTGGATCGGTCACGCCATGCCACCCCCTCTTGCCCGACCCTTTTGCCACATACTCCACGTTCATGTCTAACTCCCGGGTCCCACCCCAACCTCTTCATGGTTATAATATTAATTTTCGTTTATAATATTATTTTTTGTTTACCTCCCTATGGGACTTACCTAGATCATATTCCCCACAGGCTCTTCCTCTCAGTAATGGGCGCACACTCTCATTTACCCACTAGGAGGGCGTTTACCTATTCTGGGCATATGATTGATATTTTACACACTATTGTATTTCAGACTATAGGACCACAAACAGAAAACCCTGGTAAGCTCAATGTTTACACATCACAGCTCTCCTCCTTTCCTATGTTCAATTGATGACTTTGTTCTCCTTGATGGTAGCAGTGTAACTTAACTGTAATTGTTTGGTTAGTAAGAAAAATGATATTATGTATGCTATCAGCTCATCCAAATGCTGTCTCACCTTAGTTCAACATGTCTTGACCTAAGAATGATATTACCGAACTGGATCATTTCCCAGTTCGACAAATGGCTATGTTTGATGACTGATGATATGTGTCTCTCTCCCTTAACATGTTCTATAACGTATTTGTGACACATTTAAATGCTTTGATGATGACGCTGGGAATGCAAGACTGTATTACGGACATGATGCTGTGTGTCTCTCTCCCTTAACATGTTCTATAACGTATTCATGACATACTTAAATGCTTTGATGATGACGCTGGGAATGCAAGACTGGATTACGGACATGTCGCCCGTAGGGACTAATGTCCGTATCCCATCACTAATTTGTCTTTTGGACTTCATCCGTCACATATTATGATTACTAACCTAATGTGTATGTGATATGAAAGAACAAATGTAATACAAAGGACGACCCCTCCCAAGATGGGTGGGTCTTCGCACCGCTAATGTTTAAATAATATATATTTGCTTTTCTTTTTATCTCTTTTTTTCCATCCTCTGCTCATTTTCTCATGTCTCTCACCTAACCAATCGGGTATCCTTTGTTTCTTCACTTTTCCTTATTTTTCCTATTGTGCACGTAACCAACATCAATCTGGATGTGAATCTTTGGCCCTTTGACTCTACTACTTTACCACTAATGTTTGTCTGTCATAACCAGCCTTGAAAAAGCCCATGGCAATTGGCCATCGGGGGAAACATGTGTTGCCTGTCTTTTCGTATGACTTTACCATTTGAATGAATAAAACAACATGTTCTGCTAAACCAAGCACATATGAATATGAGATTTGGAAATTACTATTCCGTGTACAGCGTTTGATTAACAGGCACAAACCTCCACCCACAACTGCCTCTGGAAGGTGATGGGCATTTTTCAGTCCAAAGGACATCACTTCATATTGAAATTGACCTTCTGGTGTAGAAAAGGCTGGCTTCTCTTTAACCCTTTCAGTTAGGGCAATCTGCACGTACCCTGTAGTTAAGTCAAAGATACTCAGGAACTTTGCATTCCCTAACCTATTGATGAGCTGATCAGCTCTGGGGTTGGCGTGAGCATCAGTTCCAGCAACTGAGTTGAGCTCCCTGTAGTCCACACAGGACTGGAGTTCTGGGTCGCACCCGGTGCGTTATTATCTTGTGCCAGCACCACTTGACTGGACAAGGGGATACTGGAGTACTCAGTCATCCCTAGCTCCAACATCTTAAAGACCTCCTCCTTGATGCTGGCCCTCACTTTATCAGACAGCCAGGAAATTTTGTTTTTCACACTGGGGGTTTCTCCTGTATCAATATCGTGGTTACACTGACATGTAAGCCTAGGTGTGAGCAAAAATAGGGAGGCTAACTGCCCCAATAACTGGTGACAGTCGCTCTGCTGATCTGGGGTCAGGGTAAGGGAGAGGTTGACACCATCCACTGACCCATCTTTCTCTTTGGATGATAGGAGGTCAGGGAGAGGTTTACCCTCCTCCCCATCATCTGTCACCAACAACATGGTGACCTCAGACCTCTCATAGTGTGGATTGAGACGGTTGATGTGGAGAACCCTTAACGGATGTCTGGGGGCTAGAGGTCTACCAGGTAGGTGGCCTCCCCCTTTCTCTCAACTATCTCATGAGGCCCAGTCCAACAGTCGTGGAGGGCCCTGGACTCCACAGGCTCCATTACCTACACTTTTTGTGTAGGCAGGAATTCCACAGAGTAACTGTCTGATCATACAACTTCTTCATCACCTCCTAGCTAGCCTCCACGTTTTCAGAAGCCTTCTTCCAGACCTTGTCATCTGGTTCCGGATGGTTAGCATGTAGCTAACCACATCCTGGAAAGGCTTCTTGGGACCTTACTCCCACCTCTCCCTAACCAGACTGAGAGGCCCCCTAACAAGGTGACTATATAGAAATTCAAATGGGCTAAATCCAACCCCCTTCTGTGGTACCTCCCTGTAGGCAAAGAGCAGGCATGGTAAGAAGATGTACTACGTCAGCCTCATGGATTCAGGTAGGTTGGGGTGATCTCCAGAGTCGTCACCGGCTACCTGGGCTTCCGCTTTCTGCCTCATGCCCTCTAGGATTGGGCACTCCCTCTGTGCCTTACAGACCTCCTCCCAGGTGGGTCCTCCTTCTACTTGCCATCCAGCAAGCTCAGGCAGGTCACCAAGGGAGGCAATGTCCCCCCAGTATGCTCCGGGTGGCCTCCTACGGTGGCCCATCCAACTGCACTGTGGGGCATCCAGGGGCTGGTTTCCCTCACCCCTTGCCCTTCCCTCTTTTGGCAGCTGTCTGGGCCATTTTTCCAGGCTTCAGACCTCCTTGCCTCCCCTCCTGGGCAGCCATAGACCTCGTAGTCACACAAACCCATTCAGGAAACCCCATCATTTTCAGGTGTGATCTGAGCTCCACTTTCTTCCATGAAGTGTGCTCAAGATCATTCCCTGACAGTCAGTCCACAGGCATGGCAGGGCAACTTTCGAAGACCTGAGACCCCTCCCCCTATTCAAAGGGTAGTGGATTTCCCAGTAGTCTACTACTACAACTTAGTGGAATGTATTGTGAATTATTAAATGTAATAAGGAATCCCCAATGTTATCTCATTGTAGAGGTAGGACTCACAGCAGTGAAAAACAAATGTGGGCATTTTTCACTATCAAGATATGGAAAACTTAAAAGTACATTTCCAATCTTTTAATTACAAGCATCCTATACGTCCCCTTAGGGGTGATGTATACGTAATAAAAAGAGAGTTTAAGGCTTTGCCTGGGGGTTTAAATGCCAAGTCAACATGGCAGTGTGACGCTGCATTCAGGCTGCAATGGCAGGACTGGGACATGTTTTAAGGCATTAATTTAGTGGGTGGCACAACAAGTGCTGCAAGCCCACTGGTGCAAAAAGAACAATTGATGGACGAAATGCAGAACAATGTCATACATTCACCCCAGTACAGAGATCTGGCCCTAAATCCATTGTTTTTTTGCTCCCCATGCCAATCCAGTTTTTACCGAGCCATATGCAAATCAGTCTTTTCCCTGTTCCCTATGGGAACAGTCCAGCCCGAACTGCCAGGCCAGGTCCTCCCTGGGCTGGAAACAAGCATCCTGGGACCGGTTTCGGGGTTTCTCCCCTCATCAGCCAGGCTAGCTTGACTCCAGCAGCATGGAGAGCACTGGACCCACTGGTAGCATTTAATTTACAAGCTCTGGTTATATGGTGTAGCACTCTACAAGGAACTTATAATGCATAAATGAAATATGCCAGTTAGATATATGCCAGTCACGCCATGTTTAGGGGAGTGAGCACAAGCACTTTAGCACTGGGTAGAAGTGGTAAAGTGCAGTTTCTCAGGCCAACAAAAAACAATTTCAGCAAAAATAGGAGGCAGATAGCCAAAAGGTTTGGGGAAGACCATCGTAACATGAAGAAAATAATTACATTGTTCATTCTTAGAAAGTTCACAGAACATGGACTAGCTGGGCATAATGGTTTTCACAATGAAGGTTGAAGACAAGAGGGAATGTGTTCCAATAAATTGATGTGTGAATTGTGTCAGTGTGCAGTTAGATGAATAGATTTCTGCTTCTGGGGTTGTGTATGATGATGAATTGTGAGGATGTTGGGACACACACAGTTGTTTCCAAATATAAATGTTTTGATGTAATGGTGCAGCTCGATCCCCCACATTTTCTACCTTGATTGTTGAACAGAGAATGGAATAAACATCTGGGAAGTTAGTAAATATTATTTTTCAATTAGCGTTAATTGAGGTCCTGTTTGATAAAAGGAGCTCAAATCTATGCTCTGTAATTGGTTCTGCAAGGTTATTATAGTGAGCTTCAAAACAGTTGAACTGTAGTTGGGGGGATGGCATTTTAAAGAAGATTTAGGTCCCAACTCATGAATCAAATTTTGGAATTTGTTAAACACTGCTCCAGTTGTACTAATTACTTACTACAATTCACAAACTTATGGGTAGAGATTTCCACCTCCGCCTCTCCTCTCTTTTCTGGATGGAGATATCCATAATGGTGGTGGGTATCTCTATACACGTACTGTTATGGTCTAGTAGAAATGTTGGAGGGTATCAGGGAAAATGGGGAACAATTATTACATTTGTATTTAAAGAAGTTGCCACCAATGTCCATTAATTGGAAGCCAAAATGCATTGTTTGTGTAATTATTGATTATTATTTTTAATTTAGTAATGAACCTAATTAAAAAATATATACATTAAATTAAACATTTAAGATATTTAAAAAAAATAAAGATATTTAACTGGAACATAACTTTTAACTAAGTATGCTACCAATGTAAACACAAAAACAAATGCTATTAAGGGTGGGTAATTTTAATTAGAATTATTGTTTAAAAATATGTTTTTATTAATTGATGTAATACATTTAAATTCATTGATATTGTAATACCCATTTATTTTGAAGAGCTAGTGTGTTATAAAGTTTTTATTTTATTAGTTCTAGGCTCAAAATAATGACTGTAAAATATTTTTATTTATATTTTTAATTAGGCTCTTTAAAAAAATACACTTGATTAAATTCCTCTAAACTTTCCCATAAGGAGATTTCTGCCCTGGTAGTAGAGATCTCAACCAACAGATGGAAAGTTAGTATTTGTTCTGGTAAATGCAGTCGTAGGTTCGGTCTTGTTCCATTTATAGCTTTAGAGACCACACCCATGGCTTTGAAAATGCTTCCTTCTTTGACTGGTGACCAGTGAAGCTCCTTTAAGGTACTTGAAGCAGAGTCAAATCTGGATATGTTCAGTGCCTGTTTGGCAGCCATCACTTGAATCCTATGTAACCTTTTAAGTAAATAATCTGGGGCTCCCAGCAAACATTCATTGCAGTAGTCGTTTCTGCTTAGAACTGGACATTGCACTACCAGTTTTCTCGCTGGCTCTGGTAATAGTGGAACAATTTTTCTTAAATTTCATTTCACATGAATGATAGCTTGTTTACCATTTTCATAGCTCTCTACTTCCTCAGCCTGCTGAAAGCTTCCCATTTATAGAATAGTATTTCATCTTATAGGAAGCATTTTCTCTATGTTCTGATTGTTATCCTTAAACTCTAACGCAGTCTGCAGTCTAAAATTGACTGTGAGAAGTATTTCTGCAGTTACGTCTTTAGCTAGGAGATTCGTTGTATCTTTCTCGTACACAGCAATTACAGTTTGACGTCGGGAAAGTTAAAATGTAGGATTTTCTACAATTTGCGGGGTTAATGTTAGTTTTGCTGCTTTATTACTGCTGCTAATAACTGCTTTCAGTGCTACCAGTTGACGTTTTCCAGAGTTTTGCTTATTTCTGGATATTGGAATTTGTATGTTTAAGTCTCTATCTGAAAGGGCTTTTTCTGCAAGCTCTTTGAGCTTCACTACATCCTTCTCTAATTATGTTCAGCATGTTTTTTCTAGTTACATCAGGATGATGTGGTGTTCCTTTTGGGATTTGATTAGAGTTCTATTTGACAGTGGTGGACTCTACATTTATTGGCTTGTAGGTTCTTCAATGGTCAATACTAGTTTCCAATTCCATTGTTGCGACTACTTTCTGCAGGGTTCCAGGGTTCTGAAGCTGCATTCAGATGTTGTGATTCCTTGGTCGAAGGTAGTCAATGTCAAGATGTCTGGTATGGTTGTGACCGCAAATTGAGTGTTTTTGAAGCTCTATGCTTCTGGGGTTGACTTTTAACACTGCTGCATTTCAGGGTACTGTTTATGGGGTTCCTTTGATATAGAGGGATATTTCTCTCCAATGAGAGCAAAACATTCCTTGGGTCTGTAGTGTGGCCCAGAGGCCCAGATATTTCTAATGATTGTATATATGAACTATAGATTGTTCTTCTGCTGTTTCATTGAGTTTGCTCTACCTATGCATTGTTCAGAGGGCAGTAGTTCATAGTCGGTATACCTATATTTTCCTATACTACATTTCGTGGTTAGCCTTTACTTTTACCTAGTTAAGTAAGGTTTTGCATGCTTTTAAAATTGCCATCCAGGTTGTTCAGAGTATCAATTAATTCATGCCCATTTGTATTTTAATTGTGAGAGTCCATTGCGTCTACTTTATAATTACTATGCTAACTTTTCTCCCAAAAGCCATTTTAATGTTTACCCCTACCCACTTAATTTAGTATCGTTATGAAAATTGTGTGCTGAAATTTTTTTCAAAATTTTATAATTTGATAATTATTTTCAGAGCTGCCAAATGCTAAAATTTGCCGCCATCTTGTTCTTTAAATGTATGTCACAGATGCTGGAACTCCTATATTCTCTGGCCTGTCTACGATCTAGTATTGTGCTTGGCAATGTATTCATAACCATTCAACATTTCGTTTTTCAAAGCAGAATGTTCTTGCTTCAACAAGGTAACCTGGGAAACGTTTGAGTGTCCAGTGAGGTTTTCAATTGAACATTATGATTCTGTATGTTTACAGCGAAAATTGCATATTTGAAACCTCAACTAAAGGACATATTCAGCTGTTAATAATACCATACTTATCAGCATTAATACGTGTTTGATCAAGGGTTTTGTGCTTTCTGTATTCTGAGTTTGGAAAATGCCTACTCGCATGTGGTTTTTTAGGCAGTTTTTTGCCTTTGAGCCGTCCAACTTTTCCTGTAATGTGGCTATATTGAGGAGTCTGTGTGTTCTGTCTCTCTTTCACATCACTCTTCTTCTTTTGCAGTGTGTGCGGTTTTTTTAAAGACAAATACACGTGTTTATGAACTTAGGGCAATATTTAATGATGCATACATATTTGTGTGCCACAGACCTTATTTGTTTCACGTGAACAATGCTAAGCGTTTTTTTAAACAAACTTTTGATGTCGTGGAAACAAAATACCAAAGTGTTTATCCGCAGACCATCTTGGTAGTAATACTAGAATTATAGCAGGTACTTACTGTGCACGTGACGTTAAAGCATTCCTGTGGGAAATAAGAATGTTTCTCCTTGGTTCCAGAAGGTGACAATTAGGATGTGAGCTGGGACCAGGCTCCTCAAAGGCCTAAACACTTGGGGGCATATTTTCAAGGACTCATCGCCGATTTAGCGGCACTTTACCGCCACGAAAGTGGCGATAGATTTATCGCCCTATTCACAAGCCTGCGCAAACAGCCGACATCGCCAGTTTACCTGCGATAGCTGCCGCTAAAAACATCGCCAAGGCTGACAGCGACAACTAACGCTAATCATATGCAGAGTAGGCGTTCCCGTGCAAAAACTCACGAAAACACCACTTCATGTTATTCTCAACGACCAGCCAGATCGGCGATGCGGCCCAAAAACAGGTGAAAAGGCACTTTAGCAGCAGGGACTTAAGACCTGCTTTTTTCTGGTCTTAAGTAGGACGAAAACCTGCAGTGAAAGGAAGCCCAGCCCAGAGCCACATCTGAAGACCAACAGATGCCATGGAGCTACTAATCATGCAGCTTGGAGACCCAAGAGGGCCACAACACCCACCGCCACCACCCACAGGACCACCCCCACCCCCAGGACCACCCCCCGGACTGCCAGCGAGGCAGCGCAGAACAAGACAGCAGACCTTCCGAAACGCACCAGCCTCAGAGACTTAACGCCAGAGGATGTCATTGCCCACTACAGGCTCAAAAGGACAACCATCCTCCGCATCCTGACCCACATTGCCCACAGGCTGACGGTGCCAACACAGCGGACAACCAACATCCCTCCGCAGACAAAGCTGCTGGCTGTGCTGCACTTGTTGGCCTCTGGTACCTTCCAACCAACAACTGCCAGAGTCGGAGGAGTCTCACAGCCAGCTTATCAAAGTTCCTCACACCTGTCTTGGATGCCATCATCAGCTCCATACCCCAGCACCTTCACTTCCCCCACACTGCACAGGAACACCTGGAGACCAAGCAAGGCCTCTACGCCATAGCTGGCTTCCCGCATGTGTTGGGGGCAATTGACTGCACACATGTCCTACTTGTGCCCCCTGCCGACATTGCACACAATTACTGCAACAGAAAGCACACGCATTCCATCAATGTGCAGGCAATAGTGGACCACCGGGGACTGTTCACCAATGTCGTCGCCAACTTCCCAGGCAGTGTGCATGATTCCTACATCTTCTGACAGTCCATCATCAACCAGCGCTTTCAGGATGGCACCTATGGAAATGCACTGCTCGTTGGTAAGTACCAACGGAACACACCACACACCTCAACTCCACAATCATACAACTCACAACTGTGGGAATGCACACGTAACAAAATCACATACAACATGCCAAGCAACATGCCCACCTACCAGACACGACAACACAAGTAACTGTGGTAACAGGGGCCAGACATGTAGACAAACCATCCACAAAGGCATAGCCCCTCTGCCACACAATTGCAGAATGTTGGGAGAGGTGGGAATCAAGAATGTGCGAAGAAGGCAATGGACCCATGAATAAGAATGTACACAATGCCAAGTGTGGCGGTGATGTGCTGGACAGTCTTGAGTATGCAGAGCACAGACATGTCCATGTGGACATATACTGCTGGTGTTTGTAGTGTTGTGGACAGTGGACGCATCCATGTTACCTCAGGCAGTGGCGAAGACCTTGGAAATGTAGCCATGTCGCCCCCCCTGTAAGCGTAAGTGTAGTGGGCCGGGCCGGCGTATCCCAGTCCAGCGGAGGAGTGTGAATAAATAGCCCGGGGCTCTGGGCGTGGTTCACCTCCAGGATGGCCACCAAAGTAACTACTGCGTGTGTCTCTGTGTCCGCCATATCCTGACCATAGGCTTACACACACGTGGCCGACCACCTTCCACGGCCACATTTATACCGGCGACGATGTGGCTACGTCACACACCACCTAGTGCACATCTCGTCATCGCCTGCAGGGACGTGTCTGCCAGGGCGGCGCCCCTCACCCTGCCACGAGGCCGCTGCCGTGACCGGTGGTGCCTGCGCGATTCTGTGCACCTGCTGCACCCCAGCCCGCTGGGCCCCAGACCCGTCCAGCGCCCAGTGCTGATTGCCCGCCCCCGGGCACCCAGGCCTCACTGCTCACCTGCCGCCACCGGCATGTCTCCAAGAGGGCCAACCACGTGCCGGTGCAATCTTCAAGGCAGAGGCCCGCGAGCTTGGCAGCCTCCTCAGCCGATCGCTGGCTTCCGCGCAACAGGCCCCCAGCGCACCCTGCGGCACCACACCACGGAGTTCTGTGTGTGCTGACTGCTCCCTCATACACTGCGGTCCAGCAGGTCTCACACAAATCAAATCCAGTCCTGACCTGCAGGTCTACTGTATCATCGCAGGCTGCACACCCGTTCAGCTCTTCAGGTGGGCCTACCTCAGTGCACCGCAAGTCATCGCCACGTGGCGGTAGGCCCGTGCCGGACGCAGTGCCTCAGGTGCCACTACCTCTGTGCACCCCAAGTCACCGTCCAGCCTCCAGGCCTACTGCATCATCGCAGGCTGCACACCCGCTCAGCTCTTCAGGTGGGCCTACCTCAGTGTACCGCAAGTCATCGCCACGTGGCGGTAGGCCCGTGCCGGATGCAGTGCCTCAGGTGCCACTACCTCTGTGCACCCCAAGTCACCGTCCAGCCTCCAGGCTGACTGCATCATCGCAGGCTGCACACCCGCTCAGCTCCTCAGGTGGGCCTACCTCAGTGCACCGCATGGGGTACCTCAGTGCACCGCATGGGGTCCCATGGGGCTACTCCACAAGTCCACCTCCAGCAGCCAACAGCATGTCCTCGGTAACGCCACAGGAGCCCTTCACAGTCACGGGGCCAGCCCCGTCCCAGGCAGGCCGCTGGAAAGCCTGGGCGGAACGTGTGGAGACGTACTCTGAAGCGCACGACATCCCAGCGCTGCAGCGGCGGCACACGTGTAGGCGTGTGAGGAGTGTGAAGAAATGGCCCGGGGCTCTGGGCGTGGTTCAGTTCTGGGCTCTGGGCATGGTTCAGTTCCGGGCTCTGGGTATGGTTCAGTTCCGGGCTGGCCACAAGAGTAACTATGGCGTGTGTCTATGTTGTAGTGTCGGCGCCACCCGGCCTGTAATCGACAATTTTGCAATGTAGCATGCACCCGGAGGGCGGGCTTGCCCGAATGGATAAATAAAGGAGCACAAGACCGCTTGGGGTCTTGGCTCATACATGCCAACTGTTGTGTGTGTATCTTCATTGCCGCAGCATAAGCCAAAGGCCTAGCCTCAATCGCAGCGCGAGTTCAGCCAGGCCTGAACTCCACATCTGTGTCAGCCCTATCCTTACCATAGGCCTACACACACGTGTCCGCCCACCTTCAATGGCCAACATTACAGTGTTGTTGTCAGAGTTGCGGACATGCGCAGACAGGCATGACAATGGTGTGCTGTAGGAGTGCAAGTGATGCAACCGCGCAGCGCACACAAGTAAATAGGCTCGGGGGGAGGGAGGAGCAGCTGTGAGGCTACGTAATACACATTGATCCCGCACATTTGCCAGAAGCAATATATGGCAAACATGAATCCCAAAGTCACACAAATCACACACCACAAAACCTGTAAGTCTGCCAACATAGCATGCAGAACCACCAATTAACACTAATCTCACTTACCTCTCACAGATGATCAAGGATATGCACTCTGCCCGTGGATGATGACACCCCTCCGAGCCCCGCACACCCCGGCCCAGAGGCAGTACAATGTGGGCCACAAATGCACCAGGGGCATTGTTGAGTGCACATTTGGCGTGTTAAAGTCACGTTTCAGGTGCCTGGACATCACAGGTGGAAGACTTCTGCACAGCCCAGTAATAGTGTGCAAGATGATTATTGCATGGTGTGTATTGCACAACATATGTGTACGCACCAATGCCCCATGGATCCGAGTGCCAGATGCACCGGACGATGATGAGGAAGATGAGGCAGGTGGACCACACCCCACTGCAGCTGCAGCAGGAATAGCCCGAAGGAACACAATCATTAACAAATTCTTCGCATGAGCACGTCACATTGTGAGTGTCCTTAGCAATCATGGACCAATACAAAATGACCACATGAACAGCATGTGCTAATAAATTCATTGCAACACACATTCCCTGTGTGCATGTCAGTCCTCTGCATTAGCACATCACTCTGACAAGTGTAAGTGCAACATTAAGTGCTATCAATCTCACAAATAGCAAATAGATGGTGGGTATGTCACCTCTGCACAGAGAGGCTGTTCAGGTTGTCACGTTTTCAGAATGCCATTTCAGGGTGTCAAATGTAGTACGTAATCCCACTCATCAGCATATCACATGTGTACAAAAACATGACATGAAGGCTGTCATAGGTGTTCAAAAAAAGACAACAGGGTGTCATTTGGGGTCAAAAATGAAATTGCGGGTGTCATTTGGGGTCAAATATGAACCACCCTGATGCAGAGATGCACCCTGTGACTCAAGTCCCACAACATGAGCAACATGGACGTAAGGGGGATGGGGGCACAGTGAACACCTCAGCAACATGGGAGATGCACACCAGCCAAAAACCAAGCAGGAATACCTTGCGTGGGACACACCAAGGTGTCCCCTGGACATATGTGCCATGTACAGATCACATGTGTACACGGACGTCATCCATCAATAGTAGAGAACAGTGTCAGCTAATAGGTGCAAGGTGAGAAGTCACGCGCCTCCTCACAGCTACCTGTACCCATCACTGTCAGACTGCAGCAAATCACCACTGCTACATCAGAGCATGCAAAATTGACCGTGAGGGCACGTACATGGCTGGTAAGGGTCCAACCATGCCGGAAGGCGAAGCAGTGACATCCCCCACCACCTAAAATCCACATCACATTTCTAGAATGCAAGCCGATGACAAACTCACATTAGGGATGAAAGCTCCTTTGTTTGAACTAGAAGGCGGTAGCACATCTGCACCTCCAACCTTGGAATTGCATGCGCCCAGCACCCCCTGAGAGATACCATAGCAGCTGATGACGACTCACACACTACGCACCGTGCTAACCAAAGAACAACGTATACACACTCCACACACAGAAGTCCTTGCTCGCAGTTCTCTTGCATGGAATGACCTTCACACTTACGCACAGACCATCCCAGGAGTCCAACCGCTGCACACTCAAACAAATCATTGCTCCGAGCTGTGGCATCCACATAACTTTGACTTTTTTGCACACAGCCCTATTTCCTACATTGACGTGGGGCTAAGTTGATAAAATTGTGAAATTGTTGTTTAGGAGCAATGAGGCCACAGCTAGTTCACATATTCCCAGTTATCTCACTGCCTATCTGGGTCACGGTCAAACATGCACATTGATATCAGTTACCAGTGAGTACCTTTTTTTGGAATCACTGCCCCTACATTCATCCATACTTTCTTACTTGCTTGATCATAGACATGACACATCTGTGTGAGTTAGAATGTTTTAATCACATTCGGTGGAGTGTTGAAGCTGGATCAGTACATGGCCATGCAAACCCCACTTTATATTGTTGCCCCGTGGAGGGCCAGCCAGAGTCCTTTAGGGATTGACAAGTTCATCGGAAGAGAAAGAGTTCAGTCCGCAGTCTGATTGCTGTGTCATTGGTAACCAAACCAAATATGGCAGTCCATGTCGAGGGCCAAGGTGAGTGTCGCAGAGTGTATCGGGGGACAGTGGAAGGTGTTATTCCAGGGCATGATGCAGAGGGCAGAACCAAGCTGAAACAGGCCATATGGCGGAGATGAATGCTACTGCTTCCTTCTTACCACAAAGGCAGTATCATCCACATCATCGTCCTCTGATGTGTGATGTTCCTCACATGTGGGTGGTGGTGTTTTGTCTGCAGCACTGTGTGGCACTGACACATCAGGGGCCGGAGGTGGATTGTCTACCGCACTGTGAGGCACTGACACATCAGGGGGCGGAGATGTGGATGGAGTAGGAGCAGGAGCATTCATCTGCGCCAGGCCTTGTGGCAGCAATGCCATGATGAGGATCTGCAGGGCATGGAAGATCCCAGCTACATCTCGCTGGTGTGCAGCCGTGGCAGCCATTCTTTCCGCCTGCTTCCGCTCCATGTTCTCCATGAGCCTCCGCATGTGTCCCAACTCCCGGCTGACATCGCTGGAGCCACTCTGACTAGACAGTTGTTCTTGTCTCAGAGTCATGACTCCAGCGATGTCAGCCATGGCTTGTTGGAGAGCATGGAGCGGACTGTGGGTGTCCGTTAGGGACTGTAAGTGGTCCCTGATGGGACTTAGACACTCACATATGGCATCTAGTTTGGCTGCCATGAGGTCGAACCCCACCCGCACCTGATCAGCCATCTCCTTCTGGCCCTCTAACACATGGCGTTGGAACGGCTCTCGCCTTCTGAGTCTGATGGAGCACTGAGCAGGCCTGGCTGCGGCCCGGGTCGGTTGCCACTATCCCGTCACTACAATCACCTGACGGCCGGGTGCTGGAGCCGGCATGGAGGCGTGAGCAGAACTGCACTACTCCAAGAGGCCTGCGGCTGCGGTGAGCATTGCGTGAGCTCACCGATCCCCCCTTTGTAGAGATGCTGGGACATCCGGAGCTGCGACCGGAACAAAAGACCGGCTCCCGCATCCCTACGCCGCTGAAGCACTGCGCAAGGCCCGGCTGCGGCCCAGACTGACTTTTGGCATCCCGCCCCCACAGTCTTCCAAGGGCAGATGGCCTGAGCCTGCATGGCGCGGGGAGCGGCGCTGGTTACTGTGCTGCACCCACTGGCATACACACGCTACTCTCACAGTTTGTCCAAATACTGGAGGCAAGCGCTTAGGAGGTGAGCAGACAGCCATTTAGAGGGTCTGGGAGTGGAACGCCATTTCTGCCACAAGCCTGTGCCGTAGCGCGAACTAGATTTGCCTGACTTTAAGATGGCTGCCAAGCTTCACTCCCCTTCCTATCCTTCCACCCTTGCCAGCTCCACCAGCCCGTCTCTGGACTCTAGACTTTTGGTCCCTTCCTGATCCTCATTTTTATCCGGCGGAGTCCGAAATGTATGTCTGATTCCCGGTGGAGCTGCTCCGACAGCTACAGGGGAGACAGGCCCTGGCTCACCGCTATGGCCCTTACCTACCCAGCCGGACCTCGGACTTATGTCTCGTCTCTTTCTCCACTGCTGACTCCCTCCCGTGGACTCCCTGCTCTCCCTGGCCTTTTTCTTTTTTTCTTTTTTTTGTGGATCTTGTTTTTCCTGGTCGCTAATAACTCCTGTATTGAATTTGTAACCTGTCTGTAATTAATGTGATTATTTTTGTAACTTGTAACACGCTGTTTCCTTATGTAAAGCGCTCTGATACCTCCGGGTCTAGCCAGCGCTATATAAAACTCAAATAAATAAATAAAATAAATAAATAAAAAAATAAAAAAATGCCATGTGTTGGTCGTGGGGGTCCTGGGAGACAGCAGTGGTGGTGGGTGCTTCCTGCTGTGTGGTCTGTGCAGGGGGTGGGGTCTCCTCGATGCAGCTGGGCTGCCCTGCTCCTGGGGGTGGGGTGCTGAGGGTGTCCATGAGCTGTTGGAGGGCATCGGTGTCGATGGTGTGGAGGTTCTCTTCATCATCAGTGAAGAGATGTACGGTCTGCTCTGCAGGAGGTGTTGATTCTCCCTCTGCAATCTGAAGGGGAGATGCAGTTTAACAGTGTGTTCCATGTATGTTCACGCATTGGACAACTATACAAACAGACTGCATGACAATGTACATTGTGACTGTTTGGGAGGAGATGCCTATTTGATGCGGGACAGTGGACATTTCTACACCATCAGGGATGTGGGGTTGTACTTCTACATTATCATCTCACAGTTTCATGCTATGCCAAATGTGATTGGCCAGTTTCTACACACAAGCGGAAGCAGTTGTGTCCTCTGTTCTGTTGTGGAAGTGTTGCAGTTTGTACCACATTGTTGTCTATGTTGATGTGCTCTGATTCTTATGTGTGTGTGCTGCATTGTGGGAGAGTCGCCCCTGCGGCTCTGATTTTGCTGGCCCTTATCCCTTTCAGGAGTGTGCCTTTCACTTCTGTGCTTATACAGTGCTGAGATGTTGCAGACTTCGGTAAATTGGGCTCTTGGTGGGAGTTGGGACTCTTGGGCATGGTTTGTCCGCAGATGTCTTGTTGACGTCAGGGGTTGTTTGTGCACGTGGATGTGTCAGAGTGTGACCTGCTCCTTTACGGATGTGGTCCACACTCAGCCACCTCAGTGTCGTGGCATGCACCATGTCATGATAATTGTACTGCAGCCATGCTAATCGTCATGCAGTGTCACTTGCATTGTCAGTGTGGCTCACGGACCCGCAGCTTTGCTGGGTTCAGCACATGTGCATAGGTTTGTTGGGAGATTAGTGATGTGTGGGGAGAGCCCCCTCTGTGTACATTGTCGACAGCGGCCTACTTGCTGTTTCTATGTGTGCTGCAGTATGCCAAGGAGATCAGGGACATGATCCAGAGTTATTGTGGGTGTGCACTGTGCTATACTTGATTGTGCATGTGTGCCATTGTGCCCATTTTCCCCCGTCTCCCCAGTCCCTGGTCGTTACTCACCCTGTTGCTGTTGGGTCAGGTCATGTTGAGCAGTGTCCGGTCCCCCAACTCCTGCCACCGTCGCCCCACTGATGACTGTGGACACCATTTCCTCCATCTCATCCAGCTCCTGCTGGGGCGCTGGACTCCCACCTCCAGTCTGCATTGCTGCTTTCCGGTTGTTGGCGAGTTTCAGCTTGGTTTTGCGCTTCACATCATTCCAGCGCTTCTTGCAGTCGTCCACTTCCCTTCTCTTCACTCTGACTTCATTCACCTTGGCCAAGATGGACTGCCATATTGCATTTTTAGTTGCCAATGACACAGTGGAGGTGATGAACAGTTGTTGGTGGTGTTCTATCCAGTGCTTAATTTGTAAAATATGAAGTCCAGGTGCTCAATTTTTTTTAGGAGGCCACACCCATTTCTCCCGGCCCCACCCACTTCCTCCACTGGTGCCACCCACTTACTCTATTGGCTTCACCCATGTCCTCAACTGACACTGCTGAAAGCCAGATGTAATACCCAATCTGAATTTCAGCAAGAGACTTCCTCAGGTAAGGTTTTGATAGGAGGTTCCGCCGCCACCCAGAGATTTTTGAAAAAAATGAAAGCAAAAGAACATTTAAAACACAATTTTGGAATAAATTGGCCAAAATGATTATTGCCACTAATGCAAATTTTGCAACGTAACACAGTGGTTAGAGTTGACTTTACAATTAACAATTTATTTCTACCTAAACAAATCCTTTTTAGTAAAATTAGGATAGTCAAAGACTGGGAAAAAACAACTTTCTAACCTGTACCATGCTGTTTGCATCTAGCACTTTGATGGCAGTTCACAGCTCACTGTGCTAGATCATGATTGTAACTTATGAAGTGCACAGTAACAAAAGGATCTCTGAAGAAAGCAGCATCCCTCTGAGCACTGCACAAGAAATACTGTTCTGTAATCTGCATAGTACACGTTCTTTGCAGCAGGCATATTAACCCTCTGCGCCTGCTCTGCGCTACCTTAGATGAGTCGAAACTGCCACCAGACAAAACTTCATCTCTCTCCAGCAGCCAGGTGAAGCCGGAGAAGTCTGCCATAAAAGTGGAACAAGCAAAATCTGTATTCTTTGTTCGCCACGGAACAAAATCCAGTTTAATTTGCTGGCGAAAAACAAAACCCAAGGCATCCGAATTAGAGTATGGCCTTCAAGTACATCCCAGTCACGCTCCCTGGTGACCTCCTATAGCCGGTTAACTTCTAAAGTAGGAGATGTTTGTGCCACTTACAGGTCACAGGTTCAATTCCTAGTAAGATAGCTCGGTTGGCTAATGTGCGCACTGCAGAGACCTCAGTGTTACCTGCGGGTCATGGGTTGCGGTTGTGGTTTTTTGTAAGCTAGTTTACAAGGCTCTCCCCACCTGCTGTACAGTTCAGCAGTTTTCAGATTTGGGTTCCGGCAAGGGCAAGTCAGCCTTTCCATTTCCAAAGGTCAATAAAACGGAAACCCCACAGATGGGTGATTCCATTTAACATTAATAGCAGCAAATAACAACTCAGTTTGTGGTGCGCACTGTATAGGCTGTGCTCAGTAGTATTATGAGGTACATTCTTGTAGGCAAAGGCAAACATCACATTTTAGGGGCACTCACCATTTTTCCATGGCGACCTTGAGCTCTGCGCTTTGAGCTTCTGGTGCTTCCATGGTGGCCTGCTGTGTGTAGGTCTCGCTGTCACACATTCTGGAAAGTGCGTCAGTTTTTATGCTAGGTATTTTTATGTTTTTCGGTGTCACCTGTTTACTTTTTGCTGGTCAGTCCGTCCTCCTGCCTCCTCCCTTCTGCTTGCCAGGGCCTGCCTCGCATGCTCTGGCTTTCCACAGGAGTAAGAGAAATTGTTCTGGCAATGCGGCTTGAGGTACTGGAAGTTCTGCCCAGATCTGACACAGGGGTGGGTGAGTGAGGGTGGGAGGGCGTGGAGTGTGTGCCTGTGCACTCCAGATATGCATATGCCACAACTCTGCTGAGGCCTGTGGCTGAATCCGACACACTAGAGGGCCTCACAGAGGCCTTCCGACGTCCCGCCCATGACACAGAAGAGATACCGGTGACAGGCTCACCGGACTGAGATAAGGTCTTAGGTTTGGCGCGGGTGACAGCATTGGCACCGAAGGCTGCCTAAGACCGCAAAAGCAAGCCCGACAAAGGTTACGATTTTTAGCACACTTGGCAGATGCCCCCAAAACCTGATTGTGACTGAGGAAACCCCAACCTGGCATAGCCGATGAGATTAAGATCCAGGCAGAGTCTAGTACTGACATCACCCTGCGCTCTAATGTGAGACTGCCGCCACATGTAATGTCGCTACCTTTGCATATAAACAAGCGGTAGAATGAAAATAGGGTTTGCACTTTTCCACGCATGCACGCACGCACCAAACCATTAATCAAGACATACTTGCTTCAGTAGCGTATGTTAAAAAACAAAAACGAAATAATTACTTACTGCCTTTTTTCAGTTTTATTTATAGGCCTCCTGCTTGCTTCCTTCGATGACTAGCACTGCAGCTGCGCAGTACGCTGGGGCGTGTGAAAAGTGGAGACCCTGATCTGCATTTGTCCATACAGCTTGGGAGGAAGCACTTGATGATTCAACGCTAAGGAGGGAGGACGGGGCTGACGTCACCACGCCCAGGCAGTTTCTGTGTGTGTGTGTGTGTGCCGTCCGAGTTCCTCATGAGAAGGCGGGAGGCCCCGCATCCAAATTTAAATATTTTACAGCACAGCACACTCAATCAAGCACCACTGACCAAATCCAGGGAGGCATGGATTTATTTACAAATTAACAAAGTCAAGGAACAAGGGCTTCCCTGGACGAGCGCGTGCTTTTCATAGAGCAGTTTCTTTCAAGAGCCATCCGTTTTATAATCACGGGAACCTAATAAGGTAAATTAACTGTCTCATTGTCATCCCCTGGGAATAAGTCCTAAAAAAACATGTCCCACAGCTGGGTATGTTAACATAATTAAACCCGGCGTAACACATGCTGTAAGTAACAAAGCACGGAGTTACTACTCCTTGAAAAAAATTGATTTATTTACCCCTTACCGTGGCATGCAGCTCCAGCAAGATTCGAAGGCCCGCCTCTTTCATGAAAATACGACCCACGCGCCTTTCACGCAAAGAGCGCGAGCTGCACGTTGCTTGTCAATAATAAACGCTGCAGTCCTTTCATGAAGGATGAACGTGACGTAAAAAATAATAAACGCACACCTGCCCAGAAGAACAAGTTAAAGTGTAACTTCCTCAGAGCTTGCCCCCTTTGAATGTGAGGGCGGTAGGTATATGCAGAGCAGGAGGCTTGTTAACTATTCCAACTCCACCCTTGGAATATTTTGGGGACAGTTACAAATGCACTAGGTATTTTCCGAACGGGTTGCAAAGTAGCAATTTCGTATCGCGACTAGTCTTGCCGGAAGGGCCCCGCTGAAGGTAAAACACGAGCAGTGCTGCTGATGCAATATCATCTATTCACTGGAGAGACCGTTATCGTGTATAGACCCGGCCCTAAGAAATAAGTGCTGGTGCTAAGCACCGGAAAGCACCGGCACAAATTAGGCACTGGTTCTATCAACTCCGTAATCAGGATCTTGTTTTCCTGTGGACTGAATCGCGGGTTCCTCTTCTTCTTCTCCTTGCCCTTCTCCTTCCCCGAGGTCCCTGGCTGGTCCTCCGGGGGGTTTGTGGGGTTCTGGTTGGCCTCTGTAGTTGCTCCAGCTTCCTCCATGGTGCTTCTCAGTTGTTTGTGGGTTTTTTTTGCAGCTTTTATGGTGATTTTTCCCGCCTGACGTGGGAATAGCAAGCCTGGCGCTGCTTATCGCTGATGTTTTTATCGCTGTTGGGCCCATCGGCACTATTTTCACGTTCGGGTTTGCTTTTTTATCGCCGTCCCGGTAATTTTAACGCAGACATTTGACGCGTTATCGGGACACTATCGCCTGTTGCCGGCGTGTTGAGAATACGCCGTTAACACGGCGTTAGTTTCCCGCGATAGACGGCGTTATGTAAAGTTGCGTTAATCTAGGTTGGCGATGATTATCGCCCGTTCTTGAGAATATCCCCCTTTGACTTATACAGGGTGAAATAGTTACTGCGAGTAATCCATGCCTCAGTCATTATTACTTGGCTCACGCAGCAAGACCTGTCTCAGAGAAATACATGTTATACGTGAGCAGCAGCTAGCCAAAATAATACTGTCAATATAACAAAGAATACGAAATTATTGAATCTGAATTCATAAGCACTATATGAATTTAATAAGTACAAAGCCACAGTAATGAAAGAAATCAGTCCTAGGAATCCAAAAGTGTGACAAAAAATGGATTGGTGTGTTACCTTGAATAAAGCCAGTTCATATTTTCTGCAAGCAGTGACAAAAAAGAACACATTGCATGCATTTTTGGCAGTGAGAGCAAATAATGAGTTCTGTTTAGGACAAATACATCTTTTTAGGAAATTTGTATGACCAAATAGAATGTAGATCGACCCAAGTTTAGAGGAAATGTTCTTGCTTAGAAGTAACTTGATAAAAAAAGTGTCCAGATATTCAGGACTAGTTCTTTAGACACGGGGTCATGTTTTCCGGAAGAATTGGTGCTCCCTACAACGTCAACACAGGCCTACAGCAAATATCTTGTTCCACCTTTTTTTGCAGTAGGAATATCTTCCTGTGTTCTAATTACATTCAGCAACCTTCAGTCACAGGAGTGAAGTTTCAAAGGATTCAAGCAGGAGAAATGTCCACTTGCAACTGGTCCTCAGTTTTCCTTCCAAGCAGGCAACAGGTACCTCGTCCAGTTGCAGCTGGTTTTCAATTCTCAGTTCCCCTTTCAAGCATGCAACAGCTGCCTCTCTCCACAGGCTCGTCTGCAACGCAGAGATCCCGAGAGGAAAGTCACACAAGGGCAATTAGGTTTCGTTGGGAGGACCCAGTATTCTGGGGATCAACAAGAGGATAGTACAACTAGCCCTTGGAACATTTTTCGTATCCTAGAGATTTAAGACAGAGCTGGAGATAACTCTTTCCATGGTTCTCTGTCAGCCTGGAAAGAGTTCTTCTATGCAGCAAGAAGGGAAATCCCATTCCATTTTTATGTTTCTGGCAGACATTTTGGGAGTGTGTCAAGAAGATCAATTTAAAAGGTAAAAATATCTTCCTCTCATGGTTTGTAGCAGTGTGACCAAGCTGTTGTGCTAGTCTAGTTTTACACTTTTAGGTGAAAAACAAACCCACAGATACTGTTAAGATGGATCCACTGACACTTGCCCTGAGCTCACGCAGTTACTAAACTACACCCTAAGCCAGCCCAGTTACCCTTGTCAAGCACCAGAGGAGATCATGTCACACGGTTTCCACTTTTCAGTAGGAACTGTTCATTTGTTGATCAACATAAACGTTGGCATGGTGCCAGACTGAATCCATACACCTTCTAAGGATATGTTGGCCTATAGACCTGCTGGCTCACAGTGCCACCACACATACCCCTAAACCTAGTACGGTAACAAATGGTTTGGGCAGCCTCTGCTCATGACAACTCTGACCCCCAAGGAGTCGTGGTACTAGATCTAGAAGCCTTTCGCTCAGTTACTCGTTCTTTCTCAGAAAGATATACAAGAAATACACAAAGGGGTATGCTCAATATTTATTGAATCATCACAATTCTTGTATAAAATATATGCTCTACAATAATCAATAGACAAAAGCAGACAAATGTGATTAGCAATATAAGGACAGTGAAAAGAATGAACGATTCCACCATTGTGCTAAAGCAGTCAATATACGCTGGCATATAAGTACTGTTTATAATGTACTCCTACTTATGCATTCCTTAACCTATATCTCTAGGGTGGGTCTTCTGCCAAGAATCTCCTACTGGATGATCTAAGTCCCCATTACCTGAAGGCAAGGTATGTAGGTCCCGTCTTGGTCACAGGTTGGGCATCCATCCTCGCAGATTGCCAACAGGAATCTGCTCTAGTGAACCGCTAACAATAGCGATGACCTTGTAATGATAGCAGGGTGCTCCTCTGATTAGAGTACGGAAATGCGCATGAATCTATAACAAGCAGCTTACATGCTTCCGTGTCGAGGCTTCAGCCGAGCTGACACTGTTTACCATCTCTGTGATAGCGCTGTCACCTTATGGACAAATAATAAACAACAACATTTGCAGAATGTATGTTCAGGTCTTAAACCGAATGTTCAAGGTGTCACAATAGTGTACTTATGAAGTGGAATTGTAAGCAAAGTGGTTTCAGGGAAACTAATCCTACACTGTCACGCAAGCAAATGTGTGTTAAAATTCAGCGTGTGGAAAAAGAAGGCAACTTTAGAAACGTGTACATGTAAAATAGACATGTTTCTACTGGGGCCTAACCTAGCCATGTGACAATTTCACTCTAAACCCTCTATCTGATTTATTCCCCATAAATAATTTGACTCCAGATGTCCCTTTATGTATCCCAAACTGAAAAGAAAAAAGTGTTTCAGAAATATTTAACAGGCTGTTGTGACCTTGAAAATCTGAAGACTCGTTTTCCCTCCATCCTAAAATGCTTTTAGGCAAATTCAAAAACATATTGAGCTGGGCTTGCATCACAAAGGTTTTGCACCGAAAGGTTGCCTGAAAGTAACACAAAGCTACCATTACCCTTTCACTTTTTGTTGGTTTGGTGCTGGTAGAAATCAGTCTTGTCTTCACAGAAATCATTTGAGTTAGGCAATACATTGCCTGGCAGCAGTGATGTTAAATTCGACTGTATGAGCTTTTATTTCACATGCCCCTCTTCAATGACTCGTCATATGGTACAATTTGTGTCTGTAAACATAACATTGATAATAAGCTCACTAAAATAAATTCAATTGAAATGGTACTTTAGAAAATAGTAGCCCTGATGATTAAGTAGGAATATTCTAGAAAAATCCCACTCTCTTGACCATAGATTGCCCAGAGGTTATTAACACCTTTTGTGGCATTAACTCGTTGAAGGAATGCAACAATTGCTGTAGTCAGACTGTGGCCAAATGAAGAGTATGGTCTCAAAACATTGGTAGATTTTAACGTCAAGTCCACTGACTCTCCAAAAACCAATGTTCTCCTTCAAGAGAGGTAAATGACTAAGCGAATTACTGGTCCACACCAGACCAAACCCTCTTGTCCCCAAAACACCTACTATCCACTTTGGAATTTACCACCGGTGCTAGGCCAGTACCCTTGTGGTCACTGCAATATTTGCACCCTAACAAAACTAGTGAAGGAATTCAATTTTGGCCTTAAGACACCATGTCTCTAAAACAGCACACCAACGGCGACTCCACCAACGTGGTCTACATGTTGGTTTGCCTGTGTGGCTTCAAGTACATTGGTATGACCACCAGAAAGGTCTGCACAAGCATTAATGAGCACAGAAGCACTTTCAGGTGCAAAAAAACTGTTACCAAGCTATTGCATCATTTCATGACTACAGGAGATTCTCATAGTTTCCAATTGACCAATTACCACCTCAAGCACCTGAGAACAAACTGTTCAATTACGACCAAAGATGGATCTACAGGCTTATGGAGCTCGTCAAATGGCCTGAATGATTACATGTTCTAGCCCCAGTTCCATGGCCAATGGAGTAAGATACCATTCTACACACAGTTTGTAACTATCTGAAAGACCTTCACCCTCCATTTGGATAATTTTGTTACCTTTAACAGCATAGAACAACACAACACAGTTAGTCAAATGGGTCAACTATACCCTGGGCAATCCACCCCTTGATGCCATGCTCTCTCTTGAAACTACTGCACCAACATCATAATCTTTTCTAAACATATATGAGAATCAGTCATTAACCCCTTCACTGCTAGGCCTTTCCCCCCCTGTGCTAAGCCTTTTTTTGGCTATTTGGGGTAGTTCGCGTAGTTCGCGCTTAGGCCCCTGTAACTTTTTGACCACATAAGGTATCCACGCCAAATTTGCGTCCTTTTTTTCAAACATCATGGGGATTCTAAAGATACCCAGGGTTTGTGGATTCCCCTGGAGGGGACCCATAAATTAGCCAAAATACAGCAAAACTTTCTTTTTTTGGGGAAAAATGGGAAATAAGGGCTCCAGATGAAAGCGTCTGTTTTTTTCCCTGCAAATGGTATCAAAAAAGGGGTTGTGGTGCTGAAATCACCATTGTCCCAGCTTTCAGGGACAAGTAGACTTTTGTTGGAAAACCAAACATTTTTACACAGTTTTGGCATTTTTCTGGGACATAGCCTATTTTTGCTATTTTTTGTGCTTTCAACCTCCTTCCAGTTAATGGTAGAAATGGGTATGAAAGCAATAATGGATCCTGGGGAGCTATACATTTTTGAGATGTAGACAAAATTCTGAATTCATCAAGGGGTCATTTGTGTAGATCCTTCATGGTTTCTTCATAGAAACTAACAGTTAAATATAGGAAAAATTAAAAATTAGTTGAAAAAAACAGCCATTTGTGTCAACGTTTTCACCTGTAACTTCTTCTAATTATGACAGCTCTATGAAATCAATATACCGTTACATTTGCTGGACATTTCTGGTTGTGGGGATATATAGGACTTGTAGGTTCACCAAGAACCCGATGAACCCAGAGCCAATAACTGAGCAGCATCTTGCAATGGTTTTTTATTATCTACCGGGTATATAGCAATTATTTTGGGACAATGAATACATGGAAAAATTGGTATGAAAGACACCTATGTATTTCTGAAATGGGAACAAAATTTAGAGTTTAGAAACAGTAGATATTTGCACATTTCCGAAATTGGGAGTACCCTTACTAGCATGAGAATTATAGGTCCTTTTTCAAAATGACTTCTTTTTTAAACATTGTCTTTCATTTGGAAGGCAGAAATGCATCGAAAGTCAATAGGTAATAACAGTTGCTCTACAATTCCATGTTACCCTAAGTCTCCCGAGAAAAATGGTACCTCACTTATGTGGGTAGGCCTAGTGCCCGCGGCAGGAAACGGCCTAAAACGCAAGGTGGACACACCACATTTTCAGAGTGAAAAATTACCCTTTTTTTGCAAAGTGCCTAGCTGTAGTTTTTGAACCCTAGCTCTGCCGGCACCTAGGGAAACCTAGCAAACCTATAAATTTTTTAAAACTAGACACCCAGGGGAATCCAGGATGGGGTGACTTGACTGGCTCTCACCAGGTTCTGTTACCCAGAATCCCTTGCAAACCTAAATAATTGTCAAAAACAACACATTTTCCTCTAATTTCTGTGGTGGAAAGTTCTGGAATCTGCATGGATCCACAAAATTCCACCCACCCCGCATTTCCCAAAGTCTTCCATGAAAAATGGTACCTCACTTGTGTGGGTAGGCCTAGTACCCGCGACAGGAAACGGCCCAAAACGCAAAGTGGACACACCACATTTTCAGAGTGAAAAATGACCCTTTTTTTGCAAAGTGCCTAGCTGTAGTTTTTGAACCCTAGCTCTGCCGGCATCTAGGGAAACCTAGCAAACCTATACATTTTTTTAAACTAGACACCCAGGGGAATCCAGGATGGAGTGACTTGACTGGCTCTCACCAGGTTCTGTTACCCAGAATCCCTTGCAAACCTAAAAAATTGTCAAAAACAACTCACTTTCCTCTAATTTCTGTGGTGGAAAGATCTGGAATCTGCATGGATACACAAAATTCCACCCACCCCGCATTCCCCAAAGTCTTCCGAGAAAAATGGTACCTCACTTGTGTGGGTAGGCCTAGTGCCCGCGACAGGAAACGGACCAAAACGCAAGGTGGACACACCACATTTTCAGAGTGAAAAATGACCCTTTTTTTGCAAAGTGCCTAGCTGTAGTTTTTGAACCCTAGCTCTGCCGGCACCTAGGGAAACCTAGCAAACCTATAAAAATTTTTAAAACTAGACACCCAGGGAATCCAGGATGGGGTAACTTGACTGGCTCTCACCAGGTTCTGTTACCCAGAATCCCTTGCAAACCTGAAAAATTGTCAAAAAAACCCACATTTTCCTCACATTTCTGTTGTGGAAAGTTCTGGAATCTTCGTGGATCCACAAAATTCCACCCACCCCGCGGTCCCCAAAGTCTTCCGAGAAAAATGGTACCTCACTTGTGTGGGTAGGCCTAGTGCCCGTGATAGGAAACGGCCCAAAACGCAAGGTGGACACACAACATTTTCACAGTGAAAAATTACCCTTTTTTTGCAAAGTACCTAGCTGTAGTTTTTGAACCCTAGCTCTGCCGGCACCTAAGGAAACCTAGCAAACCGATACATTTTTAAAAACTAGACACCCGGGGATGCTAGGGAGGTATGGCTTGCATGGATCCCCCAACGTTTTCTTACCCAGAATCCCCTGCAAACCTCAAATTTAGCTGAAAAAATCACTTTTTCCACACATTTTTGTGTGGAAAAGTTGTGCCATCACCGGGCTGACACAAATTTTCTACCACCCAGCGTTCCCCCAGGTCTCCCGATAAAAATGGTGCCTCACTCGTGTGGGAGGCCCAAGTAACCGCGACAGGCAAGGGCCCAAAACGTATTGAGGGGACATCAAGATTGCCTATCACAAAACGACCTGGTTTTGCAAGGGGGTCACTCTGGGTTTTTGGCCCCGTGCTCGGCGGCCACCTAGGGAAACCTACCAAGCCCACACTTTTCTGAAAACTAGACACCCGGGGATTCCAGGGAGGTATGGCTTGCGTGGATCCCCCAACGTTTTCTTACCCAGAATCCCCTGCAAACCTCAAATTTAGCTGAAAAAAGCACTTTTTCCACACATTTTTGTGTGGGAAAGTTGTGGCATAACCGGGCTGACACAAATTTCCTACCACCCAGCGTTCCCCTAGGTCTCCGGATAAAAATGGTGCCTCACTCGTGTGGGAGGCCCAAGTACCCGCGACAGGCACGGGCCCAAAATGCATTGAGGCGACATCAAAATTGCCTATCAAAAAACGACCTGGTTTTGCAAGGGGGGTCACCTGGGTTTTTGCCCCCGTGCTTGGCTGCCACCTAAGGAAACCTACCAAACCTATACATTTCTGAAAACTAGACACCCGGGAGATTCCAGGGAGGTATGGCTTGCGTGGATCCCCCAACGTTTTCTTACCCAGAATCCCCTGCAAACCTCATATTTAGCTGAAAAAATCACTTTTTTAACACATTTTTGTGTAGGAAAGTTGTGGCATTACCGGGCTGGCACAAATTTCCTACCACCCAGCGTTCCCCCAGGTATCCCGACAAAAATGGTGCCTCACTCGTGTGGGAGGCCCAAGTACCCGCGACAGGCAAGGGCCCAAAATGTATTGAGGCGACATCAAAATTGCCCATCACAAAACGACCTGGGTTTTCTTACCCAGAATCCCCTGCAAACCTCATATTTAGCTGAAAAAATCACTTTTTTAACACATTTTTGTGTAGGAAAGTTGTGGCATTACCGGGCTGGCACAAATTTCCTACCACCCAGCGTTCCCCCAGGTATCCCGACAAAAATGGTGCCTCACTCGTGTGGGAGGCCCAAGTACCCGCGACAGGCAAGGGCCCAAAATGTATTGAGGCGACATCAAAATTGCCCATCACAAAACGACCTGGTTTTGCAAGGGGGGGTCACCTGGGTTTCTGGCTCCGTGCTCGGGGGCCACCTAGGGAAACCTACCAAACCTACACATTTCTGAAAACTAGACACCCGGGGAATTCCAGGAAGGTATGGCTGTAATGGTGGCGGGGGGTGTGGGCTTTGGCATGCCCATTTCGGGCAGCCCCCACCCTAAAAATAGTTGCGCAAAAAAAATCCCATGCATTTACAAAGACACATAAACAGCATTCAAAGAAGCAGGTGGTGTCAAGGGGATCAGCTAGACAGTATAACTGTCTGATGACAAAAAGATAATAGAAAATTATATTTTCATTATAAGCACACAAAATATCACACTTTCTACAGAACAGAACATGGATTATTCAAGTAGAACCATGATAAAGCATCAGGAAGTGGAATGTTAAACCAGTATGTCACCTGTCAAGAGTTAGGTAGATTTAGGTGTAGAGATATCATGTGGCTGAAAATAATGTTTCCAGTCGTGCAGGTCCAGTTTTTGCGATCAAATTCTCCATGGAATTCCAAATTCTGTGTAGATTAATGCATCGGTGCCAGGCCTGGGCTTCTCTTGCAGCTCAAGCCTTATGTGATTTTGCCAACCAGATTATATGCTCAGTGTCGCATGATTTTCCCAAACTTGGGAATTCTGGATGCAGGAACACGTGACCAGTTATAATTATTTGAAGCGGTATCCCACCCGGGGTACAGTCCAACTTGTAACCCGAACCCGTTGGTCTACACAAATCACCCGTTAAAAGTAACAGCTTGAGTTGCCCCTTCTGTGTTTAATGTCTGATAAAGGTCATATAGTTAACAATTATAGAATGTCCAATATATTTTATTTGATCCTAATATGTATGCATCACACTCAAGGGGGGAGGGGCATTGGGGGTAATTTTTCAACTGTGTATACACTGTTCATCTATTTTCTGCATTGATGTCCCCGTAAATGTCTAAGGATGCTTTGAGTTTACAAAAAATTATGAAAATGTTCCATTGATAGTTGTTTCCCTTATTCATGTTACAAAAAAGATCAGTGCCTTGATCTTTTAAAAAGTTGAACAATATGTTCCTCTTTACCTCCACCTTTCCAGCTTAATTGAAATACTGTCCTTTTCATCTTCCAGAACAAAACCCTCATAGTTTCTCTATAATTTTCTATGGCGTACATTTCCATGGACATGATAATTGGCTCCGCTCGACTGCTCATTTCCTGTGATTGGAGGACCATCATTCTGCTCAGGCGGCAATTGCTTTTCACAAGACACAGAATAATACAAGTGCTTTTCTTCTTCAAGCAAGGAATTATGTGAGAACTAGTTCTGTCCCATGTACTCATGCTTAAGAATATCATTCAAATAAAGTTAAAAGTAATACACCTCGTCATGCCTTTCCTATACTGTAGTGGCTCATAAGCCCACACGAAAACTGTTTTGCAAATCTACAAATACTGCTTTGTAGTTGTTCAGGAGGGGTCACGGTTCCACTGCGTCCCCCAGATATACAAATTTGGATTTTCCTTAATATTTTAAAAACTACTGATTGGATTTACCCCAAAAAGGTCGCTTTCTGGACCAACACCTAGCTTGCTGCCAAATTTGGTGTAATTCCGTTCAGCAGTTCGGGCTGTAGCCGTGTCTAAAGTTTCCTATAGAAATTAACAAGGGGAAAACATGTTTTGAGACCATACCTTTTTATCGGCCCCTGCTTAACGGATCACCCTGAAATGTTCAAGACAGCAGCTGAAGTGAGTGGCAAATTAGTTTTGAAAATTTTGTGAGAATTCGTCAAAGTTATTGGCAAATGAAAAACGCTCTTTCTATGGAAACTAGGTCTTAACTATAGCTACCTACTGGCGACCGCTAGTAGGTAATATATATATATATATATATATGTATATATATATATATATATATATAGTCACTGAAAAAAACAAAGGTTACAGGGACCTTATAGTTAGGCTCACATTTCACTCGTACAAAACCAGTGAAATTCAGCAGTTATAGTTGGCTGAGGCAACTATAACTTATGCCCCGGCAATGCACTGCTTATGACCTCACATACTACATCACTCATGACATGGTCAGTGACATCACTGATGACATCTCAAATGACATTACTGATGACATCACTGATGGGATTCAGAAAAGCTTTTCAGTAAGCGTTGCCTTCCTCGTGTTAATGAGATCGTGTTATGGTGATTATATATATATATTCACTGAAAAAACCATAGATTTCAGGGACGTTATAGTTAGAAATTAGCATTTGAAAAACCTTTGAAATTCACTGAAAAACCACAGGTTTCAGGGACGTTATAGTTAGTTGGACATTTCACTCGTACAAAACCATAGAAATTCGGCCATTATAGTTAGTTGAGCTAACTATAACTTGCGCTCCCGCAATGCACTGCTGATGACGTCACATATTACATCACTCATGACATGGTCAGTGACATCACTCATGACATCACTGATGACATCTGAAATGACATCACTGATGACATCACTGATGACATCATCCAGTGACTGTGTGTTTCTGTAAAGTTTAAATATGTTTTATATATATATATATAGGCCAAAGGGTATTGAAGAATGAGTGGGTGTATAAGTGTCTGTCTGGATGATTTGTTGGGTGCATGACTGATTGTATAAGTGAGTGATTAAACGTGTCTTAGTGAATGTATGGGTGAGTGAATAATCTGTGTAAATGTGTGTATCAGTCTGTCAGTTGCTGTGTAAGTGGCTGCATGGGTTGGTGAGTAGGTACATGAGTGTCTATATGGGTTATTGATTAGTTTTCTTAGTACCTGTATGGGTGCCTGAGTATCAGTGTGGGTGGGTGAGAGGCTGTGTGACTCCCTGCATGGATGTATGACTGGGTGAATCCCTGGGTGTATGCGTTCATGATTGCGTCTGTGAGGGACGGTATGGTTGAGTGAGTGTTCGTATGGATTTTTCGGTGAGTGTATGGATGTCTCAGTAGTATATGGGTGAGTAACTGCATATGTGAAAGGCAGTATATGTGAGTGTTGGAGTATATAAGTGACTGTGTGAGTGAGTGTGTGTGAGAGTGGCTATATGGGTGAGTGTGTGCTTCTGTGAGTGATTGTAGACGAGAGTAAGTATGTGTTAGTATCTGTAAGAATAAGTGAGGTGGTGTGTGTATAACTGTATAGGTGAGTAAATGGCAGTGTGATTGATTCTTTGGGTGAATCACTAGGTGTGTGAGTAGCTATGTGTGAGTGGCGGTGTGTGAGTGTCTGTATTGGTGTATGAGTGCATATATCAGTGGCTGCATTGATGAGTGACTGCGTGTATGAGTGACTGTATGAATGAGTGGATGTGTGTGTAGACCTATGAATCAGTGAGTGGGTATGTACTAACTGGAATTGGTGTGTCTATGGTTTCGAGAATGGTAGCCTATATTTTAGAGTAGTTGTATGAAAAGTTATATTAGGGTGTGAGGAGGTGCATCAGATATTAAGTGGATGATGTCATCAGTGATGTCATCAGTGATGTCATTTGAGATGTCATCAGTGATGTCATCAGTGATGTCACTGACCATGTCATGAGTGATGTAAATGTGACGTCATCAGCAGTGCATTACGGGGGCGTGAGTTATAGTTAGCTCAACTAACAATAACGGACGAATTTCTCTGGTTTTGTACAAGTGAAATGTCCAACTTACTATAACGTCCCTGAAACCTGTGGTTTTTTCAGTGAATTTAAAAAAAAAATTAAATGCTAATTTCTGACTATATAGTCCCTGAAACCTATGGTTTTTTCAGTGAATTTCAAAGGTTTTTTAAATGCTAATTTCTAACTATAACGTCCCTGAAACCTATGGTTTTTTCAGTGAATTTGAAAAGTTTTGTAAATGCTAATTTCTAAGTATAATGTCCAAAAATACTTTTTCTTAATTTTTAAATTTTTATAAAAATAATGTGATGTTTTCTCTTTTCTAAAATATGAATTTACATATACATTTTTTTTTTTAAAGTGGATTCGCGTACTGATCGTGTACCAGTCTCGGTGGGTGCGCGAATCCAAGAATTTTGCCACCATATTGGTTAAGTCGTGTACGATGCGCGTTCGGTATGCGAAGGGTGCGCGGTTCTCGGCCCCGCGTAACGTCACGTACGTATTTTTGGGGGTCGCGGCAGGTGCGCAAATCCACCGTAATTTTTTTTGTTTTAAAAGTATATGTATATAACTTTAATATGTATATTATACCAAGAGAATATTTAACATAATTGTAAATATCATATATTTGTAATTGTAATAGAGATATACTATTGTTGAATATATTTTTCGGGAATCGTGTCGGGTGCACGCTGGTTGCGCGCCAGGTACGTGAATCCTATGTGACTTTAAAAGAAACAGTTTCATTGGTTAAGAAGCTTTTGATTCTAGAACTTGAAGGACTCCACCCATTTTTTTCATTCTTTCAAGTGCATCTCAGCAGACACACCTGCTGTCTTCTGCTCCTCTTCTTTGCCTTTTTTTGGTGTTTTTTTTTATTCATCTAAAAATGGCAGCTGGCAATGCACCTCAGCAGCTTCCACCTGAAGAGGAATAAGACTTGGAGGAACCCATCAAGACCAGGTAGGAAAGTATCGTTTGGGCATTTTTCTCTATACCACCTGGGGAGAAAAAGGTGAATGCCCGTAAAGTGACCTGCACCATTTGTGAGAAGGTCCTCTCACGAGGTTCAGAAAAGAAGTACTTTTGCGGGACGTCATCCATGCTAAAGCACTTGCAAACAATGCACCCTCGGCGTCTCGCAAAAGAACAGCTCGACGGGAACAACAGAAGCAGGCAACTGACGACAACGCTGCTGGACCAAGCACCTCATCTGCTTCTACAACAACTGGTACATCAAACATCATCCCTGACTTTGCCAGAGTGGAGCAGCGTTGTGTGAAATGTAAAAAGGTCTTATGTTTTGGTGAGCAATCACTGGATGCCATCCTGGTTGCCATTAGGAACCACCACTGTTAATTTTGTTTACATTTTTTTATGCATTGACTTCCTAATTGCATCATTTTTTGAACATTTTCACTGTTGGTTCTGTTTATTTTTTCATTTTAAAAAAAAAACACCCAAAAAATTCAAAAAAGAGTTAAAAAAATATATAAAACAAAAAAAGAAGAAAAAAATGTTTTTTTTCAGAACCGCCTATTTTGTTAAAAATAGATACATTTGTAAGTGTTGTATGAATTGTGGCAAGTGGAATATATGGAGAAGTGTATGGGTAGTGCATGTGTGATTGCATGACTGCATGTGTAGTGCCTTGGTGATTGCAGAAGTTCATGTGTACTACCTGAGTGATTGCATGAGTACATGGGTAATGCCTAGGTGATTGTAAGAGTGCATGGGTAATGTCTACGTACATCAAGGAGTGCATCAGTAGTGCCTGTGTGATTGCATAAGTGCATAGGTAGTGTCTGGATGATTTTATAAGTGCATGGGTACTGGATGGGTAATTATATGAGTACTGGGGTAGTGCTTGAGTTATTGGACAAGTGCCAGAGTAGTGCCTGGGTGATTCAAGGAGTACATGGATAGTGCATGGCTGATTGAAGGAGTGCATGGGTAATGCCTAGGTGCATTGAGGAGTGCATTAGTAGTGCCTGTGTGATTTCATGAATGCATAGATAGTGTCTGGATGATTTTATAAGTGCATGGGTACTAACTGAGTAATTGAAAGACTGCAAGGGTAATAGCTAGGTGATTGCATGAGTGCAGGGGTAATGTATGGGTCATTGGAGGAATGCATCTGTAATGCCTAAGCAATTGCATGACTACACGGATAATGTGTAGGTAATTGGAGGAGTGCATCACTGCAAGAGTAATGTCTGGGTCGTTGTAGGACTGTAGTGGTAGTGCATGAGTGTTAGAAAAAGTGTAAAGTGTACCCAGTGTCTGGGTGATTTTTTAAGTGCATGGGTACTGGCTGGATGAGTGGAGGAGCGCATGGATACTGCCTGGGTGATTGCAGCAGTGAAAAACTACTGCCAGGGTTATTCTATAAGTGCATAGCTAGTGCCTGGTTGATTGCATGAGTGCAAGATTAATGTCTTGGTGGTTGCATGACTGTAGTGATAGTGCCTGGGTGATTGGAAAAGTGTATAAGTAGTGCCTGGGTGATTTTTTTTAGTGCATGGGTACTGGCTGGATGATTGGAGGAGTGCATGGATGCTGCCTGGGTGATTGCAGCACTGCAAGAGTAGTGCCTGGGTTATTGTATGAGTGCATAGCTAGTCCCTGGGTGATTGCATGAGTACAAGAGTAATGTATGGGTGGTTGCATGAGTGCAGTGGTAGTTCCTGGGTGATTGCAGACGTCCATAACTAGTGCCTGGGTTAATGCCTGAGTGCATAGGAAGTACCTGCATGATTTTATAAGTGCATGGGTACTGCCTAACTGATTGAAGGACTGCATGGGTAATAGCTAGGTATTTACATGAGTGCAGGGTAAATGTATGGGTCATTGGAGGAATACATAGGTTATGCCTAAGTGATTGCATGAGTGCAGGGGTAATGTGTAGATAATTAGAGGAGTACATGGCTAATGCCTAAGTGATTGCATAAGTGTAGAGTTAATGTCTGCGGGATTAGAGGAGTGCATAGGTAATGCCTCAGTAATTCCATGAGTGTAGGAGTAATGTCTAGCTAATTGCATGAGTGTACAGGTAGTGCCTGGGTGATTGCAGGAGTGCATAGGTAGTGCCTGAGTGATTTTATAACTTGAAGGGTTCTGGCTGGGTGATTGGAGGAGTACAGGAGTAGTACCTGGGTGATTGAAAGACAGCATAAATAGTGCCTGGGTGATTTTATAAGTGCATGTGTACTGCCTGAATGAAGAGAGCATTGTATAGATACTGCCTGGATTATTGAAAGAGTGCAAGGGTAGTGTCTGGGTGATTGCATGACTGCAGGGGTAATGTTAAGGGGATTGGAGAACTGTATAGTTACTACCTGGGTGATTGGAAGAGTGTAAGGGTAATGTCTAGCTGATTGCATGAGTGTACAGATAGTGCCTGGGTGATTGGAGGAGTACATAGGCAGTGTCTGGGTGATATTATAAGTGTATGGGTACTGGCTAGGTGATTGGAGAAGTGCATGGATAGTGTCTGGGTGATTGAAGGAGTACATGGATAGTGCATGGCTGATTGGAGGAGTGCATGGGTAATGCCTACGTGCATTGAGGACTGCATTAGTAGTGCCTGTGTGATTGCATGAGTGCATAAGTGCACTGGATGATTTTATAAGTGCATGGGTACTACCTGAGTAATTGAAAGACTGCAAGAGTAATAGCTAGGTGATTGCATGAGTGCAGGGGTAATGTATGGGTCATTGGAGGAATGCATCTGTAATGCCTAAGTGATTGCATGAGTGCACGGATAATGTGTAGGTAATTGGAGGAGTGCATGACTAATGTCTGGCTGATTACATCATTGCAAGAGTAATGTCTGGGTCATTGTATGACTGTAGTGGTAGTGTGTGAGTGTTAGAAAAGTATGCAAGTAGTGTCTGGGTGATTTTTTAAGTGCATGGGTACTGGCTGGATGATTGAAGTAGTGCATGGATACTGCCTGGGTGATTGCAGCAGTGCAGAACTACTGCCTGGGTTATTCTATAAGTGCATAGCTAGTGCCTGGTTGGTTGCATGAGTGCAAGATTAGTGTCTGGGTGGTTGCGTGACTGTAGTGATAGTGCCTGGGTGATTGGAAAAGTGTATAAGTAGTGCCTGGGTGATTTTTCTTTTAGTGCATGGGTACTGGCTGGATGATGGGAGGAGTGCATGGATGCTGCCTTGGTGATTGCAGCAGTGCAAGAGTAGTGCCTGGGTTATTGTATGAGTGCATAGCTAGTGCCTGGGTGGTTGCATGAGTGTAGTGGTAGTTCCTGGGTGATTGTATGAGGGCATAGGAAGTACCTGGATGATTTTATAAGTGCATGGGTACTGCCTGACTGATTGAAGGACTGCATGGGAAATTGCTAGGTGATTACATGAGTGCAGGGTAAATGTCTGGGCCATTGGCGCAATGCATAGGTAATGCCTAAGTGATTGCATGAGTGCAGGGGTAATGTGTAGATAATTAGACGAGTGCATGGCTAATGCGTGATTGCATAAATGCAGAGGTAATGTCTGTGTGATTAGATTAGTGCTTAGTTAATGCCTCAGTAATTCCATGAGTGTAGGGGTAATGTCTAGCTAATTGCATGAGTGTACAGGTAGTGCCTGGGTGATTGCAGGAGTGCATAAGTAGTGCCTGAGTGATTTTATAACTTGAAGAGTTCTGGCTGGGTGTTTGGAGGAGTACAGGAGCAGTACCTGGGTGATTGGACGACTGCATAAATAGTGCCTGGGTGATTTTATAAGTGCATGTGTACTGCCTGAATGAATAGAGCATTGTATAGATACTGCCTGGATGATTGAAAGAGTGCAAGGGTAGTGTCTGGGTGATTGCATGAGTGCAGGGATAATGTTTAGGGGATTGGAGAAGTGTATAGGTACTACCTGGGTGATCGGAAGAGTGTACTGGTAATGTGTAGCTAATTGCATGAGTGTACAGATAGTGCCTGGGTGATTGGAGGAGTACATAGGTAGTGTCTGGGTGATATTATAAATGTATGGGTATAGCCTAGGTGATTGGTGAAGTGCATAGATAGTGCATGGGTGATGGCAGGAGTGTGGGAATACTGCCTAACTGTATCGATGAGTTTAGGGTAGTGTTTGAAAAAATGGATGAGTGCAGTAAAAGCAACTGTAAACATTAATTCATATTATCATGCTTATTACATTATTTCATCTTACCTTCTTTATTAAAAAACAATACAAAACTCAGTGAAACTATTTTACTGTAGTTTTGTTGTAAACTGAATTTAAAATCTTTTCAAACTGTAGTATTACTTTCTGTAAAAAAAAAGAAGAAAAACTGTTAAAACATATAATATTATACTTTTAAGAACACAACATAATTTTACAATTACATAACACATTCAGCTTCCCTTTTTTGCTGTTCTCAGATTCTACTGAATTTCACCATACACAGTGATTTCAATGTAGATCATCATATAACAGCGGGGGGAAAAATTCAATGAGATTGTTGAAAAAAAAAAAAGAGAGGCAAGATGGCGTCCGCGAGTGCGGACGTGTAGGCTGACCGCTCCTGATGCCGGAGCTCGCAAAACGCTAGTCTTGGGGAAAAAGGAGATAAACGCGCTACAGAAGAATCGACAGTGTGGAGGACACTGTAGAGGACCGTGCGGAGGAATATAGCGGACGGAAAAAAAAAAGAAAGGGAAAGAACGCCGGAAAATCATTGACTTGGCGCGACGTCGGAAGATCACTGACCTGGTGCTCACTTGCGATATGGGATGCTGATTGTTTCTGCGGTGCTCGCGGCTAGGCTGGGCAGACTCCGCCGGAGCCATTGGGCGGGTACATTGTGCAGACTTCGCTCGTGGGCTGCTGACTCCACCTGGAGGCGATTCGGAGGTTTAGGAGGGAAATCCTTATAGTTCATGGTAATGCCTCCTAAAGGAACGCGCGAGAGACCGCGGCCGCAGGAAGATGTACATGCTGAAGGAAATGCCGGTGTTGTAAATAAGACGCCAGGTAATTTTACTAAAAGCACAAAAACGGATATAAATATTGTTGGGGCTAAAGCGGATACTGTGTCAAATAAAACTATTCCGGCACTTTTTTCAGTTGGTAAAGTTAAAAAAAAGAGTAAAAAGATGGGCCATATACAAACGGAGGGAATGGATGGAATGGGGGAACAAGATGGTATGGAAAAAAATATGGAACTTAATGAGGATACAAGGATTGGGGAAAACTTAGCTTTTATGCCTTCAGTTAGTCCCTCATTAACCCCCTCCCTTAGCGATGATATAACTGAAAATCAGAAGGATAAGGATCAGCACTCTATACGAGATGACCTGGGCTCTCATATTCCTACCAGTACCCCTGGTGTGATGCAGATGGTGGATACTCCTGAGTGTAATGTTACCTCCAAGTCTAGAACTGCAAGTACTATTAGGGATCTTGACATTGGGGTAACTGTAGATGAAAATGGTGATATTCAAACACAAATACAAGATGCTGAATCCGGGGATTTTGTCTCTTTATCTGATCAGTTCACTGCATCATGTGAGGACTTGGCGGCAATCTTTTCCACACAGGCGAATGGGGTCGGTGGCAGCGACCATAGCAGTGTGTATTTGGAAGACTCTGGCGAATTCCTGGAAGGTAGCCCCCATACTGTTCGTAAGAGAGTGGAGCATAAACTGTTAACTCTGAGTTTGAAAAAGAACAGCTGGGCGGTTTACAAATAGACACACCTCAACCTCCAGAAGACATATCTTTGACTCTAATTTACCAATCAATTATGTCCCACCGGGAGGAAACAAGATTGGAAAGTCAGAGAGTACAGAATCTGTGTCGGAAATTGCAAAACTCAGTACGACATGTCGCTAAGTCCTGTTCGGATTTTACCTCAAGATTCAATGAAGCGGAGGCACGCATTTCAAATTTAGAAGACGAACTTGTGGCTCAAAAGGCTCTGACTGAATCTCTGCGCACTATCAAAGAGGACACACAGTGGAAGCTGGCCGACTTAGAAAATCGTGCACGAAGAACAAATCTCAGAGTGTTACAGATTCCGGAGGGGCGGGAAGGGCAGGACTCTCATAAATTTATAGTTGACTTGTTTATAGATGCTTTTCCCGAGTTCACTAGATGGGATTGGAATAGAGAGATTGAACGAGCACATTGCTTCCCATTTAATATTCGCACGAAAGTAGGTCAAACGCCTGATAGACCTAGAGCTTTTTTAATCTCTTTCAATAGCTTTTTAGCTAGGGAAGATGTCTTTCAGCTAGCCCGGCCAGACAAAAAATGAGCAGGGAAGGATTTTGAGTTTTTTGTAAGGCCAGATTTTTGTCATTTTACTGTAGAGAATCGCTGCCAGCTACGCCAGCTTATTCCGCTGTTTCAAGATAAAGGGGCACAAGTATTCTTGATGAACCCGGCTAAACTTAAAGTTATCTTTCAGGATCGCACTCGATTTTTTTCCACTGAGGTCTCTGCTAAAGAATATTTAAAGTCCATGTAGGATTTTTTTTTGAGTTGTGGTATAGCTGGCGGGATGGGACAATGCCATCTAATTGGAGGATAATGCATTTGATTTGTTGGATTATCTGTTTTTGGTAGTCTTGGGTAGAATCTTTTTTAGCTGAACAGGCATATCCCGCCCCCTATGTAATGCTGGTCTATTGGTTTTTCCTTTTTTGTCTTTTTTCCCCACTTCTCTTTATTATGTTTTATATTTATTTGTTCTCCGCCCAGCCATGAGAGGGAAGATTTTTCTCCCTCTCCATATGACTGGGATGGGGTTTGCAAGCAACGGCATTGGGTGACTCAAAGCTTGTCATCTACAGGACCATTGGTCCTAAAGCATTGTTAAAGGGGGGGTGGGCTTTCAGGGAAGGGCTGGATGGGTGTGGGGGGTTGGGTAGGCACGGGTGATCGGTGGGAGGTGGTATGGGTGTTTTGGTGGGGTAAAAGTAAAACAAATTTCCACAGTATCAATTTGAAAAAAATGTCTGGATACCGAAGATATGCTACATTTGGTAAACCTGCAGTAATGATTGGCCTGCGCTCTGTTTCTCTTTTTTTATCTTTTGTTTTCAATGGCTTGCAGGGGGGTTAAAATATGTTCCTTAAATGTATGTGGCCTCAATAATTATAATAAAAGAAAAAGGGTTGCTGCAGAACTCCGCACGATCCAACCAGATTTACTATGCATTCAAGAGACACATATTTCTTGGGGGAAACGTAACATGCTGACAGACTTAGGGCTTTCACTTCTTGTCGCCTCACAACAATCGTCAGTGACGCGGGGTGTTGCAATACTTGCTAAACCTGCTATACAGACTACAGGTCATTTTTTAGCGGATAAACTGGGGCGGTGGGCTATTGTGGAATGTGTCTTGGGTAGTATCAAATTTACACTCTGCACTATTTACGGATAATCTTGATGAATCGGTAGTTTTGGAAGAATTAAATATAGAACTTGCATCTTGGCCGATCCCCCTAGTAGTGTGTGGAGATTTTAATATTAATTTGGTAAAGAAAGAATTACAAATTGGGTTACAAGGATACACAGGTCGGAAACCTAGAGTATTTAAAGCTTTATATAATCTGATAAATGATCATGGTTTATTAGATGCATGGGATAACCTCCAACCAACAGCGCCTGGTTATACTTTTTATTCTTTTCCTCACCAGAAATTGGTACGTCTTGATTACTTTTTATATCTGCTGCATATTTGACGGGGCGCTGGTGCATATATTTCCTAGGATCACCTCTGACCATGCTCCCATAGTTTTAGAAATACCTGCACTTTCTGTTAGCTACATTCCAAGAACTTTCTCATTTGATAGAAAACTATGCCTTGATGACAACTTTAAAGAACATATGCGTAGATGGATTAAGGACTTTTTTGAATATAATAGACAATCAGCTCATGTAGCGGTTGTGTGGATACTTTTAAGGCCTGTTTCAGAGGTGAAGTATTGAGCTTTGGCATACACTATCAAAAGAAAGCTAAATTGGAGTTACAAGAATTATATTCTAAACTGAGATTGGCTGAAGGAAAACTGACACAGGGAATTACACAACGAAAAGATGTAGCAGATCTCAAACCAACGCTGCAAGATGCCGCGCAAATATCAATACTCTTTGGAATAAAGAAAATGCTAGAAATATCTGATTTATAAAAGACAATGTCATGAGTATGGTGAGGCGGTAGGCCGCTGTTTAGCGTTACGATTACGGATGAAGGAAGCTTCTCAGAGAATTTTGGGTCTTAGAGATAATTCAGGGGTAATTATTCATGACCTTCAAGGGATACTTGCAATCTTTCATCAGTTCTACACAGATTTATACACTCAGCAGAAACCACAGGACGCAGTAAATAACTTATCTATTATAGGGGATATATATGACAGGTTGATCCAGAGGAGGCAGAGGTATTAGATAGTCCAATTACAATGGAGGAGTTAGAGATGGCTATCAACAATCTGGCAATTGGGAAAGCTGCTGGGCTGGACAAACTCCCAGGGGAGGTTTACAGGGTCTTTTTTCATGATATTAAGAATGAGATGTTAGCTACTATTCGAGCCGCACAAAATGGGCATGCACCTAAATCGTGGGATGAGGCCACAATAGTGGTTTTTAAGAAGCAGGGGAAACCATCAGAAATGCCTGGATCTTATCGACCGATTTCCTTGGTTAATTGCGATGGTAAAATTTACGCTAAAATATTGGCTAATCGGTTGTCAAAAGTTATTCTCCTGTTAGTATCCCTGAATCAGCATGGGTTCATACCTGGTCGAGGGACGGTGGCTCATGTTAATAAGGTTGTGACTTTATTTGATATTGCTCAGGCCGAAGGGCGGGACTTGGGGTCAATAATGTTAGATGCTGAAAAAGCGTTTGATCGCGTTGCCTGGGACTATTTATGGAACATTATGTATCGGGCAGGATTTGGACACGGGTTTATGCAGGCTTTACAGATATTGTACAAGTCCCCGGTTGTCAGAATCTCTGCAATGGGTATGGTATCGGAACCAGTTAGAATAACTAGAGAAACTTGACAAGGATGCCCCTGTTCCCCTCTTTTGTTCACTCTGTATATCAACCCTTTTGTAGATATGCTGGGAAAAAGTTATCTAGTTAAACCCTTTATAGTTCGGGAGATTTCACACTCTGTTTTTGCTTATGCGGACGATATAGCCATTATTACTGTAGATCCGGTCACGGCTATTACAGAGGTGGAACGCATAGCACAAGAATTTGGCCAGATATCAGGCTATAAGCTTAATATAACAAAAACGCAAATATTATGTACAAATAATATTATGTCAGATGATTTAAGAATTGTTAAAGAAGTAACCTATTTAGGGATTAAAATTCGAGTATCTATGAAAGAACTGGTAGAAGTCAACTGGTTGGATATAATGACTAGGATTAAAGAATCCTTAGAAAGATGGGGGCGGCTACATCTTACATTGGTGGGCAGAGGTAACATCTTAAAAATGAACATATTGCCTAGGGTTTTATATTTTTTTAGATCTATCCCTTTAGAAGTGACGCGGGCTCAACTTCAACAATTGCAATCTCTGAGTGTTAAATTCCTTTGGGCACCGGGTAAACCTAGATGAGCTACAAGGTTTATGACTCTTCCAAGGGAAAGGGGGGGCTGGTCGATACCCGACTTTACATTTTATTATTATGCATGTTTTTTGTTAAAAATGCGGGTATTGTTGACTGGAGAAGAGGTTAGTAATATAGCAGAAGCTCCATCAATTTTTCAATTGTTACTTGGGCGGAGGTAAAAAACTGTTTGTTCAAAGAAGTTGATGGTAGTTACTATAAGAGGACATGCTTTAAAGTGATTGATGCTGTTTTTAAGGTGTGGAAAGGTATACGGAAACATTTTTCTTTGGATGGGTTAACATATTATACACCTACAAATGCCTCAAAGATCCTACCACCCATTTTTTGGGATCATGTTGCGCTAAGTTGGAGAAATAAAGGCATCCTACAAATTGGTGACTTTTATGAGGCTGGGGGTTTTTCCCTACTTTTTTGGATTTTGCAAGGCAATATAATCTACCCAAGACGCAGTTTTTTAAATTTCTTCAAATTCGTGATTTCCTTGGTAGGAAAAAGTTAGTACCAGCACCGCACAAACTCATTGATAGTATAAGGCGCCAGGAGAAAATAGGGGGTGCTGTATAAGATTCTTTTATCCTCTAGGGTAGACGATTTGGAGAAACATAATATTAAATGGGCTAATGCATTGGGAGAACATGAGATATCCTTAGAGAAAGCCATCATAATGTCTAGGGAAACCCTTCTATCTGCAAACCTAAAGGCCCAATTTTTTAAAACTGCTTTCAATTTATACTATACTCCCGCAAAGATGCTGAAATGGGGGGATGCAGGACGGTAAATGCTTTCGTTGTGGGAGGGACAATGCTGATAATTTACATGTTTTTTATTCTTGTAGCAAACTGTCTAGTTATATTTCGGATATCGAAAAGTTTTTGTCAGAGATTACTGGAATACCTATTAAAATTACTGCAGCTATGATGCTATTAGGTATTGGACAGGATCTAGAAATTGGGAAACCTATGTTCAAACATCGTTATTAAATTTTTATGGCTATGGTTGTTACTCGTCTTTGTATTGCTGCTGTTTGGCTTCAGGCTGAGGCCCCCGCTTTTGAAAGGTGGCGAGCCAAAATGTATAATATATTTAATTTAGAATTTAGTCTGTACTCGGCAAAAGGCTCAAGGAAACGAAAGACTGGTATTTTTATTTGGGGGCGTTTTACAAACATATGAATGTATGAAATAGGATGTATTATACTGTACTGATACTATGGAGTAAAAATAAAATAAAAAAATTTAAAAAAGAGATTGTAAAAAAACAAATCTGCATTGAAAATATTTACAAGTTCAACTATCTCTTTACCTATCTGTAGTTTCTAAATTACATTCTTCAACTACATTAAATCATTTATTTCTCTGAAGTACATTTTCTAAAATATACACTCTCATTTACATCACGTATAATATAAAGATCAAATATATAAACTACTTCTTTCAAACACAATTTAGCAAATGCAATAATAATTAGCACAAACAATAAGCCAAACAGTAATTGTTCACATCTTCCCAATAGGCCGAATAATGTTTCCAAATCCATTTGCATTGAAAATATCCAAAATTAACTCATTAATTCGTGTTCACATCTTCCCAATAGGCCGAATGATGTTTTCAAAACTTTGGCATCAAAAATATCAGATATGAATTTGTTAATTCGAAAAGCAACCTACATTTGAATTCCAAATGGGCATCATTGCAATGTGTCCATCCTTTATTGCACTTTAAATACACAGTATAATGTCTAGATGTTGTAGTAGGTCCATCATGGAAAATAATAGCCACTGCTTTAAAAGTTCTTCCTGAAATTGATACTTGACGTGCTACAACATTTTTAATTTTGGTTTCCAATTTTCTTCCATTTGCTCTACAACGCCTTAGCATTAAAATGACATATTTTCCATATCTGTCTATATGTAATGTTGACAACATGTCTGATTTACAATGAGAGCATTTCATATCTTGGTTAGCTGTTTGTACTAATTTGTTAAAAGACACTGGTTTGCAGTCTGGTATCATGAAGTATATGAATCGTTCAGTGTCTATTTCAGTGGTAGAAGAAAATGAACACTCTTCACATTTATGATCCCATCTGTAAATTAGTCCAAATACATTTTCAATTTCTATTCCTTCATCTTCGAATACTCCAAGCATAAACATACAACATTCTTGTGCATCTTGTTGTATATTCAATGTAAATTTCAATGAACCAGTACATATATCCAAAAGATTCAGCATTCCAGAAGCTGTATGGATTTTAGTTCTATCAGTTACCAACTTTTGAAAAATATAATGCAGTAAAGAACACAATCTTTTTTCTCCATTTTCCATAATTTCATGATGAAGATCCTCTAGATAAAAGACAACATTTACAATTACATTAGCGTAGCAGTTGATACCTGAACTATTTTCTAACTAGTATCCTACAATATCATCAACAGTGTCCATTTTCATTTTCTTTGCAGCTTCAACATTCTCTTGAATTGTTTTCTTTTTTTGAATCTCACTAGAATGTTTGTCATATTTCTGTTTTGAACACATTACACGTTTCTCATATATGGGATATTCACCTATGTTAGGAGCATAAAGTCTTCTTAACCGATTATACTCTCTTACACAATTTGCATCAGCATTAATCTTTTTCTCATCAAAATCAATCAAATACAAACCAGATAATGTTCTTACTCAAGACAATGCAACGTATGCCATACCCTCTTTAAACACTGTACTTCCAATATTTACCAAAGCACTATCTACACTTAAACCTGGAGATTTATGAATGGTTACTGCATATGCTAAAGAAAGAGGAAACTGTTTTCTATGAACATACAAGTCTTTTACAAGCAAAAAACGAACAGCACAAAGTCCAATCTGTTTTACCTCTTCAATCTGATCAAATGTAATCTTCAAAAATTCAATTCCATCTCTGTTCTGAAAATTTACAAAATCAACAACTTTCCCCATCGCTCCATTTACTAAACCTTCTTCTACATTCAAATTACGTCGTAAAATTACCCAACAATTTACACACACATATAAAGTCTTTTCTAAACCTGCAGTCTTAGACACCGACTTTTCCAAAGAATCCAATTTTGACTGTAATTTCTCTGGGAGAAGAATACTAACTCCTTTGTGTTCCATTTTATCAATAGCTTCCATTTTCACTATTGGTTGTTTTTCCAATTTCAAAAGTTCTTGATTGAATGTAGAACACTCTTGCAGTGTAGGCATTAGGCAAATTATAGACTTCTGTTCTCCAATTGTTTTGTACATTATTTCAGGTGCTATGTTTTTATTTGCAAACAAGTTTGTTAAAAGCTGACTTTCTAAAGCTTCTTTGCCATGTTTTGTCAAAACACCAATTCTTATATCTTGAAGAATGTTTCCATAATGTTCATCACTTGCTTGTCGCATATTCTTAATAAGTTCTTTATATTCAAAATAAGACCAAATGTTGACATTTCCATTACTTCCCAAAGATTTCCTAGTGTCTTCATGGACAAGTGTTTTAAAAACAGATTGCCCTTTTACAGGAGTAAGTTGTAGTAGGTCGCTGAATACAATTACATGTTTTCCTCCAAATAGAACATCATAATCTGTTTTTAAAATCTGTTGTATTCTTAAATGTACAAAAGCAAGCATTAAGTTTGAGACCATGCTCACCTCATCAATGATTAGAAGTTTCATTTTCTTGAGTACTGAAACCTCATAACAAGCTTCTCCAGCTAGCTTGTGATATTCCAACTTATTTTCATGTTCAACTGGTAGCATGAGTAATCGATGTAAAGTAATCACTTTAATGTTGTGTGCTGCTAACCCAGTTGGAGCGGTTACAACACAAGATAAATGTAATTCAGTGGTTTTGTGTAGATAACTGGTCAAAACTTTAATTGAGAAACTTTTTCCTGTTCCAGCTTGCCCACTGATATACATTCAAATAGGTTTAAATGATGTGCATTGGCATTCTCTTTTTTCATGCAGTAAACCATGCTGTATCTGTTGTGTCACTTGCTCATATATTTCTTTTTGTTCAATATTTAGTTCTTCTTCCAAGTCTCCCAAGTCAATAATTTCCTGTTGTGCTTGTTGCATTGCCGTTTCTACTTCATTCATAGCTACTGCTGCTTCATTTTCAAGAATTGGTAGTCCTAGTGGATCTTGACTTAGTGGAGCAGAAACTTTGACTATCTTGAGAACTGTCTCTAGCTATTTCAGCTGCAATAGTAGTTTCTTGTTCAAACTCATCATTTAACAGTTGTAGATAATTTGGAAAAATTGTGCATTGAATGCTATCTTTACAAGCATTAAAAGAATCTTCATAGCAGTTAAAATCTCCAAGTAATTCCATTTCACTACGCCAAGGCTTGAAGAGCTGCAGAAGTGCTAAATAGAAAAATTCCCTTTTATCTGCAATTTCACAACTGAGTTTCCTGTGGTTAATAAGATTTCCTTTGGCATGTTTTACCAAACATCCATCACATCCAATTACTGCATATTTTTCTTCATTTATATTTTCTGTAATATTTCTCTTAAAACTATAATGTTGCAGTACTTCATAGAGACATATGTTTTCCAGTTGTGGACTCCTTTTGGGATAGTACGTATCCAACATGTTAGTTTTAACAATAGCTGTACTTTCCGGTTCATTCAATGCTAAGTATTCAATTTCTTGTACAGATTTCAATTCTCAATTTTGTGTTGCAGCAAGACCTAGACTTACCCAAATGATTCCTCTTGACTTTGAATATAAACTTGCAGTGGTCAACTGATCCGAACATTCGTAGGGTCCAATCTCTCGATGGGAAAACATCTTCAAACTAAAGCTGTACAATTTATTACTAAGAGTCTTCTCTTGTGAAATTTCTTCCCACATTTCTTTCAACGCCGTCTTTTCAGATTTGGTTATATATGACGTAACATAGCGAGCAACAGCAATCGAATTATCTGCAACATACTGGATAACCATGTTTGCATTCCACATTGTCAAAATCACTGGATTATAGTAATTAATATACTTTGAATCTTCAGTTCTTTTTATATTGTAAGTATTCTTCGAAGATTTTTGAGATATAGTATGTCTTACTGCTGACATGAAACTGTTGACTCTTCCTTTTGAAACTACTGGACATGGGAATCCAAAATGACATTTTGTATACAATTTTCCCTTTGACATGTATTTCCGTCGACAATATTTTCCACATCGATGACTTTGAAACCGTAAAACTTGTTGTCTTAAGCTGTTTTCTCCTCCTATTTTTGGAATGGCACAGGTAACTTAGGGAGTCATTACGATGGCGGGTGGACAAAGTCCGCCCGCCATCGCAATGGAAAAAGGGACCGCCCGCAAGAGGTGCGGCGGTCCCGCTGTGCGTATTAGGATGCGACTGCCACCATGGCGGTCGCATCCTGCATATTTAACATTGTAGCGGGCGGTGCTGTATTCAGCAACCGCCACAATGTTAAAAGGGCATGTTGTGCATTTGCATGCACAACGTGACAGGCACCGCGCGGTGCCTGCCACCTTGTGCATTCAAAGGTCGGGGTACCATGGGTACCCCCAAGTGCAGCCACCTACCCCCAGCCACCCGGGGGCCCGCAACGGGCCCTCAAAGGCATTCTCCGCATGCCTTTCCATGGCGGAGTCTCCGCCATAGAAAGGCATGAGACCGCCATCATCGTAATATGGATGGCGGTGCCTGCAAGGCACTGCCACCATATTGCAGGCCTTTTCCGCCCGGTAGGCAATCGGGCGGATTGCCTACCGGAGGAAAACTGGCGGACGGTCTTTCTGTCCGTCTGGGTCCCCACCGCCATCGTAATATGGCGGTGGGGAAATGTTATGTGGGCGGGGGCTGCGATCCGCCCGACATCATAATGACCCCCATAGTCTTCAATGAAAGACAAAACAGTTTCAGCAGAATTGGTTCCAAATTTAGGTGCATTCTTGATCCATAATAGCATGTGTATATGAGGAGCACCTCTGGCTTGGTACTCCTTTCTCCAAAAGAAATCAATAACTTCTCCAAGAGGTGGATTATTTTTTATTGCAGATAAAAGACATCATAGCTTGAAACCTAAGATTAAAATATCTGCACACATTTACAGGATCCAACGAACACAGTTCTCCAGCTGTCTTCAATTCAGTGTTTTTTACTTTTGAATTTGCTTCTCGGAGAAATTCAAGTAAATTGTTCCATGCGTATTCAGCACAGCTAAGTGTAACAAACCACGTAGGGGTTCCTAAGTTCCTTAACATACATTTAAGCTCTCCGTGACGATGATACCAATACTCATTAGTACCACGTTGACAAGCCATCAAATTAATTAACTGAGATTCTAAATGATCATCTCTTTGTTGAACTTTGTCCAAAAATTATTTTGCAGAAAGATGTGTAAGATGAACTCCTGTTTTTAATATGTGGTTCACTGCATATGAAAGTCCAGACAAGTCACTTTCAAACAAAAGATGAAATATATATGGAATACACTGTCGAAATCTTGGATCTTCTGAGTACAATCTTGTCGTACGATATTCTGAAGCTGGAATCTGTACTGGTCGTTCATCATATCATCCACCTTTTCCAGTGGGGAAGAGCTGTGGAAAACAACGAGCTTTAAACTTTTTTCCATACACTCATGGGAGTTCCCTTCGCTGACTTCATTTGAAATAATTCAATAGTGTTTCCTATCACTTCTTTTGAATGTATTGTATATACTGTAATGTTCATAAATTTCTTCACTCCTGGACTTGTCTACTTTTTTCTATTTGGCCAGTTGAAATTTCTGTATCATCTTCTAAACATATTTCCTGTTCTTCCACATTTACAGTTTTATAATAAATATTGTTCTGTACAAGATATAATGTAGCCTTTTGAAGTTTGGTGACATCTACTAACTCTTGCCATATTTTTCGACTCTTTGTTGGTACACCATTAACTAGAATAACTACAGGTTCACTTTCCTCTCTCTCTACACCAAGAGTTTCAATATTTTTCTTAAAATCTAAAGGTAAATACACAACTCTTCCTTTTAAACCTCTTTGTAAATCTGTTGGAGGCAGCTTACCTGTTTTAGGCTCCATACGAACTAGAGCCTGAAACGGGTGCACAGATTGAATAAGAATGGACTCATACGTATTTAAAACTACCAATTCCGGAGGAATAGCTACCAACTCTAGGTTATTATGTAGAGCTCTAGCTGGCATTTTATTCTCTTCTAATTTGTTGTAACAATATTTACAAATACGTTGATCACTACCCAATTTAAAACGACCTTCCACCAACAAATAGGCACAAAATTGCTCCCACTTATCATTGTTTTCCTTTTCACTTTTTAAATACACATCAAAATTCCTAGTTTGACTTCTATAGTGAGAATGTCGACAACAAATACAAACATAGGGATCTATTACGATGGCGGTCGGATGTCCACCGCCGGGCCGGCGGTGGCGCCCGCCAGACCGGCGGTGGACATCCGCCCGCGATCGCAACCAAGAAAACCGCCGGTCAAATTAGGATGGCGGTGGTGACCGCAGCGGTGGGAAATTCCGACTGCCGCTTTTCCGCCGGTTGCCATCCGCACTCCTGCCTGGCGGACGGAGCAGGACCGGGATAATGGTGGCGGTGCAGAGCAGTCTCTGCCGGCAGGATTATGATGCCGGCGGTAGCCAGCCTTTCCTCAGTGGTCAAACCGCCATGGAAAGGCATGCAGAGATTGTCTTCTGGGGGCCCGTTGCGGGCCCCCAATGTGTTGGGGTGTGCACTGTGGGGGTACCCATGGTCCCCCCTACATTTCCCTGTACCAGGTGGCAGGCACTGTGCAGTGCCTGCCACGCAGTGCAGGGAAATGCAGGACATGCTCCTTTTGGCATTGCGGCGGTGCTGCGGGCAGCAGCAACCGCCGCAATGTTAAGGCCTGTGATCAGATCGCCGCGGTCGGATTTCGAGTGCGGGTCATCGTAATTCGACCGGCGGTGATGTTGTGGTCCATGCGGACGGTCTTTTCCCGCTACCATGGCGGTCGGGGAGGTTTTCCGACCGCCATCGTAATAGGCCCCATAGTTTGGTTTTTCACAAGAAACTACCTTAAACTTTGTAATTTCTTCTACAAACTTCTCAGTAGTACTATCTTCCACCTCTTCTTCAACACCTACACTTATCAAACTCTCACTTTCTCTACACTCCTCTTCAGGACCAAAGAAACGAAACTGTATATCATCAGAAACTTTTTTTACATCCAATACTGAACCATGCAAAAGAGCTGTGTTTGTTTCACTTAAAGATAATGCAGGACTTTTTACATAGTACAATCTTCTTACTAACTTCCACATTTCTGAGTGATGTACTGCTAACATTCTTAAATGATGAAAAGTACTTCGACACACTTTTCTAGAAAGACAAGCCAGAGAATGACCCTGCAAGTTACTATATTCTCCCACTTTACAAGGATCTAGTCCTCGCAACATCTTAATCTTCTGTTTAACACTTTTTTTTTTACCATAATCTCGTAAGAAATTTAGTAATATATCAATAGATTCTTGTCGTATACTACAAATACTACTACAATCCCACTTATACACTGGAGCTTGTGTACGTCTCCCTTGAACTTCTTCAGCTATGACTTCTTCTACATTTCTAGGAACCATCTTTTCTTTTTCAATTGGACAACCGTTTTTAACCTCATAACAATGACCACTGGTATCAACTGCATGAACTAATGTATTTTGTTGAAAATAGCTTTCTTCATTAAAAAAAGGTTCAGTACTAGAAGTGTGCTTCTATTCACCCGAAATGTTTTTGCAAAAGTTAGTTCTATTAGCCAGTCTTTTCTTTTACCTTTCTCCTTCATAAAGTGCATTGTTTTATTCAATGTTTTCATTCTCTTCAATACTAATATAAACAATCTTCTTTTCAATTCAAAAGCCTTTTTGACTACACTTTCAATCTGTTTTTTTTCTTGTAAAATGCTGATTTTCTTTTATATTTTTTGCAATCTTTCAATAACTTTTGTAGTATTCTACTTTTATACATTCCCTTCCTAATGTCTTTATATTCTTTCATCCTTCTTTCAACATAGATTGTTTTCCCATAACCTGATTTTCCATTAATTTGTCCTTTTTTCGTTTCCTTCTGACTGGTTGTACAGCTTTTCTTTCTCTTTTCCCCATTTTGAAAATTCATTACATTCTTTAAAAGTCTTTTAACAAATTCTTTAGTTCTCTTACCAGAAGTTTTTTTCTTCAATGTCACATGTTGTACTTCATCTAATTTCTGCTTTTCTCTCTGATTTAAATAGTACTGTTTTCTTTGTTGTCTTTTCTTTTCAACTTTTCTTGTCATACTGAATCTTTCTTAATAATAATGGAGAATATCTGAAAAAAAAAATTAAAAACATTCTAAAAAGTATTTAATATTATTAAAATAATTATATACAAATATACTCATCTATTACTAAAGAAATACCTTTCAATTTAAAAGGTACAAACATTTGCATATATGGTTTTGGAATATGGCGAGACTTACACTTCAAGTATGCCACATAAATATAGGTGTGCGTTTGAAATGTAAAGTGCAATCTGTCAAGTTTTAAAACCTTTATACTCTTGTGACTGAGATATATCTCTACTTACATAGACATTTTGATACATATCATGCATATGAAGTTGATAGACATATATAAAACACAGCTATACATCTATTTTTATATTACTTTTATATATGAATTTGCTAGGAAAAGGAACACACATATGTATACATTATTGCAGGAATGTGGTAAGACCTACAGCTGAGACATGTGATAGTGTCTGGGTGATTGGAAGACTGCAAGGGTAGTGCCTGGGTTATTGCATGAGTGCACAGGTAGTGCCTGGGTGATTGAATGAGTGCAGAGGTACTGCCTAGGTGATTAGAGGAGTGCATAGGTAGTGCCTGGGTGATTTTATAAGTCCATGGATACTGCCTAAGTGATTGAACCACTGTATAGCTAATGCATTGGTGATTGCATGAGTGCATGGGTAATGTTTGGGGGATTAAGGAATACATAGGTAATGCCTGGGTGATTGCATGAGTTAAGGGGTAATATCTGGGGGATTACAAGAGTACATAGGAAGTGCCTGGGTGATTTTATAAGTGCATCAGTACTACCTAGGAGATTGGAGTAGTACTGTGGTAGTGCCTCAGTGATTGGAGGAGTGTAAAGGTAATGTCTGGGTGATTTTATAAGTGCATGGGCACTGGCTGAGTGGTTACATAATTACAGGGATAGTGCCTGTATGATTGGAAGAGTGCAAAGGTAGTGCAATGTAATATTTCTAAAAGCAAGTATGCATATATCTGTACTTTTTCCTAGTATCATCATACATAAAAGAAACATACAAATAGATCTATACCTATATTTTATAAATCTAGCATCTTCAGATGCATAACACATATGAAAATACATCTGCAAGTACAGACATACCTCAGTCACAAAACCATGCACATCTTAAAACTTAAGAATCTGCACTTCTCATTTCAAATAGACACCTAAAATCATGTAATATATTTCAACCATACCTTTCAACAGACGCATGCAAAATAGCCTAATCACTAATTCCTCTGCCAACATGTTTTAAACCACAGTTTTGAGCTGCAGCTTCACCATTCTGTAACTACTTATGCTATTGGACCTAGACAAATATAAACTAGCAACCCTTCACATGTCTCTGCTGTAAGTCTCACCATATTCCTAAAAGCATGCATGCATATGTCTGTACCTTTTGCTAGCAGCATCATATATAAAAGTAATATACAGATAAATGTATACCTGTGTTTTCTACATCTATCATCTTCAGACACATAACACGTACCATAATACATATGCAAGTAGAGACATACCTCAGTCACAACACCATCCACAGCTTAAAACTTCACAGACTACACTTCAAATTTCAAACAGACAGTGAAAATTATGCGGTATAATTGAAATGTACCTTTCCACAAACTCATACAAATTACTTTAATAAATAATATCTCTACAAACATATCTCAAACCTCACTTTTGTGCTGCTGCTTTCCCATTCTACAACTACTTATAATGTTACACCTAGCCAAATACAAAGCAGGAACCCTTCATATGTCTCTGCTATAAGTCTCACCATATTCCTGAAAACATGCATGCATATGTCTGTACCACAACACTATGCACACCTAATAAATTCACAGAACAAACTTCCAATTTCAAGCAAACACCAAATATTATGTGGCATATTTCAACTGTACCTCTCTAGAGACTTATACAAAGTAGTCTAATCACTAATACCTTATCTCAACATCTTTTAAACCACACTTTTGTGCTGCATCTTCACCATTCTACTACTACTCACAATCTTGAGCCTACAACATAAAAAGCAACAACACATCTTTGTTATACATCATGCACCTTCAAATGAATAAGACATATGAAAATACATACAAGTAGAGACATACTTTAGACACAAGTACATGCACACCTTAAAACTTGACCGACTGCACATCCAATTTGAAAGCAACACCTAAAATTATGGGGTATACTACAAATGTACATATCCACACACTAAAACAAACTACCATAATCACTAATCCATCTTCCAATATACACATATTACTATACAGAATCTATTTCAAACAACATTTATATACAATAAAACAAACTACAATACACATCTCTATATTTAATAATATATTTCAAACATCACAGTTCTTGAATAATTTTCAAAGTTTAAAAATAAAGCTGATACATAATACACCTCACAAATTTATAAGTCACCTTCCAAATTGATTTGTAGAATATGAAATATCAGAAACTCATAAAAGATTTTCTTATGCACACAATCAATGCACTACTCTCAACAAGGTAAAACCAGTAATGGCAAAATTTCCCTCTCTTTCTCCACACAAATAAATGTAAGTAACAAATCACATTGCTTCCTACATAATTTCAAATTGTAAAACACATTTCTATTGTTGTTCATATTAACCCTTACCAACTAACTTCTAAAAGTGCCCAAACTGGTTCTGGAATTTTTTTGGAGTCGCGACTCCACCCTGCACCAGCATGATGGAGCCTCGAATCCATACGTGAGTTCAAAAATATATTACAAATAAAAATACCACTATTTTTTAAGAACACACCACTTCTAAAGATAGTACTGACTTGGGAAATCTTACTTTAATAACATATCACTTATATATAAAGTACAATTCCATATTTTAAAACCACAGATAACATTTAACCCTTCCCCCATTCTGCTTATTGTCAGTTTCCATAGCAACAGTTCATGGAACATTCAACTAAACTGACAGGTTACAAGTTCACCATATTTTCAAGTTCAGCACACAAGCTTACAAATGCAAACAGCAGGTGTGGTTGACGTATGCAAAATATGACCTTATCCTATCTACTGTACCTTTCAAACATTTTTTACTAACCAATAAGAAACATGCTTTTTAAAGAAAGAAACATGACCCTATTTCTGAATGTACAATGTTCTTAAACAGCCAATCAATTCTCTACTTATTAAAAAACAACATCTTGTCCACCATTTTAGATACCTCTCATTCTACCAACTGACTACCTCAGCTACAGACATCTTTTCATTACTTCCAGACATCCCTTCAAGATGATTACAGTATGGATTGTTGGGCACAGCTATGTTTTCTGGTGCAAAAGGTATGCTGAATGCAGAGGTATTGACAAAGACCTAGCTTTACAAAATGTGGATATTAAATGGATTGCACAGAGAGGATTAAAGTGGCACCAATTGATGCCTTTGGTTAAAACCTTTTTGCATCTCCAACCCCCTGATCTCATGATTGTGCACTGTGGTGGCAATGACCTAGGCACATGGACTGGGGTAGGTCTGGAAATGCTAATGAAGGACACCTTTGCACAATTGATGTTGCTTTTGCTTCAAACTGTCTTTGTATACTCTAATATATGCCAAAGACAGAAATGGAAGTGGTCAAATCAATTCTGTCCACAGATTGAGAAGGTTAGGAAGAATGTCAATAAAGCTGTTTCTGCTTACCTCAGAGACCATAGGATGGGCTCCATCTATAACAACAATATACGTTTTGATATGGATGAAATCTACAGAAGTGATGGAGTATACTTCACAGATCAAGGAAACAGAGTCTTTCTCAACAACCTAAAGTTGTGCATCCGCACTTACATGTAGCTCCAACAAAGTCATAATGAAAACAAGGGCTCTTTTTAGAGCCACCCTATAACCCAATAGTGAATCTTTTGTTTTTTTTTAACATACATACTATTTTTTAATATTTTCAGGATTCGCGAACCCGTTGCGAATCCACAAAACAAAAGCAAGAATTCAATGAACTACAACACAATACACTTTTCAGGTTTAACTATTAATTTTAAATTTTATATATTTTTACTAACTCTATCAATTTTAATCTTATCATTAACTTTAATCACACTACCTCTTTAAAACAACTTCACAAATACAACACTACCTTCTAAATTTATATACTACTAAATTATTTATTTGAGGTGGATACGAGAATCCAACGCGACGTTAGATGGGGGGCCGCGCTGAGAGCCGCGTTGAGGTCACAACTCAAAAATAGAGAAAAAAAGAATGCCCCACTTCCATTATTCGGTATTCGCCCCGGGGACCCCATCCCCTGGGGCATTACCTCTGTTTTTATTTTGTAAAATTAAGGGACAGGGGCCATGTGGCCCCCCTTCCCCGGGCCACTATTGGCCCCAGGGACCCCATCCCCTGGGGCCTGGCCACCATTTTTTTTCTTTTTAATATTGAAAGGGGGCTGCGTGGCCCCCCTCCTGAGGCCAATAATAGCCCGGGGGACTCCATCCCCCGGGGCATTGACTTTTTAAAAAAAAATTAACAAGTACGGGAGGGGGGCCGCATGGCCCCTCTACGCTTGGCCACTTCTGGCCCTGGGGACCCTATCCCCTGGGGCCTGGCCTTACATTGGAGACAGTGGGGGGAGTCCCAATGCCCCCATGGTCCCAGCCGGCTCCCTGCCTCCTGCGGGAGCTGGCATTGCTTTGGACATGGGGATCTGCTAACATGCAATATATATATATATATATATATATATATATATATATATATATATATATATATATATATATATATATATATATATATATATATATATAAATTTAAATTTAAGCCCCGGGGAGGTGGCGGTCCCCAGGGCTTGGGGGGCCCACAAGGCATTCCCACACATAATTACAGATGCCCCGGGGAGGTGGCGGTCCCCGGGGCAGCGTGGGGGGGTAGGAGTCCCCCCACACATTTTATCAAAAGCCCCGGGGACGTGGCAGTCCCCAGGGCTGCGGGGACCCATGAGGCCCCCACATAAATATATATCGCACATTGCCCCAGGATCTGGCCCACCCAGGGGCTTATTAAAACAAAGCACGGGAGCCCCTGCTTCCTTTTTTTTAATTATTTTCTCGGCGGGATTCGCGCACCCAGCGCGACTTCCACCCAAAAAATTAAAAACAAATGCTTTTTTTGGCCCTGGGGGACCCTGTGGGACCCCCTGACCAGGCCTAGGGGGTCAGGGTGTTTCTACCCTGCCCCCTTTTCTTGATTTTTATCCTTTTTCTCGTTTTTTCTTCTGACTCGGTACCGAGTCAGAAGAAGAAGGTGGCTGCCAACACTTCCTGGTTTGGAGTGTTGACAGCCAATCAAAATGAAGCTTGTGCTCGGGAGGGTTTGCGAATCCTCCTCGGTGCTCAGATATATACATTTTAATTTTTTTAATTTCTCATGAACTACTGAACGGATTTACACCATTTAAAAAAAGGGCGCTTTCTGAACCAAGAGCTACCTTTTTGCTAAATTTGGTGTAATTCCGTTCAGCAGTTCAGGCTTTAGCCTGTTTCAAAATTCCTATGGAAAATAACATGGGGAAAGCGCGTTTTGGGAACCCTCTTTTTTCTCGGCCCCCACTTGACGAATCACCCTAAAACTTTCAAGACAGGAGCTGACCTGAGTGAACCATTAGTTTTGAAAATTTCGCGAAGATTCGTCAAACGGCGCCAATGATATTGGCAAAAGAAAAAATGCCTTTTGAATAGAAACAAGGTCTATTATATATATATAATTTAAATTTCAAACATCAAATATTTCAGGTGGGGTGTTATTTTAAGTCTTGTGTTTGTATTTGTCGATCCTTTCCTAAGCCCTTTCTTACCTGAAAACCCCTCCATATCCCTGTGTAATACCCTCCTACTTTGGAGTAAGTATTCCCCATTTATTAGTCACTCCCTCATGTTTCTACCATGTTTACAAATGAAATGTAAACCTATGTGCGCGGAGACCTCGGCAACCTGAAACAGAGACCTTTGCATTGAAAAAATACAAGAGCGAAAGGCCTCTGTACATAGGTTTGTGAACAGCATTTTTTAGCATGTGAGTAGTACTATTGAATGTAACAAAATGCAGTTTGTGAATAGACCCCTAAATGAGGATGTAAGGAAATGCATAGAAAATGTACAAAAGATATTTGTCTTCAAGGTCTGCATTAAAGAGAGAACAACCAGCATAAACATTAATGGAAACAGATGAGAGACACATTATTCTGATGTAATCCTAAATAAATGTTGACACAAGAAAGCATGATTCAAAGTGGATTGTGTTCAGTGATAAACAAGTGATTGTAAGAACTGACAAAGTATCAGAAAAAGTTATGAATAAACACAAGCGAGTGTTGGTGAATATATAGGATTGTGAATGTATTGATGCCAATACAGGAGGCAGCTAGCTCACAATTTTGAGCAATAGACCTTTTGTACAGAAGAGGGTCATGTTGTTCTCTGTATTTTTGTAGATCAAACTAAAACACTTGCATTGTTGAACTGGGTTGTTGGGCAGCTTGACAGTGCCAGATGGGATAGTTTGGAAGGCTCTTGGCCCAATTTGTAAAGGGACTTATGACTCGTAAAGTGTCTCCATAATCGTGACAGAACCTCTGCACTGCAGTGCTCAGTGTGGAGATTCCTCCATGGGTGCAGAGACGCCACACTCATAACTTTACGAGTCGTAAGTCTCTTTGTGAATCAGGCCCTGAGTGTGTGGGCTGGTTTTTATGGTCCTGTCAAGGCTCACAGGACCAAATAAGGTCCACATGCTAACCCTTTCAATCTACCCCATCTGACAGGTCTAGGCCAATCCAACACTGAACACTTGCTTTCAAAGTCACACAATCACTTCTATATCATAAAACTATATTTTGTTAAACTTATTAATTTATCTACTTACCCCTCCAGAAGATGACGTACTGGTTAATACATCTTCAATTTCGATTTATTTCAGTGACTTCTAGTACTAGTGATAGGTGACAACAACATTGGTCCTGGAAGATATGTTGGGATGGCTTATAGATGGTGAAGTACAGGACGTGTGTAGAACAAAGACAGCTGAGTCAACCTGGACAATATCAAACATAGGGCATATTAGCAAGACCGGTGATAAAATTATCGCCGTTTTAGCGGCAGGAAACTGCCGCTAAAGCGGCGATAATGGGCTTGCTAATATGCGTTATAGAATTCAATAGAAGCCCAGGTTAGATGTGCAGGACATCTAACCTGGGCTTCTATTGGAATTCTATAACGCATATTAGCAAGCCCATTATCGCCGTTTAGCTGCAGTTTCCTGCCGCTAAAGCGGCGATAATTTTATCGCCGGTCTTGCTAATATGCCCCATAGTACCTAATGGTGAGCTCAGCCTAGTCATGTGGAGTGTAGGTGGTCCTGTTGAGATTGGGTCTAATTTGTTTCTCTGGGACCCCATATCAATAATTTCATGATTACTTTAAAATTTTAACCATTGTAAGAATCTGTCTTTGAAAATGTAACATAAACAGCATGTTAGATATCGTAATGTTTTATTATCAGAAAGAGTTAACTGTTCATACAATCTACATCACCTGTACATAATATAGTAATTATCAAGTTGTTGCTAAAAATTCCTTGAATGTGATAACAGCATGAACCCTATAAATCCTGATATTTGACCAATCTCATCAGGTTGCAATACCTTTTTGGGCTAGCTTTTGGACTTCTTAGTCACATTAAAGTTGTGTTGTAATGATCAGAAGGCTATGAAGCTGTCTTGAACTTCATTTTATTATACATAGAAAAAAGCACTTTTTCCCCGCCAGATCAAAAGCACACCTGCGAAGCTGAACTATGAATGCCTGGGATGTGAAGTTCATTTGATCACTGTAAATTTAAGAAAATAACTTCACTGGACACAAGAGGAAATATTGTTTTTTATTGATACATTGTTGAATTATGCAACATTCATCATATTTATTCCAGTAATTCAGTTTTTTCGTAAACAAACCACTTTTCTTGATAACATTGCTACTTTATCACTAGGGATCCAGGATCCAGGGCCCGTGTGAATCTTTCAACATAATTTCATATGAAACCTGGCTATCACATGCACATCAAACTGAATTGTCATTTCTAACTACTAGAGCTGTAAATATTACATGCATTATTGATGAGAAAAATTACTAAAAGTGATCTGCTGTACTCTGAACATAAAGGGCAAGTCTACATTAGAGCAAGTATTGCAGGGGAGTACATCACAGGCCATCATATGATTAAAGGTTCATTTTAATAACATTGGGTCTCAAGGCAGTCTCTTTAAAGTAGTAGCAGCTGCATCAATTTTCCATAGTGTTTCTAGTTTCACTTACTTGTTTCAGTAAAAGCTCCAGTAATAATTATGTCTAATCCTTCAGTGCATGAATTTGGATACTGGATTCCTACAGAGAAGTCCCCCACATAAATTGGTTGGAGGACCTTAGTTAAAGTTTCCAATCTCAACTGAATTAGAATAAGTGAAGCATAGTTTGCTCTTTGGAGTATTTATTTGTCTCATTTGAAATTAAAATGCTTCACTCTTTCTTGGTAAATGCCAGTAGCAGTACATACACCAATTTCTTAATAAACCCTGACATATGTAAGCATGGTTTCCATCACTTTGATGATCCCATCAGATGTGGTCAAAATGCCAGTAACCTTGAGAATTCATGATTGAGCTCCATGTTTCTAAGTTGCTGATTATGTGAAACTATCCTTATTCTACTTACTTTTTCTGCATTGACTAGCTCCCTTTCACTTGACGTCAGTAATTTTTATAGCCTTAAAGCCCGCTGCCGAGGGCTATACTAGTTGTTAAAGGCCCTGAACCCAAGTTACAGGGAGGGTGAGGGCCTTTAGCAACAGGTAATGCCCAAGGAAGAAATGCTATAAGGCTATCAGAACATTCCACCCACTAGGCATAGAATGTTCTAAATTAAAAAGAGAGAAACAGAAAGACAAATATTGGGAGGTTGGAGCAAAAGGCTTATACCAGCCAATATAATACCAGAGCAAATCCATTATCTTCAATAGGGATCTCAACATTCCAATGTTCCAACATCTGTTGAATCATAATTTGGTAATGGGTCTTTTCAAAAATTGTCACTGACATTACAATTGCCTCTGTCTTCAAGTGTCCTGCCTACATCATTTAGCGCTTGTTAAAATGCGCCGGTCTTGTGCTTGTGTGGTCTAATGCATCTTTGCTTTTGTAAATAAACTCTTTGATTCAGGCCATGTAGGGTGTTAACAGGCCATGCTGTGCCAGTGATCCTATGCTTCAATACAGAAGATAGTTTTTTTGAATTTCAGATTTACTGTTTGCATGCTGCTTTGCATCCATGGTGATGGTGTAAATGTCTTTATAATCTATTCATGATCATGTTAATTATTGCTATTGTTTGTTATTGTCGATTACTGATGGGTTTGCTGTGAAGAGTATCAACATCTGTTTATATTCTATAGTTGTAGTTAAATCTTCACAATATAGGGGCCGATTACGATGTCGTTCGGAAACTCTTCCAACCAAATCGGTTGTGGAATCGTTTTCACCTGAATCGGGTTCTGCGAGTCTGACCGACCGATTACGATGCTTCCCAGCATCGTTCAGTGGGACTCGCATTGACTTCAATGGAAGCCTGTATCCTGAACGAGAACACAGGCTCCCATTAAAAAAGGGGTGGTTGGGGAAAATCTTGCACCCTGTGGTGGGCACCCCATGGTGCCTGCCACATTGTGCATGGTTGGAAAGAGGGGTCCCTTGGGTACCCCCACAGACCCCAACAGGAGGCCTCAGGGTGAAGGGAGACCTGCAACGGGCCTCCAAAGTCAGATTCCAACAGCCGTTTCATGTCAGGCAGACCGGATCGGAACAGCTGCCTGAATCGGTCATCGTAATCGCTCGCTCTAGAACCGTGTCCATAGAGCTGTACGATTCGGCCCTGAAAGACTCTGGCTGTTGGAATTCCTTTGGGAACCGAACGGTTTCCGGGCATCGTAATTGGTCGGTTGGAAATGTGTACGATTCGGTCAGGAACATAGGTACAGAATCGGATTCTGAGATTCCGAATCTCGTTCGGAGCGTCTCCGACCAACATCGTAATCGGCCCCATAGTTGTGATTAAAAATTTACAAAATAAATGTTTCCTGCTCTGTGAAATTCAATTAAATCCAAGTAACTATTTAACAGATAGTGTTTTGGGCTGAAGCACAAGTATGCTTCTATGTACTTGTTTTCCTTGCATTTCTGTATGTGGTGCATCTTATTGTTTTTCAAGATCTCTGCTCTGGCTATCTATGTCATTTTTGACTTGGCATTGCATAAGTATTGCAGTAGCGGCCCGTGGTGGTAGTGCTGCCAGGCGGTGACGCGGGGCGGGGGAGGGGCAGGGTGGGGGTAGTAAACTACGGAATACGGCCGCACATAGGTAAGTAAACAAACAAATAAATAAAACAAATTTTGTTGCGCGCACTGCATCGCATTTGGAGATGCAGCGTGCGCAACGAAATTCGTTTTATTTATTTGTTTGTTTACTTACCTCTATGCGGCCGTATTCCGTAGTTTACTACCCCACACCCTGCCCCTCCCCCGCCCCGCGTCACCGCCCGGCAGCACTCCCACCACGGGCCGCTACTGAAGTATTCAAATTGTTGACTTGCAGATGAATCATAACAGATTATTGCCCTAACGGAATGTTGCTGGAGAACTTGCAATGTGTTTCTATTATGTTTCAAATTCTATTTCATATTCTCAAATTTGTCATAATGCAGCTTTAGTGCATAACGTTCACATCACCCGCTCACTGATTTCAAGGTATCCAAAACATCAGCTATGTGAGCACTATTTATACTGAAATAATTAAGCTTTACCAATATAAGCCTGCATTCAAGTGTTCACTCATATATCTAATGCTACAGGATTTATGAGACAGACAGACTAGTAAACAGAGGCTGACTAATATTATGGTAATAAACTAAAGATTACAAAAATAGACTCTGCCACACCCTACCCACCTTTCAAAGTCAAGTGGTCGTTTTGAGACTTTTACATTATGTAGATGCATGAGCGTCAGTCTTGCGCACATGATTTTCAAGTTTGCTGCTCTTTTAATGTGCACATTCTAGTGTACTGTTTGCTTATATCTTTGGTGTGACCATGTTGACACATGTGACATGAATATCAATATGTTTTTAAGATATTGCATATAACACAGGACTTGCTGTATGCTATAATGATCATCTTTTAAGTATTGAATACATTGCAGAGCATGAGGGAAGCATTCTTATTTCCGATAAAGAGCCATTCAGTTTGTGCAGACTCACAAAGTAAGGAGCTTATTTACAAGCCCCTTGTGTCGCTGGCGCGTCACTTTTCCCCATATTAAAAGTGATGCACCAGTGGCGCAAGGGGCTTGTAAATAAGCCCCTTTGTGTGCAATTGTCATGCTTTCTGAGGCTCATTTTATCTGGCCATTGAAGGAACATTTCTGTCTCTGAAGCTCTTTAACAAACACTGCAGCGACAATGTGGCTATGAGGAGAATTTACCTTGTAACTTCCATCTTGAAGGATAACAGTAGGCTTCTGTGTACTTCCTAGAATCTGAACAAACGTATTATTCACTGGGCTGTGTAGCACATCAGTAGCTGAGCATGAGCTGCCTCCTCCTTGCTCCATAGAGCACCATATGCGAAAAAGATATTGGTGACAAGAGTAGAGTTAACTCACATGGACCGTTTGCTGGAGGGATGCTAAAATGCAGAGTTTCGAATTCAGGCAATGGGTGTCTGCAGAACATTTTACAGAGGGGGGGCATAATTAAAAAAATCAAGATTGCACTGCCGGCATGCGCAATCTTGAATTTTTTTTAAAGGGCAAGTGAACAATCCAGAATCTTTGCCCCCGTTGCTGACACCCATGATTTAGGCATGAAAAGATGTGCGGGGGCTCCATGTGACTCAAAATAAAGAAACTACTACTACAGCTATGTATACCTTAAGTAGGAATCAGGTTAACCCCTTCGCTGCTAGGCCTTTTCCCCTCCTGTGCTAAGCCTTTTTTGGCTATTTGGGGTAGATCGCGCTTAGGGCCCTGTAACTTTTTGACCACATAAGGTATCCATGCCAAATTTGCGTCCTTTTTTTCCAACATCATGGGGATTCTAAAGGTACCCAGGGTTTGTGGATTCCCCTGGAGGGACCCAGAAATTAGCCAAAATACAGCAAAATTTCTGTTTTTGGGGAAAAATGCGAAAAAGGGCTACAGATGAAAGCATCTGGTTTTTCCCCTGCAAATGGCATCAAAAAAGGGGTTGTGGTGCTGAAATCACCATCTTCCCAGCTTTCAGGGACAAGCAGACTTTTGTTAGAAAACCAAAATTTTGTACACAGTTTTGACATTTTTCTGGGACATAGCCTATTTTTGCTATTTTTTGTGCTTTCAACCTCCTTCCAGTTAATGGTAGAAATGGGTATGAAAGCAATAATGGATACTGGAAAGCCATACATTTCTGAAAAGTAGACAAAATTCTGAATTCAGCAAGGGGTCATTTGTGTAGATCCTTCAAGTTTTCTTTATAGAAACAAACAGTTAAATATAGGAAAAATTGAAAATGTGTTGAAAAAAACAGCCATTTGTGTCAACGTTTTCACCTGTAACTTCTTCTAATTATGACAGCTATTTGAAAGCAATATACCATTACATCCGCTGGACCTTTCTGATTGTGGTGATATATAGGACTTGTAGGTTCACCAAGAACCCGACGAACCCAGAGCCAATAACTGAGCAGCGTCTTGCAATGGTTTTTTATTATGTCCCGGGTATATAGCAATTATTCTGGGAAAATTAATACATGGAAAAATAGGTATGAAAGACACCTATGTATTTCTGAAATGGGAACAAAATATAGAGTTTAGAAACAGTAGATATTTGCACATTTCCGAAATTGGGAGTACCCCTACTACCATGAGAATTATAGGTCATTTAACAAAATGACTCCTTTTTTACACATTGTCTTTCATTTGGAAGGCAGAAATGCATCAAAAGTCAATAGATAATAACAGTTGCTCTACAATTTTGTATTACCCTAAGACTCCCGAGAAAAATGGTACCTCACTTGTGTGGGTAGGCCTAGTGCCCGTGACAGGAAACGGCCCAAAACGCAACGTGGACACACCACATTTTCACAGTGAAAAATTACCCTTTTTTTGCAAAGTGCCTAGCTGTAGTTTTTGAACCCTAGCTCTGCCGGCACCTAGGGAAACCTAGCAAATCTATAAATTTTTGAAAACTAGACACCCAGGGGAATCCAGGATGGGGTGACTTGACTGACTCTCACCTGGTTCTGTTACCCAGAATCCCTTGCAATCCTAAAAAATTGTCAAAAAAAACACATTTTCCTCACTTTTCTGTGGTGGAAAGTTCTGGAATCTGCGTGGATCCACAAAATTCCACCCACCCCGTGTTCCCCAAAGTCTTTCAAGAAAAACGGTACCCCACTTGTGTGGGTAGGCCTAGTGCCCGCGACAGGAAACAGCCCAAAACGCAATGTGGACACACCACATTTTCACAGTGAAAAATGACCCTTTTTTTGCAAAGTGCCTAGCTGTAGTTTTTGAACCCTAGCTCTGCCGGCACCTAGGGAAACCTAGCAAACCTATACATTTTTTTAAACTAGACACACAGGGGAATCCAAGATGGGGTGACTTGACTGGCTCTCACCAGGTTCTGGTACCCAGAATCCCTTGCAAACCTAAAACATTGTCCAAAAAAACACATTTTCCTCACTTTTCTGTGGTGGAAAGTTCTGGAATCTGCGTGGATCCACAAAATTCCACCCACCCCACGTTCCCCGAAGTCTTCCGAGAAAAATGGTACCTCACTTGTGTGGGTAGGCCTAGTGCCCGCGACAGGAAACAGCGCAAAATGCAATGTGGACACACCACATTTTCAAAGTGAAAAATTACCCTTTTTTTGCAAAGTGCCTAGCTGTAGTTTTTGAACCCTAGCTCTGCCGGCACCTAGGGAAACCTAGCAAACCTATACATTTTTAAAAACTAGACACCAAGGGGAATCCAGGATGGGGTGACTTGACTGGCTCTCACCAGGTTCTGGTACCCAGAATCCCTTGCAAACCTACAAAATTGTGAAAACATACACATTTTCCTCACTTTTCTGTGGTGGAAAGTTCTGGAATCTGCGTGGATCCACAAAATTCTACCCACCCCACGTTCCCCAAAGTCTTACGAGAAAAATGGTACCTCACTTGTGTGGGTAGGCCTAGTGCCCGCGACAGGAAACAGTGCAAAACGGAACGTGGACACACCACATTTTCACAGTGAAAAATGACCCTTTTTTTGCAAAGTGCCTAGCTGTAGTTTTTGAACCCTAGCTCTGCCGGCACCTAGGGAAACCTAGCAAACCTATACATTTTTGAAAACTAGACACCCAGGGGAATCCAGGATGGGGTGACTTGACTGGCTCTCACCAGGTTCTGTTACCCAGAATCCCTTGCAAACCAAAACAAATGTTTAAAAAAACACATTTTCCTCACTTTTCTGTGGTGGAAAGTTCTGGAATCTGCGTGGATCCACAAAATTCCACCCACCCCGCGTTCCCCAAAGTCTTCCGAGAAAAATGGTACCTCACTTGTGTGGGTAGGCCTAGTGCCCGCGACAGGAAACAGCGCAAAACGCAACGTGGACACACCACATTTTCACAGTGAAAAATGACCCTTTTTTTGCAAAGTGCCTAGCTGTAGTTTTTGAACCCTAGCTCTGCCGGCACCTAGGGAAACCTAGCAAACCTATACATTTTTGAAAACTAGACACCCAGGGGAATCCAGGATGGGGTGACTTGACTGGCTCTCACCAGGTTCTGGTACCCAGAATCCCTTGCAAACCTAAAAAATGGTAAAAAAAACCACATTTTCCTCACTTTTCTGTGGTGGAAAGTTCTAGAATCTGCGTGGATCCACAAAATTCCACCCACCCCGCGTTCCCCGAAGTCTTCCGAGAAAAATGGTACCTCACTTGTGTGGGTAGGCCTAGTGCCCGCGACAGGAAACAGCGCAAAATGCAACGTGGACACATCACATTTTCACAGTGAAAAATGACCCTTTTTTTGCAAAGTGCCTAGCTGTAGTTTTTGAACCCTAGCTCTGCCGGCACCTAGGGAAACCTAGCAAACCTATACATTTTTTAAAACTAGACACCAAGGGGAATCCAGGATGGGGTGACTTGACTGGCTCTCACCAGGTTCTGGTACCCAGAATCCCTTGCAAAACTACAAAATTGTGAAAACATACACATTTTCCTCACTTTTCTGTGGTGGAAAGTTCTGGAATCTGCGTGGATCCACAAAATTGCACCCACCCCGTGTTCCCCAAAGTTTTTCAAGAAAAACGGTACCCCACTTGTGTGGGTAGGCCTAGTGCCCACGACAGGAAACAGCCCAAAACGCAATGTGGACACACCACATTTTCACAGTGAAAAATGACCCTTTTTTTGCAAAGTGCCTAGCTGTAGTTTTTGAACCCTAGCTCTGCCGGCACCTAGGGAAAGCTAGCAAACCTATAAATTTTTTAAAACTAGACACCCAGGGGAATCCAGGATGGGGTGACTTGACTGGCTCTCACCAGGTTCTGGTACCCAGAATCCTTTGCAAACCTAAACAATTGTCAAAACAAAACACATTTTCCTCACTTTTCTGTGGTGGAAAGTTCTGGAATCTGCGTGGATCCACAAAATTCCATGTACCCCGCGTTCCCCAAAGTCTTCCGAGAAAAATGGTACCTCACTTGTGTGGGTAGGTCTAGTGCCAGCGACAGGAAACAGCGCAAAAGGCAACGTGGACACACCACATTTTCAAAGTGAAAAATGACCCTTTTTTTGCAAAGTGCCTAGCTGTAGTTTTTTAACCCTAGCTCTGCCGGCACCTAGGGAAATCTAGCAAACCTATACATTTTTAAAAACTAGACACCAAGGGGAATCCAGGATGTGGTGACTTGACTGGCTCTCACCAGGTTCTGGTACCCAGAATCCCTTGCAAACCTACAAAATTGTGAAAACATACACATTTTCCTCACTTTTCTGTGGTGGAAAGTTCTGGAATCTGCGTGGATCCACAAAATTCTACCCACCCCGCGTTCCCCAAAGTCTTACGAGAAAAATGGTACCTCACTTGTGTGGGTAGGCCTAGTGCTCGCGACAGGAAACAGTGCAAAACGGAACGTGGACACACCACATTTTCACAGTGAAAAATGACCCTTTTTTTGCAAAGTGCCTAGCTGTAGTTTTTTAACCCTAGCTCTGCCGGCACCTAGGGAAACCTAGAAAACCTATACATTTTTGAAAATTAGACACCCAGGGGAATCCAGGATGGGGTTACTTGACTGGCTCTCACCAGGTTCTGGTACCCAGAATCCCTTGCAAACCAAAAGAAATGTAAAAAAAACCACATTTTCCTCACTTTTCTGTGGTGGAAAGTTCTGGAATCTGCGTGGATCCACAAAATTCTACCCACCCCGCGTTCCCCAAAGTCTTCCGAGAAAAATGGTACATCACTTGTGTGGGTAGGCCTAGTGGCCGTGACAGGAAACAGCGCAAAACGCAACGTGGACACACCACATTTTCACAGTGAAAAATGACCCTTTTTTGCAAAGTGCCTAGCTGTAGTTTTTGAACCCTTGCTCTGCCGGCACCTAGGGAAACCTAGCAAACCTATACATTTTTTAAAACTAGACACCCAGGGGAATCCAGGATGGGGTGACTTGACTGGCTCTCACCAGGTTCTGGTACCCAGAATCCCTTGCAAACCTAAAAAATTGTAAAAAAAAAACACATTTTCCTCACTTTTCTGTGGTGGAAAGTTCTGGAATCTGCGTGGATCCACAAAATTCCACCCACCCCGCGTTCCCCGAAGTCTTCCGAGAAAAATGGTACCTCACTTGTGTGGGTAGGCCTAGTGCCTGCAACAGGAAACAGCACAAAATGCAACGTGGACACACCACATTTTCACAGTGAAAAATGACCCTTTTTTTGCAAAGTGCCTAGCTGTAGTTTTTGAACCCTAGCTCTGCCAGCACCTAGGGAAACCTAGCAAACCTATACATTTTTAACAACTAGACACCAAGGGGAATCCAGGATGGGGTGACTTGACTGGCTCTCACCAGGTTCTGGTACCCAGAATTCCTTGCAAACCTACAAAATTGTAAAAACATACACATTTTCCTCACTTTTCTGTGGTGGAAAGTTCTGGAATCTGTGTGGATCCACAAAATTCCACCCACCCCGCATTCCCCAAAGTCTTACGAGAAAAATGGTACCTCACTTGTGTGAGTAGGCCTAGTGCCCGCGACAGGAAACCGTGCAAAACGCAACGTGGACACACCACATTTTCACAGTGAAAAATGACCCTTTCTTTGCAAAGTGCCTAGCTGTAGTTTTTGAACCCTAGCTCTGCCGGCACCTAGGGAAACCTAGCAAACTTATACATTTTTGAAGACTAGACACCCAGGGGAATTCAGGATGGGGTGACTTGACTGGCTCTCACCAGGTTCTGGTACCCAGAATCCCTTGCAAACCCAAACAATTGTCAAAAAAAACACATTTTCCTCACTTTTCTGTGGTGGAAAGTTCTGGAATCTGTGTTTGTATCCACAAAATTCCACCCACCTCGCGTTCCCCAAAGTCTTCCGAGAAAATTGGTACCTCACTTGTGTGGGTAGGCCTAGCGCCCGCGACAGGAAACAGCGCAAAACGCAATGTGGACACACCACATTTTCACAGTGAAAAATGACCCTTTTTTTGCAAAGTGCCTAGCTGTAGTTTTTGAACCCTACCTCTGCCGGCACCTAGAGAAACCTAGCAAACCTATACATTTTTGAAAACTAGACACCCAGGGGAATCCAGGATGGGGTGACTTGACTGGCTCCCACCAGGTTCTGGTACCCAGAATCCCTTGCAAACCTAAAAAAGTGTCCAAAAAACCATATTTTCCTCACTTTTCTGTGGTGGAAAGTTCTGGAATCTGCGTGAAGCCACAAAATTCTACCCACCCCGCGTTCCCCAAAGTCTTCTGAGAAAAATGGTACCTCACTTGTGTGGGTAGGCCTCGTGCCCGCGATAGGAAACAGCGCAAAACGCAACATGGACACACCACATTTTCACAGTGAAAAATTACCCTTTTTTTGCAAAGTGCCTAGCTGTAGTTTTTGAACCCTAGCTCTGCCGGCACCTAGGGAAACCTACCAAACCCACACATTTCTGAAAAGTAGACACCCGGGGGATTCCCTGAGGTATGTCTTGCGAGGATCCCCCAACGTTTTCTTACCCAGAATCCCCTGCAAACCTGAAATTTTGCTGAAAAAATCACTTTTTTCACAAATTTGTGTGTGGGAAAGTTGTGGCATCACCGGGCTGACACAAATTTCCTACCACCCAGCGTTTCCCCAGGTCTCTCGATAAAAATGGTGCCTCACTCTGGTGGGAGTCCCAAGTACCCGCGACAGGCAAGGGCCCAAAACGTATTGAGGCGACATCAAATTGCCTATCACAAAACGACCTGGTTTTGCAAGGGAGTCCCATGACTTTTTGGCCCGGGGCTCGCGGCCACCTAGGGAAACCTACCAAACCCACACATTTCTGAAAACTAGACACCCGGGGATTCCAGTGAGGTATAGCTTGCGTGGATCCCCCAACGTTTTCTTACTCAGAATCCCCTGCAAACCTGAAATTTTGCTGAAAAAATCACTTTTTCACACATTTGTGTGTGGAAAGTTGTGGCATCATCGGGCTGACACAAATTTCCTACCACCCAGCATTCCCAGGTCTCCCGATAAAAATGGTGCCTCACTCGGGTGGGAGGCCCAAGTACCAGCGACAGGCAAGGGCCCAAAACGTATTGAGGCGACATCAAAATTGCCTATCACAAAACGACCTGGTTTTGCAAGGGGTCCCATGACTTTTTGGCCGGGCTCGGCGGCCACCTAGGAAACCTACAAACCACACATTTCTGAAAACTAGACACCCGGGGATTCCAGTGAGGTATAGCTTGCGTGGATCCCCAACGTTTTCTTACCCAGAATCCCCTGCAAACCTGAAATTTTGCTGAAAAAATCACTTTTTTCACACATTTGTGTGTGGAAAGTTGTGGCATCACCGGGCTGACACAAATTTCCTACCACCCAGCATTCCCCAGGTCTCCCGATAAAAATGGTGCCTCACTCGGGTGGGAGGCCCAAGTACCCGCGACAGGCAAGGGCCCAAAACGTATTGAGGCGACATCAAAATTGCCTATCACAAAACGACCTGGTTTTGCAAGGGGTCCCATGACTTTTGGCCCGGGGCACGGCGGCCATCTAGGGAAACCTACCAAACCCACACATTTCTGAAAAGTAGACTCCTGGGGGATTCCAGGGAGGTATGGCTTGCGTGGATCCTCCAACGTTTTCTTACCCAGACTCCCCTGCAAACCTGAAATTTCGCTGGAAAAAATCACTTTTTTCACACCATTGTTATCGGGAGACCTGGGGGAACGCTCGGTGGTAGGAAATTTGTGTCAGCACGGTGATGCCACAACTTTCCCACACACAAATGTGTGAAAAAAGTGATTTGTTTCAGCACAATTTCAGGTTTGCAGGGGATTTTGGGTAAGAAAACGTTGGGGGATCCACGCAAGCCATACCTCCCTGGAATCCCCCGGGTGTCTATTTTTCAGAAATGTGTGGGTTTGGTAGGTTTCCCTAGGTGGCCGCTGAGCCCCGGGCCAAAAAGTCATGGGACCCCACTTGCAAAACCAGGTCGTTTTGTGATAGGCAATTTTGATGTCGCCTCAATACGTTTTGGGCCGTTGTCTGTCGCAGGTACTTGGGCCTCCCACCCGAGTGAGGCACCATTTTTATCAGGAGACCTGGGCGAACGCTGGGTGGTAGGAAATTTGTGTCAGCCCGGTGATGCCACAACTTTCCCACACACAAATGTGTTAAAAAAATTATTTTTTCAGCAAAATCTCAGGTTTGCAGGGGATTCTGGGTAAGAAAACGTTGGGGGATCCACGCAAGCCATACCTCCCTGGAAAACCCCCGGGTGTCTAGTTTTCAGAAATGTGTGGGTTTGGTAGGTTTCTCTAGGTGGCCGCCGAGCCACGGCCAAAAAGTCATGGGACCCCCCTTGCAAAACCAGGTTGTTTTGTGATAGGCAATTTTGATGTCGCCTCAATACGTTTTGGGCCCTTGCCTGTCGCGGGTACTTGGGCCTCCGACCCGAGTGAGGCACCATTTTTATCGGGAGACCAGGGGGAACGCTGGCTGGTAGGAAATTTGTGTCAGCCCGGTGATGCCACAACTTTCCCACACACAATGTGTGAAAAAAGTGATTTTTTCAGCAAAATTTCAGGTTTGCAGGGGATTCTGGGTAAGAAAACGTTAGGGGATCCATGCAAGCCATACCTCCCTGGAATCCCCCGGGTGTCTAGTTTTCAGAAATGTGTGGGTTTGGTAGGTTTCCCTAGGTGACCGCCGAGCCCCGGGCCAAAAAGTCATGGGACCCCCCTTGCAAAACCAGGTCGTTTTGTGATAGGCAATTTTGATGTCGCCTCAATACGTTTTGGGCCCTTGCCTGTCGCGGGTACTTGGGCCTCCCACCCGAGTGAGGCACCATTTTTATTGGGAGACCTGGGCGAACGCTGGGTGGTAGAAAATTTGTGTCAGCACTGTGATGCCACAACTTTCCCACACACAAATGTGTGAAAAAAGTGATTTTTTTCAGCAAAATTTCAGGTTTGCAGGGGATTCTGGATAAGAAAATGTAGGGGGATCCACGCAAGCCTTACCTCCCTGGAATCCCCCGGGTGTCTACTTTTCAGAAATGTGTGGATTTGGTAGGTTTCCCTAGGTGGCCGCCGAGCACGGGCCAAACACCCAGGTGACCCCCCTTGCAAAAGCAGGTCGTTTTGTGATAGGCAATTTTGATGTTGCCTCAATACGTTTTTGGCCTTTGCCTGTCGCGGGTACTTGTGCCTCCCACACGAGTGAGGCACCATTTTTATCGGGAGACCTGGGGGAACACTGGGTGGTAGGAAATTTGTGTCAGCCCAGTGATGCCACAACTTTCCCACAAAAAAATGTGTGAAAAGAGTGATTTTTTTCAGCACAATTTCAGGTTTGCAGGGGATTCTGGGTAAGAAAACGTTGGGGGATCCACGCAAGCCATACCTCCCTGGAATCCCCCGGGTGTCTAGTTTTCAGAAATGTGTGGGTTTGGTAAGTTTCCATAGATGGCCGCCGACCCCGGGGCCAAAAACCCAGGTAACCCCCTGTGCAAAACCAGGTTGGTTTGTGATAGGTAATTTTGATGTCGCCTCACTAGGTTTTGGGCCCTTGCCTGTCGCGGGTACTTGACCCACCCACACAAGTGAGGAACCATTTTTCTCGGAAGACTTTGGGGAATGCGGGGTGAGTGGAATTTTGTGGATCCACACAGATTCCAGAACTTTCCACCACAGAAATGTGAGGAAAATGTGTTTTTTAATACACATTTTGAGGTTTGCAAGGGATTCTGGGTAACAGAACCTGGTGAGAGCCAGTCAAGTCACCCCATCCTGGATTCCCCTGGGTGTCTAGTTTTAAAAAATGTACAGGTTTGCTAGGTTTCCCTATGTGCCGGCTGCGCTAGGGCCCAAAATCCACAGGTAGGCATATTGCTAAAAACAAATCCGTGCCTAGTCGGCTTTCTGCCGCCCTGGGGGGGTTATATCGGGGGTGGGGTTGCCCCGATATGCCCCCAAGGGGGGCAGAAACACTGTGGCTATTTTTTTGGGGGGTAGGGGCATTGTTATGCCCATTCTGGGCAGCCCCCACCCCCACACATAAAAAAGCCAGCGTAATCGTTGGCGTCTATTGGGCTTTTTGCCCCCTGGGGGGGCAGTTTGGGGGCTACTGCCCCCATCTTCCCCCCAGGGGGGGGCAGGAAGGCTGTTATTTTTGCGGGGGAGGGGTTGGGGGCATGGGCATGCCTGTTTTGGGAGCCCCCACCCTAATTCAAATTTGCCCCCAAAAAATCCCTGGCGTCTAGTGGGCTTTTTGCCCCCCCCGGCGGGGCAGATTGGGGGCTAATGCCCCCAGCTGGAGTTTTTTGGGCAAATTTTAATTAGGGTGGGGGCTGCCCAAAATGGGCATGCCAGTGCCCCCACCCTAATTAAAATGTGCCCATAAAATCCCTGTCATCTACTGGGCTTTTTGCCCCCGGGGGGGGGCAGATTTGGGGCTAATGCCCCCAGCTGCCCCTCATGGGGGGCAGAAAGGCTGTCATTTTTGCGGGGGTGGGTGGGGGCATGGGCATGCCCAAATTGGGCAGCCCCCACCACAAATTATAATTAAAAAAAAATCCCTGGCGTATAGTGGGCTTTTTGCCCCCCCAGGGGGGCAGAAAGGCTGTAAATTTTGTGGGGTGGGGGCATGGACATGCCCTTTATGGGCAGCCCCCACCCTAATAAATTATGCGGCAAACAAAAGTATCCCTGGGGTCTAGTGGGTTTTTTGCCCCCCTGGGGGGCAGATTGGGGGCTACTGCCCCCATCTGCCCCCCAGGGGGGGAATACGACTAAATCGCACCAAAAAAAATTGGGGGGAGCAAAAGCCCTTGCCCAAGGGGCCGCTCCCCCCTCCCTGGTGTCTAGTGTGTGGATCCCTGCTTGGGGATCGCCCTCCTGGGGTGATCCCCAAGCAGGGATCCAGTGGAGAGTGGTACCATTGGAAAGGGAGATTCTCCCCTTTCCAATGATACCTCTCCCGTCTTTCTACGTGCCCGGGGGCTGAGATAGCCCCTGAGCACATAGAAAGTGAAACTGAAATGAGCCTAAAGGCTCATTTCAGTTTCGATTTCTGTGCAATGAGGACAGGGCGACGTGCGCGCTGATCCTCATGGCACAGAAACCAGGGAGGGGGCCTCGGGAGCTGGGGAAGCTCTTCCCCAGCTCCCAAGGTCACAGGGGTGACATAGAAATCCCTCTGCTGTCTGCAGCAGAGGGATTTCGTGCCCCTGGCCTCATGACGGAATGGTTCCGTCATGAGCACACGGGCACCGATGCTCATGACGGAACCATTCCGTCATGAGCATCGAAGGGGTTAAATGTTTGGGGATATGAAATGTATAATGACTGTAGCTTATCTAATTTGTCCCTTTGAACATATTATTTGCTGAGCCACTTATGATCTTTATAAGCCTCTTGCTTGCATTTATTTAGAACAATATATATTAATCATTAATATAAAATACCAATTAATATAATCTACATAGTCTATTATAACCTTAAGATAAGAGACTCTGACAGGGTTTGTCTGACTCCTAATACCTCTACACATATGAGAATAACTCAGCAGGGAGAAATTAGAGACACTTGCCAGTTTTCCTTTTCAACGAAAACATCACAGTTTCTCTTTGGGCCTTGGGAAGTCTACCCATTGGGACCCCAATAATTGCAGGGTAACACGACTATGACTCCACTTAAACACAATTTCAGCAGGGACGAATCCTCCGCTAGGCGCGTTGCCCCCCTGCCACTACCCTCCAAAACATGAAAAATAAAACGATAATAGAACGGGTTTAATCCCTGTTTTATTGTTTTATTTTCCTTGTGCCGAGTCTTGGGGGGGGGGAGCACAGGGACGATAGGCACTGAGGGGAGTGGTATGTGCCATCTCAGGCTGGCCAAACAGTCATGCACAGTGAAAGTTCTCTACAACCCAGCAATGCAACAGGGCTGGAGAGAGCAGGCACAGACTCCGAGTCTGTCCTGGAGCCCAAATCGAGGCCGCTCAGACCAATTCTGATGTTGCTCTAATGCATGAGAGCAGCTTCAGGATTAGGCACAGGGCAGGCTGGAAGCCTGTGCCTTCTGAAGAGGAGACGAGCAGACGAGCACGATGCAATGGTGGAGGGCCGCAGGTAAGTTCTTTTTTATTTTTTACAGTTGTCTTCCTCATCCCCCTTTCCAGCCCCCCTTACCCCTCCCATCCTGCCTCTTTTCCCTGACACGAGCTGCACCTGAATTTCAGAGATATATTTGCCTTTAGTATTTGCTTCTTCTCTATAAAATGCACTGTATCTTCGAACTATATTTGAAATCTCTTATCTTTTGTATTTTGTAGCCGTTGCTTAGGATTTTATTTCTCCAAACATTGTACATTGCTTTGTTTGATCCTGTGGGTAAAAATCGTAGTCGGTTCCGGCATGCCTTTCATCATTCTAAGGTTAAAATAGATACTATTGAGTTGATTAACATAATAATCTATATCTGTCAACAGCATCAAGAAGTCTCTATGGGTGAATACTTTCTAGTCAATAGATCTGATAAATTAAGCCTGGAAAATGTATTGCTTCATCCCATTTTTCTGAACCTTTCCTCCAAAACTTTTCTTGAGGGATACTGCCCCATCTTCATGAGCGAGCTGGGTTCACTCACTCTAGTTGCTTGCTCAGTAAAATTTAGGGCTGGTATTATAAACATTTCCAGGGCTCTTTTTCAATCATTGTTCATTCCTGATTATTCCGGTTCACTTTAGTGGTAACTCAGGGGATAAATGGATAAATGGATACATCTTAACTAGGACAACTGGGAGGTGGAGAGGTGCTAGAAAGAAGAGGACACGCAACAAATAACTTGGAGGAGCCACCCAAGCTTAGAAAGTTCTTCATTTAGCTACTCTGGTGGGCTCTCCAAATAATACAGAAGATCTGAAGATGAGAAATCTATTAGGAAATGATGACTAAGGATTGCTTTTCACCCCAAACTGCATAGCGTTTTTCATTCATGTAATTGTCTGCACAGCATATTCCCTAATTGCTAACTACGTAATCCTTCCTCCTGACTGAATCTATGCAAATAGCGTCTTTCTTTGTTGTCGCCTAGCCCACCATTTGTCCACTCTTGGCCTTAACCCTCAATCACTGCCTGCACAGAGTTTCTCCATAACTCATTTCACCTACTGTGTATACAGTGCTTCTCCATCCCTAATTACACTTAATAACTTTTTAGTGCTTTTCCATAACCTTTAGTTCCCAGAGTACTTCTGCCTCACTTACTTCACTCAAGGTCTGCATAGAGTTTTGTGTTAACTCTCTCTTTTTACTGCCTACACCATTCTTTTGCCACCTTTACCTGAGTCACTGTCTGCACAGTTCTTGTTCGTCCCTCATTCTGTAAGTAATTCCTCCTTGACTTAGTCGCTTCCAAATGCTTCTCATCCACTCAGTGTGTACACATTATTGCCCCCCACTTCATGTATGCATAATGCTTCTATCTCCTATTCCCACTCACCTTCTGCTTTTCTACTCTGTAATTCTTCACACCAACAGCCCCGTTCCACCCGCTTAGCCTGCCCTGCGCCTGACCCCACCACTCACTGAATGGAACCTGGATGGTTCTTTGAGGACTCCAGCGAATACACTGTGGCATCCGCCTAAGATGACAGAGCTGGACTCATTCAAGCAGGAGGGTGGTGGGCATTTTGGGTCCCTGACGCCATCCGCTTCCACAGGATCCCCTGCGTACTGGACCACCCCGGCGTTTCCAGCATCGCCGTGACATGATATGCAATGCACCGTGCATGCTTGCGCAATCTGATGCTGAGCGTGGTTCGTGCCGGTCTTGTATTCCGTGGCCAAGGCTCCGGAGGAGGGTGCTGTTCCCAGACGTGTGCTGCTGGGTGGGCCTTCGCTTCGACTGCAGAGGTCTCATGAAGCCGCCTGCTGGGTAGCCATTGGCTCTACCACTCCACACTATGCACGTTCTCTGGACCGGATGCTGGGCGCAATGACTGCTACTTGATTGATGTCAGACTTGGGAACTGGCAGACATCTGGACTGCCTGCCTCAAAGAGCACACCACCATTTTTCTGGCTCGCCAGGCCAACCTGCATTTCTTTCCCCACTGCCCTGCATGGTACAAGGAGCCCTGATGCCTGGGCATTGTGGTCCATGTGGCCGATGTGGATTTCTATTTAGGTGAGCGGTGAACCTGCCACCAAGGTGGATCGTAGAGAGCCTGCCGACTGGAGGGAGGAGGGTGTGGCTCTCGGTCCTTCCGGCGCGGCTGCACCGTGTGCTGCTGGGTGGGCGTGATGGGTTGAGTACAAGAGCAACTTACCTCCTGAGTCCTTGTTTGTAAATCTCTCAGAGTCAGGTCTCCCTGGCAACATGGTGGCTCACACAACTGGTCCTTCCAGTCTGTGAATACCAGCAACAACTTAAGGATTGCTCCACAGGAATTTGGGGCACAGCTTGGAGTTATTAGAGATGCTCTTTACCCCCTGCACTGCTGCTCTAAAATAAGGTTTTTTATCTGATTTCACCATTTTGTTTTGGGCTACCTCTCAGTAGGAAGGATTGGGCTACTTCAACAGGCAGCTAGTTTGGGCTACTTTCTCAGTTGGAAGCTGTTTTGGGCTACTTCTTCAATTGAAATGTGTTTTGGGCTACATCTTCAGGAGGATTTATACCAAACACTAGTCTCAGTCTACTGTTTAGGCTACCTCTTCAGTTGAGATGCATTAGGCTACTTCACCAGTAGGATTTCTACCAATAACCAGCTCCTGTCTACTGTTTGGGCGACTTCTTAAATTAAAAGGTATTTGGGCTACTCCTTTTGTTTGTGCCCTATTGTCTTGTGTGCACATAATTGCACGCATGCCCACTCAAATTCTATTCTGGAAACTTGTATTTCTGAGCTCCCCGAACACCCTCACTCCTACACTATGACTTGGCAGTGATTTATTTGCATTTCTTATGCCAAACAAGAATAACTTGATGTTTGAACATATTTACGTCTGAACTTGGTAATGTACACCTATATTGTCATCTTGCGCGTTTATAGTGTTTCTATGCACATACTTTCACATGTGCATATAAGATGTTTTGCCTACCTTGCTTCAATATTGGTTTGATGCTTGAACATATTTATGTCAGAACTTGGGGCCTGATTCACAGAACTAACTTACGTCAAAAACGTAAAGTTAGTACCTTTTGGTATTCACAGAATACACTTACTCATTTTGGTATTCACAGAATACACTTACTCATACTAACTTTATGTCCGCACTCGGGCCGGAGATTCCGGCCCGGTGGTGGAGATTCCGGCCGTTTGTGGAGATTCCGGCCCGGAGGTGGAGATTCTGGCCCGGAGGTGGAGATTCCGGCCGTTTGTGGAGATTCCGGCCGGAGATTCCGGCCGTTTGTGGAGATTCCGGCCATTTGTGGAGATTCCGGCTGGTTGTGGAGATTCCGGCCGGTGGCGGAATCTCCACAAACGGCCGGAATCTCCACAAACGGCCGGAATCTCCACCTCCGGGCCGGAATCTCCACAAACGGCCGGAATCTCCGGCCCGAGTGCGGACATAAAGTTAGTATGAGTAAGTGTATTCTGTGAATACCAAAATGAGTAAGTGTATTCTGTGAATACCAAAAGGTACTAACTTTACGTTTTTGACGTAAGTTAGTTCTGTGAATCAGGCCCTTGGTTTTTGCCTACCTTACGCCAGTGTTGGTTCGATGCTTGAACATATTTACGTCAGAACTTGGTATTGTATGTCTACATCATTATCCTGCACATTGATTGTGTTTCTTTGCACATACTGTTACATATGCTTATAAGATGATTTTGCCTACCATACACCAGTATTGGTTTCCAGTGCATACACTGTGATTTCATGTCAATGCTGCTCTCTATTGCCTACACTGTGATGTTTTACCTATTCTACCTTTTTACCAGCAGTAGTGACCCTGCTTGTTTGTTGTTTATTAGTACATGTTTACCCTATGCATGTGTGTATATATATATGATCAAGATTTCGGTGGAAATCGAAACGCGTTGTGGAATAAACACTGTGGAACCTCATTGTTTCGGAGTTCTGCTTTCCTGAGAGCGCGTTGAACTGTTGCAGTTATTTTATATATATATATTCACTGAAAAAACCATAGGTTTTAGGAACAGTTATAGTTAGTTGGACATTGCACTCGTACAAAACCCGTGAAATTCCCCCGTTATAGTTAGTTCAGCTAACTATAACTCGCGCCCCCGCAATTCACTGCTGATGACGTCACATATTACATCACTCATGACATGGTCAGTGACTTCACTGATGACATCACTGATGACATCTCAAATGACATCACTGATGACATCATCTAGTGACTGTGTTTCTGTAAAGTTTAAATATTTTTAATATATATAGGGAAAGGCGTATTGAAGAATGAGTGGGTGTATAAGTGTCTGTATGGATGATTTAGTAGGTGCGTGACTAACTGTATAAGTGAGTGATTAAACGTATCTTACTGAATGCATGGGTTAGTGACTAAACTGGGTGAATGTCTGTATCCGTCTGTCTGTTGCTGTGTAAGTGGCTGCATGGGTTTGTGAATAACTACATGAGTGTCTACATGAGTTATTGATTCGTTGTCTGAGTATCTGTATGGGTGCCTGAGTGTTTGTGTGGGTGGGGTGTGTGCGACTCTGTACATAGATGTGTGAGTGGGCGATTCACTGGGTGCATGATTTGAAGAGTGCGTCTGTGATGGACTGCTTGGGTGGGTGAGTGTGTGTATGGGTGTGTTAGTGAGTGAATGTATATCTCAGTGGTACATGTGCGAGTAACTACATATATAAAAGGCAGTATATATGTGTGTTAGAGTATTTAAAAGGCTATAAGTGAGAGTGTGTGATTGTGAGAGTGGCTGTATGGATGCGTGTGTGCTTGTATCAGTTATTGTATAAGAGCGTAAGAATGTGCTAGTATTTCTATGACTAAGTGAGCTGGTGTGTGTATAACTCTATAGGTGAGTAAATGGGTGTGTGATTAATTTTTGCATGACTGACTAGGTGTGTGAGTACCTCTATGGATGAGTGGTGGTGTGTGAGTGTTTATATAGGTGTATGAGTGCATATGATAGTCCTGTACTGAGTGACTGTAAGTATGAGTGACTGCACGGGTGAGTGAGTAGATGTGTGTGTGTAGACCTAAGAATCAGTGAGTGGGTATATAGTTATTGGTATTGGAGTGTGTATGGTTTTGCGAATGGCAGTCTGTAAATAAGAGTGGGTGTATCAAAAGTTATATTAGGGTGTGAGAAGATGCATGAAATTATCACATGGATGATGTCATCAGTGATGTCATTTGAGATGTCATCAGTGATGTCATCAGTGATGTCACTGACCATGTCATGAGTGATGTAATATGTGACGTCATCAGCAGTGAATTGCGGGGCGCGAGTTATAGTTAGCTGAACTAACTATAACGGGGGAATTTCACGGGTTTTGTACGAGTGCAATGTCCAACTAACTATAACTGTCCCTAAAACCTATGGTTTTTTCAGTGAATTTCAAAGGTTTTTAAATGCTAATTTCTAACTATAACGTGCCTGAAACCTATGGTTTTTTCAGTGAATTTGTAAGGTTTTTAAATGCTAATTTCTAACTATAACGTGCCTGAAACCTATGGTTTTTTTCAGTGAATTTCAAAGGTTTTGTAAATGACAATTTTTTAATTGTATTAATTGTTATATTTATTTTTTTTATACTGATTTACAACATTTATTTCAACTATTTATTTTTTGATATTTTATTTTTTAAATTACATTGTAATTACATTATACATTACATTACAAAATATACTTTCTCAGAATGAATTACTTTAGTTTAAATACTTTGCAAATAGGCAATAGACTTTTAAGTACAGTAGTTACAGTTGTTGCAATGGGCAACACAATTTCAAACACAATGCAACATTGAGCTCATTGTGAATTTCTAGTTAAATGCAATTAGTTACTTTATGGATTACTTTTCTAACCACAGGACTGGATCCTAGATTCAGTCCTGGCACATCTCCTGTAAACAGTTGAGTAAAAGCGTTTTGATTACAGTACTGATTTTTAAGGAATATTATTGTATTTTAAAAGTTGACACTTAGATTTTCACATAGAATCACCAATGTTATCCTATGGCCGGAAATTCACTTAGCAGGTAAGTAGTGTTATCGTTACTTTTTCTTACTCAGTGGTGGATCCTGGATCCAGCACTGGTGCATCTCCTGTAAACAGTTGAAAGAATGCGTTTAAGTCATACAGGCGATTTTTAAGGAATATTTGTAGTTTATGAAAATTGACACTTTGAAACTTTTCTGCTGAAAACCAGACAATGGATTCCTATGGAAGGAAATACAAGTTACTGGTAAGTACGGTTAGAATTACTTTTCAGGGTCAGTGCTGGGCTAAAAGATGCAGCACTGGGTTCTCTCCTGATAACAGGTGAGTAAATCGGAATTCGTAGTTCGGCTGATTTTAGAGGAATATTATAAAGTTCCAAAACTCCACACTTAGAAGAATTTCCAAGTGAAACCAGTCAATGTTAGCCTATGGAAGGAAATTCAAGTTACTGTTAAGTACGGTTAGAATTACTTTTCAGGGTCAGTGCTGGGCTAAAAGATGCAGCACTGGGTTCTCTCCTGATAACAGGTGAGTAAATCGGAATTCGTATTTTGTCTGATTTTAGAGGAATATTTGTATGTTTCAAAAATCGACACTTAGAAACTTTTTCAGCAAAAAGCAGGCAATGATATCCTATGGAAGGAAATTCAAGTTACTGGTAAGTACGGTTAAAATTACTTTTCAGGATCAGTACTGGGCTGAAAGATGCAGCACTGAGGTCTCTCCTGATAACAGGTGAGTAAATCGGAATTCGTATTTCAGCTGATTTTAGAGGAATATTATAAAGTTCCAAAACTCCACACTTAGAAGAATTTCCAAGTGAAACCAGTCAATGTTAGCCTATGGAAGGAAATTCAAGTTACTGTTAAGTACGGTTAAAATTACTTTTCAGGACCAGTACTGGGCTGAAAGATGCAGCAATGAGGTCTCTCCTGATAACAGGTGAGTAAATCGAAATTCGTATTTCGGCTGATTTTAGAGGAATATTTGTATGTTTCAAAAATCGACACTTAGAAACTTTTTCAGCAAAAAGCAGGCAATGATATCCTATGGAAGGTAATTCAAGTTACTGGTAAGTACGGTTAAAATTACTTTTCAGGATCAGTACTGGGCTGAAAGATGCAGCACTGAGGTCTCTCCTGATAACAGGTGAGTAAATCGGAATTCGTATTTCGGCTGATTTTAGAGGAATATTATAAAGTTCCAAAACTCCACACTTAGAAGAATTTCCAAGTGAAACCAGTCAATGTTAGCCTATGGAAGGAAATTCAAGTTACTGGTAAGTACGCGTAGAATTACTTTTCAGGATCAGTACTGGGCTCAAAGATGCAGCACTGGGTTCTCTCCTGATAACAGGTGAGTAAATCGGAATTCGTAGTTCGGCTGATTTTAGAGGAATATTTGCACAATGGTGAAGGAAGGGGGTGGGGCCTAAGGTGACATGTCTGCAAACACGCCCTGTGGCGCGTTTTAAGTTGGACAATTAATTCCTCCTCAATCCCGAGGGTCCCTAGGGGCCAACTAGCCCACCAGGTACCTCCAGTATGCGCCAGGGGGCTGCGTTGCAGAGAGGTGTTCAGAGGCCACGCCCCTTTTACAACACTCTGCAACGCAGCTCCGTGGCGCTTACTGGAGGTACCTGGTGGGCTAGTTGGCCCCTAGAGACCCTCAGGATTGAAAAGGAATTTATTCCCCATCTTAAAACGCACCACGGGGCCTGTTTGCACACATGTCACCTGAAGCCCCGCCCTCCCTTCACCACTGTGCAAACGCGCCCAGTGGCGCGTTTTAAGTTGGGGATTAAGTCCCCTTGAATCCTGAGGGTCCCTGGAGTCCAACTAGCCCACCATATACCTCCAAAAGCGCCACAGAGCTGCGTTGCAGAGAGGTGTAAAAAGGGCGTGGCCTCTGTACACGTCTCTGCAACGCAGCCCCTGGCGCATACTGGAGGTTCCTGGTAGGCTAGTTGGCCCCCAGGGACCCCTAGTATTCAAGGGGAATTCGTTCCCCCTCTGCAAACGCGCCAGGGGCGCGTTTGCAGAGTACTGCAGGGAGGTGGGCGGGGCCTCCGGCACGATGCCGGTCGTTTTTTTTTTCTATTTTTTTTTAATGGGAGGGGGCTGCGTGGCCCCCTTCCCTTGCCCACTTTTGGCCCCGGGGACCCCATCCCCGGGGCCTGAGCATTTTATTTTTATTTAAATAATAAAAATAAAAAACGGGAAGGGGCCGCGTGGCCCCCTTCCCTGGGCCTGTATTGGCCCGGGGACCCCATCCCCCGGGGCATGGCCTCGATTTTTTTATTTGGAGGGGGGCTGCGTGGCCCCCCTCCTCAGGCCATTTAAGGCCCCGGGGACCCCATCCCCGGGGCCGGCCTTGCACTTTTTTTAATTTTTTAATTTTTTTAAATTTGGGGAGGGGGGCTGCGTGGCCCCCTCCCTGGCCACTTTGGCCCCGGGGACCCCATCCCCCGGGGCCTGGCCTCTCGTTGGGGACTGTGGGGGTCCCCAACCCCCACAGTCCCGCCGTCTCCCCGCCTGCTGCGCGAGCCGGCATTGCTTTCCACATGGGGAGCAGCTAACATGCTGCTCCCCATGTGGAAAGCAATCAGCTTTGGATATTGGAAGCGAGAGCAGGTTTCCTGCTCTCTCTTCCAATATCCAAAGCAAGTTTGCAATGACAGGACGGGAGCCGCGAGGCTCCCGTCCTGTCATTGCAAGCAGCAGTGTCCCGGGGTAGGCCCCCGGGACACTGCAGGAGCCGGCCCTGGGGGGTGGCGGTCCCCAGGGCCATCAAGGGCTCCAGGAGGGGGGCCGCGCAGCCCCCCGCCCCACATTTTCAAAGCCCCGGGGAGGTGGTGGTCCCCGGGGCTTCAGGGGTCCAAAACGGACACCCATTTTTTATTTTTTAGTGCCCCGGGGAGGTGGCGGTCCCCGGGGCGTGTGGGGGGGCTGGAGCCCCCCCACACAGGTTAAAAAAAATTAAAACAGAAGCCGGTGGCGGTCCCCGGGGCAGCGGGAGGGCAAAGAGCCCTCCAGCACTATTTTGTGTTAAAGCCCCGGGGGGGTGGCGGTCCCCGGGGCTTGGGGGGCACTTAGAGGCCCCCCATACATAAATTTAACCCCCCCCCACCGTGCCCCCGGGACTTGGCCCACCCGGGGGCAAATTAACATCAAAGCGCGGGAGACCGCGCTTCGATTTTTTTTTTTTCCGGCAGGATCCGCGCACCCTGAGCGCATCCTGCCGATTTAAAAAAATGCTTTTTGCCCAGGGGTCCTTGTGGGACCCCTGAGCAGGCCTAGGGGTTAGGGTGTTTCTACCCTGCCCCCTTTGTGCGCTTTGCGCACTTGTTTCTGTCCCTCGGTTCTACCGAGGGACAAAATGGCTGCCAACACTTCCTGAATCGGAATGTTGACAGCCAGCTGACAACCAATTAGCATGCAGCTCGTGATCGGGAGGGTACGCGGACCCTACTCGGCCATAGATATATATGTGACTTTACTTGTGAATTTCTCAGGAACTACTAAACGGATTTACACCATTTAAGCCAAAGGCACCAGTCTGAACCAAGGGCTACCTCTTTGCCAAATTTGGTGTAATTCCGTTCAGCAGTTCGGGCTGTAGCTGCGACTAAAGGTTCCTATGGAAAAATGAATGGGGAAAACGCGTTTTGGGACCCCCTTTTTTCTCGGCCCCGCTTGACGAATCAACCCGAGACTTTCAGGGTAGGAGCGGAGCGGAGCGCCCCAACAAGTTGGAAACTTTCGCGAAGATTCGTCAACCGGCGCCAACGTTATTTCAAATAGAATGTCGCGGATTTCCTATGGATAATAGGTCCTAACTATAACTATCTACTGGCGACCGCCAGTAGATAATATATATATATATATATATATATATATATATATATATATATATATATATATATATATATATATATATATATATATATATATATATATATATATAAATATATCCAACACACAGTCTCGCGAAGATCCGAGCCTCTTTTAGTGACGGCGGGCCGTGGCGGAGTTCGCGAACCCCTAACAATTCCAAAACAATGTTGTATATAGTTGAAAACAACAACACCAAAGCCCTTCTCTTAATTCCAACGTGGTTTATTTCATGGCACCACCAATTAAAAATACCACGCATGAGGAATGCAAAAGTCAGCTCAAAAATATCTTCATCTTGTAAGAGCCCACTGTGGCGTTATTTTTTGGTGTTAACTGTTGTGGCCCACTGGGGCTTGATTTTTCTGGTCTGAGAATTTGATTAACTAAGGATGAAGTTTATCATGAATATGTTGTTAATTGTAATATTTCCACGGGCATTGATATGAAATGCATAGTATGATATTACCGTCTGCAATGAAAGGGTGGCATAGATAATGCTACATTGAGAATTCTGCCCGTAGCTACAGCAAGGGCAATGAAGGGGGATGCTCTTTGTCTGTGCAATGCACGAGCAATAAAGTTTGCTTGACGCTGTAGCGCTAGACAAATTGAGACGGCATTTTAGATATGTTTAATAATGTTGCCGAGAGAGTGGAATTACAAATAACTGTGAGTTCATCATTAAGAGCTACATGTAATCGTATTTTTTACCTTTTGTAAAAAACGAATGACAAACGAGTTGGCTTTTTGTAGACTTTCAAGTCTGTTTTCTATGTTGTGTACCAATGATCACATGATTGTTTAAAAACACTGTTGTTGTTCACGCCCAATTACTCGTGAACAAGGAGTTAAGGCTCCGAAACGCGTTGGGTGGTGGTGCCATGAACTAAACCACGTTGGAATCAAGAGAAGGGCTTTGGTGTTGTTGTTTTCAACTATATACAACATTGTTTTGGAATATATAAATATATATATATGTGTATGTATGTATATAGTAAATGCACGCCTTTGAATTGCTTAAGCCTCTTCAGCAAACTGGCCTACAAACCCCAACACAACCACCAGATAGCGTGACCTCTAAGAACTCGAACAAATTGAGCAAGCTCACTGGTGCTCCTCGGCACTCAAGGCATCATGGCATCATTTACCTCACAGGTAACTAACCGAGTCTTCTTGATGACTTCCCTTCACCACAGCCCAACACTGGCGCCCTACTCTTCCAAAGAAGTGCCCTCCACTCCCCCACTGAATCACCCTCTAATGCAACAGGCAATCATCTCGGAAGATCCCCTCTCCCAGGAAGGGCCTTAGATTTCCAATGCTGCAGTAGGACCAAACACCAATGTTCCACCGCAATACTATCATGGAAAGGTACAGCCCAAACTCATACTGCATTAAATTTCCACAAAACCTCTCCAAACATGCTGCAGAAACATTCAAGCACAAAATCCTCAAAGAACCTCCAGACACACTAATAACTGACATCTTCTACAGTCCAGCATACAGAGGCCTTAAAACGGACTTCATCTTCTACACTAAGAAACCCGCCAAATGAAGAGAAAACTTCCTGCAACACCTTCACATAACTAATACTGCCAACGTCCCTTATGGAACTAAGCTTAATATATGCCCCTCCCAGAACTTCAGCAGATAATTGTCCATACCCATTTAAAGAAACTGGAACATCCTAGACCAAGCCTCTGAACAAAACCTAACCATCTTTGATTGCCACTTCCCTACGCTCTCTGCCTCCATGCCATCCGGTTCCACTCCCCCTCCTCCCCCTCCTGGAGAATCAACCCACCACCCTCTTCCAGAGAATTAATCCATGCACCCACAACTCTACTTGATCCTTCTACTCCCAATACCCTTCGCACTGTCTCTACCTCCACCCCCTCACAGCCTCAGCCATTACCAGGTGCTCTAACGCTACACTTCTGCTACCAGAATAACCTTCCCCCCTCTCCATGACACACCTCCACTGACCAGCTCAAGCTATCCATCGTACCCATAGCCTCTCATTCCATCAACCTCAGCAGGCTGTATTCTACCTTAGCCTCCATTCCACACTCCGACGAGCTCCAATCTACTCGCCTCCCCACCACAGACCCAACCGTCTCTCAACTGATCACTGCCTTAGCCCATCTAGAACACAAAATCAATACTATTCTGGAAGAAATGTTGTCACTAAATATGGATGCAAAGATTAACCACATCTGGCCCAAACCCCAATCATCTAGGGTGAACACCGACCTACCACTAACACTCACTTTGACCCCCATCCCTCAACCCTAGACATATCACCCCCTAGATTTATCACCACCTCAAACCTAGACGCTCAACCACAACCGGAATGTTGCAGAGGGAAGCCAAAATGTTGAACAACACTAATGGCAATGTCCCCAGCCAACCCTAACATCACAAGATCCAGGTCATCCTGTGCACATATAGGACCCTGAACACCACTCGCCCTCTCGGGTCGCCTTTCCAACTAACTACCGTCTAATCCAATCAGCCTGATCAGAGATCATTACCTACGATTTACTGCATGCTACTAAACTGTCGATCAGCAGTCAAGCATGCCACTGAAATAGCTGAAATTATCTCACAATAAAATGATGACATCTGCTTTTTAATTGAAACCTGGCTAAATGACCACTCTACCCCTTACATCGACCTCCTCAACCCCCCGCACTTCTCAATTATTCGTTATGACCACAAGGTTCTCAGGGGTGGTGGAGTAGCCATCATACACAAAAACGATCTTTGCCTAGCTCCCTTCCGCACTACCAAATACCCTACTTTTGAATACTTAGGAGTTTAGCTCTCCCCTAAAGGTCTCAACCCCATCAAACTTCATGTCATCTATCTCCTGCCAGGTGACAACCCACAATTCCTCGAACACTTAACAGACCTAATATTGCAAAACTCCCTAAAAGACAGCACAGACATTATACTAGGAGACCTAAACCTGTACCTGAATAATGCTGAAGATTCTACATTCCTAGAAGCAAACACTCTTACCCAACATTACAATAAACAAACTCACAATAAGAGCTCGACCCTTGGCGTAATCATCTCTAAACATAACACCCTATCCCTAGACTCTATCGTACCATCTGACAGGACTGATCACCATCTAATCCTTTTCGATCTCAATACCACCCAACTAAAGGCCCACCCCAAAACTAGCCACTCCAAGCACTGGGTGAGGAACATACAGCGTATTTCTGAGGCAGAGTTGGAAGCATTAATCAGTTCCCAAATCCTACCTCCACCCGACCTCTCCTTCGCCGATGACCTCACCTACCATTGCAGCACAAAAATGGCAGAACTTGTGGAATCAGTCGTCCCTTTGAAACTCAAGAAGTCAAGAAGCATCCCCTCCAGATCCTGGTTCAATAAAAGACCTTAACAATGAGAGATAACAACTCCAATAAGCTGAAAGAATTTGGAGTCAGCAGCCCTCACTACCAACCCTTCGATCCTCATGGCTCAACAACTAAAATACAAAAAATACAGCTACAGAGAAAAAGCCTCCTTCTTCCAAGACCAACTTAACCGGTCTAAGAACAGAACCCAAGACCTCTTCAACATCATCAAGCAACAAACCTCCTCTTTCCCCCAACACTCAATGACTAAATGCTGCAAAGAATTTGCAACGTTTTTCTATGAAAAAATTGTTAACATCGAACTCTCTCTTAAACCATCCAGCTCCCCTACCTGCACCAAGGATGCTCCTTGTGAAAAGGGTATACCCAACACCTTAACTCCGAATGATGGCTGTCTCCCCCTGTAAGCAACACAGTTCACCAAACTTAACCCCCTGCAATTGAGAAATGGCGCAATCTGGACAGAATTCAACCATATCCCAGAAGTCCTCAAATTACTCGCTAGCATGAAGCCGACATTGCACATTTCTTACCCCCCTCTCTGCGGCGCTTGATAAAAATCTCAGTCACATCATCTCTCCTATATGGACCAAAATAATTAACTCCTCCCTATCGAGCGGATCCATGCCGGCTCCCCTCAAACTCGACCAAGTCACCCCAGAACAACCTTAACAACTGCAGACCTATAACTAACCTTCCTCTTCTGGCCAAAACCATCAAAAATATGTGCTAGCACAATCCAACAACCACATTGCAAAATACAACTTGCACAACACCTTCCAATCTGGGTTCAGGAAAGGCTGCAGTACAAATACTGCAATGCTGAACATCATAGACAACATACAAAGATCTCTGGATGATGGCCAGGACTCCTGGACCTCTCGGCTGCCTTTAATACTGTCAAACATGACATCATGACATCCTCCTAAACTCCCTCTTGCAGGCATCAATGGAATGGTCCTTCAGTGGTTCACTTCTTTCCTGAACCAACACTCACAGCTAATCAAACTACACAACCTCAAAAGCAACGTCAGTCCCACATGGCCTCAAGGGTCAATCCTGTCTCCGGTCCAATTCAACCTCTTTATAGAACCCCTTACAATGATCCTGAGGCAAGCCGGAATTGCCTATCATCTCTATTCATATGACACCCGACTCTACATGAAAATCTCGTTAGTCAAAGACATCCAGCATTTAAATAGCACTCTCTCCACAGTTCAGTCCTGGCTGACCAACAACCACCTTAAGCTCAACCCAGACAAAACCAAACTCCTTCTCATCCAACCCAAAGAAAAATCCTTTCTCGCAGATATTTGGCTCAACAACCTAACTGCACCACCTAACAGCTCCTCCTGAGCACTATTGCATTGGTCTGTTTATTGTTTTCTTGTGGGCACTCCTTTACCACTTTGAGAGGTGTCTGGCTCCTGACTGCTTGTGCGCCATTTCAGAGGGAAAAACTTCCCTGTTTTTACTAGTTTTATGATTATTGGTTTTCTCACATTTCATTTAATTTGCACGTTCCCTCCCTAAACACTCTTTAGAAATAGCTGCCTTTATTGAAAATCAGAAACTCGACTAACTATTCCTTATGGAAACTTGAGTTGAGATCTAATCCAGATTTTGCTGTAGCAGTGCCCACTGCCTACTTAGTTCAAAGACTGGACAGACCTATCAAAAGAAGGGGTGGACTAGCCCTTATTTACTGTGACTGTTTCACAGCATTCTTTCAGACAGCCCCTTCCCCAGACTGCGAAGCATTCCTCTTCATCATGGAACTTAATAACAAACACTCATTCAAAGGCATGCTAGTCTATCGCCCACCAGGTCCAACAAGTGGATTTCTGAAAAACATTGGTATGTTATTGGAGGCCAGTATTTGCGGAAAGGATTTTACAGCATTAGGAGATTTTAATTTTAATTTTGAGGTTCCCTCAGATGAGGATACAGAGGCCCTCCTTGAAACCATGGGCATGCTAGGACTTACACAACTAATGAATCCAGCTACCCACTCGGCCAGGCACACTTTAGACAGCCTCTTTTACTACTAATTCCCTGATTACCATCAATGACGTGCTACCACTACTTTGGTCAGATCACAATGCAGTCACATTTGAACTAACAATCCCACAAAACCTGCCTATGAGCTCAGGCCTAGATCTCCCCACTCAGTTTCCGCCATGGAAGAAAATTGACAATGCCCTTCTCACTCAGCAGTTAATCCAGACACAACCCATTCTCTCAGTTGATGCGTCACAAGCTTCCCAACAATATACAGACTGGCTTAACTCCACTTTTACCAATTTGGCTCCACATAAAACATCCTCTAGCAACAGGATTAAACCCTCCGCACCTTGGTTATTGGAGGCCCTTCGATTAGAAAAGCAAAATTGCAGGAGGCAGGAAAGGCGGTGGCGTCTACAGTACGGCGCGATTGAGAAAAATGCATACAAACTTGCTCTGTCTAAATACAAAATTCTATTGCTTAAGAAAAAGGCAACTATTTTACCTAAAAAATAGAATCAGCAAAAGACTCTACAAAGGAACTCTTTCAAGTAGTCTCCAAGCTCTCTGCTCTGTTAGGTAGTAAAGTAATCTTTCCAAGTCTTTTGTGATACATTGGCACAAAATTTTAAAGATAAAGTCAATGAAATCTACTCTATATTCGAGGCTTCTAACACTCCCAAGGTTAGAGTGGATACCAATCAGGATAATATCGTCCAGATGCCTATAACTGAATTTCCTTCAGTCATAGCGGATGAAAAAATCTAAATGATTAATAGTGCTAAGTCTAGCTCTCCCCGGGATACCTGCCTCCCATCAGTGCTGAAAACAGTTTCCAACTTGATAGGGACAAATCTCTCAGCCATTTTTAATTCCATGTTTATTATGGGAGTTTTTCCCTCCCAATGGCAAAGAGCCTTAATACTCCCATTGATAAAGAAACCCAGTCTTAATCCAGTCGATCCCAACAACTATTGCCCTATATCCCGCCTCCCTCTTCCAGCAAAAATTGTGGAGAAAGTAATGAATACCCAGCTGGCCCAGTATATACAAGATAATCAGCTGCTAGGCATGATGCAATTTGGTTTTACATCCAGGCATAGTACAGAAATGGCCTTAATGAAAGCCACAGAGGAGATAAGGGCTGCGCTCGACAAAGTGGAGCCGCAGCACTCATTCTCTTTGACTTGTCGGCAACGTTCGACACTGTTGATCACAAGTTGTTGATCAATTGACTGAGTAAATTGGGAATCAAGAATAAGGCAATAGCCTTATGAATCTCTTTTTTTACAGAAAGATTACAAATTGTGGCCTTAGGCCAGTATGAATCTTCCCCTTTTTCCCTTCCTTGCGGGGTTCCTCAGGGATCATTGATTAGTCCCACTCTAGTTAATATATACATCATGAGCTCACTACATCGGTTAAAACTTTCGACTTCTCTTTGACCCCCCCTACACTTACAACACTCAAATCGTCCTGTCAGCTTTTTGAAATGATACAAAAGTCTCCACTCACTTCCATGACTGTATGCGGGCAATCAGTTTCGGATGAACAGACACTGCCTTAAACTTAATTCAGGATAAACAGAGGTAGTTCTGTTTGGAAACCTTTCTCCTTCCTGGTCCCCTTACTGATGACCAGAAGAACTATCCCCCCTCCCCGTCCCTGTGAATAATGCCAAGAACCTAGGAGTTCTAATTGATGACAAACTGAAAATTGGGAGTTAGGTTAATGCAATTATTTCCTCTTCCTTCTATTTACTTAGGATGATTAAAAAATGCCTTCTTTCATTCCAGCTCAGACAAAACAAAAAACTTTATTAGAGCCCTAGTTCGAGCAAAAATAGATTACTGTAATGGCCTATATGTGAATATCTTAACAGACTACAAATCGTACAGAATGCTGCTGCTAGACTCCTTTTGGGTATTCCCAAATTTCAATCTGTTTCGCAGGAAATCCACAAACTAAACTGGCTCCCTGTCAGAAGCTGAATTAAATTTAAGGCCATCTGCACTGCCCATAAGGCCCTGCATAACACAGGCCCGGATTTTCTGAGACGTCTTTTTGAGTGGTACACACCCATCAGACTACTGCGTTCAGCAGGAGCAAAGAAAATTCCACTAGAGGAATTGGGGTGGCAGAAGTTTCATTACTGGGACAACCAAGCTCTAGAACAACCTTCTCCCTCACATCAAACCTTGCCCACTCTGATCCTTTAAGAAAGAGCTTAAAACTTGGCTTTTCAGTAACTAAGGTCCTCTGCAATTGGTACGCATGCTGAAGCTAGCGCAAAGACACCTGAGGGTATAAGTGTGCTTAATAAATTCTTATGACGTAACATTAAACTGCAACCTATCCAACTCCAATTCTGTTAAATCCCTGGGAATTACACTTGACATACACATGAGCATGAGCACGAGCAAGAGCACCTTGTTCTTTCCAAACTCAATGAAGCCAATAGCCTCTGACATGGATCACCTTTAACGACCATGAAAAGAATACAACAGATTCAGAACTCGGCTGTCAGACCACTCTTATATAAAACCGCAAGACCACATCTCCCCTGCCTTGAAAATCCTGCATTTGTTACCGGTTGCCAGAAGATCCACGTTGAAGCTGCTTTGTATCACCCACAAAACTAAACATGGAACGGGACTGCTCTTCATCAGGAATAAAATCACAAAACACATTCAACAATGAACCTCCGCTCTAGAGTGCCACCTCACCTCAAAATCCCAAGAGACAAGAAAAAAACCATGGCTGGCACATCCTTCTCTGTTCAAGCAGTCAAACTATGGAACTCTTTACCCCCAACATAAGATTCACGGATAAACACCTTATCTTCAGAAAACTATTCAAGAATTGACTCTTCCCCACATAAGCACCATACGCAAACAGAAATATACAGCATATCCCTCTGTATATAAGCATGTATTTGTACTATAGATATGTACCTATATATGTGTATTGCTTTGTATAAACGTGTTGAATAATTATGTTTAAAAATATATATATATATAGATATTCATTAGTTCTGTGAAACAAATGTACATATTACTGATATTTTCTATGTTTTTAACATGTATAAAAGTGACTGCATAAAAAGAAAATATTTTATCATAACTATCTACAATTGCTTCACTATTGAATTACAAAAAATATATATAAATATATAAACAAATAAATAAAAGTAATTTTAAGTACAACAACACTTGAAAGCCGGAGTTTATTTAATGCATCTTTAATCTACATATACCTTCCATGTACTTATGGATCTATATATTTATTACTTTTCTTCTAATTCAGCATATCCAATGCACTACCCTATTTCTAACCCTATACCTCTATCAATATATCCTCTACCTCCACTCTCTCATTCATTCCAAACTCCATACCACTACTATGATCCCCAAAATAACCCCTGCTAGACTCTTCCCTACTCTACCCCTCATTGCATCATCTCATACCTCTTTTAACCCCCAAAACAAGCCTTTCCCTCTGACTCTTCCCCCTTCACATCCCTTTTACTCATCCCAAGCCTCCTCATACTGCTATGACCTCTAGAACAAACAAATAAACAAACAAAATAAAAAATTTCTAAATCTGTTCCTCTTCTATCCCTCCGCTATCCTTCTAATCCAAATAACAGACTAACATGTTCACCTCTCAAATTAATTTCATATTTCACTATACTAAATCACCACTAATCCTTTATGGGATTCGGAGTAACATGCTACTCGCTAAAAAAGTGCTTCAACACCTCATCAGGGGTAGCAGGCGCTATATAAATGCAAACCTTTTTCCCTCTTCTATCCCTCCGCTATCGTTCTCAATCCAAAAAACTGACCAACATATTCACCACTCAAATTACTTTCATATTTCACTATACTAATTCACCATTAATCCTTTATGGGTTCCGGAGTAGCGTGCTTAACGTTGAAAAAGCGCTTCAATGCCTGGTCAGGGGTAGTAACCGCTATATAAATGCAATTACAATAAAATACAATACATGGCATTGTCTGGACAGAGCTCCCTCATCACTCACTATCTGCACTGTGGCTCTTCCACACTGAGCCTCTGAGTATGAGTGCATCTTAAATACTTTTGGGCCCAGTAACAAGTTAACAAGCTGTTGGACCTAGCCCTTTCTGCAGGGGTATCCCCAAACTTTTTGTCTTCTTCCTCCTATTTTTCTGACCATCTTTTGTTGACTTTAGAACTCTGGGCACTTTAGCACTGTTAATCAGTGCTAAAGTGCAAGTGCTGTCACCCTTAAAACATGGTATGATTGGTTTGCACCTGTTTGGCATATTTTATTTACTGTAATTCCCTTGTAAAGTGATATGCTATATACCCAGGGCCTTTAAATTTAATGCTCGCAGTGGGTCTGCAGTGCAGATTGCGCCACCCACAGAAATTGCCGTTCAAACCTGTCTCAGGCCTCTGCCATTGCAGGGCCTGTGTGTACAGTTTCCTGCCACATTGACTTGGCTTTTAAAACTACTTGCCAAGCCTTAAACTTTCCTTTTACAACATATAGGTCACCCCTACGGTAGGCCCGAGGTAGCCCTATGGGCAGGGTGCTGTGTAAGTAAAAGGTAGGACCTGTGCCTTCATTGTGTGGCATGCCCTGGTAGTGACAAACACCTTTTTTGTCTCTCACTACTGTGAGTACTGCTCCTACCATAGGCTAACATTAGGAATCCCCTTACATGTGTTTAAGTGGTAATTCCTGATCTGAAAGGATTATCGCTGCCATGTTTGGTATGTTTAGACCAGTAGTGAAAAATCATGCTTACTGGTGTAGGTGGATACTTTATTACTATTTTAGAAATGCCACTTTTAGAAAGTGAGCATTTCTCTATGCTTATAACTCTGGTGTTTTGCAGCCTGACTCCAATCCACGTCTAGCTCCACCTCTAGGGGCGAGTGACAGTTATACTTTGTGCATACTTTACAGACAGCCACAACACAGGAAAGGTTGGGTGTGACAAGATTCGCATAGCATGCACAGTATTGGTGACTCATGTGTACTTCTTTTTACTATTTGGGTCTTACCGTGTCAGGATTATGAGTACTGACTCAGGATTTGCAATATATGCACAGTTGTTAAGATTTATGTCGTTTGGTCTATGTGGTATGTACAATGTAGGCAATATTTTTCTATAATCCTGTGTGGACTCTCTTTTGTGGTGTATTTATTGTGTCACTAGTGTGAGTGTGTTGCGCAAATGCTTTACACATTGCCTCTTGGATAAGCTTGACTGCTCATGCCAAACTGCTAAGGTGGTGAGCAGCAGTTATCTTGAGTGTGTAACTCCATTACCCTGCCTGGGTTAGGTGCATACCCTAGCCAACCAATATCCCCATTTGTAACACAAGCCCAGCGGAATTAAAAGTTATGTGGATTTTTCATGGAGATTTTAGATGCTGAAAGCAGTTGAAAGCTCTATGTGAAACTCATGAAAAACATGCAGAAAACAGTGCAGATGCCACTGCTGCTGATTCCTTTACAACCCTGCCTTCTCACTTTGTCGCTTTTTCCTTTGTTTTACTATGTCTCTTCTTCCTTTCGCCCATTTCTGTTATCTCTTTTTCACTAAAAGTCTAATGATGAAAAATATGTCATAGTCCTCCAAAATTAGTTTATCTCTCACAGCCCTCTAGCATAAACAGCCCAGAGAAACTCCCAACTGTCTGTGATTATATTTGTTACATTATTTGTTACGCCAAATGAGATCCTTCAAAGGTAGCAACTTCTGTTGAGCTGATTGTGGATGCGAGCTCTCCTAAGGATATTATGTGGCAGAATGTAAGCTATAGTGTTTGTTGATTGATCACCAGTCCAACTTGATTAAGCAAAATCCTTCTCTTTATCTCTAGGATTTGGGATGAGCACTCCTGCAACTGTTGCTGGAAAAGTTTTCCTCATCTTCTATGGACTACTTGGGTGTGCTGGAACTATTTTGTTCTTCAATCTCTTCCTAGAGCGGATCATCTCTCTTCTGGCCTTTGTCATGAAGGCTTGCTACGAGAGACGGCTAAGAAACAATGGCCTTCTACCCCCTACAATTCGGAGGGGCTCTGCCATATCTGAGGCGGACAGCCTAGCTGGATGGAAGCCATCAGTATATCATGTCATGCTAATTCTGGGGATTTTTGCTATTATCTTGTCTTGTTGTGCTTCAGCTATGTACACACCAGTCGAAGGATGGAATTACATTGATTCCTTATATTATTGCTTTGTTACCTTCAGCACCATAGGATTTGGGGATCTGGTAAGCAGTCAAAATGAAGCATACCAGTATCAGGGATTGTACAGATTTGGGAACTTCCTGTTCATCTTATTGGGAGTATGCTGCATCTACTCTCTTTTTAATGTCATATCAATTGTTATTAAGCAAGTTTTAAACTGGATGCTGAAAAAGCTTCGGTGTAGGTGCTGCACAAGGTGGCATAGGAAAAACCCACGACTTGGACGTCGCAATGCCATCACACCGGGAGCGCGCTTCCGCAGGAATCACTTCTCTGTGGAGACAGATGGACATTACGACAGCGACACAGAGGGGCGGAGATTATCTGGGGAAATGATCTCCATGAGGGATCTCACTGCCTCAAACAAAGTGTCCCTCGCCATTTTACAGAAGCAGCTGTCTGAGACTGCCAATGGCTACCCTAGGACTGTTTGTATCAATACCAGACAAAATGGCTTCTCAGGAGGTGTGGGAGCACTAGCCATCATGAACAATAGATTGGCAGAAACAAGCGATTCTAGGTAGAGGTTTATTTTTACTTTTTCTGCGATAAGATACTTTCACATTGCTGCTTTAAAACAAGAACTTTCAATTACGATGTTTTAGAAAATGGTGAGTTTAGGTAGAATGCCCTTGCACATTCTTTTTTAAATGTCTTATACATAGCATAACATTCATTTGCCATAAAGGTTTATACTTCATATTGCTAAATAACGATAAAACACGCTTTGGGCAGGTCAAATAGTAAAAGACAGATGTCTTTGTATGCCTTGTGCAACGATTGCTGAGAGGTGCTGAACCAAAGGTGAGAAAAATTGCATATGTTTATGCCATGGTCTTTATGTAATGCTATGTAAGCACTGCTAGCCTTTACTTTTTTACTATGTTGGGTGTGAAATGCTTAATTACAATGATGGCATAGAGCCACGTAAAGAAGAGAGTGCCCATCCACAAAGAATTTTGCACAGAAATGATTAACTGCTTAATTGCAGGTGCAGTTTTGCAAATGCTGATTCGCAGAATTAGGCTGTATGGAGATTAATGCCTGCAGAACTCCCGGTTGGAGAAAATCTGCTAATATTGAGTTTTTTTCTGGTAGCATAGGAAGAGGAAAGGGAACGTTTTATAATGTTGATCATGCAGAGTGCGTGGAACACTAATAATAGGATCTTTGTGGGTAATTCCCATTTTGGGAGGCCATTCTCACCGTGGAAACACATAAATCTACCTCAAAAACAGGTTGGACTTAGTGTGCTTCTAGGATGGGAATGCGAAGGGAACACATGCAAAATATATGGGGGTATATTATATATTACAACAATTTAATTAAAAAACCTCAGGAGGCACCACTCTGAGATGTGTCTACTGACTATGCATATGATATTTATGATAACCAGTTTTTATTCTTTTTAACAATATGCAGGTGTTTTATGAGAGAAGCAAAGATCTCTGATACAGGAACCAGAGAGTATATGACCAATAAGCATTGCCACTTCTCCAAAGTAATTAACCCATTGGTATATTATTTCAATTTCTATACACACCATGGCCTTTATTACAAATAGGGTACACTTTCCCTGTTTGTGCCATGGTGGACAGGGCTGGACTGGGAACGCAAACCACCCCAGGCAAGTTAAGTCGGACCGGGCGTGGAGGAGGGGGGTCTGGTGGGAAACACTGCTGCTACTTTTGGTACAGGGGGCCGATATTGCAGTGCTGCTGGAAAACTGGCCCCCACCGGTCCAAAACCGGACCCCACTCTTACGGCCCACTAGGAAAACGCTTGGTGCCTGCTATGTCCAGTCCGGCCCTGATGGTGGATCTTTAAACAGGGGCACTGGGCGCAAACAGGGAAAGTGCACCCAATCACAATGAATGTACTATCCTTAGGGAGGCCACAAACTCACAATGCCATGAGGGCAGCCCATTCAGTGAAATATGGAGTGGTAGCTTCAAAGCTGCTCTGTGTTTCTCTGTGCAGATGGCAAGCCGCCTGAACTTTGAAGAGGAGAGAGAGAGAGATCCCTTTGAAGGCCGGTGCAGTGAGTGCTGCACACACCAGCAGGGGGATGTCTGGAGATACGTGGGACCCCCTTTCACCACTCGAGAAGGCTACTCTCAGGGCACGCACTGACAGTGCGCCACCTTTTTGTGACATACTGTGAGTGGGCCTCCTGATGGCTTGTTTTTGTCTGTGTCAGTGTCTATAATAGTGTGTGGGTGCAGAGACAAAGAAATTTCCTCATTTGCATGGGCTCTTGTCCCCATGCAAATTAGAAACACCCTCTCATGATAGCACTGGTGCTACATGTGCACCAGCACTATCAGTATAACAGAGGGGCACACAAGCATTTGCAGCCAGCTCTGTAATACCATTGTCCCCGGGGGCGAATAAAGTATGTGCACACGCACATTGTGCCCCCAGGGTACAGTGTATAATACAGCCTCGTATGTACTCTATCGGCTATTTACACTTGTCTTCTTATAGGAGTATAACCTTCAATGCACTAATGGGGCCTGGACTCTAATGTCCCAAAAATGTCCATTTTCTTTATTTCACTAACATTTAACAATACCTTTTCGTCCAAGTCCAGCATATCGAAAACTATATTGCCATCTAGAGCCTTGATGTCACAGCAATTCAATTAAAGTTCAAGGAATGCTGTTAACTATGATATGGTGAAATATTTTTAAAAAAAAGATAATTAGTAACACAGTGCTCCTGGTCTACAACAGTTAGAAAATAACTGAGCATATGAATTAACAAACATATGAGGTACATTTAAATATTATGTTGCCATTTGTTGGTAGAAAGAATAGAAATATACAGCTTCTTAGTAACAAGTGTAAAACAAGCTTTCTTCCCTTTGTGTTCTCTTTAGACCTGGTCACAAATATTTTTATGCATTGAAATGTAGCAAAACCACTGAATTTTGCAACATTTCATAACATTTCTTGGCTAAAGTTTCAAGTCAGTTTTGCCTGCGGGAGACCTCGTTCGAGTGACAAATGCTGTGTAGGACCAATAAAACTGTGGCTGAGATTAATTTTCTCTTTAATCCAGTCCCCTACCAATATCAAGCATGATGTCTGATTGCAAGTTAGGACCTCATGTTAAATTTTCCGGTAAGCATATTTGACAAATTTCCAGACATTTCACAGACTCATGTGATTTAGTACACATCTGGTCTTCTTCAGTCGGGAAAAAATCAGCAAGTGGTCAGAAGAGGACTACAGCATTCTTGCAGAGACATCGAGCATAAGACACTTTGTTAAGGAAAAGCCTTAAAAGCTGGTTTCTACCAGACATAGTCCTTTAGAGAATACTCTTGTCTCAATAGATAACCAATGAAAGGCCTTACATAGATTTTGTGGCCAACCTAGCTGTGCTAGCTGTACCTTACAATGGACACAAACTGGCAACCCCGAACTACAGGGCACAGAAGTAGTCCATCGAGCTCCTGTAAAGGCCAAACTGGTCATTCTTCTGCCATCCGAGTCAGATGAAGAATTCTCCTAAAACATTGTTAGCTGGAATATGCAAGCAGCTACCACCATGTTTACTTGAACTTTAACCAGCTGCCACACTGGCAGTCCCTGACCTCCAGTAGAGATAGACTCCAGAAGACAATTCTTAAAGTCAAGAAAAAGTTCATTAGCTCGAATCCTTTGAAAAATATCGGTGCTATTTGAATATGAGTAGTGGCGGAGGCCATGCAAGTGAATACGTTTAGAAAGAAAAGGCTTGATGTTTTAGGAGTATGTCCAACTAGGAAAGAGTGGCATCAAGAGCCAGGTCTCTTAAACCAAATTTGGACATTTCATTCACAAGTAGTGCACATCAAATGCCACTGACTAATCTAATAATATCACAATGCTGACACTGTTGACGTCAGTTGCTAGATAAATGTCATGCATGGTGACACTGTACTCCTGCCTGAACATCATCTAAGACATTGTTATATTCAGACATCTCGATGCATGTTTGACAATAGGTTGCTCAAGTCACTTGTATGTATAGATGCTTTAAAGTCTCCCTCTTCCAGGGAAGGAAAGTAGCAAATACTGGACAGCAGTGGGTCAAAGGCCACTGATGGAGTTGAAACCTACCCCCTACTCCGAAAACTGGAGAAAGAAAGTTTCCAGATCTTTGCACAGTTAGTGCGATGGGGGTGTAACCAATTTATCTGAAATAGGATCTGTAAAATGATGAGTAAATTTAAAGACATCTTTGGAAATATTTTTGCCTGTAGAATCTTAGAAGAAAAATAGCTGTAGAAATTCTTCCTCTACTCCCTTCTATAACTTTGGCAAGTCTACACATATACTAGTTTGTCTTCATCCTTTTTACGGTGTCTCCATCTGCAGTGGTCATTCCTGCAGTCGTCTTAAGCAGGTGTTCAGAGAACCATGGAGCCACTGTAACATGTGCCTTAGTATAGCAATGGGGCTTACAAAGAGCACCATTTAAGTGGCAGGGTCTAGGAATAGGTGGAATCAAGAGGTAGGATCTTGCCATTGCATAGCAGGAGACACAGCCCCTTTTGTTGGTGTGTATGCGCTTACCAAACGTTGGAGAGTCAAAGCTATCACGATAAGGGAGGCAACACACTCTCTCTAAGCACCACCCCTGCACCGAGACATAGGAAGAGAGTGGAATAAGTAATGGTGGAGCAAGAAAGATAACTTGCAACACAAAGTAGTAAAATGTAAGCTGATTTAAAACATAACTGGAATAATGGCCAAAGCTAAACAAAATGTTTAAGAACAAATGAAAAAAGCAACTTACCCAAAACTGTCAGACCCCCTTCCAATGATACAATAAATAATTTCTGTGGTGACAAAAGCTCTCAAACTTATGAAAACAAACTAATAATACACTACAGAAGTGGAGCCATATGTTGTGACAGAAGGGAGGACGTGATACTCTCTCTCCACACACCACTAAAGCACTAAGAGCTTCATTTACAATGATTTGGCATAGGGCAGCGCCACAAGTCTTTTTGTTGTGCTGCCCTACGCCAAATGCGCCAGATATGGTCCTTTCAGCCAGCGCTGGCAGACAATCTGGTGCCTAGCGCTGATGCAGGCACCCTTGCATCATGGTGCAAGGATGTCTGCATTGTTGGAAGGGTTGTTTTTGTGCACGAAGGGGCGCCAGACAGGCAGAATGCAGCACACATGGAAAGAGAAAGAAACAAGGAGAAATAAAGATATTTTTCCTTGCTATGCCATCCCTGGTGAGTTGTACAGTTTTGATGTGTTCCCAGGTTTACAGATCCTTGTAAATCTGGGAATGCATCAAAACCCTTTGGTGTTGCATGGGAATACCCATCTCAATACCCATCTCAATGCGACTTGTGCTGTGTTGCCTTACACCATATCTACAAGGCCATGAAAAGCCACGCAAAGTGGCTGTGCGTGGCCTCGCGGATATGGATCTGCACTCTGCGCGCCGGAGCATTACAAAAAGTGACACACTGATGGCGCAGGAGGCTTGTAAATAAGCCCCTAAGGGCCTTATTTATGAGTTTTTGCCATAGGGCAGCGCTGCAGGCTTTTCTGCAGCGCTGCCCTATGGCAAAAGAAAAGGGCAGGAATGCGCCGTATCCATCAGATACGGCACATTCCTGTCCTTTTCTCCTCCGCTGGAGCACAATTGGCTGCCTTGAGCCAACGCAGGCACCTTTGCACCATGGTGTAAGGGTGCCTGCGTTGCGGGTATGATTGTTTTTGTGCAGGAAAAACAATCACAAGAGGCTGTTTCCTCTTTCTCTGTGTGCTGCAGAAGGCAGCACACATAGAAAAAGGAAAAACGAAGAGAAATAAAGATATTTCTTCTCGTTGTGCCTCCCTTACGCCTAACGTAGGGATGCACACGTTTTTGGCACTGCCTCAGAGTTATGATTTTTCGTTAATCTGGGGCAGTGTCAAAAAGCCATGGATGTTGCTGGGAAAGCCCCCAGCAACACCCATTGCATGCCCCTTTTACTCAGAAAACTGCATTAAATGGAACAATATTTACCAGGCAGCATTAAGTCAAAAAAACGTGGCTTAGTGCTGCATGGTAAATATGGAGCACAAAATGTGACCCACCGATGGCACAAAGGGCTTATAAATAAGCCCCTAAGATTTTTGTAGAGCAAGATAGGTAAAAGTGGAGCAAGAAAGAGGACTTGAAGCACAAATAAGTTTCATAAAAAATAATTAAATCAAAACTATCTGGAATGGTATCCAGATTTAAATAGAATGTTTATGAACAAACAAATAAAATGAGCTTGTCCAACAGGGACAAAAGTCTGCAACTTTTAATGGTATAGATAACCAATTTCTGTTGTGACAAATGAAAGAAACAATCAAACCTCTGAATCAGGCAAATACAATCATAGTGCAGGATTATACTAAAATGTACCAGGAGACAGCATTCCCTTTCACTCATAATTTGCAGCCTCTAAAGCAATGCCCATGCTTTGCTCACCACGGAGACAGCCTCTTGCACTCAGAATATGTCACCTTTGGGTACACCTGCTCTCTAACTCATTTTCATATTGCTTTGTTAAATCTTTCACTAGGCAGAATGTAGCTTTATGTTGTTTTATTTCACAGGTTATTGCACTTTAAACATCTCGTTGTTAACTGTTTGTTGTGCTCTCTGCTGTTTTTCCTCTTTGTCCTGCAACTTCAAGCCCTAATTTGTAATTGTCAAAGCGACGCCACCTGTACCACAATGTACATTTTCATTCCATGCTCTACAGATACAGCCTTTATGTAGTAATGCTCCTTACAGTAGGGTATTCTGTAGCCTACAGCACACACAAAGAGGTGAGAGGCTTCTGCAGTGGGTTTTGATCAAGAAAGGCAAAAGGTTGGGCCTCTCCTATATGGTCCCCATTACCAGGCACAAACAGACTCTGTAGTTCCACTGCTCCCTCTACCATCTACCAAAGGGCAGTGCTTCAGGAAGTTTAATCAGCAGCCCCTTGTTAATAAAGTCTTCATTCATTTTCTAAAGAGAGCCCAGTCACCATCCTCCTCATTTCAGTGTCTGGATCTCCACCCCTGCCCCCTTTGGAATGCAGGCAATACACGTATGCAGTCAAGGGAAGCTTTCCTTGTCCTTCATCCTGTGACATGCCACATACAGGGGCATCCAAAATGGATCCCACTTTGCTTTCATAATTAATAATGTCATCCAGACTTGAGGATGAAATTAAAAGACATCCACCCATCATTTGTAGAATCTCCTTCTCACTGTTACCAATATTTACCTATATATTTATTTCCCGTTGCTGTGATCTTAATGTATTGGCTTCCTTTGAGTATAGCCTAAAGGTCTTGCTATTTCCCGGGATATGTGCCCACCCATTACTTTATGCCTACATACCCTGAGCTGATCATCTGACCTTGCTGGAGCGATGGTCTAGTGGTAGCCTAGCTGTGAACAGACTGTTCGCCTGATTCTAGTGCCTGTCAAAAGTACCTAATATATCACTATATGTCACTATTTTCACATGCTGATTTTTTGCACAGTCTTGCATCCTCAAATTGCACCCTATCTCAAGAAGCATCCTCCATATTTCTAAATCCTGCATGAAAAACTGACCTTTATAAAAACTTAAAATGCTTCTCCTTTTCCTATCAATGGCCCTCTCCTTCCCTTCCATCCTCTGTATTCCTCCTCTCTCTGAGCCCAACCGTCTCAAAGTCTCATGTTTGTTTGCCTTAATGTTTGTACTTCTGGAAATTGTCCACAGCTACTTTTCAAAGAACACAACCGCTCCTTCTTTGAAAGTCATTCCCTGTAACCTAACAGTACCAAATCAGCTCCAGCTCATCTACTAGTCTCATCAACCATCTGCATAAACTCACATACACCTCCATACTGCTGATCACATCTAACCCTAGTATAATTCAAAATATATCTCAAGATATATTGGAGATTCAAAATACAGTCAGTTTCTCATACATTGGAGTCTACACATTAGGAAATATGTATTACATGATTCATATTTCAGTTGATGAACTTTCTAAGAGCACATATAGGTATTACAGCTAGAGAAACTACTGTTTTGGTCATATTCAAACCACCACAAGTGCATACATTTCAGTATTCCTATATGCAATGAAAATAAAGGTTGGAAAAGTGGTATATACTTGATGTATTCCAACTAACTTCATGCCACTGCGTTCCTGCTTTCTTCTAGGGTCCCTGCATCATAATGCGACACTGTACAGATCTATGGTGGTTGCTGTTACAATGGTTTTGGAGCTTAGGTTTTACACATTTGTTATTGTTTTATGCTTAAGTTATTTTGTTCACTAACACATAGCTACTGGCAAAATAGATATAGGCACAATAGATACAGGTAGTTCAATATCAAATAAATCCATGACTTATGCAATGACTGGCCCTCCCATATTTCACATAAGAAAGAAATTAGGGCATGATTTAGATTTGGGCAACATGGCAAACACTCTGATTTCCCATGCTTTCCACATATGTGAGAATTTTCCACTACTATCCACTATTAAATTAAGCCATTGATGTTTGTTTTCTGGGGAGGACGTACGACTGACTTATCGAGAGCACTAAAAGCATTTAGCATCTTACAACTACAAAACCACACCAAGCACCTGTTACTTGCCAATGTCCTCAGCTTTCTCTTTTCAAAGTCCATCTAAGTACGTCTGTGCAACATTTACATGCATAAGTATGTAGTTATTACTAGATGTGTAACTCAGAGTGTAGCAGGTCGTAGCACACATACTTCACCCAGTAGGAGTACAAGTTGTCTTCAGTCCTCTTGTCTCCTTCAATGGACCTCTAGTCAAATCATGAAAACATTTTTTGCTTCTACTACAAGTGACTTGCGTTTTCTTGAAAGCACTGTACTGTGACAGGATGGCATCACCACAGCATTGCCATGTTTTATTCACTCCATCACTCCTTGTAAGCAGTCGGCAGTCATTTACTAAGTTAACTTGATTCTCCTCGCCATCCAGAAGTGCTTGTGCTCCCAGAAATGCTTAACCTCTTCTTTTGATCTTGTACATTTCTGCTGCACAGGGAATCCCTGGCATACATATTGCTGTGTAGTGCTGCAATTCTTTGACATGTTTCTGGTTTTCATCTCCCTCACTGAGGTTACTGTTGAAGTTCTTTTCATGGAGAATATATGTTTGCCCCTCCCCAAAGAGTCCAGCCTTTGCTGCCGTCTTCCCCAACTACAGTCTATAGTATTCATCACAAATTGAACAAGTTACTTACCTTCGGTAACGATATATCTGTAAGAAACATAGGTTAGTTATAGATTCCTTACCTTAGAATTACCCCCAGGCGTCAGACTGGATCCGGAAAGTTTTTCGTCAGCAGTACCCCTGCACGTCGGAAGGTGGCGTCGGTCGACTCCGCGTTCGTTGTCGGCGTCGTGGTCGCCGGGATGACGTCGCAGTAGCTACATAGACGCCGCCCTCGCGCGCTGACGTCAGTTCTGTACACGACTTTCCACGCCAGAAGCGCAGAGCCATGCAAGACACTGACCACTGGTGCACAAAACTAGGGCCCTGAAAGGATGTCCTTAACCCTAGAAGTCAGTTCGCAGAACGGGGAGGATGGGTGGGGCGGTAAGGAATCTATAACTAACCTATGTTTCTTACAGATATATCGTTACCGAAGGTAAGTAACTTGTTCATCTGAAAGAAACAGCTAGTTATAGATTCCTTACCTTAGAATAGATACCCCAGCAATACCAACCCGGAGGTGGGTCTGCGAACTAAGTTCACACCAGAAAGTCCTGGAGAACAGAACGGCCAAAGAAGCTGTCTCACCGGACTTGGCTGTCCAGGCAATAGTGTTTGGTAAATGTGTGCAATGATGCCCACGTAGCTGCCTGACAGATGTCATTGAGGGGGACTCATCGTCCCAAAGCAGTGGTAGCTGCCGTCGCCCTGGTGGAATGGGTGCGCAGCCCCACTGGAGGCTCCTTCTTAGCCAAAGAATAGCAGGCTTTGATGCACAGAACAACCCACCTGGAGATGGTCCATTTGTGCACGACCCGACCTTTCTTAGCGCCCACGTAACCAACAAAGAGCTGATCGTCCACCCGGAATTGCTTTGTGCGATTCAAGTAGAAGGAAAGCGCACCTTTTGGATCCAGACGGTGGAGCCTCTCTTCCTCTTTTGAAGGATGCGGAGGCGGAAAGAAGGTGGGCAAAGTGATGGTTTGGCCAATGTGGAAAGAAGTAACCACCTTGGGAAGAAAGGAAGGTCTAGTTCTTAGGACGACCTTGTTCGGATGAACAGCCAGAAAAGGAGGCTTGGAAGAAAGTGCTTGGAGCTCACTCACCCTGCGAGCAGAGGTGATGGCCACCAGAAAGGCAGTTTTCAAAGTGAGAAGCCTGAGAGGACAGTTATGTAGTGGCTCAAAGGGAGCGCACATAAGATAGGTAAGAACCAAGTTCAAGTCCCACTGGGGCATTACGAAGGGAACAGGAGGAAAAGATGAGTAATGCCCTTAAGGAATCTATTTACAACAGGGGACTTGAAAAGAGAAGGAGGATCAGGAAGCCTAAGAAAGGCGGAAATGGCCGAGAGGTAGCCCTTGATAGTGCCCAGAACAGAGCCCTGCTGGGCCAAAGAAAGGAGCAACAAGAGGACCTCAGAAAGAGGGGCGGAAAGGGGATCCACAGCCTTTGCTGTGCACCATGCCACAAATTGGTTCCATCAGCAGGCGTATACCGTCTTAGTGGAGGGACGCCTGGCTGCCAAGATAACATCGCAGACTTCGGGAGGCAGGTCAAATGACGTCAACTGCCACCGCTCAATCTCCACGCAAGGAGGTGGAGGCTGGACAGGTTTGGGTGGAGGACCAACCCCTGTTGCTGCGACAGAAGATCCTCCCGAAGAGGCAGTCGGATCGGAGGATCGATGGCCATGCTGAGCAGCTCGGGATACCAGACTCTTCATGCCCAATCCGGAGCCACAAGAATGACTTGGGCCCGGTCGCGCTTGATCTTCTTCAGCACTCTGGGCAGAAGTGGTATAGGTGGAAAGGCGTATAGAAGACCGCAACTCCACTTGCGATGAAAAGCGTCGCCTGGCGAGTGTCGCATTGGAAATTCCAAGCGCAGAACTGCTGAAATTGCACGTTCTCTTCGGTGGCGAATAGATCTAACCAAGGCTCTCCCCACTGCTGAAAGAGACCTTGCACCACCTCCGAGTGAAGACGCCATTCGTGATCCATCATGCACCTGCGGCTGAGTTTGTCCGCCCTGGCATTCAAGGAACCTGCCAGGTGTTGAACCACCAGGGAAATGCCCTGATGTTCCAGCCATGTCCAGAGGCGGAGGGCCTCCTGACATAGGGGCCAAGACCCCACCCTGCCCTGTTTGTTGCAGTACCACATGGCGGTGGTGTTGTCCGTGAACACCTGCACTACTCTTCCCCGGACAGAGGGAAGGAATGCCTTGAGTGCAAAACGAATCGCCCGAAGCTCCAGAAGGTTGATGTGGAGCCCGGACTCCGCCGGAGACCAGAGGCCTCTGAGCTCTGCCGCCCCCATTTGGCCACCCCATCCCAGAAGTGATGCGTCGGTCACCACTGTGAACTCTGGTTGAGGAAGGGAGAGGGATCTGCCGTCGACCAAATCCTGGTTCATTAGCCACCACTGCAATTGGTGTGCAGTGCCCTCCGAGGTCTGGACGCAATCGGACAGATTCCCCTGATGCTGCGCCCACTGGAACTTCAGGTCCAACTGCAAAGCCCGCATATGCCACCTGGCATGATCTACCAGCAGAATGCAGGAGGCCATGAGGCCCAGCAGCCTCAGGGTCATCCTGACCGAAACCCGGGATAGAGGCTGAAAGATCGGAATCATAGCCCTAATATCCCAGACTCGCTGTTCGTTGGATAAACCCAAAACTGCGTCGTGTCCAGAACCGCTCCGATGAAGAAGAGCTTCTGAGAGGGGGTCAGGTGTGACTTCGGCACGTTGATGGAGAACCCCAGCGTATGCAGGAGGTCGGCCGTAGTCTGGAGGTGGGAGACGACAGCCTGGGGTGAGCCCGCCTTCAACAGCCAGTCGTCGAGATAGGGGCAGACTGGAACCCCTGATCTGCGCAGATGAGCTGCGACCACCGCCATCACTTTAAGAACACCCGAGGGGCGCTGAAAGGGCTCATGGCCTACTGTGAACCACAGGTAACGCCGGTGGGCCGGCAGGACGGGGATGTGACCACCGCCATCACTTTAAGAACACCGAAGGGGCGCTGAAAGTGCTCGTGGCCTACTGTGAACCACAGGTAACGCCGGTGGGCCGGCAGGACGGGGATGTGAAAGTAAGCATCCTGCAAGCCCAACGCTACCATCCAGTCTCCAGGGTCGAGGGCAGACAAGACCTGAGCGAGCGTCAACATTTTGAACTTCTCCGGAGGAAGCGGTTGACGTTCCTGAGATCCCAGATAGGACGCAGGCCTTTGTCCATCTTGGGCACCAGAAAGTAGTGGGAATAGCAACCACAACCTACTTCTGGGGCAGGAACGCGCTCGATGGCACCCTTGGCCAAGAGTGCCGAAACTTCCTGTTGGAGAAGGGCCAGGAGATCCTCTGACATGCGATGGTACTGAGGTGGCATGGAAGGAGTGGTAGTCTCGAAGGGGAGGGAGTAGCCCCTTCGGACTATTTGCAAAACCCACCTGTCCAACGTGATGGTGCGCCAGTGGGGGAGGTGATGGCAGATCCTGCTGGCCACTGGTGTTTGGTGGCCCTGAAAGGTCGGACTAGGAGGGTTTGGAGGCTGCTGCAGAGGGGGCGGTGGTGGAGTGGCCCACTCGCTGGCCCCCAGAACCGCGGCGGTGGTTCCCACGTCCCCGGCCGTGCTGGGGCTGAACAGCTTGCGCTGGCCTGTGGCTCTGGGCGGGACGTAGTGGGGCACCCCTTCCGTAGCCACGAAAGGGGCGAAAGGCAGACTGTGCAGGGTGGTGGTGGAGAGGCCCAAGGACCTGGTCGTAACCCGAGAGTCCTTAAAGCGCTCTAGCGCGTTGTCTGCCTAGTCGCCGAAAAGGCGACGGCCATCAAAGGGCATGTCCATAAGGGTGGATTGGACATCCCCGGAAAAACCAGTCGAACGCAACCAGGAGTAGTGTCGAAGGGCTACTGACGTGGAAATCGTCCTGCCAAGTGCATCAGCGGTATCCAGCCCACAGCGGATGGTAAACTTCGCTGCGTCTCTCCCCTCGACAACCGCACGGGAGAGTACGGCCCGGGCCTCCTCCGGGCACTGAGGCAGCACCTGCGCCACCGTATCCCACACAGAGTGGGTGTAACAGCCCAACCGACATGCGGTGTTTACCGACCGCAGTCCCAAGCTGGCGGAAGAAAAAAAATTCTTCCCAAGATGGTCCAGCTTTTTGGATTCCCTATCCGGTGGTGCGGTAGGGAAGGCGCCTTTTGAAGTGCAGGCTTGGACCACCAAGCTCTATGGGGTGCGGTGTTGGGAGAGGAAAGTTGTGTCGCCCGGGGCCGGGCGATGGCGTCAGGCAATTATCCTGTCCACAGGAGCCCCTGTGTTGGGCCTGGACCACGTGCCCAAAAGGATGTCCATGAGGGCTTCATTAAACGGCAGCAGGGGCTCCGAAGAGCTCGCTGCCAGTTGAAGGACCTCGGTCAGGAGGTTAGTCCTGACTGCCACCGTAGTTAGCTCGAGGTGGAGAGCCTCGGCCGCCCTACGCAAACCACTGCGTATGACGCTCCCTCTTCCGTAGCCACGGTAGAAGGAGACAACATGCCAAGGTCTGGTGAGGTATCCAGACCACTGGCTTCCCCCAGTTCCTCTCGCCAGTCCTGTTCGTACACCAACTGGTTGGTCAAAGGGTCCCCAAACCCCTCCCAGTCCTCCTCACCCTCCTCTGGCTGACAATCTGGTCTCAAAGAGCCAGGGTAGAACAGGGGCACAAAGTACCCACCGGCGTCGGATCCGGCGTCGGTTGACGCCGGTCCGACTCCGTGTCTACCTCGAGGTGGAGACCGGGGTCGACGTCGGCTGGGGACACAGCCGATGCCGGTGGCGGACGTGGTGCCGGTGGAATCGGCACCGGGGAAGGCATAACAAGATCAACCGGTGCCGATCCGGATCCAGGCCTGGATCCATGGGGACCCTGCCGGCGCCGAGGCCGAAGCCCCAGGGCCCCCAGCCGAGTCCGCGGGGCCCGAAGGCGTGCTGGCAGAGCCCGACTGCCCAAAGATGGCGTGCATCGCTTCGTAGAACTGACGAAGCTGGGCCAGGGGTCGCTCCCTGTCCCGGGAAGGGGGGGAAACCCAGAGTCCACCCTACGGCAACCACGACGCCGACGACGAACGCGGAGTCGACCGACGCCACCTTCCGACGCGCAGGGGTACTGCTGACGAAAAACTTTCCGGATCCAGTCTGACTCCTGGGGTAATTTTAAGGTAAGGAATCTATAACTAACTGTTTCTTTCAGATATGATATATCAATTGAGATTTTCACCTGCATATGCTGACTGCTCACCTAAGGATCTAATCTCCTTCTTTTTTTGAGCCCTACCAGAGGTGATGGATTAAGGAAGAAATAATTTCTTTCCTCTGTTCACCTCTCCTTCAGTTTTTGTTCCTTGAGTCATTGGTTCCCACCCATATGCTGCCACTCATATTAATGTGTAACTTCCATCTCTAGCTCCATTACCAGCATTAACTGTTGGTTCTTCATGTGATGTCCTCTAGGTATGCCAGAAGGACATCAGTCTTAACATTGAACTATTTGATTTGGATATATCAACCTGCCCAGGCCTTGTCTCAATCTCTAATGGTTCTACTAAACTCTTTTAGCACTTCTCTTCTTCACAACAGTCTGCTTGCTGTTTGAGTTAATCCTATAAAAGAGCTCTATCTGTTTCCTAGCAAACTTCAACAGGGCGCCTTACTTCATGCATATTGATGCTCATTTTCTACTGTGCTTGTTGAAACTTAACATGGCTTAATGTATATGCTTTGGTTTTGTTTGTATTCTTTGGCTCACAGAAAGACACAAATCATGACCAACACATGGACATTCATACAAAACTATAGTGTACACACATTTTTCCAAAATCCATTTGCTGATTTGTCACATTTAATATCAATTAAATTCTTCCTACTAGGTAAACAATAACTAACAAATGCTGAAACCAATAATAAGACTGCACATCTGGCATAACAACATAGACTGATAACGAAGGTGAGAATAAACCAAATAATGAAAGTAATTCAAGTAGCCATGCTGAAATTTGAAACTACAGATCCCAGTAGTGGGTAATTTTCTCAACATATATATTACTGACTCCATAACCTGTTCATTCAGAAGAAAGGAACCACTATTAATGAAGTGGTCTGAAACTAACTGTGGATGATCTGTCAAATATTTGAAGCCCATTATAGATGGGAGAGTTGTCATAAGAAACGTGGATCACTGATCCAGCACATACCACCCTTTGAAGATCATGTGATATTGCCATGGTCATGGTCACACAGAAGTTGATTCCACATTTGTCATGTAGGGTAGCACCCACTGCCAGAGAGGCAAATTGGCTGTGTGGAATTGTGCTACAGATTTCTGTCCCAGATCTTCAGACGTTTTGCTCAAAATATAGCCATGAGTAAAGCAAACATTTTGAAAAAGTCTCTTTATGATCTGCAACAACACAAATACAACAGCGTAATTTTTTTATTGAAGAATTAAACAAATAGTAGATAATATATGCCAATAACTCTACAACAATCAGAAATATAATGTCAACAAAATAATCACCTAATTGTATTTCAAAAATTGGTCTCCAAAAAAACCCATTACTAACTAAACCACTAACTCTGTAAAAAATATTTGATAGCTATGGCATAATGGGTGAAAAATAGGTTATAATACAAAGAAAGAAAGAAAATAACATTATAATATACATTAGGCATGTGTATCAGAGTTTTACTTTACAGCAATCATAGATAAATAATTACTGACTTGTAGTATACATTAGGTATGTATCGCAGAGTTCTACTTCACAGCAATCTTAGATAAGTAATTTGCAACTGATAACCATAGTCAATCAAATTTAATAGCTAACTGCAATCAATTAAGGTTACATCTATCTAATCTATGGTTGTGACCTACTAAATTTCGCCAAAGATTGATGTAAATGGTATCCTCTGACTTCAAGTTGGAGCTAATACCTTTCAAAGAAATTGCTAGTAACGGTTCAATCAATTTTCCAAGTAATGCATTGTGAGACCATGCATTATGTGAACTATCCAAATGTAATTTATCAATAGAAAAAGTTGGCAAACATTAATAATTAAATTAATCTTCAGCTAAACTTAATTAATATATAAATTGCACGTATGAACCAACATTAACATCATATTGCCAGCAGGTTATCTAACTAGCTATTTTAAATAGTTAAATAGGTGTATAATATAGTCTATTATCAAAGAAATACAACAGTTGAGTTAGACTGGTAGAATGGGCAGTGGAGTGCATTTTGGACCAGACAGTAAAGGTCCAGTTCCTATTTACCCTCAGTTTTGTATTTACTTCGTTCTATACCTGATAAATCAACCAATTTATACAAAACAGAGACTTTAGCAGGTACAGTATTGGAAATTGGATTAGTAAATGTAACTTAAGTAACAACATTAGAAGGGGCAAAGACTCTTAATGCAGATCTGAAAATGTCTCTAAGCATATTACATTTATTGACATTGTGGTTAGGAATACTATATTTAGTAGCCAGTGTTCAAGACTAAGGGCCACATGCATCAAGCATTTTACCGGTCACAAACGGGTCGATTCACAGAATCGTCCCGTTTCCGACCGGTAAAATGCCTTTTCCGATGCATCAAAGGGAATGCATTCGCAAAATAGGTAATCGCAATTTATTGCGATTACCTAATTTGTGAATGCATTTAGGGAATCGCAAATTGCGATTCCTATTTGAGATGCATCAAGCCTTTCCTAAATGCAACTTTGCATTTAGGAAAGGCTAATTACCATCAACTTCAAGTTGATGGTAATTTGCAAAATCTTTGAAAAATGCACAAAAGTGCATTGTTCAAAGTGACATGTGGCGCACACACATGCCCTTAGGGCATGTGTGCGCGCCACATGTGCACACTTACCTTTTGGGGGGGCATCAGGGGGGCCTTAGGCCCCCTGGCACCCTTGCAATTGCATTCGCAATTTGCGATTACCAATTTGGTAATCGCAAATTGCAAATGCATTCCCATTCATTCCTATGGGCCTATAGGTCCATAGGAATGAATGGAGTGACATTAGCTGATAGCGATTCGCAATTTGCGAATCGCTATTAGGTAATGTGTAGGAATCGCAATTTATTTTGTGATTCCTACATGCATAGGGAATTGCAATTCCTGAATAGCGATTCCTTAAAAATCGCTATTTAGGAATCGCAATTCCTTATGTTGATGCATGTGCCCCTAGGACCCTTCTTTTTAGTAGCATCTACAATTGAATTACAGTACTAGGGGGGTGATTAGGATGGCGTAACGACCGTCACGCCATCGTAACCTGAATTACCCACCGCCATATTACGATGGCGGTGGGTATCACGGCGGAAGGAAAGTCCGTCCGCCGCTTTTCCACCGGTCGGCAATCATTACGATTGCTGGCCGGGTGGAGCAGGGGCACAAATATAGTGGCAGTGCCTAGCAGACACCGCCATCCATATTATGATGTCTGGCATTTCAGGCCTTTCCATGGCGCCATGGAAAGGCTGGCGGGGATTTGCTTTGGGGGCCCGTTGCGGGCCCCCGGGGAGGTGGGGGGTAGGGGGGTGCACTTGGGGGGTACCCATGGTATGGAAATGCACAACATGGCATGGTATGGAAATGCACAACATGGCATTCTACCATTGCGGCAGGTGCTGCTGACAGCAGCACCCGCCGCAATGTTAAAATGCCAGATGCAACCGCCACGGTGGCGGTCGCTTCATAATTTGGGTGGCGGGACCGCCGCATGGCAGGCGGGCGGTCCCGTTACCACTAGGATGGCGGGCGGACTAATCACCCCCTGGGTCCTTAAACACTTGACCTTAGAAGAAACTCCATGACAAACCGGCCTGAACAAATGGCTCTTTGATACAGTAGCCTCTGATTTTTCAATATTACGTTTATACTCAGAAACCTTTGAGAAGATCTTAAGCTCATTACAAAATGGTGGTAAACAAAGTTATGGTTTTGACACAATCAATAGTATAGTATCATCATATGTCATTAATGTAACATTTTGATCCTCAACCAAAATCCGAAAAGTTCTCACAATTTTTGAGTTGGACCAAAAAGGGTTCTAATGCAGGAATAAAAAGTAATGGAGATAAAGAACAACCCTGTATGGTATCTCTTTACAAAGGAAAATAAGGAGATTGAATACCCTAACCTATTACAGACAATCTAGGAGAGGAATATAACAAGGAAACAAGTTCCAAAAATTTAGGCCCATAACCATGCAATCTCATCCAGTTAATCCTATTGAAAGCTCTCTCTGCTTCAAGAGTAATTGCTGGAATGGAGCGTTTTCACTTAGATGCTTGATTAGTTTTACTAAGAAAAGTTCTTGAATTAGCTGCTATAGTTTGACCTTTAATAAATATAGATTGTTATGAAACAATAAGGTCTGACAATAATCTACTCTCAGAGCCAAAACATTTACAAAAATCTTACAATCAATGTTTATAAGCGACATAGGTCTATAATTTTGTCATAGGGAACAATCTTTATCTTTTTTAGGAATAAGACATAGCATGGTCTCTGGAAAGGAACCTTCAGATTTAAATGATAAATTAGTGTAAATAGCATTTGGAGCAGAAGGTTTAAGAATTACAAGTTAAATTCAGCTGTAGAACCATTTAGGCCAGGGGCCTTGCCAGTTGCCAGTTTCTTTAGTGCATTAAACAATTATTTGATTTTCAAAGTGTCTTCTGGGGGGGATAGTTCAATGTTATCTGTGCTTTCTCTTTAATTTAGTAAAGTGAGCGTCTAACAATTCTTCCAAAGGAATCATTTCAGAAAGATTCTTATGAAACTTTGTGAAGCAGGCTACAATATCTGCGTGTCTAATTAATGTTTTTACTCTTTTCAATAACTACCAACTTTACAATTGATTCTTACTTTTTAAACTTTAGGTAGGTTTCTAGTAAAGTGCCAGGCCTATTTTTCCCATCGTAATATTGAGCATTAAGCTTAAGTAGATAATGATAAGCCTTCTCTGCAGAAGATTTATTAAATTGTATTCTGGTGTTTAATAATTCATCTAGATCAGCTTCATTATTTTGGAAGTTAGTATTTATATTCAAATATTTTGATCTTATTAAGAGTAGGCAATGATTTGTTTTCAGCTTTTTTCCTCTTAACATAAACAGAACTAATTATATAATCTCTTGAAAAAGTCCCAAATGCATCTAGCCAGATAAGTCATAACTCTCTGCAGTTTGAGGGTTTTAAGCCCTTAACATTCCATGTAATAATCCTAAAATGTATTATATGCTAAACTGTAATTAAATAATTGTTTCATTAAGCAGAAAAATACTGGTAACCCTGAAAGAAACAGAAAAAGAGTATACACAGGAAAATAAATTCAGCAGTGAGAAAAATGAAAGAAGGGGGAGACAACTCCAAACATGTTAAAAAAAATTGAACAGGTGACAAATGTCTAAGTCGCTAAATAGAACTGTTGGAAATAGCTGTGAACACCCCATGGGGTATAGATGTAGAAAAGCACCTAAAGGAAGTTGTGTGAGTCAAAGGCCTGACAATATGTATTGCCAAAGATGACATTGTAGAAAAATAATCGGCACAAACAAGACCAAGATTTATAAACCATTGACATAATACTTTAAAAAGATAGACAACTTACCTACAGAAACAATAGGATGAAACTGGGGAAATCAGGGAATAGACAACATACTTCTATGAGGGCAACAGAATGCTGCTATCTGAAAGATAAAGATAAAAAATCTGAGAAATTAAGAAACACAAAAAAAGCATCAACAACATATAAGCCTGCATCAAACTTGAGAGATGCAGGGGATATACTAAAAATGAATATTACATTACAGCAATAATGAAAGAGAAAAACATGATATCTTCACATGACAGCATTGGCTCCAATGCCAAAGTTTTCTATTCTCTGCTGTTTACTAAATACTTTCAAACTTTTAGGATCCTCAAAAGGTGTAGTCCTCTCTTTATAAATGACATAGAAGAAACAGGGATGTACGAAACAGAGATGTACGAAACTGTATCTTGCATTCATGACTTTGAGTTGTGGTTTGAACACTAAAAATTGCTTCCTTTGATTAGCAGGCACATTTGATACAACCTGTGAAAACAAATTTTTGCCAGACCATTAAAGATTGTGTTTTTTAACTTGACAGCTGAGTGAACCTCCATTAGTTCAGTAAATTGCAAAAGGAAAATGCTGATACCCCTGGGTTTGGATTTGGGCAAGGATGAAGATGTTGGACCTGAACGATGAGCTGTATCAATACATAAGGGAGATTGTCTTTTGATATTGACAATCATAGGTATAATCTTCGACAAAAAGGACGTCATGTCAAAACCCTCTGCACTCTCTGTATACCATATAAATGTAAGTGATTCATCCTATGAATATTTTCAAGTCTTAAGTTGATTTTTAAGATTCTCAATCTCTTTTGCCATGATGGCAAAGACAGAGACTTCAACATTGCTAATCATGTTCAGCAGTAGTGTCTTTGTCACTCCCAATCAACACTTCTAGTCAAGTTTCTTTGTGAAACTGTGGCAATGCGCTAAGCAGGTGTAGTCAAACTGTAAGCAACTATTTTGTAGCGTCATTGATAGTTCCTCATTTGTTGGATGAGTTTACTGAGCTGAACATCTTCTCATTGTGTAGGTATTATTTTGTTTACACTGCACACTGCGCCATCCCTATTCTTTTGTATGTCCATGCTAGCGTTCCCACCTATATCCCTGCTGCCTATTTCGGGAAAAAAGCAAAAGGAAAATCATTGTGAAAATCAGTTCTTCGTATTCTCACGGCGAGGAGCTTCACACTAAAGAACATTCTGTTAAATTTATAGTAATTGTGGGTTTAGCTCTTTGTCTGATATAGACTTACTGCCAAGAATATCTCCCTAAGTATCCTCTTTATTGTTTTAAGTTATTATGTACACATTTCTTCTCCATCTCTTGATCCCAATCTCGACTTCTTCCCTTGCTCATCACTCTTCTACCCAAATCCTGCCACCTTTGTTGCTTTCTTCCTCCTCCCACTTTAGTTCTTTTTTTCTCTTCTCCGTGGCCTCCACTGGAACTCCACTGTAATTTTCTTTGTACATTTCAGACACTCATTGCAAAGGTTTCTACTGCTTACAAAGTTGTGTTTACCTACCTAGAACCAAGTTCTTACTTTGACATTAAGCATTGTTGTCAGTCTCTAGTAAGTTAATACTAAGATTGAAAGACCTATAAGAATGTAGGGGCATATTATCAAGAACGGCGTTAAAATTATCGCCGCTTTAGCGCCAGAAAACTGCTGCTAAAGCGGCGATAATGGGCTTGATAATGTGCCCTTGAGAATTCCAATAGAAGCCCATGTTGACACCAGAACATGGGCTTCTATTGGAATTCTCAAGGGCATATTATCAAGCCCATTATCGCCGGTAAAGCGGTGATAGTTTTAACGCCGTTTCTTGATAATATGCCCCGTAATATCTAAATATTCATTTAAATAACAGAAGAAAGGAATCTGACAAAGAAGAGCAGTGGAGCGGTATTAGCTTACCTCCTGCTCACATATGGAAAGTTTTGATTAGACAGTTTCCACCACTGAAACCAAATTCTGAAAGGAATTTTACTGGAATTACTATTTCTGTTTATATGTCAATTAATGGGAAAGATTAGAGGTAAGAGATACAAAAGTATTGGTTGAATTTGGGTTAACTTGCTTGGGTAAAGCGCTTGGCTGATTAATATTACCAAGATTCTTGTTAATTGATTTAAAGTTAATCAAAACGTTTTCATGCTAACTTTTAGTAAAACATGATGAATTGCATACCATAGGACAATGCACTTCAGCATTAAGCATAAAAATCTCACAAAGTGTTTCCACAGATTAAAAAAGTGCAAAGTCTGCATGCATGTTGACAGCTTAGGAGAATTGCAGTGGGATGGCTGTGTCCAGCAATATTCACATGTCCTACTTTCTTCCTCTGATGCATTAAAAATAATTCCAGTCAGGCAGCATAATGATATTTGGGATTTGTATAAAATATTCAGTGAATTCCTTTTTTTATAGCTGATGTTTTCCTGTTGCCAGAGTATGCTGTTGCTCCTTCTCTTGTTTACATGGAATTGAAATCTTTTATACAAATAACTGAAATTATCACACATTTGTTATTTTATGGTGACTCTGCAGAGACCAGTTGTGCACATTACTGGTATTTCTGCTTTTACTGCAAGCGAAATATAAAGATAACAGGTAAATGTTTCAGCTCCACTTAGTTCAGCAAAGCAGTCTTCTTACTTAGAGTTGTGCGAGTGGTGGAGGCTTATTCATGCCCTTCACCCCAGGAAAGGTGCCTATTTGCACTTTCTAGATGTTATTGCCCTGTTTTGCTGTCCCTGATAGTGGCGACAGGAAGTGGTAGCCTTACCTGGCCCTATGGGTCAGGACCCATCTGTGTCCCTTCCTCCCTGAAACAATAGCAAAAGTAAATTCAAACTATAAATTGCTCAGCAGGAAAAACAAATGTCGTACCCAGATTGCAACAGGAATGACTATTGGTGAATATACTCCTGGTTCTAAAAAACAAGTCAGGATTGATAGATATAAAAATATGTCAGAATTGTAGCCATGGAAACATGAGGCTAGCTACCCCTCCCAAAGTTAGTACAGACTCATGTCTATGTTTTTAAGTGTAAAACTGAGATAATCAGGAAGACTTCAGGAAAAGTAAAATCTGCCTGTTTTATTTCTTTAGGCAGCATACATTGTGCTAGTTCTAATTTTCAGCAATCTCTAAAATGTGTTGTCTAATGTTTTTTTTTTAAAAAGTGCAGCTGTCCTAAATTATCTTCACCTTCCAGTTAATGCATTCACTCTGTTTCCTGCTCAAAATGCAGAACTTGTCTGGAAAACTCCCGGATGTAGAAATGTGCACAAGACAGAAGATCCATCAGCAATATCAACATTTCAACTGTGGTTCTTTTATCGTTTCAAAGCACAAACTATGAACTACAGCATCAGCCGACTCAGATGACAATCTTGCTTTAATAGTAGAGAACACAAAGCCTATTTTTCTAACAACTGAGTTATCCTTGCCTTCTGGATAATGTATGCTGTATGCTACAGTATTCTTGTATTCTGAGTAAAGGCAAAAGGACTTGCAAACTATTTACTAAGTGCATCTTAATTTATATTAACTTGACCGACATTTTAATGAAATGCATATGCTTATAAACGATTGCTTTATCTTCCTAATTTGTCTTTTGTTTACATAGTATTTGTTGGAATGAATATTCAGTGGATTGAATGTTAATCTATGCCAGTTTATTAACCATCTGAAATATTTTGCATGATTGATAATTATAATATATCGAGAAAGTATATCAAACAAACTCTAGCATATACCGTAAGTCACACTGTAAAAATAAGATCTTTCCTGCATGAATCAAATGGTGCCATCTATTTGTTGCATTTCATCAGGTTTCCTCACAGAATGCGTTTGTGGTATAAGAATTATTTTCTGTGCCTATATTAGCCCTGTTTTGGGAATTTTTTAATTGGAGTGAAAAGCATAGTCGGTGTCAGTGATGTTTACTTTTGTTCTCTGACAGTAAGTGTCATTAGTGCAGGGACAAATAAATGGGTAAGAACCTGTAGCTCTTGAGCCCAAATTAGGCCCAAAATAGCAGCCAATATGTCATGCTACCTTTACAAATATACCCTCCAAGAGAATGCAGAACAGGAAGAACGGGTGACAGAAACCTAAATGTAGCTATCATTTTAAAAGATGACGATAAGCATTGATGTGCTGAAACATACAGTGTTAATACTTTGCACATGATTTGGGTGCGGAAATTCTTCCAATTATTGCTTTCCACCCAGATAAATGAGGGATATTTTAGAGAAAAATATCAGAGGAACAGTAACGGTGTTAATAACTAAATGTTTATTAAATCTATGAGTAGGTAAACCTAAAGTTAGTGATAGAAGAAGGCTACAACAGTTTGCTTCTGTGATTCCACATAACAATAACTAGAACAAAAACAGTAACAGACAGTTCAAAAGACGTCAGGATACCCTGTGTTTTTCAAAACAATGTGTTCATCTTAATCCACCAATAAGAGCTCTTTTAGAAGGTTAGTTCGAATAAATGAAGAGAGAGTTGGGGGATGGGAGCACGGGACAATGACTCATATTCTGAAAACTGCACTGTGCCAAGAGTCGTAACGTCTTTAGCCCCTCCCGTATATTAAATACCATATTCCATAACAAAACCAAAGGAACCTGCTAAGCTAAACTGTAATGCAATTTGAAACTGTAAGATGGGTTTTATCATAAACATATTGTCTCACTGAATGTGTCTAGACTTAAACATGCTTAATGACCCTTGCTGATGAATATCATATTGACTTCTATCCTCTTTGGCAAAAACGTTTACACATAGCAATTTAGCAGTACCATTTTTAGGCAATAATACCCTAGAACAAGTTCCTAATTGTTTGAGTCTCCTAACATGTTGATGGTGGTCATCCATAAAAACAATTCAACCCACAGTTCAATTATTTGTATTTAGTGCATGGTACTGTCAGTGTATAGATTACTGTGTACTGTGTTCAAATTATTATTACAATGTAACATGCAAATGGAGCCTTACCACACTCTTACTCATGCTTTTCAACAAAAACTTGATACTCCCTCTTGTTCATTGTGCAAATTCTTTATTAGCCTCATTGTTTTTGCCCTACACATGCAATAATGTCTTTAGATTGTGAGATGCTAACAACGTGACATGCCAATGATGAAACAATACAGTCTATACACCTTGATGCAGATTTGCAGCACCTGGCTAATTGTTTTCAGTTGGATATTTCAAATATCCAAAATATGAGAAAATTAAAAGCTATTTATCTGTGTAATTGATAGCATGTGAACAGACTCGAAGTTATGTGCAAATGCTGAAAGATGACATCTCAAAATGAAAAAGACTAAAAATACAAATATATAAATCATAAAGGCAAACAAATCATTGATCTCCAAATTGATGCCTGGAAATTGCAAAAAGAAAAAAAAAATGACTGAAGAAGTACAAGCAGAAGAGGTTCTAAGCAGAGAAATTAATGTAGTGAGAGTGGGCACACACTCAGGTAAATCAATAAAACTAGGGAGTACTAAAAAGAATCGGGAACAACTGCAAAACAAAACACTTAATAGAGTTATTGTGCAAGAAGCATACTAACACAATGATTCAATATGCCAATATTAGGCAAGCTGAACGGAAGTACGAAGAACTCATTTAACGGTGAACTTAATGGCCAAGCAGTAATTTTAAGAGAAAGAAGAGGTCATTTTAGCAATAAAGTTTCTAATCTGCCTGCGTGCCATTGGAAAGTGTTCCATATAACACATTCCTCGTGCTCCCATCACTGCTTTTTGGCAGCAGAACCTCAGTGTGAACAAGAAATTGTAATTCCTCCATTCAAAGTTCCTGTCCTCTGACCATATCAGTCTTGTGCTACTGTCAGTCTAGCTAAACTAAAACAAATGAAAGACAATATTTGGTGCTGAAAATCTAAATGTATTGTTGAAGAATCGAAGCCACTAATACCAACTTTATACATTTGAAAATAAAGTGATGAACACATTTATCCTGCGCATTGTTGTTTTCAGGCATGCTCATAACATGTGAGTGTGATCAGACTAACTAAACATCTACTAAAGTGACACAAAACAGACGGCATCCCAATTAAAATTATTAAGCTTTCTAGGTGTAATGAACCTAAGGTGAATGGAGATTAATTGTTGCTTTGTTAATGTGGAAAGCTTTTGTCAGTCAACTCAAAACACCTAATGAAAGTGTCCCCACCAAGTCACAATCATATAGCTGCCCATTTTGAAATAATAGGATCAGACAATTCCATAGCCAAAACTCATTGAACTTTATATTAGTGAGATTTGTAATGGGACGGGTTTTCTGTTCCAGCACCTTTTTGATCCCCACAGGTTAAAAAAAGATCTCAATTATGTATACTTCATAAAATGATAATTTATAATAGCATACCAATTGACACAAGAACCGATTTCTGTATTAGTAAGCAGAGTTCCCCAATTACATGAACCTCTTTAAAAAGGAAGTATTTTCTGCCAATACGTGCCCTTATTTTTCTGAAGAAGCCTGTTAAAATTGTACACGATGATGTTGAAATAGAATAGTTGTTTTGGAAATGTACACATTTGTTTATAGTTAGCCCAGTCTATTAAAGATGAGGTAGATATTGCTTCTTGTATGTATATAGGATTTCTACAGCTAATACCTAAGCAAAGACTGTGGCTTGCTCTACAGGGTTAAAGACATTCATAAATAGGTGTGTCCTAAACTCTTTCATAAATTGGAGCAGAGTTGGGACAGTCCGTCTGGGTATGGATATTTTGATTCAGATCCTGGGTGTATAGCTGGAATAGGCCTGCTGCCTTGCTTTTTCTATTTTACATTTTTAGTGTGCAGTGTGATGGAGTCCTGGCTGCAGGTGTGTTGAGAACCACCAGATATGGTGAGCTTCACTGCAAGATAAGCAGGTATGCTGGTCCTGATGGCTTTTTTAATGATGAGGCTAGTTTCGAATATGGTGCGGGACGGGAAAGGGAGCCAACGGAGTTCCATCAGGATGGGGGTGTTGTGATCATATTTTGTAAGGCCTTGGATGAGAGGCGCTGCAGCATCTAGCTGCCTTAAGGAGTGCCAGTCTAGAGTCAGGTAAGCCATGGAGCCGGACATTACCACAATCCAGATGTAAGAGTCTGATGGTTTAAACAGCTGTTCTGAAGGCACTTTTTGGAAGAAACAGTTTCACTTTCGTTAGCTGAGCTGGCACCAGTCTGTCTCTGTGATGTTTTGGAAAGGTGTTCCTTGAGGGTCAAGAAACCATTGGCAATGTGTTTCTTAAGGGTCAACACATTTTTGGCAATATGTTCCTTGAGGGTCAACACACCTTTGTCCCAATGCCAGGTTGGGATGAAATGAACCCCAAGCAAATTCTCCAATTTGACTAGTATGTTGATTATCAGGAACCTTGCAAGGTGTTCCTTGAGGGCCAACAAACATTTGACCCGGTCCCAGGACAGAATGAAATCAGCCCCAAACAACTGATCTTATTTGGCTGGTATGGCCAAACAACTAATCGTATCTGGCTGGTATGTTGATCCTCTGATACCTGGGCCTTTGTTCTAATGCCTTCTTTCTCAAAGTGTGATGTTTTCAAAATATGTGCTGCATCTCTATCGTTGTAAGGGACTTAAAATAAATGGTCCGTGATTGGCAGCCACAACAGAGCTGTAATATCCAAACTGACAGACTGAAGATGCACCTTGTCCAAGTAGCAATGAACAGTGTCAGGTTCCTATACAGAAGACAGAGCAGAAATGGAACTTGCAAACCTAAAGGTACACATGATGTGTATGGCTCTTTGATGTGTGCTCTATTAGTATTAGATTATGTGTTTATTATTTGTTGATGAGATTTAAAGAGCTCTTCACATTGCTGCTTAGTAGTGTTATCTGAGCTCATGGATGTGCTATGCAAATCACTAAAAGCCTTGATCTATTATTTTTTACACTATGGGGAATTCATATTCTTACAGGGAATGGTGTTCTCCTCTCCACAAAATAGGAACAAAGGTTAATCCTCGGTCCTATTGCAACCCAATGATCCAAACCTGTTTAATGTGAAATTGCCACAGTCACAACTAACTAAACAGATTGCAAGATCATGAATTTGAAGTTGGCTTTGATTTGGTGGAGATTTTTTTTAAAAACTTTAATGTCCAATGCTCTAGCAAAACCAATCATTTTCATTTATGTGACAATAGGGAGCTGGCTTGCTACTTTGGTGGGAGAGATGCCTTACTCTCTAAATGAGCTGTGACTGACCTTTAACAATGTTAAACAATCTAGGGGCATATTTACAAGCCCCTTGCGCTGCCGGTGTGTCACTTTTAATATGAGAAAAGTGATGTACCTGTGGTGCAAGGGGCTTGCAAATAAGCCCACTAGTGTCTAAAAAGTAGAAGGACATTTCTGTGAAGGAGTCAAACCCTTAGTAGCTTGGGTCAAACCACAGGCTTCTGTCAGAGAAAAAGCATCTAGAATAATTAGCACTACCAAAGCAAATTTAAAGTCAAAATATTAAATCAATAACAAACTAATTTGCTTAAAACAATACAATGTATTAATTATACCAACACCCAAATAATACATATTTATTAAGGGCATGAGCAGATTTGAATTTGTAATGAAAAAATACAAATCATATGTGGAAACAATGATGCTCCCAAAAGTCAATATCATGCTATGGCAAGACGCTACACTGTGACCAAGAAATGCTCTGCAAGGGCAGATTTGCTGACTTCTCAATCACACTGAGGGCTTAAAGTTTGGTAACAAAACTACCAAGTGAGATGAACCTGAAAACATTAGCTACCAAGGCCACATCATGGTAGGTTCCACTGCCTTTTTCCTGCACCCAATTTGGAACTTTTTTCCTAGGCTTTCGGGTATGGCTGGGCACGAGTCCATAAGGCTGAATAAGTGGTTTCCACATTTCTTTAGGAGCCTTGACCTTTACTGCAACAAAGCTCCAAGTGGGATGAACCAAAAAAGATTTCCAGCCAAGGTTGTGCCTTTGTCAACACCTTGTCTTGTTCCCCTGAGATTTGAAAAATGTCAACTTCCCAACTTCACAAAAAATATTATTTTCTTCCTGGTAGGTCTAAAAGCTACCAAATGTTCAGGAACAGTTTCTAGAGTACAAGGGCACAGATTGCATTCAGAGTCTAACATCTCAACCACTTTCTTCAGCAAGGACTCCAACCAAAGGCCAGTCACACTGACCCGTGGATTGTTTTTCCAGGATACCATAAGTACACTTCCCAAGATGCCATTAGTACTCTTCTTCCTATGACCTTTTGGTCAGTCATCTTCCCTGACCCTAGGAATAGCTTTAAGCGCTGGATAGTCAAATGGAACCAGGTTCCTCATGTGACAGGAATGTGCTGCCCACAGTCATTTCAAATCTTCCTATGTTACAGCAACATTGTAATTTCCAGGTGAAAGGAGTCTTATTTCTTTATGGTTAAGCAAGTATTAGTTGCATATGAACATTAAACCTAGCCTATTATTTCTGGCAGCACTTTCTGTGTTTTCAAATAGAAGCTATCATAGGAAGCACCATTCCTCGGGTTTTAAACATGTTGTAAGGGATTCTAATGGACAGCTCACCCATGTGGGATTTTTAATTTCTCCTCTTCGTATGCCCATTGTAATCATGGGGCGCCCTTCTTCCAATCAACAAAACCTTTACAAACTGACATTCCCTATTGACCAGGTTTTGATTTATGAGTGAGGATAAACAAAATCCATGCGTGCCCTTGTGTTGGTTAGCTGCCCAAACATCCTCTCTTCCATGCCAACAGATTTCTCAACTTAGGGGTGGGTGGATCCTGATAGTGTTGGGTCCTCTACTTAAGCTTCCTTATTCTGCTGATGGTGGTGTCCACAGCAGAGGCCACCGGACCAAAAAATAAGTTGCCTCCTAGCAGAGCACTGAGTATTTCCGGCCTTCTGCCAGTGCCCTGTGATTGAGAAAATCAGATTACAAGTCCATTCATGAATTTACTGGTTGGAATTCTGGCATTAACTGTATTCCAGAGAAGGCAATAATAGCATTTCTAGAAATAATATTTGTGACACTTGTACTGGACGTTTAACACTAAGTTAGTATTGAATTGATTAATATAATGCCACAGTAATTCAATTGCTAGCTTCTTCCTAGCTCAACATAAAACATGGACTTATTTAACACAATGAAGCTTTGTTAATGAACAGCTGTTGCAGGCCTTTTAGTAACAACTTTACTAAAACATTCAAGTTGTGGTAACTTACATGTCTCCCTTCTAACTATAATACAACTAGCCTTGTGGGATTCAAAGCACATATTACAGTTGACTTATTTAATGTCAGGTGCAGGCCTACAAATGTCAAAGCTGGTTGCTGTGACATATTTACATTGCAGTTTTATCTGCAATGTCACAAGGCTGCTTGTTAGTTCTTCTGACATATTTTAAATCTGTATATGGGTGGAACAAGGCGATGCTGCAGCCCACGTTGGGTAACTGACTTGTATACAAGTTGAACACAACCTCAACATTAATGTACCTAATGACGAATGCTATTTGGTGTTTGCCAGTCAATCGCTATGTTTACAGGAAGATACAATGGAGTGACAGGTTGGCTAGCTCTCTCATTGCCCAAAGGTGTAAAAGGGCAAAATTTCAGGTCTGAAAAATGAAATTAAATATGTGGGGTACATGCGAGGCTGTGTATTTTCCCTCAATGGAAGCAAAATGCATGAAATTGATATTAAGTATACATAGGCAGAGAAGGAAAATAATGTGCCTTAAAAATATTCAGGAGGTAAGAGGAAAATTAAAGCAAGAAAGAGGCTCCTTGGATTTTGCTTTGAAAGTTAAAAGGGATGTAGCTTCTCAAGTACAATTCCATGGCCCTGGTTTAGAGTTTAACAGACTGATTAGTCTGCCACAAACGTGACTGATATCCCGTCTGCCTTATTACAAGTGCATTAAATCCTTTGACACTTGTAATGAGGTAAACAGAATATCTGTCAAGTTGTGATGGAGTGACATTTCTGCCAAACTCTAAATCAGGCCCTATGCCAGTAGAAATTATTGTGCAACACAGAGCATATGTAAAAGACTACAGCCAAGTAGAAAATAGATATTTTGGAAAAACGGGACACTAGGCCATCATTGTCTTCTTAATTCAACCTTTTTGATAAACACATTGAGATTTTTCATAGGGCAGTTGAAGCGAATGCTTGGGACAGCTTTCCAAGTGAGAGGTTATTCCACATATTAGCTACTAGCTTTTGCTAAGGCTTTAAACACAAGCCAAACCTTCAGTTTGTGCAATACCTCCACTCTCTTCACTTTCACCATTTTGCAATAAATAATTATAACTTCAATGAGATGCGCCTTACCTGCTCATAATATAGGCTTTCCATTCCTCCGCGTCTCTTTTAGTCTCCACCAAAACAGTTTTTAATGATAATGTTTCTTCCATGGTCTGCTGGGATACGTGGTCCTCTAAATGAAAAGAGCGCCCCACCAACTCTTACAGAATGGGCAGTTAAAAAGCTTCTCTGAGCTCTAGACGGAATCTGGCCTCCCTAATAGTCAACTCTGGAAATGCGAACAACTGAAAAACTGCCTGTCCAGATAAAGTGGACAACCCTATACACCACTAACACCCTCCATTCTTTATGATTATTTACAGAAACGGGACTCCTTCCAGCAATTGGTATCCTGTATTTATACGGTGATTAATACAGAATTGTACTCTAGCTGACAAGGGAAAAGGATGTGGTCTAGGAAAAGCCAGAAAGCTTTGAAGACAAGGAATGGGCCAACCTAATCTCACTTCATGCAAAAACAACAGTTGATGGACAGAATGCAGAACAATGTCATACATTCACCCCAGTACAGAGATCTGGGCCTAAATCCATCGTTTTTTTGCTCACCATGCCATTCCAGTTTGAACCCAGCCATATGCAAATCAGTCTTGAACCTGTGCCTCATGGGAACAGTCCAGCCCGAACTGCCGAGCCAGGTCCTCCCTGGACTGGAAACAAGCATCCTAGGACCGGTTTCAAGAGGGGTGAAACCCCGAAACCGGTCCTAGGATGCTTGTTTCCGGTCCGGGAGGACCTGGCTTGGCAGTCGGGCTGGACTGTTCCCATGAGGCACAGGGTTAAGACTGATTTGCATATGGCCAGGTCTAAACTGGGGTGGCATGGTGAGCAAAAGAATGATGGATTTAACCCAGATCTCTTGACTGGGGGTGAATGTTTTGATTTGTTCTGCATTCCGTCCATCAATTGTGTGTCTTTTGCTTTCTCGCCCTAAGTGCGCCAGGTATGCCCAGACGTGGGTCCTGGGCTCACTGTGCCACTGGAATCAAGCTATCCTGGCTGAAGAGGAGTGAAACCCCGAAACCAGTCCTAGGCTGCTTGTTTCCGGTCCAGGGAGGACCTGGCTTGGCAGTTCGGGCTGGACTGTTCCCATGAGGCACAGGGTCAAGACTGATTTGCATATGGCCAGGTCTAAACTGGGGTGGCATGGTGAGCAAAAGAATGATGGATTTAACCCAGATCTCTTGACTGGGGGTGAATGTTTTGATTTGTTCTGCATTCTGTCCATCAATTGTGTGTCTTTTGCTTTCTCGCCCTAAGTGCGCCAGGTATGCCCAGACGTGGGTCCTGGGCTCACTGTGCCACTGGAATCAAGCTATCCTGGCTGAAGAGGGTGAAACCCCGAAACCGGTCCTAGGATGCTTGTTTCCGGTCCAGGGAGGACCTGGCTTGGCAGTTCGGGCTGGACTGTTCCCATGAGGCACAGGGTCAAGACTGATTTGCATATGGCCAGGTCTAAACTGGGGTGGCAAGGTGAGCAAAAGAATGATGGATTTAACCCAGATCTCCTGACTGGGGGTGAATGTTTTGATTTGTTCTGCATTCCGTCCATCAATTGTGTGTCTTTTAATCTCACTTCATGACAAGAGCTTTCATGAAGTACACCTGAAATTTAGCTACTTCAAAATACTGCATTACTGCCAGTGGTCCCTTACAAATCACATCAAGCCCACATCGCTCCTCATTCCAACTGCTGGTGCTGCAGACAATCTGGAGAGGATCGGATCCATGTTCTCTGGGCTTGCTCCAGTGCAGCTGATTTCTGAAAGGTGGTATGAAGTGCTCTGCAAAACATCCAGGAGATCACAGTGCAATGTTCTCCTGAGCTGGCATTGCTGGATAATACTGATTCTATTAGGGTTCTCAGTTCTCATGGTTGCAATTGGCTTGCTTCTACACTGGGAACAACGAAAGTCTCTGTACTATGGAAATGGAAATCAAGCAACCCACCCCTGCTAGAGGACTGATATGAATCAATATCCTCATGGTCACTTTGGAAAATTCAATCAACAAGGTAAATGATCAGATGTCGGAACATCAGTCTGTTTAGAACCTTTTTCTGGAGATGACTCATGATGCAGACCTGGTTCCGTTGTTACTCTGATGACTGTGTGTATTTTCCACAAATCAGGTAACATGCAGGATGGGCTATGTACTCAGGCATTAGCTCTCGTAGTGTTGTATGTTGATGGATACATATTTAATACCTAACGAAGAATGACATGTAAATGTGGAAGATATCGGAAATATGAGGTATTCTTGATCTCAATGTTATCTGAGTGAATGGGCTCTTTTGATACTATATATATTTTTCTTTTCCTCATGGAAAAAGCCGTAATAATACTCTTTTCTTTATTAATTGAAATCAACCATGTGCAAGATTTTTCTTTTATTGTTACCAACTTAATAAATAATAAAAAAAATCAAACAGAACATGTTTCCTACAGCAGTTAGTTTTAAAATATATTACAGAATACATTTTAGCTGCAAATTGATAAGTGGAAAATAATCACTTAGGGCCCGATTACGATGTTGTGTTTAAGCCTCCGACCAGCTGTCGGAGGCTTTCAGCCCGACATCATTGATTTCACTCCGACCGTCGTATAAGGATGATGGTGGTCTGAGTGAAACTTGCAGGGGCATTCCGCTGTGCTTCCACCGGGCTCAAGGAGTCTGTCAGAGCATCGGAAGCCACCATAATCCCACAATGATGGCAGAGCCAGCCTCAGCTCCGCCGTCGGAATTATGATGACACTTTCTGACAGGCTTTCCATGTCGGCATTTCCGACATGGAAAGGCTGTCGGAAAGTGACATTGGGGGCCCCTAGCAGGACCCCCTTTCCCCTTGGTCCACCGTTATGGGGCCTGAGGGGCACCTATGGTGCCCCCCCTAAACATCCCTGCACCATATGGCAGGCATTGCATGGTGCATGCCACAAGGTGCAGAGATGTTCAAAAACATGCATTTTGCAATTGCAGCTTGTGCTGCGGGCGGAAAAGGCCCGCAGCACAAGCTCCCATTGGAAAATGAATGTTTCCGCCTGCCCAAAGGGCGGTCGCATCCAAATTGTGCATTCGGAACTGCCGAGCTATCCGCCCATCGTAATTAGGGCCTAAGTAACAAGTTGAGATTTAGCTGTTATAAAAATTATTTTTTGCCAACTATCAAGACAATAGATTTGTTTGTGAAATTAAGATTCATGATTCTTAAAAAGAAATCTGGGAGAATGTTCCTGCTTCTGACTATGGCAAATAGGTGAATTTGCAGATGTTATTGAGAAATCCTAAATGTATAATACATTAGGCAAAATCTTTTTTTTTATTAGGGAATGATTAGAGAAACATTAAATACTATTATCCATTACATCTCATAAATTACTAAAAGAGGACAATCCAGAGGATAAAAGTACCTAGTCTGCCATACATGCAAAGTAAGGAGAAAATTCAAAGAAAGAGAAAAACTTACTGATAATAAAAACACAGTAGGGAGAACTAAACTGCATTTGTGCAGTCAGGATTACAAGCAGTCGTCCATTCATCAAAAGGGACATAGATTTCCCGAAGTCTTAAACTTGGATTACAACTAAAAATCAACTTTTCAAGGCCATACGGGTTGGGAGGAGATGCAAACTTTAGTAAAAGATTTGATAATCTGGGAATAACCTGCTGAGTTCCCACAGGCGAACCCCGCCAACTGCAGAAAGTCTATAAATGAAGAAAGCATTGAAATAAAACCAGAAAGAAGGGAGTGACAATAAGCCCAAATGCAGTATTTCAAGGGAGCTTGCAAATGTAGCCTCGTGATTCTGTCTGATAATTTTGGCCATATACAAGGAGATTCTTATCCCCATGTATGCTACCGAGTTGACATAGTGAGCATCAGTTTAATCTGGAATGGCACTTGATAAGATCTATTTTATGGATATTCAATTTGTAACTGGAGACTGATCCAAAATAAGCTGCCACTTTCTCAATAGAGAGCAAAGGTAATGCAGGAGAGCTGGCTAATATTGCTGTGTCGTTCCCATAAACTAGAACCTTAACTTCCAATGTATGCAGACTCAGAGACTGGATGTTAGTGCAGAGCTTCATAACCTAAATGTATGGCACTAGATAAAGGGCAAACAACAGCAGCGGCAGGGTGCAGCCCTGTCTAGTGCCCCTACTTACCTGAATGGGGTCGGACAACTGACCCATATATCTAACTTGCGCATTTAAAGATGCATAAAGAGCCTTGATGTGCCAGAAAAATTCATTATTTGAACCCATAGCATTCATAACCGGCCAGAGGAACCACATGGAGACCCGGTTGAATCCTTTTTCTGCATCTGTCAGGATCACCCTGGCAGGTTTCCCCAGTTCCTTAGCTACTTCAAGAGCTGAGATGGCCATATTAATATGCAATGAAGTATCCATGTGTGTGGGAATGAATCAATGCTGAATAGTATCTATGAAATCGGTAATGATCGAGGATAAACAATCAGCCAGTATCCTAGTATACATTTTTTAGTCTAAGTTAATCAGTGAGATGGGATAATAAGAGCTAGCACTGGAAGAGTCTTTATTCTTTTTGAGAACAACTGTTATAAATGATTTGCCCCATGTTGCCAGGACTGAGTGTGACAGGGCCTGAGAATTAAACAAGTCCATCATGACCGGGACTAACAAACATGAGAAATCCTTGTAAAACTCAAGAAGAATAAGATCTGAGCCAGTTGCCTTACCAGCAGCAAGCTGTCCAATAGCCTTCTCTATCTCCACCTGGATAATTGTAGTATCAAGGATATCTAACTGGCCTTGTGTAGCTTGATTCAATTTAACAGCCTTAAGATACCACTCCACTGCTTCAAGAGAAGAACAATCTTTGTGATATAAAGTGGAGTAAAATTCCTTAAAGACCTCCAATATATCCCCATGCTCTCTTACGATATTACCAGAGGTGTTGTTAATACCCCAAATTATGTTTACGCTTTTCTTGATTTGGAAGGAGAGTAGAGTGCCCATTTCCTCGTTATTCTCAAAGCATGAGACCTGTTTAGCCTTTGCCTTTTGACACGCACAAACCCAAATCCTTTTCTGAAGGACCATGCATGCTGAAGTAAGCTATTTGGACTTATGGGAAATATTCTTGAGTGCTACATCATTAGCAATGGCAGCCCACAGTTCCACTTCCAGGCACTGTAGTTGTGAATATACCATAGCCCACTCTTTTTTTTCTTTTTCTGATGACAAAGCTCAACGACTGCCCCCGAACATAAGCTTGTAAAGCATCCCATACTATTGTTGGCTCAGCGGAGTCAACATTGTTGCCCACAAATTCCGATAAAGCAGACTGCATAAAGTTTAAAACTCTGCGCCCAAAAGTAACTTCCTGTTAAATGTCCAACGCCGTGGTGAATCATTAGCAAACTGGCCTCTCTTAAGAAAAAGTGAAACGACATTATGGTCAGAGATGATCTGAGGGTTAATTTGGATCGAAAGAGAGAATAACAAAGTATGACTTGCCAAGATCATGTCTATACACAAGGATGTAATAAATGGCTCAAAGAAGTAAGTGAAACTCCCCGCCCCGACAGGCACATCACACATCTATATGAGAGTAGGAATCGATCAATTGCTTCACAACCTGCCTAGATTTGGACATGCAATGTCGATTGGAGCCCCTTAAGGATGTTGAATCCAAGCCGGGTTGTAAAACCAAATTAAAATCCCCACAAATAACAAATGATTCAGACACTGACAAAATTATAGTGTCAGATCATCCTAATTGGATGCGCAAAGGGTGCAAACGGTTAACCCACAGCCGCTCTTATCTAAATGAGCGATAATCCAACGGCCCGCAGAGTCTGTTTTGGAAGTTTCGGTATGCCAGTCTTGGTCATGCACCAACAGCGCAACTCCACGCTTAGGGGCGTCAGTACCAGAAGCAGCAAGGACTAAGGGCATATTATCAACGGCCAGCGATAATTATCGCTGGCCGTGCTTAGCGATAGATTTCTTATCGCTGGCTATCTCTGGAAATTATCGCCCTGGTAGCGCGTTATTAACAACACGCTTCGCCAGGGCGATAAAATTCCGGAGATAGCGAGGTTATCGCCGTTTGCAGGGAACATCGCTGGTTTTCCAGCGATGTTCCCTGCAAAACGGCGATAACCTTGCTGTTACGACCCTGTGGTCGTATCAGCACAATCCACCCCCTATGTTAGGGATGGCTAAGTCGGGATTATAGCAGACGTTAGATTTTGGCGAAAACGGCCGTTTTCGCCAAAATCTAACGTCTGCTATAATCCTGTGAGCTGCCTTGTAAATATTGCGATGTGCACATCGGCGATATTTACAACGTAGCCCATCTGGGGTACGCCCAGTAACGCCCACTTTGCATCTCATTAGAGATGCAAAGATGGCGTTGAGGGAAAGAGGCGATAATGCAAGGATTCACGCGATAGCGTGACCTTGCTGATTAGGCGATAGAATTATCGCCGCTTTCCGTCCGAAAACGGACGCTAAAGCGGCGATAATTGACTATCGCCTGGTTGTTAATATGCCCCTAAGTTCTCTAGGCTACTAAGTTTTCTGAACTCTAAAGAGGTTAAGTGAGTCTCCTGTAAATCAACCAGAACAGGCTTCAATAATGAAAACTTCTTTTGAAGGAGAGTAGTCTTAGCCAGAGCTCTCATACTATTTATATTTCAAGTAGGAAATTCTAAATCCTGGCTGTGAGAACAAAGGTCACTGGCCATTTTTACTTATTTTTTTTTGGTTATGATCACAACATAGAATAAAACAACCTGTACAGATACTTTCCTATATTTTGTTTCACAAAACACCACAATGCACCCCGCCTTTTCTCAGACAAACCCTTACAAAAATTGTGAGCATAACTCTATCTCAGCAACCCAAGCCTACCCACCCTCTCCCTCTTCTTTCCCCTCCTGAGCCATGTCAGCTGTGAGAGTGAGAAGAGGGAAGAAAAAGAGAGACATTAAGCAAAGAAACTGAAAACCAGAAAGAAAAAAGGTTTATTAAGCGCCACCCTCAGTTATAAGGTGCCCGCTCCTACCTTCAAAAGAGAGAAAGAGAAAAAAAGGGAAGAAAAATAAACTATTTTGTACAAAGGGTGAATTTCTAAGTAGAAAAAGTCTGCCATCTAACATTACCCAGCCAACCTTCCAAAATCTATTTATTTTCCACCAGACCAGGGCAACACACAGCAGAATGTATGAGTGCAAAGGGAAAACTAAAGATATGGAGAACAGAGAAGTGGTGAGAAATCGGTGAAATTCCTGAGCAAACTCCCACTTGTGTTATAGTGATCTCTCTAAGATGCAGCATTTGTGGGGCGAGGTAGCATTGAAAGATTGCTGTAGTTTGCCATCACTGTACATGGTCTAGTCCTTGGCTCCAGTGATGTTGACTTGTTAGCCCTAACCTCAATGCCGCAGAAAAGGTAAGAGAGAAAATATTGACTATGCAAATGCTTTTTTGAGACAGATTGCTTTGCTCTATGGCTTACATGATTTTATTTAAGAATATATAAACGCTTCAGAGTATTTTCTAGAAAGGTTTATATCTAGGTCTTGCACGTTTACCAACATAATGCTGATTCCAAAGATTATCTGCTTGCTCCCTTCATATTGTAGGCCCATTTATATGTTTTGACTTCTAGCCTTCAATGCTTTCAAAGTAAAGCAACTGTGTTGCATAGCTGGAAAGATATCATTGCTGGTGACTCATTTCTACTTGTATCTTTTACGTTTGCTGTATCTAAGAATGTAAAGTTCTCTTGTAAAACCATACCATCAACGAATCTGTCATTTTCAAGGTGTGCATTCAATTTCCTATATTGTTCTCATTCCCTTTAGATTGTAAAATGTTTATATTGATTTTTTTCAGTTCTCTTCCAAATTACTTTCAATAGTAATAGTACAATTTGTGTCAATAATTTTAAATGAAAATGTTGAACTTTTTCAATCAAATTATAAAAAAAGATTAGCTTTTTATTATTTAAATGAATAGGGCATAGTCAGCACTTACAAAAAACTATTTCCATTAAGAATTTGGCACATCATACAATCCAAGATAGTGAAGTGTTTATTTTCGTAAAATTTTAAAATGCTTTGGAAATGAACAGAGGGCATTATGCATGAAAAATGTGAGTGTGACTATAACTACTAATTACAAATATTATTGTAAATTAGACTGCACTAAACTGGGGTAATTAGAAGGCCATTCCACTGAAACGTGTGTGCTGTAATTGTTTCTCTTACTATCATACCCAAATAATATCATATAATGTTTGTCTTTTGATTTGCCATAGCCTAAATATTTTATTTCGGACTCTTTTCTTGCAAATTACAGAATTCACTACAACGCCTGCAGATTTGAATTTTCGTTCAGTGGTTTAAATATGACAAATTAATAAAAAGTATGTTGGGTTTGATAGAAGACAGCATATTTAATTTTAAACACTATATTTAGGATAGTCGTCTTTTTTCATAAAACTGAATTTCCAAGAGAAATCAACTAGTAAGGTCTTTCATTTCCTGCAACGTTTTATCTTGTGCATATACCTCATTAATAGTAAAGTGACGTTTAAAGATACCTCAAAGAAAGAGTGTATCACTTACAATATCAAATTATGTAATGCTCTGTAAAAAAGGTACTTTAATTTTGTGAAGTTGTGCAATATCATATTTAAATACATTTCTACGGTCTATAAGGAAACAAGAAGAGGATGCTGCTAAACTATCACTGCTGCATAAGTAAAATATGATAACGTTGTATAAAAATGAAAACCCTTTGCAATGATTTGTTGTTGAAAGTCTTAAATGTAGATAAATACAACTGGGGGAAACTCGTTGCCCATGATATGATATGCATAACATCGAACTGGCATTATATTAATGTAAGGCAAGAAATTCTATTATGCATATTTATGGTCATATTTTTACAGAGTGACTTATTATAATCTAGCTGATGGATGTTTTTCCAATATTTGTATTCCCTTATTTGTAACGGTGCTGTGAAGCAATGCATGCGAACCTGCTTGTAGGAATTTTTTAAATAATATATTTTTGTCATCGATACTTTAGACGAATGTGAAAAAGAACGAAAATGTTAAGGTTTCTTTGAGAAATTTCTGTTTCAAATGTATGTAAGTTTCAGCATCGTAAAAGAACCAAATTATTCATGTTTTTGGCACCAGTGGCTGGAAAAAGCCCGTCCACGTGTACACAAAAAGTCATGCAACACTTTGAAGCTTTGGGTTTCATGCTGCAGCACTACAGTTTTCAAATGCCTTAAATCTAAAATAAAAACAATGTTAATGTGAAATGCCACGCCATGTGAAAGAGACGTTCTTTGTTAATGCGTATGAGACCATAATAAAAGTAACACTTGACCTTCCATAGCAACCAATAATAGAGTAATGACAAAGAACTGTGCATTGGTTTTTAGGTAATTTAATTATGACGTCACCTCTGACAAATGCTTTTCCATGAAAAATAGTGTAAAACATACATTCCTTAACCATGCATCCATTTGACAATTGTGAAAACACATTTCTCCGAATTTATATTGAGATTCCACAAATGTTTTTTAAATAGAAGGGAATGAATGCCGGAGCATGTGGTGTGTATGATGCATGTTTTGACATATTTCTGAACATATGTTGTTTAGTTGGAAAACACTGTCTTAGAGGAAGTGGTCCCTACCAAAGTGATAAAGTGGAGCCAGAAGGAGTGCTGTGCAATTGTGTTTTTTCACTATTCTATTTCATGGCATACATTCTTGCGTGTTAGGAGCATTCAACTGACCTAACACTAGATTTGATCCCAAGAAATACAAATAAAACATCTACATCTATTTTCCTAACGCCCTTCCAGTAAAGGTTTAAGGCTGATACCCCACATTCACCGATGAGTATTTCTGATCCATCACGTGCTAGGTGGCCTCTTCCCATAGGGGGATTTTTTTAGAATCTCCGAAGAAAGGTAAGCTGTCTCCTTACCCTCACACCCAACCGCATACTTTTTCAAACACGAATTTAAAACATTGTCCCTTAGGTTTTGCGATGATGCCCTACACATTGGTTAAACCAATTGATATTGTCAAGCATTCATAGACACCTGTGATCAGTTTGTGAATACTTCAATTAATGAAGGTCCCATGTGAGGACACTGTAGTGGTGCCTTAATTAAATACGGATGTCCATTATCATCATTCAGAATAGGCAGCCCATTGAATCCATAAGGCGCCCAGTTGCTCCTCATATATGCCTACGTGTTTTGATCTCCATACTATGGGATAATAGCTCAGAGAGCTCGTCCTGGGAACCAAAATGTTGTTCCTTAAAACAAGTCAGGGTAATGAGGACATTTAGGTGAGTAATGCCTTTTCAATTACAAAAAAAAAAAATGTAGCATTATTTGTGAATTACTAAACAGACATTCCCACTGGTTTAATATTTCTTGAAATGTTGTGGGGAAAAAAGCAAAAGAAACAATTGATGGACGGAATGCTGGACAATGCAAACATTCACCCCCAGTCACAAGGATCTGGGTTAAATCTATCATTCTTTTGCTCACCACACCACCCCAGTTTGGACCCAGCCATATGCAAATCAGTCTTGACCCTGTTCCTTGTGGGAACAGTCCAGCCCGAACTGCCAAGCCAGGTCCTCCCTGGACCAGAAACAAGCATCCTGGGACCGGTTTCAGGGCATCACCCTTCATCAGCCAGGCTAGCTTGAATCCAGTGGTGTAGTGAGCACGGGACCCATGTCTGGGCATACCCTTCCCACTTAGGGGGACAAATGCAAAAGAAACAATTGATGGACGGAATGCTGGACAATGCAAACATTCACCCCCAGTCACAAGGATCTGGGTTAAATCCATCATTCTTTTGCTCACCACACCACCCCAGTTTGGACCCAGCCATATGCAAATCAGTCTTGACCCTGTTCCTTGTGGGAACAGTCCAGCCTGAACTGCCAAGCCAGGTCCTCCCTGGACCGTAAACAAGCATCCTGGGACCGGTTTCAGGGCATCACCCTTCATCAGCCAGGCTAGCTTGAATCCAGTGGTGTAGTGAGCACCGGACCCACGTCTGGGCATACCCTTCCCACTTAGGGCGACAAATGCAAAAGAAACAATTGATGGACGGAATGCTGGACAATGCAAACATTCACCCCCAGTCACAAGGATCTGGGTTAAATCCATCATTCTTTTGCTCTCCACACCACCCCAGTTTGGACCCAGCCATTTGCAAATCAGTCTTGACCCTGTTCCTTGTGGGAACAGTCCAGCCCGAACTGCCAAGCCAGGTCCTCCCTGGACCGGAAACAAGCATCCTGGGACCGGTTTCAGGGCATCACCCTTCAACAGCCAGGCTAGCTTGAATCCAGTGGTGTAGTGAGCAATAACTGATTGACTAGGGAATTCATATTACAGCCTACTCCCATCACTTTGTGCAGTTCACCCTGGTGATCTCACCTGAATCTTTAGGAGAAAGGCCTTTCGCATGATGGAAAAAGAAGGATGAGGAACATGTGGGTACTGTAAGAATCCTGCTTTTGTTTCTAACATTTACGAGTTACTCAGGACTTACTCTGGAGCACACTCAGAAAAACTTGTAAGTACTGTATGAATCCTAGCTTTCCTTATGACATTAACGATGTCATCAGCACTTACTCTTGAAGACACTTAGGGGCATATTTACAATAGAAGTGGCGGAGCGTGGCGTTAGCCTTCTTGGCTTAACGCTGCTCTTCGCAACTTCTGAAACGCAGGGCTGCCCCATATTTACAGCAAAATGGTGCATCCCTGCGTTTCCCCCTGCACTATCACAAAATTTAGCTACCTAGCGCCAACACCGGCACCCTTGCACCATAGTTAACATCGCCTTGTAAATAAGGCAAAACCCCTATCGCCACCACAAAGTCGTGAAAAGTGACGTTGTGGTGGCGATAGGAGCTTGTAAATATGCCCCTTAGTTTTGCAGCTCTCAAGTGAAATCTATCCATGCCATCTTTTTTTTTTTTAACTTATGGTGTCATCCACTGAGTCTGGGTGATCATCTCCAAGTTTTCTCACGTTCTGTGTTTTTTTGACACCTCACATAGTTGGTAAAATATGCCTACATTTGTTCCTGTCAGGAGATTCGGCGTCTTTGGTTAGGCCCTGTACTATCGCTACGCATGGTCTTTTGCAACCTTTTCAGTCATTATTGAGTGCAGATTTTACACTTCATTCGTGTTTACTTGACTGACTCTGGGAGTTGAAGTTTACTTGCCCCATGTATGGATCTCTGAAACATAGTTAAAAAATCACTACTATTGTGATTATGTGTTGATGCAAATGACTTGGGTATGATTTGCTAAGTGTTAATGCTTTTTGGTTTAATTTTCCGAATTTTCGTTTCCAGGCAATGTAGTACTAATGGTTTTATGGTTCGTGGTATTTGTAATGCTTATTGTGTTTTTCATTACTGATGTATTGGAATCCAGTTCTATCTATTCACTGAGTACTGTTTGTAGTTTTTCCAGTGTTTTGGTAATTATTTAGAATTCAAGTTGCCTCATGTGATCTAATATTAATCAGGTAATATTGATAACTCATGCTCCTACATTTAGGGTGGCACCAGTTTCTAAGCAATGTGGTTCAGCATGTGTTGGTCCTGGCCCTCTCTGTAGGATCACCTCAAACTTTTTGCTTTCAGTCCCTTCCTTTGTTGAACCCGTTTTTGTTGGCTGTTAGGACTCTATGCACCAAAGTGCTTGTGCTCTCTCTCTATAACATGGTAAATTTGGACTGCAACTAATTGGCTCATTTAAATGACTTGTAGCTCCCAAGTAAATCGGACTACCTGCACCAAGTGCCTGTAAATTAAGCGCTATTAGTGGGCAACAGCACTCACTGTGCCACCCACTTAAGTAGCACTTTAAACATGCCTAAGGTCTGTCACTGCAGCCTGTGTGTACAGATTTAAAATGTCATTTCAACCTGGTAAAATAAACCTTTTGCCAGACCTAAACCTTCCTTTTTAATACTTATAAGTCAGCCCTAGGTTAGACCCCATGGGCTCATAGGCCAGGGTGCATTGTATTTAAAAGTAGGAAATGTGTTCTTAAATTTTACATATTTTGGAAGTGAAAAACAGAGGTCCCTTTTTGCTGATACATGGCCTGTCTCTCCCGTTTACTAACACTGGGTTACCCTATTACATTTAGTAAGTGCCTCGCTGCACAAGTGACGTGAATCCCTGAAATACCTCACGGCACATCTAAAAGCTTCATCGGAACTGAAGCTGAGTGGCGCAAGGCCCCGCCAAGTGTCACCACAGGGCTGAAAGCTTCATCGGAACCAACGCAGAGTAATACAAAGCCTTGCAAAGCAACATCAAGCAAACACCTCACCAAGGACATAAGGTACAACTCCCACCAGGTCAAACTCAGATCTGTGCCCGGCCTGTGCTCCATTACAGTCAGCCGGAATTTGTGACTTTGTCCCAGTCCAGCATGCCCAGATACCAACAGTTGGTTCTAACTGCTTCTTGGCACTATTTTTACTTAAAACTTTAAAAGTCAATATCTCCGGTTTTACTGATTGGATATTTGTCATTCTAGTATAATTTTATTTATAACATTTTTTTTAATGAATTTGCGATTTTTCTTATGTTGTGTTGTAATTTGATTGCTGCTTGTGTGCTGCACAAATACTTTGCCTCTAAGTTCAGCTGAACTTGGCATCCAGGAATCTCAGATTCCACTTCACACAATTCAATTACATACACCATGCATATCTTTCCCCACAGCTCATCAAGCATATGTTCCCTACACCCACACCCAAGTATGCACACTATAATTTCCCTGAGGCAGGGTTTTACCATATGGTTTGGGATTGGCCCACACTGCAACTGACATGGGTAAAGATCACGGCCACCACATCAGAATTAGTGGGCTATGCATTGACTCCCACCCCGAGTCCTGCCTCCTCGGGATCTGTCCCAGATCCAAAGGGGACAAACATCTACACAAGTTCATTGACCTTGCGTTTGTACTGTTTAAACAACAGATTGAAATACAGTGAAAGGCGCTTACAGTCCTGAACACTAATAAATGGCTAAGTATGTAAAGTGCGCATGTGCGGAGGCCATTGTATTACGTTCTCCCCAAGATAGAAGAATGGTGGGAACAGGAGGTGAGAACTGGGACATTTATATTGTGAACATTGAAGCCAAAAAGGACACCTGCTCACATCGAGGAGGCAACTTGTTACTCAAACTGAGTCTGGCTGCACAGAATCAACATAACATGCCCATAGGTCCCTCACACTGCTAAGCCTAAGTTCATGCCTAGCAAGAGACACACCCCAGATTTGTGTGTGCTACACCAACCACTGATTAGACCCTCCTGTGCCTTCTGTCATACTTGAAGCCTCCCGTACCCACCACACTACATGCTGAGAAACCCCTCTTCCTCCTCCACCTTGCCTCATACACATGTCCTAGTTTCTGTTTGTTTATTGTTCCTCCTGACTATGTTACTATTGGCATTGTTTATGTACTTTGTTTACATAACATGTACTGCACGCTTTTCTAATGGCTTCACTGTTGCATTTGTAAATGTAAAATAATAGAAACAGACATGAGGAAAAAATAAGGTTAAGCCGGACTCATTTGTGCCAAGTTACCAGAGGGTTAAGCACTCATTATTTTAGTGACTTTTGTGGTTCACTCTGGCAAGGATTGTGTTTTTGTCTGGGTGGGGTTTTGTGAGAGATTGGGTTGTTGGTTCACTGGAGTGTGAGTCCTGGTCAAGCAACAGTCACTGTCCCTGGCAGGGTGTGCCACAAAAAGTCAAAAAATTAACCTATGCTTAACTTGGCACAAAAAGCAGTCAGGCTTAACTTAGAGGCAATGTGTAAAGTATTTATGCAGCACACAAGCAGTAATAAAGTGGAAACTCAACACAAGAAAAATCTGTTTTACAAAATTAGAGTAAATTTTAATGAATGATTTGACAGCCAAATGACAAAAATCCAATCAGTAGAACTGGAGCTATGAATTTTTAAAGTTTGTAGTAAAAACTAGCATCGAAAAGATGAAAGCGCCAACCGCAGCCATCTAGTAGTGCAAGACCGGGCCAAAGACGAAATATATGGCCAACCACGATGGAGCGCAGGTCGGATAGAAAGACGTGGATTGGGCTGGTTGGCGCTTAACTTCGGACTTAGTAGAAATTCTTGATACAATGTTCTGAGAAGGTAAGTTCAGGGGGGCAAGACAGCAGGCAGTGTCCGAGGAGGGAGCGGCATCTCAGGGAGCTGCTGGACAAAGTCGGGGGGAAAATTTCTATATTCAGACTTAGTCACTGTTGTGTGTTTCCTGCAAGGCTCATTGCGTTTTCTCTATATCAGCCTAATTGTGCACGTTGGAGGCCTCGTTTTCATTTGCACATGTTACTATATAAACATGTTTGCTTTTCTGCCACATTGTACTTTCACACGGATACTTGCATATGTTCTTGCTTTCTGCTCTGTTCCTGGGATTTAGTCTGAACACCATAGCCAAGGTCGAACAACAATGTCCCTTGTTATTCTTTGTGGCCAGGCATTAGCACCAAGACATAACACAGAAATGCAGCTGTTGTTTATGCGCACACATGTCCTATCATAATGATGAGCCCATGAGCAACAAACACACACATGGAGCAAGAATTCTGCAACAAGAGCACTGCGTCTGCTGAGATTTAGAGCGTCTATCTGTGTATGCGGAGGTACTGGGTCTGCCAGTGATTCCAGAGATCTTTGATATGTAATTGTTTAGCTTCATTAGCAAGAGAGGGGGGTTTAAGTTAGTCTGTCCTATAAAATGACAGGACTTTTCATGATGTGGATTACTAGCCATGCTAACAGTATTTTTAGTATGCATTTGTTTTCTAATTGTGGCACATATACTGCATTTCAGAGCATGATAGTTTGAATAAATATTCTAAGCTGCCTTTATGGCTCCTGGATATCTTATTGTGGACGAGTGAGAGAGTGAAAGAGTGCTTCCTGTTACCTCGATCCCTGAGAGGGTTGAGAGGGTTGTCTTCTGGGGTGCCAATTCACTTGTTTCTCTGGTAAGGTTAGGAGGGGAGGTGAGGCACTATAGCTAGTCGGACTCGGATCCACAAGTACTGAGGTGGTATGGTGACTCAGTCCCTACATACTGATGCCCTATGGTTCTAAGCATAGTTCTATTTTAAGGCAGAATCCCTGCAACATCACGTTTACGGAAGTAAAAAATCTCCAGCTGGGCGAGGCAGGAGGCTGTAGTCGACTAGAGTTCCAAGAGTCCAGACACGCCTTTGGAGAAGGACCGCAGAACAGGATTTGCCGCTGTAAAAAAGAACATTATGGTAGCTGCCACGAAGTCAGGCCGACCAGCAATTCACCTTGAGCAGATAGACATGCAGGTTAGTCCTAGTCTTCCCTCGATTCTAAAAGTAGTTTTTAGCTAACAATCTTCAAAGTCCCAAGTTTTGGATTTTTGCTATATGGGAACATTTAGCAGCACCACTAAGGTTCCAGGACTAGAGGGGCACCACTTAGGGAGTTAGTACTCATGCAACTGGTGCCAGGTGAAAGTTTAAGATGGTGGGAGTCTGTTATGTCCCTGCGGCTCTGAACAGGAGGCCAGCAAAACAGCTCTTGGAGTCACCCTGGTAGTCCTGAGTTAAGATGAAGAAGCAGGGCTAAAGCAGCAGGGCAGGCCTCTGAGGGATTGAGACTGGCTCCAACAGCAGCAAAGCAGTCCTTCCAGGGGGCAGCAAAGCAGTCTTGTGGAGTACACAGCAGGCCGCAGCACCAGACAGTACTCAGAGTCCTTCCACAGGTCCAGAAAGGGAGCTGTAGTGGGGCTCTAAGGCCCTATTTTTATACCTGGTGCTTTTGTTGAAGTAATAGATGTTTCTGGAGGTTTCTCTTTGAAGTGCTTAGAATTTCCTGACTCTCTGCCTCCAAGTTGGTTGCAGGAACAATGCATGGATGACAAGCCCTTTGTGTGAAGGCAGAGCACAGCTTGTTCAGTTGAAAGTGGAGCTGTGCCCAGCTCCGCCTCCCCATCCTGCCAGTTGATGGACCATTCAGGCACACCTAATCCCATTATTATATGATTGTTTGGGAGGGAAAAAAACAAATTCCAACTGCCAACTACACCCAGTTATGTGTCAAGTCAAGACTTGGCAAAGTGGTAATGTTGTGAAGTAGAACTGGCAGTTTAAAAGTGAATTCAGGCTGCAAGGGCAGGCCTAGAACATGTTTTAAGGGGCTACTTAAGTGGGTGGCATAAAAGGTGCTGCAAGTCCACTATTAGTATTGAATTTACAGTGCCAGGGTATTCGTGAATACCATCCTACCAGGGACTTATGAGTAATTAATTATGCCAGTCAGGTGTAAACCAATTTTACCATGTTTAAAGGAGAGAGTACAAGCACTTTAGCACTGGTTAGCAGTGGTAAAGTGCACAGAGTCCTAAGGCCAACTTAAACAAATTCAGCAAAAAATAGGAGTGAAGCCAAAATGTTTAGGGGTGACCCTGCAGAGAGGACCAGGTCAAACACGACCCCCCCCCCCAGCCTAAAGCTAAGGTAGACTAATCAATACCTTGATGGGCTTCCCTGCTCAGGTGATATAACATGGAAAATAGCCCTCTACTGCAGAGGCACTTGTCAGCTTTGTGCCCTTTTGAACTCAGTTAGATCACTCTGTTTATACTCTCCTGAGCCACTGGACTGACCCAGCAGGAGGATCCATCTGTGCAGCACCTACCCTTAAGTTGCTCACACATGCACCTCAATAGGCAGACAGTATCACCATGCCCAACAAAGTGCTGTGGCCCATTCCACCTCTTTGATCAGACTTCTATCCCCAAAACCAAGGAACACTCAGCCCATAAGGACATCAATCAACAGAGGAAGCGGATAGTTGTCAGTGTCAATAGCCCGGTCCCAGGCCATCCAGGAATCTCTGAGGTTTCCCTGAGTGGGGAGCAACAACCGTGGGTGTTAGGAACTCTCCTTCCACTCTCTTTCTCACCAGTCCAGGGGTAGTAGCCTGAGACTGGGCATTCATCTCAGGGTCTGTACCCTGAGGCTGAGCTTGGGTCAGGGGTGAGTCCTTCTTCCCCTAAGCATGGGCCTGTGTACCCTCTGGTTGGTAGTGGTATCCACAGAACTCTGAGCTTTCAGGGTGCCATGGACAGCCGCCCCTCCTAGCTGTTCCATCACCAGTGGCAACTATTTTCCCAGAATACAGTCAATGGGCATCTGGTGGCTAACTACGACCCTTCTCTGAGTCACCAACCTACCTCACTCCAGGGATACCAGGGCCATAGGGAGGAGAAAGTCCTGCCCTGGGCCTGAGTAACCCTTCATACCTGCCCGGTTTAGTGCTCTAGGGAAACCAGCATTTCTACTGCCATGGTCTTGATGGCCCCAATGTCCATCACCCTCAGGGATCACTAGTCTACCCTCTGTGTACACCTACCAACTAAAGGAGATTAGAGCATGATCTACCTCCTGCCCCTGAAAACTACCTACCCCTAAGACCATATTCGCAACCCCTGTAGAGGTTCCACCAGTGGGTGGTTTCTTAGGACAGACAGAGTCCACCTTCTTGTGTCCTAGCTGAGGAAAACAATCAAACTACAGGTTGGAAATGGGGCGCCCTGGACCACCACTCACTGGAGCCTCCCTCCTTCTTTTCAGAAGGGGTATGGGAACCCTTTCCTTCCCTCTTAGTCTGAGACTCCTCTGTGTCTCCCTTGACCTCCCCCTCACTCTGCTGGGGGGAACCTGAACCATCCTTCATGGGGTCACCCCCAGGTACCTTCTTTGACACTTTGGTGCTGACCCAGAAGTCTGCCTCCTCAGCTAGCCTACTAGGGTCAGGCAGCTTGCTCTCTACCAGGTGTTGGCACAGCTCTCTAGAACAGGTATTGAGCATGTGCTCTCTCTCAAGATTAAATTGTACAGCTCAACATAATCATGAACCTTGCTGCCCCTGACCCAGCCATTCAGTGCCTTGGCGGAGTAATCTAAGAAGTCCACCAAAGACTGGTTCGGGAGTGTGTGACTGTCCCTGAACCTCTGACAGTACTTCCGAGGGTCAGCCCAAACTTGGCAACAAGGATGGCTTTCAATGGGGTTATATTTTGTCTAGGCATTTGCTTTAAGTGTAAGAAGTGTGTCCCTTCCCACTGTGGGCATGTGTTTTCATAAGCTGCCCCTATTATTCCTCTGGAACCCTTTGTACCCTCAGAGCTACCTCATAAGCAGAAAACCACTTGTCTATATCATCTCCTACGAAATAAGTGGGCACCAGTTCTTGTGGTATGCGATGCCTCACTTGTCCAGTGGACACTGCAGGTGCACTGCCACCACTGTTACTGGACTCTGGGACCTGTCTGGCTTTCAGCTCCAGCTGCTTCAGTCCCATCTCATGTGCCAGCAAAAGTTTCTTCTCAGCCAAGGCTCTTTCTGCCTCAGCCTCCCATTCCTCTGCTTCCAGCTTCATCTTGGTCAGCTGAAGTCTGAGTTCTCTCTCCCTATCTTTCTGTCCTCCAGCTCCTCTAGGGGCAGGCCTCTGGCAGACACACTGCTTCCTGCCCCAACCTGGGCATCCACTGGGTTGAGTTGGTCTCTCCGTGCATCTCAAGACCCAGGCTGGGTCCTCAATCTCTTCATCATCTGCCAAGTATGTTTCGCCTGAACATCATCATTGTCATTTGAGGTGGACTGCCACATCCACACTTCCTCAAAGGCTCTGAGGGTTATCTGGAGAACCAGTTTGGTATCCTTCTTATCTGCCTTCTCCCCCTTCTATTTGCAAGGCTTCAGCAGCTCAGCCCTGATGAGATTGTCAAAGTTGAACAGATCCATCTCCATGGTAAAGAAAGAAGGTAGGGCACTTAAATTTAGGAAATGAAGAAAACGGCCAATAGAAAACTAGGAAGAAATTTAAAACTGAGGTCAACTCTGGTGTCAAATTATTTATCTGGGGGTTTTGTGTAACATGGAACACTATATGGTACTGCACAAACACAAGTCCTGATCCACACTGCTGAACTCCAAATGTGAGTACTTGGGTTGTTGGTTGACTGGGGTGTGAGCCCTGATCAAGCAAAAGCCACAATCTGCAGGGTGACAGGGTGAACCACAAAAAATCTCTTAATTAACCTGTGCTTAATCCTAGGTTGTTTGGCACAATAAAGCAGTCAGACGTAACTTAGAGGCAAACTGTAAGGTATTTATGCAGCACAAAACAGTAATAAAGTAAAAACACAACACAAAAAAAAATCCCACACCAATTTAGAAAAATAGAGTACATTTTAATAAATTAGTTGATATCAAAAATCCAATCAGTAGAACAGGAGCTATGAATTTTTAAAGTTTTTAGTAAAAACTAGTGCCTAAAAGATCAAGGTGCCAACCGCAGACGCCTGGTCGAGCGAGACTGGGTCAGAGTCGAAAAATGTAGCAGGCCGTGATGGAGCGTGGGTCAGATACAAGCAGTGGATTGGGCCCGGTGGGCCCTTACCTTGAGCCTTAGAATAAATTCTTGAAAAAATGTTCCAAGAAGGTAATGTTCAGGGAGGCAATGCTGCAGGCTGTGTCCAAAGATGGAGTGTCATTGAGGGACTGCTGGATGAAGTTCAAGTGAAGTTTTTTACTTTCAGACGTAGTCACTTTTTTGGAAGTCAAAAATCTCCAGCAGCACGACACAGAAGGCAGTAGCGGACTGGACATCCAGGAGGCCGGATACCCCTTTGGACCAAGGAACAGGATTTGCTGCTGCCGACCGCATTTGCACCTTGGGTGGATAGATGACCAGGTTGTTCCTGGTCTTCTCTCGTTTCTCGGAGCAGGTTTTAGTCCAAACTTTTCAAAGTCCCAAGTTTTAGATTTTGGCTATCTAGGCACCTTTACCACCACCACCAAGGGTCCAGTACTGGAGGGGCACCACTTGGGGGATTAGAACTCACTCAGGCTGGGTACAGGTTCAAGATGGTGGGAGCCTATTATGTCCCTGTGGCTCTGAACAGGAGGCCAGGAAACTAGCCCTAGGAGTCACTCTGGTAATCCTGGGTTCAGGTGAAGAAGCAGGGCTCAAGCAGCAGGCCTCTGAGGGTTCAAGGTAGGTTCCTGGCAGCAAAGCAGTTCTTCCAGGTGCAGAAAAACAGTCTTGTGGAGTACACAGCAGGCCCCAGCAGCAGGCAGTCCTCTGAGAGTCCTTCTGAAGGCCCAGAAAGTGAACTGAAGAGTGGGTCTAAGAGTCCTATTTCTATAACTGGTGCCTTCCTTGAAGTAGGAGAGGTATCTTGAGCTTTCTCTTTGAACTGCTTGGAATTTCCTGACTCCCCTGCCCTGGGTCCAAGTTGGCTGTAGGAAAAATGGAGTGGTGACAAGCCCTATGTGTGAAGGAGGGGTGAAGCCTATTCAGTTGTGAGAGGGGCTGTGCCGACCTCCGCATCCCCATCCTGCCAGTTGATGGCACATTCAGGCACACCTAATTTGTCTATTGTGTGACTGTCTGTCTGAGATTCCCCAAAGCCCCCTTGTAGTGGTCAGGCGCGCTTGCTATGCACCATATGGGGGCTGGTCTGACAAAATTTGCCCATACTGCTTTGGGTTCTTGCCCACAATTCTATGTGTGTGGGTGTGTGTTTGTCTGTGAGATGGTTCATTAATGTAGATTTTCAGCAACTTTTAAAAGACTTTGGCTGGAGTGTTAGTTGTCTAAGGATGTTTGTGTTTCAGCATTTATAAAGATTATTTTAAAATTCCTGCCTTATTCATGGTGAACATACATGTGGATGGTCACAGGCACATTTTAGTTATATATTTGCACAATCCTTACCCTATGATGCTGCATGTGTTCGTTGCTTGATAGGTTGGACAGGCTCCAAGCCAATTTACCATGATCTCTCTGTCCTCCATGCCTTCTGCCTTGCCATGCGTTAGTCTACCATTTTGTCAAATCAGTGTGTGTCTTATGGGCAGCCATTTCATCTTTGTTCTCCATGCCTCCTCCTTCCCAAATGCCAGTCTACCATTTTGTGAAACCACAGTGTGTGTGTGTGTGTCCCATAGGTGCCCATTGGGTCTTTGTTCTATTCTATTCTATCCTGCACTTATATAGGGCATGGCTACCCTTAAGCGTCCCAGGGCTGGTAGTGAGGCATAGCAGAGTTAGAGGGGATTAGAGAGCTCAAGTCTGGAAGAGCCAAGTCTTTAAGGATTTTCGGAAGGCAAGTTCCATTTGAACTGATCTGAGAGAAAGTGGAAGGCAATTCCAGAGTTTAGCCACGTTGTAAGTGAAAGAATGCCCTCCAACTTTTGTCAATCTGATCCTGGGAACTATGGCTAAATGGGCCATGGAGGTACGCAAAATCTTACCGGGAAGGTAGAGGGCAACTAAAGTACAGGAGATCATGGACCCTTTATCGAGGAGTGCCCTGTGGGAGATACAAAGTGATTTTGAACTTGATCCTCTCCGCCACTGGAAGCCAATGAAGAGAAGCCAGGGTTTGTCAGGTGGATTGGTGTCTAGGTAGATTGCACAGAAGCCGGGCCGTGGAGTTCTGGATCACCTGCAGTTTTCTTATTGTGGGCTTAGGGGCACCCAAATAGAAAGAGTTGCCAAAGTCGAGGTGCGAAAGAATAATTGCTTGGACCACCAGCCTCTTCATAGTGAGAGGAAGGAGGAGAAGAATTTTCCAAATCATCCTTAAAAGGCCAAAGCACATGGCTGTCAGCTTTACTGCTTAGGTGTTAATATTCAGGGATTTGTCCAGCCACATACCAAGGCTCTTTATAGCATTTTATTGGGTAGGAGGAGGGCCTAGAAAACTTGGCCATTTCAGATTAAATGAGGGTGACAAGTTGTTGCCCAGCAACATGAGCTCAGTTTTTCCTCCATTCAATTTCAGGCATGTGCTGTGTATCCAACCTACAACTTTCTCTAGGCAAGAGCCTAGTGCAAAGGGGGGGGGGGAATTCTGGCTTTGGGTGAAAGAGAAGACCAATTGAGTGTCATCTGTGTAAGACACTATTGATATCCCAAATGGATGAACGATCTCTGCAAGTGGCCTCATATAAACATTGAATAGGGTAGTGCTCAAAGACAAGCCCTGGGGTACTCCGCAATCTTGAGGAAGGATCTCTGACGTACAAGCTCCGTCAAAGTCCTGGAAATACCTGCTTTCAAGAAAGGACTTTAGTCAGGAAAAGTTTAATCCTGAGATAACCGCATTCTGCAATCTTTCAGCAAGGGAATCGTTGTCCACCGTATCACATTCTAAACTAATATCTAGGAGGATTATAGCTGCTGAGCACCCTTGATCGAGTAGTTTTTTGGCTTCTTCTACTACTGCCCGAAGAGTAGTCTATGTGCCGTGGTAAGGTTGAAAGCCAGTCTGTGTGGGGTGCAAAATATTGTTGTTTTCTAAATATTCTGATAACACGAGGTTGACATGTTTTTCTAGGATTTAACTCATTGGCATAGCAAGGGGGGCTGGCATAAGTTTTGGCGGTGGTGTCCTCCCCTCCCCCCGCTCTTACCTGTGCCCGTCGCAAGGAGCCAAATGCAGGGACCTCCACCAGTGGCCAAAGGTCTAGCTACGCCGCTGATTTTACTTATCCCAGGAAGCAAGGAAATTGATCAGTAATTGCCTAGGTCAAGAGGGTCCAAATTAGGTTCTTTAAAATTGCTTTGACCATGGCATGTTTTCAGGCTGCCGGGACTGTTCCTACTGCCAGGGATAGGTTAGCAAGTTAGGGAGTATCTGGCCAGCAACTTTGATTAGAATCCGTGGAGAGGCTGGGTCTTTAGGGGAACCAGATTTGACTTTGCTCAGTAGGTCTAGGAGACTGTCAGGATTAAGAGGAGGGAACACACTGAGCGTAGGCTGATTTGTGCCCAGCGTGGTTTCCTTAAGACTCATGTTAATGGGAACCATAGATAGTTGGAACTCCCTATAGATTTTAAGGACTTAATTCTGAAAGAAACTTGCGAAGTCATTACACCGAGATGAGGAGGGTTCCGGAGAAGGGCCAGTAGAGGAAGGTTCTGATAGATTTTTAACTATGCAAAGCATTTCACGTGAGGAATTTGCAGCACAACTGATTTTTTTCCACAAAGTATGATGCTTGGGCTTTTTTTAATTTCAGCATGGTAGACTCTAATGGTTTCTCTATATTTTTGTTTGCTAGTCTTCCCATAGTCTCTTCTCCAGGCCCTTTCGGCTATTTTACATTCTTGTTTGCGAAGGGCAAAGGTATACCAAGGTGAGGATTTCTTTTTCGCTCTTCTAGTGTAGGTTTTTGAGGGATAACTTGATCAATAGTGGATGTAATCTACTGTGAAATTTTATTGTTTGCTTGGGTAGGATCTGAGCCTAAAATAGGTCTTGAATCATTGAGAGCTGGTTTCCAATCTTCCATAGTTAGTTTAGACCAGGGATGGTGTTTTCAGTTGTTTAGTGTACAATTTGAAGACGGACGGAGGTGTCAAGGGTTAGCAGAATCACAAAATGATCTGACCAAATTATTGGTGTAGGGTCTTGAACCTGTGGACGATTATCATTGGAGAAGACAGGATCAAGTAAATGGCCTTTCTCATGAGTGGGTCCGGAGACCTTTTGAGAAAGCTAATGGCCATAAGGTCGAATACAAGATCAGCGGCTAAAGTTCCTACCGGCTCCTCCAAATGAAGGGTGAAATCTCCAATGAGGGAGAAATTAGTTTGAGTACCAACCAAGTTTGCAATTACTTCAAGTAGAGAATGGAGAAACTTTCTTCTTGGACCAGGGGGCCTATGCAACAAAACTCCTGCGATAGTGAAAGCAGAAGAGAACAAAATGGCGAACAGCTGGCTTTTGCAATCAGGAATATCTAAAGGTTTGGTGGAGAAACTGAACTCTTCTTTAAGGATGATTACAATCTCTCCGGATTTCCTATTAACTCGATCCAAATGGGGTATATAAAAGCCAGTGGGTGAGGCTTGAACAAGGTCTGGCAAGGATTTGCCATGTAGTCAGGTTTTGGTTAAAAAAAAAAATGCGTCTGGTTTATTATCCTCTAGGGAGGTAAAACGCTGTAACTTGTGGCAAGGCAGCGATCTACAGTTAATTAAATGCATGTGCCACTTAGATTTCTCTTTGGTGTGGAAATTAGAATTAGCCACCCCCAGGAGGGGTGAGGAACACTGTCTCAAATCGTTTCACCCTTGAGCAAGTTTATGGAGTTAAAACATCTCTCCTTAATGGGCTCCTGTAAGGCTACGACTTGCTGGGAGGAGTTAGTTCATTTACTTACTGGAAATGGGACAGGGTTTCTGGCCCTGGACCTGTTGGAGTCAGACGGGCGCAGACGGGCTTGCCATTGGCGCGCCAGGGGCATGCTGCTGCGTGCGTCCATGCGCGTCCACACACCGGATGTCATTTTATCAAGATTCCCCTGAAAGCTGGAGTACTAACCTTTGTCGCGTCTCCCAGCTGAAAGTGCACAGCTTGGTGACAATGTTTAACATCAGATTAAAAAGTAAAAAACAGTGGCAGAAAAGTTACTTTTAAAAGTAAAAGTCAAGCAGCAACAATTCCCAATTCTCCCTCCCACTCAGTTCAGTAGTGCGAGACACTGCCTCCTCCATGCCTCCGCTTTCCTTCCCATGTGCTCCTCCAGCACTTTGTGAAACTAGTATGTTCCTCATAGGTGGCCATCTTGTCTTTGTTCTCCGTACCTTCTGCATAGCCAATCCATTTGCTTGTCCACCGTTTTGTGAAACCACTGTCTAATCATTAATCATGAATAATGTATGCCACTTTGAAAGGCCTTAAGCTGGGAACATTTTGAGTTATGGCCTTTTAGGAGCCTACATTTATTTTTGCTTATTTTTGCTTTTTTCCACATGTTTTCCTGTTATTATATTGCACTTGTTGACTGGTTGTAGTAGTCTGTAGTTCATTGTCATTAATATTTTTAATTATTTGTTTGCCGGATTCCCCTGGCTCCAATAAGGTTTCCTTAGCCCCCAGAGGGGTATGCAGTATTTATTTCCCATGTTTTTAAATTGTTTCTTACATGTTCTACTACATAAATTGGCCATCTAGTCCACAGTTAATAATAATTTTAATTAATATAATCAATTATTCCTATCTCCCTCTGGTTCCCACTGGGGACCCATGGGCTCAAATGGGAGGGCAGATATAATTTCCAATTTTTTAAACCCTTTTCCCACATATTCTGCCAAATAGATTGCTCTTCCTCAATCTCCCCACGGGACATGGAAATAAATATTTTTAATTTGTTTAATCAATTGTTGCCAGCCTCCTCCTCGTGGCTCCCGTAAAGGTCCAGTGGGCAGATTCACTAAGAATTCACTCAATGCAGTCCAGGAAGGCAAATTGCTGCGCTGAGTTGCATGAATGACCTGCCAACACCAAACTTGCCCCTTTCTCTCAGCATCAGAGAGAGAGAGAGAGTGAGTGAGAGAGAAGGGTCTGTCTCCCAGGAAAGAGACAGAGAAGACCTTTTTCTGGACAGAGACCGACTGCAGAGACAGAGAAGGCCCATCTCAGGACAAAGAAAGACTGCAGAGACAGAGAAAACATCCCTCAGAGACAGACTGCAGAGACAGGGAAGATCTCTCTCAGGATAGAGGCAGACATCAGTGCAGAATGTGCTTCAGTGTGCTTCCAGCTGACCCCTGCTACAATTTATGAGATTTGTTATGTTATGTTATGGTATGCAGATTTACAGAGTGCACTATCAACCGGGAGGATATCCTGGTGCTAAGCAGGTTGGAGTCTAGACACACCTAGGGAAACGTGGGCCTACTCAAAAAGCGAGGTCTTCAGCTTCTTGTGGAGTTCATGAAGTGAAGAGGAGGCTCTTATGTGTAGCTGCAGGTTGTTTCATACCAGATCTGGTTTTCCATATGTGTGGGATTTGTGCAAGTAGGAGTCTGGATGAGAGGAGGTGTCTGGAAGGTTTGAGAAAGCAGATGCGATTGTTGAGGTAAGCTGAGCCGATATTACGTAGTACTTTGAAAGTGTAGGTGAGGAGTTTGAACTGTGTTTGTTTATGAATGGGGAGCCAGTGGAGCTCCTTCAGGTGCAGTGTGATGTGAGTGTGGTGTGGGAGGTTGAGAGTGATTCCTTGACAAGTTTTCAATGGTTGCAGTCTTCTGGTGAGTTTTTTGCAGATCCCGGAATAGAGTCCCATGGTGATGTGGTCTTCCTGAAGACCAGATTTTTTATCTTGTTGGTGTTCAGCTTTAGACAGTTGGTCTTCATCCAGTGGGCTGTTTCAGTCATGCAGGCATTGAACTTGATCCGGGTACTGGGCGTCTTGTCTGTGAGGGAGAGAATGAGTTGCCTGTCATCAGCATAGGAGAGGACATTGATATTGCTGAAGTGGATGATGCTGGCTAGAGGAATCATGTATGTGGTGAAAAGGGTCGGGCTCAGGGAGGTTTCTTATGGAACTGTGCAGATAAGGTCATGAGCATCCAAGGTGTGCAGTGCCAGGCTGACTGACCTGGCCCTTTGTCAGGAAGGAGGGAGTCCATTGAAGTGCATGTCCTTGGATTCCAATGTCATGTAGGTGTTGAGGATGGGGTGGGAGTCTGTGTCAAATGTCACAGAGAGGTCCAGGAGAATGAGGGCCGCTGTGTCTCCTCTCGAGAGTCATGTAGATGTCTTCAGTGACAGCGATGAGGGCAATTTCTGTGCTGCTCAGTCTGAAAGTCTGAAAGTGTCAAGTAAGTGGTGGTCATTGTGGTATTCTCTGAGATGTCTGTTGATGATTTTCTATAAGACCTAAGCCAGGAATGGTAGCAGGGAGATTGGTCTGCAGCTGGTGAGCGTTGAAGGGTCCTCAGAGGGTTTCTTCAGCAATGAGAGGACAGTTGTGTGTTTCCAAGTATCTGGGAAGGTTGCAGGAGATGTTGAGGCATTCAGAATAGGTGCAAACCTGGCGCTGATGGGTTGCAGTCCTCTGGAGTAGGCGTGGTGGGGACAGGGATCCGATGGGCCCCGGAGTGGATAGACTTCATAGTGGCAGCGGTTTCTTCTGGGCTAATGATGGGAAGCTTTAATGGCTGCATTTTTGTATTTTTCATCTGTTTAGAAGGCATGACATCATGATGATTCACTGATTGGTAAGAAGGCCATCTCTCGATCTTGAAATCAATTTACTTTTTTGAGAGAAACTTTGTTAAATGTCATCTTAGAGTTCATTTACTTAAGAGGAGATGCCCATGTTTATAAATATTTCTTTCCTGTGTTTAATCTGTTTTCGCTTTGCCTTGGCACCTGCTTTGTGTACATTTTTAGATAATATATTTCATTTTAAATATTTGTTGATAAACAAACAGAGCAAACCTTTTATTTTGTACTCATTATCGCCATGTTTTTAAGTATGTCCTGCCCTCAGTCCATTTGTCATCTGCTTCAGTGCTGTTAATACTAAGAGTGTGTCCATCTACTTCAATCATAACAAAAGCATCTTGAGAAATGTAGGCCTATTATGGAAGAGAGGATCACCCAACAAGAGCTTTTATATGCTGGTTTATTCTCAGAGATATGACAGGAATCTTGAAAAGGGCTGTGGGTTTGTTACTGTTCTGTTGCTTGCAGATCAGAGTCAGAAGCCCAAAGCACTCTGGAAAGAGCTAGGGGCTCACTCCCCAGTATTTATTTTCACAAAGAAGTATGTGATTAGGCATTTTACAGCTTATTTAAAATATCCGTTGGTTTTGGAGACAGTTCTTAAGGGGAATTCTCAAAATAACAATTTTTTTATTCAAAAGTGTCTGCCAGAATGGGGATTCTTGCACCTAAATCGTCGAGTATAATCATTAAACAACCCCTGCCATTGTTCATATGGACCTTTGTTCGTCCACAAGGAGAGTTGATAAGGAGCAACCATTTACATCAAATACCCTAAACAGTGAAGTCCAATTGGGGCTTCACAAGAATCAATAAAGAGAGGTGGTGTGATTTAAAGGGTTTTATTAACAAATTAATTCAAAATTGATTTAGTCATTTAGTAAATGTTAAAATTTGTCATCATTATCACAGATTCAAATAATTCATTAGTCAGTATTTCAAAACAAGATAAAACATTAAACTAGTAAGAATTGCAAATAAAACAGAGAAAATACAGCACATGTGTTCCATTAAGGAAATCCCTAATCTACTATAATAGAGGTTTAGCCATAAGAGTTCAGTTTCTTCAATATACAAGGTAAGGTGTCAGTTTCAGAAACCCAAATGAAGGGTTCTGCTGAAAGTATAATAATGCATTAGCATGAAGCCTTAGCCCTTAACCCCTTCGGCGCTGCGTGAATTCTCCCGCTGTGTGGGAGAATTAATGAGTGGGCGTGTTTCGGACGGCCCCCGGCCGTCCTCCGCACACGCCCACCGTGACGTCGGACGGCCGGGGGCCGTCCTGAGCACCGAAGAGGTTAAGCAATAGAAATTTGCAAAGCTGGAAAGCATTCTCATCTATAAACCAGCAGGCATACATAGTCTCTAGGTAAGAAGAAGGAAGGCTCAGAGGGTCCTCTCGTGTATAGTCCTGCCCTCCCCTAAACTAAGGAACACACACTAATACAATTCTGCCAAAGCACATTTGTAACAAAAATTGTATACATTATACCCATCAACCAATCAATCCTCTGCAAACTCTGGAGCAGGTTAACTCCCTAGTTTCTAGTGTTTTCACAATGAAGTACAGAATCAGGTCCTTGAAATGATACACTGGGCAACTCTTGTGGTTCAGATAGTTCTTCCCACGAGTTGCGTTTCCTGCAATCTTCTCTCCTCTCAGTGAGAATCTCACTATCAGTTGTCTAATATATAACAAATGCAGATTCACTAGCTAACAGAAGGCTTTTGCAAATGTACAGCATCTGCAGTGGGAAGAGAAAAACATGTTGTGCAAAACAAAAGTTTATTGTGAAAACAGGCCTCTTAACCCTAATGTGTAAAGTCAAAATGTCATAAGGCATCAGTAGTCAAGCTAACTTAAGTCAGTACATTACATTAATTCATGTGAGTGCTTTCAACTTATGGTGTATGATTACCTACTTCAAATGGGTATTTATTATACGTGTGTTTTTCCAGGATAAACTTTGCACTTTTCAATAAAATGTGTTTGATTTGCAGAATGAGAACACTTGCTTGATCAATTTCCCCCTTTAATGCCTAGAATAGCTATCATACTTTATCGCAAATGAATCCCTAAGATGCACCTCCCTCCTTTGGGGAGTCATCGATCTATTCTTTAGGTTTGCATCTCTTTCAACTCTTGGTAAGCCTTACTTCTTCTTTCTTCTTTCATCCATTTTCTAATTCTTCTCTTCTCTTCTTTGCCTTTTCCTTTCTTTCTTTTTCTTTCTTGTTAGGTAACATCACAAATCTTTATATAAAGCAAATAAGCATATTAAGCAAATGCCAATAGCAAATAAGCATATTAAGAAAATGCCAATAATCAATGTATGTTTTAATATAACCTCTAAAATCCACTACCAATTTTCCCAAACCAGCTACTTATAGCAGACGTTCCTGACACACTAGTTGTTTCCAAGCATTTTATTTCTGGTTATAAGTCAGAAATGTTCTTTGCAAAGCTTTCTATTGTCTTACTCTTGTCTGGTATGTGTGAACAGCAATGCTGTGCTTTCAATATCTTACAGACTCCGCCTTTCTCTGCCAGCAATATCTTTAAGTCAATCAATCTTACAATACCATTGATCTAATACTAATTCTATATTAACTGCTAGCAAAACACCAGATGTGCTGGTGGCTAACTTATCTACCACTGTAGAAAGCTTTCTGGTTTTCTCATCCTTTAGGACTACTCCCACTGGGGCAATGATTGCACCAAAAATATCTCCCACTAATTGTGACCCAGCAATTGCACTATGTTTATATCTATGAGTTGGATTCATTGTTGGAGCATCTATGCTATTTACATGATACATTTTAGGGAACAATAAAGCTAAATAACAAACACCCTCCCAATCAGCAAGTAATTGAAAACGTGCATCTTGCCCATAAATAAAATATACTCCAGGGATTATTGGTTCCTCACCAGTTAATATTTGAACAGTTCCTCCGAGAACTTCAAATGTATGTTTACAGCTACTTATCCCAAAGTATCTGTCTCTAACGTGATTTCTTCTTTTGTAAAAGTACAGTTTCCCTTTCTGTCATCTGTCTAATTTCAATTATCTTTTTATACTCATCCTCTTTTTCTTTCTACACATTCTTTAAATCATCTTCTTGTTATGTTGCCTTCTGAAACATGTGAGCTCTCCTTTCCTCTAATGCCTGGATGAATTTCTTTTCTGTTGGCTTCATTGAGCATGTCAAATTTTACTCATATGCCTTAACAGTGTCTATCTTTGCAGGGGATCTAAAGAAAAACAAGCTGTCTTCATCTCCTTAGCTTGTGGGTGAGGATTCGTTCTTTTGTGAAGTGGGACTTTAGAAAGGATAAAATCATGATTGGAAAAATAATATTCAAAACGATTATGTCAATGAAATAAACTGGGCAATATACTACATGTAACTGCGAAGGAAAGCAGAATATGATGGTAGGTCACTTCCCTGGTAGCTGAAGCAGGTAAGTGTACACAAACATAACAATCCTTGGCATCTAAAGCGTACATGTATTCTTGAACTAGTCTAGAATAAACATTTGATGTGAAACCCCTCTCTGAAGCATCTAAAAATGAATATTTTAATTTTCTTTCATTTACTGTATGTGCAGGTGTTGTAGGTGCAGTTGTAGACCTAAGTGTTTCTATCTCAGGGGAAATATTCATAACAACTAAAAGAATTATGAATACTAACATAATAACTATTAGTGTAACAGCGATCACTTTTCTACATCTGGCCTTGGTAAGGAAACACATGTTAGTCAATCAGACCTTCAGTAAAATATAGCAGAAAGAAGATTTAATAACCTGCGGCAACAGGGTCAAGGCTAGTTGGAAAATATGCCTCAGGTCTTTTGAAGTCTCCATGTAAATGAATAAGCACTGAGAGAGCACATCCCTCCCTTTGACTGCAAAACAATGTGAACGTTTTACTGTAATCAGGCATTCCTAGTGCCGGGGCATAACAGAAACTTTCTCTCAGCTCTAGGAGTGCTTTTAAGTGGATCAGGCCCATCTTTGTGCATCAGCTTCAGTAAAGGCTTGGCCACTAGGGAAAGGTTCAGTATCCACTGTCTACAGTAGCTCTCCATTTCCAAAAGCATTCTGACTTCTTTCTGGGATTTATTTTCAAAAGTGCTGTGATTTTCTCTTGTGACACCTTCCTTGTTCCTTTCTCAATGAGATGTCCTTAATGCAGGACCTCTTTTTGACAGTATTGCAACTTACTCAGGAACACTTTCTTTATGCCATTTTTCAGTCAAACAACGACCAAGGCAATCATATCCTGCTTTCAGGCTTCTTGTGTACTTGACGCCACAAGTAGGTCATCAATGTACTGTGCATGGAACTGAATTGCAGGGCATTTGTAAAGTCTCAAGATTCTTTTTCAAGATGTGAGTAGAAATCGAAGGGCTTACTGTATAGCCTTGTGGGACTCAGCACCATGCCAAAACTCTGTATTGACATATGAAAGAGAACAGAAACTGGCTGTCCTCATTTAATGGGATAGAAAAGAAGGCCTGGTAGAAGTCGAAAATGGTGAACCACTCTGCATCGCGGGGAATCTGAAATAATATTGTTTCTGGAGTCGGTACCATGGGAAAACATGCAAGTCTTGCACAATTCTGTACTTGCCGTTAGGCTTCTGTAAGCCCATATTCAGCAAATTTTAAGGACTTCCGACTATTTCTCCTGCAATTCCTTGTTTAAACATTGATTTGATCACTGGAGTGATTTCAGCCACTTTCTCAGATGTAACATTGTATGGTGGCGTTCTTGGAAATCCTGCATTTGGTTTAATCACTATTCGAACAGGCTCTACATTTTTGATGAGTCTGATGTCCTTCCCTGAAAAATCCCATACTTTGGGTTTTACAGCATCTATTAAATTGGGAGGTAAATCTTCTACTGTTTTTACGGGGAAAAATCCTACAGCTGTTCCTTGTCTGGCCATTTTAAAATCAACATCTTCATCATGTGCGGTGTACAGCAAATATCCCTTCCTAACAGATTTACAGGACTTGAGTCACACAGAACAAACTGGTAATCTTCTTCAAATAAGCCTACTTTTACAAGATCCGTCTTTGAAACAGGATTAGTTATTTTCTTGTTTATGACACCTACAACTTGGATCTTCTTTCCTGAGAGGAGTATGCCAGAGACTTACACTGTTCTAACAGTAGAACGGGTAGCTCCGATGTCAATCAGAAATGAAACTTGGTGGCCTTTAACCTCACCTTCATAAAAATGGACCACTCCGGTCTACCTCTAAGACTGCAGCAAGTACGCTATCTTCATCCCCCCTCAGACACCATCATTGCAAATTGTCGGAGTCAAAACTTTCGTTCTCAAGCATAGGGAATTGTTGAAATGGATTCTGATTCTGGAAAGTATTCGGGTTCACTCTTGGTGCTTGATTTATATTAAATCTGGGAATACAGGAAGAGATACCTTCCTGCACAAAAACAATCCAAAGAGGCCTTTTCCTCTTTATATACATGATGCAGAATGCATCACGCATAAAAAGAGGCAGTAGCAGGAGAAATAAACATATTTCTCCACGTTACGTCTCTCTGTGGTAGGCATACTGATTTCACACAATTCCAGCTTTACAAATTCTAGTACATCTTGAATTGTGTGAAATCCATGGATGGATGCAAGGGAACACCCATGCTCCACTTATGAAACACCTACCACTAAGAAATGTAAGGCAACGTAGAGGCATGCGCTTGCGCTGCATTGTGTTAAATTTCTTTACAAAGACATTCAAGGCCATGTAAATCAGGCCATGTGTGGCTTTGTAAATCTCAAAAAGGCACTTGTATTGCCCTTCGTCGCCTTGCTTTATAAAATGTTTTCACACATGCTATGCTATGCTACATGGATTAGCCCCTCTCTGCCATAGTCATTATCATTATTATTATTAATATAATTATTGTTGTTATTATTTATTATTATTACCACTACTATTATTATTAATTTAGTGCAGTTGTGCTAGCCTACCTGGGTCATATGGGGTTCCCATGGGTCCCCACTGATATTTATCTAACTAGTGAATGATCTAACAAAACAATTAATTTGCATAGTATATTATTGCTATGATGACTTGTATTGCATTGATTAGATTGATAAAGTGTAACTGTGTTCCTTCCTAATGTTTAATGGCAGTAGGTGGACAAGACGGCATCAAAGACTGAGACAGAGAGAAGTTTGTGAATTAGGCTGGCTGCTGTTCACGCTGGTCAATGAGAATTGAAGAACCTGGCACATAAGAATAGGCTGTTTCCAAGAAAGCGGCCACTGAGGAGAAGTGTATTACCACAAATTACATCAGGCCTTCTTCCTTTTTCCACCAAGGTGCACAACATGGTGTACCTGCTGCACTGACTTTTAGGCAGACGGATTTTCGGAGGATGAACTTTGGATCAACAATGGTAGCGCCACCATGAAACCCAAGGCATACATCTGTCAGTGCTGCAGTGATTATAGTCATGGCTGAGACTAGTAAGTCCAAAATGGAATTATCCCAGCAAGCAACATTTCCCCAGGAAACTCAATAGGAACAAGAGCCTGCTTCTTCTGAGCAGGAGCATAGTAAGATGATGGGCTTGCTACACATAAGGGCGTTGTGACTGCTCTTTCATTGGACATATCTTCACCATCTTCTGCGAGCTCCCGTTCAGATGAAGGTGATGCGGATGGACCTTCTCAGGACACAAGGTGAAAAGAAAGTTCCAGAAAGCCTAGTTTGCAGTGAGAAATATGAACCTGTGATTGCTCATGTAGAGAGTGAAACTGATGAAAAGCAGACAACTTCAATTCAACCTACTCCTGCATAACCATCATCTGCTTCCATATTCTCCAAAATCAAAAAACCAGCATCAACAACCCTTACCATGGTCATAGTCTGGCATAAGGCAAAGCAGACCCAGTAAAGCTCCTCCACAACTTCTGAATATGGCTCTAGAAGCAAGATATCTCCCCAGTTTGGGACTTCATTACACTTAGGCCAGATAAGTACCAAATTGCACACTGCATAGCTTATAGTTTTACACAGATCAGTTAATCATGGGAGACAAGTGGATTCTATGGCACCAGGGACCAATTCTCCCATACGAAAAACCACCATCCAAACGTATGGAAACAACACCTAATAAAGATATCTGTTGCTATGAGAGAGGAACCTGAACAGATAGAAGGAGGTGCTGATGAAGAAGATTCTGTTATGAGAAGCAGCCAAGTTGATTTTAGTGCATACTTATTAGCAGCAGCAACCTGAGCTTGACACAAGGAAAAGGAGGATTCCATGGTCATCCTAAAGCAGCATATCTCCCCAGAGGTCACTTGAAGTGAGATTGCCACAAAAAAACAATCACAACCCACTATTAAGGCTGTGTTCAGCAAGGAAGGACTGCACTGCTGAAACCATCAGTTGGTTCATGTATACAATGAGAAACTGTAAACACAATCTAGAAAGAGGGGGGACTAGGAGCTATTCAGAAAAACTAAAGGTCCTGTACCAATGCTCCCAAGGACATAGTCACTAACACTAAAAGGTAACAGTTCCTAAAAAGAAAGAAAGAGAGCACTTTACAACCCATTATGGTTGTGAGTAAGTATGATAATAGTCTCCAGAGAAGGATTGGGTGTACGTGAGTGGGGAGATTCCTCTTGTTCGTTCTTGTGCCCTCACACACCCTTCCGAGTGTAAAGCATCATCATCGGGCTATGCTCCTCGTGGGGGTGGCGCTGCAGTCCCTCACGGGCCCCACAAGAGGGCTCTCTAGCGGAGATCTTTTTAGGAGGTGCCGCACTTGTGCATGTGGGTGTGTGGGCCAGATGAGTGAGTGAAAGTGTAGATAAAATTACCTATCGGTACCCCGGCAATTTTAATGAGGAGTCCTCTAGGTAAGGTTAAAAATGGGCGGAGTTGGAGACTCTCCTTAAACAAATAAATGGAGGGACTAGTATGTTCCCGCTGCTCTCAGCCCGTAGAAAAATGTGTAGTGTTCAAAGGTGAAGGGTGGTCGACATGTTTCGCGCAACCAGTGGGTCCCTAGTGGATCCCTGTGCGCTTCATCAGGACCGTGAATCAGAAATTGGGAGTGTGGGAATCAGGGAAAGACACCCTATAATCCCACCATACCTATTGTAAGGTCAGATAAACATCTCGGCGTTTGAGACACGTATTGTTCGTGATCTCAGAACCCAAACTGACGTGGGAGCATACGATGCCGAGTGCCTTGGCCAACTATCGGACACTAGGTATTATCAATCCATTGAAGAAGACCCCACCACACGGTTGTCCACCAGGATCCAGAGCCTTGTGACCAAAGCTGAGATGGAGGGTTGGATTACCCCGGAGGAGGCAGCTTTCCTGACTAATGACGACCCACGACCCCGTATTTCTATACCTTACCGAAAATTCACAAGGGGCTTACCCCACCCCCGGGACGCCCGATTGTGTCCGGCATTGATTCATTGCTGGAAACCCTCATCAAGTTTTGTGATTTTGTTTCTTCGCCCCCTTGTCATCAAAACTCCAACATATTTAAGAGACACCACAGAGGTCCTTAATCTCATTGAGAACTTTCAAGAACCAGGGTCCATCAATCTCCTGGTAACCTCGGACGTCGAAGCGCTATACACGAACATCTCCCAGGACTCCACAATTCAGGTCCTGGAGAGCGCCCTCCAGAATCTCGACCCATGGGCTTATGAAACACCTATCACTTTCATCTGTGATTGAGCTACCATTGCTCTAAAAGAGAATTTCTTCGCTTTTCAAAAGAAGCTATACCATCAAATACAAGGCTACGGGTTGAGAGCAGCGGGAACATACTAGTCCCTCCCTTTATTTGTTTAAGGAGAGTCTCCAACTCCACCCATTTTTAACCTTACCTAGAGGACTCCTCATTAAAATTGCCGGGGTACCGATAGGTAATTTTATCTACACTTTCACTCACTCACCTGGCCCACACACCCACATGCACAAGTGCGGCATCTCCTAAAAAGATCTCTGCCAGAGAGCCCTCTTGTGGGGCCCGTGAGGGACTGCAGCGCCACCCCCACGAGGAGCATAGCCCGATGATGATGCTTTACACTCGGAAGGGTGTGTGAGGGCACAAGAATGAACAGGAGGAATCTCCCCACTCACATACACCCAATCCTTCTCTGGAGACTATTATCATACTTACTCACAACCATAATGGGTTGTAAAGTGCTCTCTTTCTTTCTCTTTTAGGAACTGTTACCTTTTAGTGTTAGTTACAATGAGAAACTGGCCAAAATGTTAGCACTTGACCATCACCCTTACTGTTTAGTGGAAAGAGAGGGATTTCTGAAATTTGTGGAGGCCTTTGGTTCAAAATGGAAGGTTCCAAGCCAAACGTATTTTTCAACAATTGCTGTGCCACAACTGCACCTTCTAGTATTGGCATTGGTTGCTGATGTAATGTAGACCATCCATCTCACAACAGACATGAAGACCAGTTGTCAAATTTCAAACCACATGTGAATCACTGCACACTAGGTCTCCTTTAGGGATTTAAGCAAAGGCTAGTCACTGGTGCCACCATCGCTGTTGCTTTTGGAGGCATTTTCAGAATTTTACAGTTGCAGTGCTCTCCATGAAGAAAGTGCAGTCTGAAATAATTCAATACTATAGTTTATGAATGGCTTCAGCCCAAAGGTCTTGTTTCGAATTCATTACCACTGAAAATGGCAGTAATATTGTCAAAGCCATGGCAGAGGATTTCGTTCATTGCTTCAATCTAATTGTGCAGGATAGCCACAAAAAAAAGTAGTCCACAGCATACAGGTTATCTGGTGCAGGTTTTTGCACACATTCATGGTATTCCTTCAATGCCCAGAGCAATTGAGGATCATTCAGTATGCTAATAGAGTACCCTCAAAGTACTCAGACAGGAGGCCCCAACCAGTTGGAACTCCATGTTCTACATACGGCAACACATGTTTGATCAATACAGGTCTATAAATGATGGTGTACTACAAGGTAGAGGAAATGCAACTCCAAAGCCATGTAAGAGGCTCTGATCAAAACACTAGTGCTTTTTGAGATTTTGATACAGAAAGTTAGCAAGGATGATTGTACCACAAGCCAGGTAATCCCTTGCTGCACTTGCTGTAAACCCAATTGCATAAGTTGAAACAAACATGTAGCACTGTCAATAAAGTAGCTGATGGTTTAGAACAGCAGTTCCCAAATGTTTTAGGACAACAACCCACTTTTTAGCACGGCAAACATTTTCCAACACTCCTAGCTATAATGGACGTAAGGTGGGTGATTTGTTAATGTAAGTAAAGCATTATGTGGTTGTGCACTGCCATTTACAGACAACCCATTTTCCTTTGAAATGGCCACTAAATTTGTATACACATACAGTTTACTAATAAAACTGTATTGCACACAAATAATGTGTGGAGGTCAGGTTTCAGTGAATATCTATCATTTGTGCATCACCAAGTAAGTGTCTTGATTTGTCTTGATCCTTTTAAAATCTTTGTTTCTATCACACTTCAGAATTACAAAGAAATGTGCTTAATTTGTGCTTTCTGACTGCTGAATGTGTAAGGTGCATTTATAGGTATGTTACCTTTTCTTGATTGTTACAAAAATAACATCCTACAGCGTTTCCTTTCACACTCTATGCAACCCTACAAGATTATCACATAATTCACTTTACTTTGCTTTCTCTGATTACAAAATGAGAGGAGTTTGTAAACACCCATCTCCATGTTAGAAAAACTAAACAGCAATTTGTCAGAAGACATAACCTGACATTTTATTTCTGTCATTGAAGTGCATCAAATGTGACAAGATAAATACAGAATGTAAAAGCATCTTTATTTATTGCTTGGACCTTTACGACCACAGTTTGGGAAACACTGGTTTAGACAGCAGCTTAATTCTTCATCTTAATACAAATCTCATACTGCAACAAGCAATTGTGTACTCCAAAAAGTACATCTGTGCAACTGTACTGGATCCACAGACACATGGGCTATCGACTTTCATTCCTTTTTCTACACTGAATGTCGCCATTTATAGGAATTGGCAGTTGAACTGTAAAGTGAAAGCTTGCAACTTTGATCGTAAAGAAGAATTGAAGTGCTGCTTTTACCAACCTCTAGAGAGCACAGTAGTACCCTTAGAAGTATGTCACAAAAGCAGCGCCAGCAGCACACACCACTGATAAAACAATCACCAGTTCAAAACACAATTTCTACTAATCAACCGCAGCGGCTATAGATGAATAAATGTCTGCACTAGTTTTGCTTTTGGCAGTTCAAGGACTTAAACCAAGCACACAATTGCAGGAAAATTCAGATGCAGCAAGTGTCAACAACTTTGACAATAGAGAACATTTTCCAAGAATACTGGGATGACCAAACACAATTCTACATGGACCAAGAACTATTGGCATGGGAAAATGAAACAATGGCCTGAATTCAGCAGGCTGGCAATAAAATCGGTAGCTTGGTGTACGAAATTGGGGTATAATTAGAGAGGGGTGAGTACATACCTCAAATAATAACCACAACCCTTGTCAGGGTGAACCCTTAAAGTAACTGTAAACTGAGCTCAACTCAGTGGTAGCTACGACACAGAGCAGGCAGATTAAACTTAGAGTATTTATGTAGTACCAAAACAGTAATAAAGTCACAACACAAAACATGAATAGTCCCAGACCACTTTAGAAAAATAGAGAATATGTTAATGAATAAAATGACTCCAAAAGTACAAAAAAAATAAGGGAAACCGGAGATATGGATTTTTAAAGTACAAATGTGAAAATGCCACCAAAAAGCTATATCCAGCAACAGGGGTCATGTTAAGGCCAACTACAATGGAGCGTGGGTCGGGTAGAGAAACCAAGTTACACCCCGTTCAGAAGTTTTACGTTCTGACACACTCGGACGTCACCTTCACTCCTCGCAGTGGCTGAAACCTTGTTTACAATTTCCCCATACACATTCACTCACACAATTGTCTTAAATTCCGTAATTGTCTGCCATCTAAAAGGATCTATAGAATTCAATCATCCAAGAACATACACACAGTGACCCTTGACCTGCGCTGGTCACCTGAATCAATATAGCTCACCTCTGTACACAAAGTCCACTAAATGATTCCCATACATCCGATTCAAGCAAAGTTCCCTGTCTTAGGTGGATCTGCCGATGACGTCTCACGACAACTCCTCAATTCTCCGGTCAGACATTCACAATAAATCTCGGTGTCTTCTACACCATTTAATATATCCCAGGATCTTAGGCCACTTTGGGACCTGAATCTCAAATCTCAATCCTTGGGCCATGTCTGGCCCGAAACCACATTCACTCGACTCTTACACTAACTCCGCCAGACATCACTCAGTCATTCCCGCAATCTATCACACGCTATACACCCTATTGATACTCACTCCTCCATTCGCAGCTCATATCGCCGCACATCAGACTCTGTCGGTCTCCGCCGAATTCCGTCGCTCTCCGTTCTCGGTCATTGGGCTCTATTTTGGGGCTCTGAGGTTCTAGGTTCCACTATTCTAGACTGATTTCTGGATTCTCCCCTCTCTTCATGTGCTAACCATCCTACTCTGCTACCAACTTAAAGGACCGGGCCCAAAAGTTATGGATCTATTCTAGAATCACAGTCCGATGGTTCTTTTTAGCAGCATGTAAGCGTAGAGGGGAGAAAGTAGTTATTAATGTCAATCAGTTCAACAGGAATTTCTCTCGACACATAGTAACCACAGACAACTACTTAAGGTTAGTTAATTTATTACAAAGCCAAAAATAACTGGACATAAAGACACCTAAAAATGAGAGTGTAAAAATACATTGAAATCAACATAAAGCCAAATCTGTGAATCCAGTGTAAGCGATGAAGCATAAGCAAACAATGAATTCAAGAAATAGGATGCATTGGATCGGAAAGCATGAGTCCAAATTTCCCTGCATCGAGTGTTTATGAATATAAAGTATCTATCTATCCCTACACTAGCACTAAAATGACATCCCTACTTAGGCATCTTCAGGGACAAAAGATAAAAGGTGTCAGCATGTGGAGTCTCTCCACCATCGATGGGTCCAATAGCATAAAGCTATCGAGCTGGAGCTCATTCTAAGATGCTCTCTCTCCGATGGCAGAAAGAGAAGTGGGGCTCTTTCCCTACTTTCAATGTCCCATTATTACAGGTATCCTTCCCAAGAGTCCTTGCGGGTCACACCATCCGCTCTGGATGTCATCCTAAAGGTAATTTTCCACGGGACCGCAATGTTCTTCTTCTCACCATTTATGTCCATGGTTCCCAAGCCTTCTCCTGTGTGAAGGACAACGGCCTTCTCTTATCGATTCAGACCAAACGATGTAACTTTTTCCCTCCTTGCCTGACTAGTAAAACAAAGACATTATTCTAGCTAACATTAGCGCTTCTTTTACCTGCAACGCAATACGTGACAAAGAATAAATTCCACAACACACATGAAATTCAGCTAATAATTCTAAAGCGAGAGTTAATAGGGCAAAATACATTTCAGGCCTTTCAAAATTCAGCTAACATAAGGAAGTGTCATGTGAGCTTTGCGAAATTGCATAAGGAACTAAGGAAAGTTCAGTTAATATTTCTACCAACACGTAAAATGACACATTAATAAACACATTTAACAAATGAATGATTGTAAGTTGCACCACACAAATTCTTCATGTTAATGTTTTCTACTAGTTACATTCACTTTCTACGTTAATTCTCCTTGTTACTATTCAATGGCCTAAATACATTCTCCCTTTATGTTATTACATTTCAAATTCTAACACTTCATTTTAATACGACAAAGGATTATATGCGGGTGCGCTCTACACACGTGACTACAATTCACTCTACAAATAAAATGCGTTCTCCGCTACATCAGGGGCATGCAGGCACTTTACCACTAATTAGCAGGTGTAATGTCCACAGAGATCTACAGCCTACAAAAACAGTCAACGCAAAAATCTGGGCGTACACTACACAAAGATGGTCATTTCCAACACTTGTCTTGTAGGCATTATATCCGCTCAGTGGATTTTCAGTGCAGCTAGTATCACAAGGACCAGTTTCTCTCAAAATGTGGAGAGACTGCTGATGATCAAAATGACTAACCATTTCATTCCCAAAACATACCAGGCTCCTTAAGACACAACAGTGAATAAGGGTGATTTTTGGGACATCTCAAGTGTGAGAAGCGATCGTCTTCCTGAGGAAGTCCATGAAGAAGAAGATGAACTCTACATTCTGTACTGAAAAGTAAAACTAATATACTAGTAACACAACAAAAATGCCTGCAGTAAAAAAGAAAAATATGCCAAGAAATGTAAACATAATTAAACCAACGTAGACAAGTAATTCAACTTGAGTGTCCAACTGTAGAATTTGCAATAATCAGTGACCGCTGAACCTGCAATAGACCCTTCCATTTCCTGATAGAACAAGATATCTCCATGCTTGGTTACCAGTGAAGATTCAAAAGATAAGACTGCACTGATTATTTGTGTGGCTTCCCTGGAAAGAGAGACACATAGATATACCACACTGATTTGGAAACAGGTGACTTGGATTACGTAATGGATAGCATATGAGTAATAAGATGGATGTGAAGAGATTAGGTAACCTTGGGGGCATAATTATGAGAGGCTTGCGCCAGCATTGCTCCACGAATTGTGATGCAACAGCGGCTCAAGCAGTAAGTCATATTTATCACATGACGCATTTGCAAAAATGTGTAGTTTTTTAAGGGTTGCATGGGGCAAAAGCTGTGATGAAAGCAGTTGCGTGCCACAACATTTACTCTATGCAGTGTTGGCATTCTCCCGCAAAATCGAACGCAACTGTAACGCAGTGGTATTTATGGTTGTGGCACTGCGTCACACATCATGTGGAAACTCAACGCAAAGCTAGAAATGCACAGAATTGCTGCGCATCATCAAACCAGGCATAGGAAATGACGCAGTGGCTGCGGTATATAAACAGGAAAAACACAAAACACTTTGGCAAGCTCAACTATGCCATGGAGGTCACCATACTGCAACTTGGAGTAGCTAGGAGACCACAATCAACACCACGACCACCACATAGGCAGCGAAGGAGGAGGGAGCGTATTTTCTGACACTGCATATCCCTCATTGACCTCAAAGAGGAGGAGGGCATACAGTTCTACAGACTCAAGAGGGAGTCCATCATTGAATTGCTGGAGAAGATTGCGCCAAGTCTCCAGCCACCAACTGCCAGGGATAATAACATTCCACCACATGTCAAATTGATGGCTATACTCTACATGCTGGCATCAGGTACCTTCCAAATCACAACAGCCAGATTGGCAGAAATTTCATAGGGAGCATTTTCTGCATTCCTCCCCTCTGTTTTAAATGTCATAATCACCAAGCAAGGACACCAAGCAAGGATTCTGCACCATAGCTGGATTTCCCCATGTTCTTGGTGCAATTGATTCAACACAGGTGCAATTGGTGCCCCTGCTGCAACATTCCACCTGCACAGAAACTGCAAATGCACATACACCATCAATGTCCAGGCCGTAGTGGACAATAAGGGAATGTTCATAAATGTGCTGGCTAAATATTCTGGGAGTGCACATGATGCCTTAATTTTCCGCTACAGTATCATCAATGAGTGGTTTCAGAATGGCACATACAGGAATGGCCTACTCATTGGTAAGGAAACTACAAATATACTTAATACCAAATAAGAAGTTCTAATGTATGACATAATTGTTGTCTCTGTGTTTGTGTATGGATCTTGTATCTTGTGTCATATGCGCACAGTAGGAATAACGGACTCCAACATGTAGACAATGATGTTCCATTGTGTCATTCACTAGCTAATCCTGCAATGGAAGTAGGGAAAAATCAGCTGTGAGAAGTATTGTGTTAACTCACACTGTGTGAGTGGACAGAATCACTTTTTCTGTGCTGGTTACCAAATCAACACAATAATCATGTGGTTCACAAGTGAAGTCAATATGAGTAGAAAGGGTGCAAATTAGTTAAGTGCTAGATGTGTGTATGTGCAGTGGCGTATATAGGCCTGGTAATTTGTGAAAGTTGCACTAAAATAATGGGTGTTGAACAAATCATGTGTTCCTAAGTAAATGTGTCACACATGGCAGTAAACTTGAATGCTAACTAAAGTATCAGGAGCAATAATGGAAGAAGTAGTTGTAAATTCCATTCATGTCATGCACTGTGAGTGTAGCTTCAGTTCATGTGCAAATGTCAAATCTAGGGACATATGTGGTACCAAAAGTGCGAAGTACACATATGTTTCAGCCGTTCTTACAGTCTAGGCCCAAACATACACATAGTTATCAACCCATATTGACATTCTTCATCAATATGATAGATGACCAGTTTTTTAGCAGAAAAGTGCCTACATTTTCTGCATCATAGTCATCAATGCAAAACTGACACAGTCAATTAATATGCTGTCAAACATGTCATACGCCAGTAAATGACATAAAATTATTTGCAACCAGCGTAAGGTATCACAGTGTACTCGGGATCCCAAACTCAACACTCTCTTGCCACATCAATGATGGCATAATCAAGGTATACAAGTACTGAATCACCCACAAAACAAATTCGCATACATACATACATGTAAAATCTGAAAGTGTTTTGTATAGGTCTGTAGTAGAAACTTATATTTATCTTCATCAGTTTGTCCCATATAAAAACGGCCTACATTGCCATCCTATCTGTTGATATAAGTTCAGCACGGCACCTTGCCATGCAAAAAGTACTAGCTGTTGTATGACAAAAAACGATATAACTATCTATGTCACATGTTACATATTCACTACATGTACTAAGTGAATAGCCGTGCTAAATTAAGTGAACAAATCAAACGCTGTGCTAATGTCATGTAGGCAAGCAAGGACATCATAGGTGTCAAAAGGACAAATGCATGTGTGAGTGTCAAACATGTTGGCACAGTCACAACATACACAGGGCTGAATATATGCCAGAGAATCGAATCATATGTTTGTAACTTTGCACATATAGTGAGTGCAAATAACGTAGAGCTGTTAAGTACATTGTAAAATACTTATCATTGTATTCTACTGCCTAAAAATGACAGTCAGCATGTAGGAGAGTCCTGTGTTGAAAGACATGGGCAATAGGTGCCATGGCATATAGAACTTGAAGATACATGTCTAAAGTAATGGTTAACAGTATCTAATACATATTGGTCAAAAGTACAGGAAATGCGTATGAGTTTATCAGCATACATAACACACATAGACAGTTATGTCTATGTAACAATGTGCTGCCCAGCGAAGTACCACGCATCAGGCGTTAGACTAATGCATTTCAGTGTGGTGGTCTGCATCACCGCACTGAAATCCATTGTCACGCATTTATAGCGCCTCAGCTGTCTGCCAGAGCGCTGCTATTTAGGCATTCTCTCACACACGTAGGCGGTCTAGTTGTTACCTCTGCAGCTATTTAGGCAGTCTCACACACGCAGGCAGTCTAGTTGTTACCGCTACGTGTCCCTGTGACGTAATGCAACATTCTGCTCTGGAGGGTATCCTCTTTTTAATACACTATGAAACGTGATCCCGCGGTGTGCTGTCCAGACGTGTTGCATGGTAGAGAACGGGAAAGCAATTTTAGTACTACATTGGATTGGATTGGATATGGATTGAAGCAGAGCCGGTAAGATGCTACGGCCCCGTTTCTTCCCCTTTCAATTTTTCATTGGTGTTACTTGATTGCCCATATTTACAGGTTTTACATTAGTGTATGAACTGCCCATCCATGGAGAACCATGGCCAGGCTAGCGATTGAGTGCCCTGAGATGGATGTCAGTCATGTGTCCCTGCCATGAGTGATGTTAATAAACACTCATGATGTATTCGACTAAGTGGACAAAGGGACATCACAATGTGGCAATAAGACAGGAATCAAACAGACTCAAATTAAAATAAGTCAACGGATTTGCGGCATTAAACCCCTGCTGCCTGGCATTCCCTTGCCTTTAAGGGTGGGGGGCACAGACAGAATTGTGTCAATTCCAAACATGCGCTGCACTGCCGGCTTCAAAAAGCACAGCTGACTAGCCTGTAAGTATTGGCAGCGATGGAGTACAGTGAGTTCAGAAACCATTGACTGCACTCACCTGCAGTAGTTCTAAAGGCCTCTGAGAGTCTCAGAGTTGCCAGTGCGAGGCGGTCCTCTAGCCAGCATTGAGGCAGTTAGCAAACAAAAGCAGTACTGTGGCAGAGTGCAGAGACTTCCAAGTACGTTTTTTTTTAAACAAAATTGTGAGCTTGGGCCCACGGCTTATTTGGAAGGCGGTTCATGTCTAGGACGGGCACCGAATAATAGCACCATGTGAGTCAGTTCTTATTCATGTGAACTGTTGTGTTTCGGTAGAGCGAGTTATTTGATATTCAGTTCCAGCTGGGACCATCTCAATTCCTCATACCAACAGCTATGCTTTTGTTCAGGTGTCATCCTGGCTGGTGGATAGGTGCTGCTTAACACCCTAATGTCAGTGTCCTAAAAAAAAAAATCAACTTTTCACTTCACAAATATTTAAACTATGCTTTTGAGTTTCCATAATCTATTTGTGACCTAAATGAGTGCCTCCCACTGTCAGCTTTCCAGTGCAGCCGTGCTTACTGCTCATGTCGCCGGCAGCAGACTCAGTCTGCCAGTCATTCAACTGATTACAATTAAATTATGAACATCTTCCACACCACTTTATCTATCTATTTTCTGCAATTTTGGCTAGAGTATGATAAATGAAAGCCGTTTAAAAATTATTTCTTATACTTTGCAGCAATTAACTTAGAGTTTCTCGTTGCTCAAATGGGTGTAAATTCTGATATTTATATGTTTCCCATATCTTCATTGCTAGAGTTTGCTAACAAAAAAGTTTCACTCATAGTCGTTGAAATGTCACTCGTAATTACACTGAAATTATGAAAATGTCACACCTAGCAATCTAAAACCTTGGCAGCATTGAATGTGCAAATTCATTTACTGTTGTATGTTTGTACTTTTCAGGTGACCAAGGATACCCGTTGCAGCCATGGGTCATGACCCCATTCAACAATCCTCAGATGGAGGCCCAAAAACAAATTTAACACAGCACTGACCAAGACAAGGAACGTTGTTGTGAGGATTCTGGGGTTCTAAAGTTCCGGTTTTGATGCCTGGATATGTCAGGCGGAAAACGATTGTACTCACCCCCTAAGGTGTGTAAAATAATCCTCATATGTGCAATATTGCACAATATTTGTTTAAAAACAAATGCCTCGTGGGACTATGAGCCACTAAATCCAGAGGATCTGGAAGAGGATGAAGACACGATGGAGATATCCAGCACACAATGGCAGGTTGGCAGAGACATGACCAAATCGTGGCAATATTTTTTCTTTATCATTATCATCTGATGGGAATACTGACTGAAATATGTCAACTTATCAACCAATAAATCTTTTTTGGAGCACATTCATTGTGTTGTGTATGTGTGCATGTCAATGTAAAAATCTAGTCACTCACATCTTCTCAACTAGATGTCGGCCTCAAAATGTATGAATCATGTTGTCTGAGCTGTTGATCAACATAGGGATATACCTCCAAATAATAAGAAATCAGCGCAGCAGGTAAATTTGATGCAGTGTTCTGCAAAAAAAAGGGACAGGGCAGGATTGCCACATAACTGCATATCTGCTGATCTCCTTTCTTTCAGAGCATTCCCAAGTGGTGGCTCATGGAGGCTACGTTTCCCCCTCCTTTTCGCTTCCTTGTGGCGTACCTCAGGGATCATCCTTGAGCCCGACTCTATTTAACCTGTATGTCACCCCTTTGGCTAAATTAATTAAAAGTCATGGCTTTACACTGGTATCTTATGCCAATGACACACAGATAATTGTCTCGGTGAATAGCCCTTCAAACTCAACAGCAATCAGATTCCATGACTGCATGTGTCATATAGGCAACTGGATGTTAGACAATTGTCTAAAGCTTAACTCATCCAAAACCGAAGAACTTCTCTTCTGCAATAGCTCATCAATCTGGGCCAATAACTGTTGGCCCTCTCAACTTGGCCCTTTGCCAACCCCAACAAATAAAGCAAAGAATTTAGGGGTATTATTGGATACTAAACTGTTTTTCGAAGCGCAAATCAACCATACCACCTCCGCCTGCTTCTTCATCCTCAAAACCTTGAGGAAAATACTTCCTTTTATTCCTTTTGACTTAAAAAAAACAGTGGTCACAGCACTTATCTCATCCAGGCTAGACTACTGTAATGCCCTATTCACCAGTTTTCAAAAGCGTAGTATCCACAAGCTCCAGATGGCACAAAATGCAGCGGCCCAAGTACTTCTAGGATCACTAGATTCAATTCCACCTCCAAGGCCCTGTTACAACTGCACTGGCTACCAGTTGCTAAGTGGATCCACTTCAAAGCCTTGTGTATAGCATTTAAATCTCTGAATGGATTAGGGCCGGAGCAGATGTCACGTTATATGAAGCCATACACCCCCGCAAGATCCCTTAGATCAACTGAAAATGGCAACCTTGTCATCCCCAGGGTGTGAAAGGTCAGATGGGGTGGTAGGAGCTTCACTAACACCACAACCAGACTCTGGAACTCCATGCCAATACTACTAAAAAAAGAAACAAATCTGTTAAAGTTCAGAAAGGGTCTAAAGACCTGGCTTTTCAGAGGCTGAGTCTTAAGCAACACTAAATAGTACTATCATTCTGAAGGCAGCGCCTAGATACCGCAGGGTATATGCAGCGCTTTATAAATGCTTAATTTCATTTTTATTTAATTTCATTTTCATAGTAATGGGCCATTCCTGTCCTCACTCACTTAAGCAGCGCAATGCAGCACAGCAAGTTGTCTTGCTGTCTTCTCCATCAGTAAAGTATGTTTCACATGGTGCTCAGTGTATGATGGAACACAAATCTCCCAAAAAGTCTGTATCTGAGGCAAACTCCTCATTGTAGTGTGCCCACATATAGATTAGCATGCTGAATGCCAGCACTTTGCAGGAGCAAATGTTGCAGCAGATACCATCAAAGAACATGAGTGACAGATGTCATGGACAAAGGCCGAGTCTCAGGTGTAGGTGTTAAATTGTCATTTGTAAAGAAGGCATTCATGCATGTGTGGGGATCCACAAAATACTGCACATGTGACACCTTTCCTGGGCAAATTAATGTAAATATCACATCTGGCCATAGTTGACAAAATACACATTTACCATGCTTTGCACAGCAATGCAAGGAGGTCCAAAGGCCTGTAACAAAACACAATAAACAGATGAAATTGCAATGTCTGATATTAACCATAGAAGTAAGACAAGGGATATGTTTGCCAACCATCACATCACCTCAGGAATACAGAGATGGTAAATGTGTAAAGTGTCCATGTCAAACGTCCAGCACAAATGTACGCATATAAACACAATCTCATTGGTCATGGTGCAATGTAGGTGATGGGTATGAAATTACCCCTGCATGGTAAGAGTAGTGTACCCCTGCCCTGAGTGCCCAACTGCATAGCTGTGTGGCTCACTAACTCTGGTATATACCCAAATGGGAACATCGAATATGCATGTGTGCCATGACATAGGCCTGTGCCACTGATTGCAATCTGCTTGGACCAGGAGGCCACACAAACACCTGCCCTCAAAGTAGATGTACGCCACTGCCTTTGCTAGGAGTAAGACAGAGCAAAAGTGGGGGTGGCAGCATGCTGTGTAGTGAACAGTAGTAGTATAAAATGCCATTCAACTCTGGTTCACTGCAGTTAGGGCTACTGGCTCACACACCTCTTCAAAAGTTCTGTTGCTTTGTGTTACACTCAACCCGGCCCAACATCAGGTTGATCAGGAAATGTGAGCATGATAAAACCATGTGCAAAATGCATGTGCCTGTGTCAAGGGATACACAACACATAGTTTGAAATGTGGAACACTGTGCACATGGGTAATGTGTGTGTGCTGATAGTGTGTGTTCTACATGACACACCCTAGTACAATTCAAAGGTAGCGTAGAATTAAACAGTGGGGTACATTTACAAGTTTTGTCACGCAGTGCAGTAAGTCATCTTGCTACGCTGCACTGCGTGACAAGGAAAGGCCAGGAATTAGCTGTATTTAAAATAATACGGCACATTCCTGCCTTTCCCACTGTGCTGGTGCCGTTTTGACTGCCTAGTACCAACACAGGCACCCTTGCACCATGGATTGTTTTTGTGCATGAAGGGCCACCTTCCAGCAAAAAACAAATCCTGAAATGCATATCCCTCTATCTACGAGTGCTGCAGAATGCAGCACACATTGAAAGAGGAAGTAACAATGATAAATAAAGATATCAATCCTTGTTACGCCTCTCCTGGGAAGGTGTATCTTTCCTCCCCATTCCCAGCTTTACAAGCTCTGGTAAGTCTGTAAATGTGCCTAAAACCATAGGAGTTGCATGGGAACACCCACACAACAGCCATGGAATGCCTCCTTAGCACAGAGTAAGGCAATGCAACAATTTGTGATGCATTGCTTTACTCAAGATTTATGAAAGCACTTAGGGCTACGCAAGGTGGCCTTGCATGGCTTCACAAACATCATATTTGAGTTGCGTTGTGCATGTATCGTGTTGCATGGTGCAAGTGCCATGCAACTGGGATCATACATATACCGCTGAGTGCAGAAGCGGCTGTGCCGCTACATTACATGAAGGACCTTGGCTACCTTTCTGCCTGGTGAAAACATGAGGATTATTGAAATTACACAAGATGGAGTTTGACAGTCTACCAAAGCTGCAAGCTGGGTGGGACATAAGCTTGATTATGGGGTAGCCAGCCTGTCTCTATGCATCAATAATTGTGTGTTGCATTCGTGACACAACACAAGGAAGGGGTCTCAACACACTGTGGTAAGAGAGAGATTGGGCTGATTAGCGATTCAGAAAGAGTGGGGCATAGGCTCCAGGATCAATCTTTACATTCACATATGACTGTGGGGGACATCCAGGTGTGTGCCCTGGTAAGGCATGTGAACATTAAAGTGTGAACATTCGGCTCTGTTGCGGGGATCAGAACACGCACATCGCCCTTGTTATGCGGGTCTGAACCTGCACATCGCACAAGTTGCGCAGTTCGGAACCTGCGCATCGCCACCATTGCATGGAACTGACTGTACTGCAGAAGTGCTACTGCACAGTGCTTCCATCACACAATGTCCTTTTGCGTAGCAATGCATCAGAAAGATTGCCACAAATGTCGAAAAAGTGCTGGACACACCCAGGAAATGACACAATAGATGTAGCTGGTTGCATATTAGGAAGTATGAAAGTTAGTTTCACTTTCCCCTAGAGTCTGTTAGTTTGTGCTGGTTGTTGGTGGTGTTTGGAGAGTAAACACAAGATGATGGACGGAGCATTGAAACTTTTCAGACACTCACCCCAGGTCACAGTTCTGGGTTGAATCCATCATCATTCTTTAGCTCACTTCGCCACCCCAGTTCAGACACAGCAATATGCAAATCAGTCTTGACCTTGTGCCTCATGGGAACAGCCCAGCCCGAATTGCCAAGCCATGTCTTCCCTGGACCGGAAACAAGCATCCTGGGACCGGTTTAGGGCTAACAGCCCTCATCAGCCAGGCTAGCTTGAATCCAGTTGCAAAGTGAGCAAGGGACCCACGTCTGGGCATACCCTGCCAACTTAGGGCGAACAAAGCAAACACAAGATGATGGACGGAGCGCTGAAACTTTTCAGACACTCACCCCCAGTCACAGATCTGGGTTGAATCCATCATCATTCTTTAGCTCACTTCGCCACCCCAGTTCAGACACAGCTATATGCAAATCAGTCTTGACCCTGTGCCTCATGGGAACAGTCCAGCCCGAATTGCCAAGCCATGTCTTCCCTGGACCGGAAACAAGCATCCTGAGACCGGTTTCGGGCTAACAGCCCTCATCAGCCAGGCTAGCTTGAATCCAGTGGCAAAGTGAGCAAGGGACCCACGTCTGGGCATACCCTGCCAACTTAGGGCGAACAAAGCAAACACATGATGATGGACGGAGCGCTGAAACTTTTCAGACACTCACCCCCAGTCACAGATCTGGGTTGAATCCATCATCATTATTTAGCTCACTTCACCACCCCAGTTCAGACACAGCTATATGCAAATCAGTCTTGACCCTGTGCCTCATGGGAACAGTCCAGCCCGAAATGCCAAGCCATGTCTTCCCTGGACCGGAAACAAGCATCCTGGGACCGGTTTCGGGCTAACAGCCCTCATTAGCCAGGCTAGCTTGAATCCAGTGGCAAAGTGAGCAAGGGACCGACGTTTGGGCATACCCTGCCAACTTAGGGCGAACAAAGCAAACACAAGATGATGGACGGAGCGCTGAAACTTTTCAGACACTCACTCCCAGTCACAGATCTGGGTTGAATCCATCATTATTCTTTAGCTCTCTTCGCCACCCCAGTTCAGACACAGCTATATGCAAATCAGTCTTGACCCTGTGCCTCATGGGAACAGTCCAGCCCGAATTGCCAAGCCATGTCTTCCCTGGACCGGAAACAAGCATCCTGGGACCTGTTTCGGGCTAACAGCCCTCATCAGCCAAGCTAGCTTGAATCCAGTGGCAAAGTGAGCAAGGGACCCACGTCTGGGCATACCCTGCCAACTTAGGGCGAACAAAGCAAACACATGATGATGGACGGAGCGCTGAAACTTTTCAGACACTCACCCCCAGTCACAGATCTGGGTTGAATCCATTATCATTATTTAGCTCACTTCGCCACCCCAGTTCAGACACAGCTATATGCAAATCAGTCTTGACCCTGTGCCTCATGGGAACAGTCCAGCCCGAATTGCCAAGCCATGTCTTCCCTGGACCGGAAACAAGCATCCTGGGACCGGTTTCGTGCTAACAGCCCTCATCAGCCAGGCTAGCTTGAATCCAGTGGCAAAGTGTGCAAGGGACCGACGTCTGGGCATACCCTGCCAACTTAGGGCGAACAAAGCAAACACAAGATGATGGACGGAGCACTGAAACTTTTCAGACACTCACCCCCAGTCACAGATCTGGGTTGAATCCATCATCATTCTTTAGCTCACTTCGCCACCCCAGTTCAGACACAGCTAAATGCAAATCAGTCTTGACCCTGTGCCTCATGGGAACAGTCCAGCCCGAATTGCCAAGCCATGTCTTCCTTGGACCGGAAACAAGCATCCTGGGACCGGTTTCGGGCTAACAGCCCTCATCAGCCAGGCTAGCTTGAATCTAGTGGCAAAGTGAGCAAGGGACCCACGTCTGGGCATACCTGCCAACTTAGGGCGAACAAAGCAAACACAAGATGATGGACGTAGCGCTGAAACTTTTCAGACACTCACCCCCAGTCACAGATCTGGGTTGAATCCATTATCATTCTTTAGCTCACTTCGCCACCCCAGTTCAGACACAGCTATATGCAAATCAGTCTTGACCCTGTGCCTCATGGGAACAGTCCAGCCCGAATTGCCAAGCCATGTCTTCCTTGGACCGGAAACAAGCATTCTGGGACCGGTTTCGGGCTAATAGCCCTCATCAGCCAGGCTAGCTTGAATCCAGTGGCAAAGTGAGCAAGGGACCCACGTCTGGGCATACCATGCCAACTTAGGGTGAACAAAGCAAACACAAGATGATGGACGGAGCGCTGAAACTTTTCAGACACTCACTCCCAGTCACAGATCTGGGTTGAATCCATCATCATTCTTTAGCTCTCTTCGCCACCCCAGTTCAGACACAGCTATATGCAAATCAGTCTTGACCCTGTGCCTCATGGGAACAGTCCAGCCCGAATTGCCAAGCCATGTCTTCCCTGGACCGGAAACAAGCATCCTGGGACCTGTTTCGGGCTAACAGCCCTCATCAGCCAAGCTAGCTTGAATCCAGTGGCAAAGTGAGCAAGGGACCCACGTCTGGGCATACCCTGCCAACTTAGGGCGAACAAAGCAAACACAAGATGATGGACGGAGCGCTGAAACTTTTCAGACACTCACCCCCAGTCACAGATCTGGGTTGAATCCATCATCATTCTTTAGCTCACTTTGCCACCCCAGTTCAGACACAGCTATATGCAAATCAGTCTTGACCCTGTGCCTCATGGGAACAGTTCAGCCCGAATTGCCAAGCCATGTCTTCCCTGGACCGGAAACAAGCATCCTGGGACCGGTTTCGGGCTAACAGCCCTCATCAGCCAGGCTAGCTTGAATCCAGTGGCAAAGTGAGCAAGGGACCCACGTCTGGGCATACCCTGCCAACTTAGGGCGAACAAAGCAAACACAAGATGATGGACGGAGCGCTGAAACTTTTCAGACACTCACCCCCAGTCACAGATCTGGGTTGAATCCATCATCATTCTTTAACTCACTTCGCCACCCCAGTTCAGACACAGCTATATGCAAATCAGTCTTGACCCTGTGCCTCATGGGAACAGTCCAGCCCGAATTGGTGTTTGGAGAGTGTCTGGAGTATTTGTGCAAGCTTTGGTCTAGTCGGTATCTGGTGTGTCCCTGTCTTGTGTCAATTGTGTACCTTTTGTGTTTGTTTATAATGTATTGTATAAGTATTTGTCTTTCTATTGTTGGGTGTTTGTCAATGTAGAGGTTTTGTATATTTGGTGTAAGTATTAGTTTAAGGGGTGTTTGTTTGGGGTGTAGTAGGTTAGGGAGGGATAGGGTAATGTCAGGAAAGGGTAGGTCAGAGGTGGCTACCGTGAAGTAAAACTGGTGCGGCAGCGTGGGGGACAAAAATAGGAAAAAAATAGAACTCACCTGCCGGCCGCCGCCTTAGTGGTCTTCTGCTCCTCTGTTCCTGTCGACTCCCAGTAGCCAATGCACAGGCTCCCAGACACCCCATGGCCAATCCAGACACTGCTCTCATGCTGCTAAAACCATTACCAGCATGAGAGCAGTGCCAGGATTGGCCTGAGCAGACTGGTATGGCACTCAATCAGGTACAGAGAGCATGTGGCTGTACTCCACCTGGCTGTGCAGCACAGCTTGAGCTGGATAGATGTAAGTGTGCATGTCAGTTTGGCCATCCTAAGACAGCCGGCCAAACTGACATGTGCACTTACAGTGACCACCACTCCTTCCTGCTTCAAGATACTGTCCGTCTGGATGTACATGAAAACCAGGTACCCCGTAATCTGTGTTTTATCAGTCAAAAATCTTGTAACATAATTACAGTGATAGACTCAATCAAACCTGGCCGTGCTGTCCGAGCACCTCCAGACACTGACGGTTTTCATGTCAACACCAAGTTAGTTTCTGGATGGTAAAAAACACCACTTGTGATCTTATAATTCTGGTTACGAGGATTCTTAACGGTCTTCCTGATTTCTCAGGTTCACGACCGATACAACCCATGCTGCTCCACTATTTCTAAAAATGCTGAGGCATGGGACATGCTAACTTTGTTTGCCACAATAACTAATTGTTTCGTTAATAATCCTTGCCTCTTTGACGTTGGAGCCTACGGGCCCTATCATTTTGAAATTGACCGCCTGAATTTACAAGACGGTCTTGAATGGTGTCTCCTTTCCCCCCGTCCTGATGAAGACACCAATGTAAGGATTAATCTACCTACACAAATTAGGGGGTCGAAACGTCGAAGGTCTCTCCTGAGCGGACAAGTACAGACAACAGAAATTAATTATCTATGTCACAATGTTACTATGTCCATATGTAAATTTTTCTTTCATGCAGCTGGATAGGTTTCTGTCAGTCCTCTGATGTAAATTACTTGCACATGACCTTTCCTACAACCCTCACAAGTTCACACCTTCCTTTTGAGCACCTTCTTCTCACCTCCTTCTGGAGCACCTGCATTGTACATGAAAATGTACAGACTATTTATGCTGTTTCACTGAATAAATCAGTATTTATTTATTTAGAAAGTTTTATATAGCGCGAACATGACCACCGAGGGTATCAGAGCGCTTTACAGATTATGCAACAAGAAGGGTACAAGCAAACAAAACAGAATAAACAAAGCGAAAAATTCACAGTCTTAAAATGTCAGACAATCTCATGCGCCAGGCAGGTGGGCCACAAATCAGCGGTTATGTCCCCGGAATCAAATGGAGAAGCCAGATTGAGGCAAAAATGTCTTCATCAGGAGCCCTTTGACTTCTTTTTTGAAGAGGACCATGGAAGGGTTCACCCTGACCTCTGGTGGAATGGAGTTCCAGATCCTCGGAGCCAAACCTAAGAAGGCTCGATTGTAGGTCTTTTTTTTCTTGAATTTTTGTGGTTTGAGCAATACGGTGCTAGCGCTTCTGGAGGCTCTAGAACCACAAGAGAGCACCAGTTTCTGTGCGAGGTACAGCGGGGTCTTGAAGTGGATGGCTTTGTGTGCCATGCATGCAATTTTTAATTGTATCCGAGCTTCATATGGAAGCCAATTCAGGCCAGCAAGTCTGGAGAAATATGGTTGAATTTTTTTGTCCCAGTTATGAGCCTAGCATCAGAATTGAGGGCAACCCTAAGAGGAGCCGTCTTCACTCTGGGCAAGCCGCAGAGCGTTGTGCTACCATAATCCAGCTTTGAGATCACTAATGCTTGCACTGCAACCTTTAGGTCATGAGCGGGTAGATAGGTTTTGAGTTTTCTTAGGATGCTGAGTTGGAAGTTCGCTCCTTTGGTGAGGGAACTTATGTGCTTCTGCTTGTTTAGCGATTTGTCTAGTATAATACCCAGAGAGGATGCTGAATCTACAAGTGAGGTCTACAGTTAAGAGCAGTAAGCCGATTCAACCATTGTTCCAAGACCAGTAATTGTTTGTGGGGTGAAATTAGGAGGAATTCAGTTTTTAGGGCATTGAGCTTCAGGTGGTTACGTGTCAGCCAGCTTTGTGTTTCCAACAGGACTGAGTTGAGGGATTGAATGTCCTCGGGGGAGGCGATCTTCAGGTATAGTTGGGTATCGTCCGCATACATGTGATAATGAATGCTGGATGATTTCAGAATTTCTGTCAGAGGCTCCAAGAACAGGTTAAAGAGCGTGGGAGAGAGTGCTGAGCCTTGGGGAACCCCCAGAGTAACCAGTGCAGGATGGGACAGGGATTGGTTCACCTTGAAGCTTTGGGATCTGTTCTGGAGGAACGAGAGAACCAGTTAAGTACAGGCCCCGACAGCCCCATTCTATGTTCCACCTGGTCGATCAGGTTATCGTGTTTGACAGTATCGAATGCTGACGAAAGGTCAAGCAGGATCAATAGGCACGATTCATTATGGTCCAACATTCTTAAGGCATCATCGACAATGTGTGTTAGTGCAGTACCTCAGTACTATGGCCCGGGCGGAAAGCAGATTGGCCCTCCACTGGTTACCAATGGAGAAAAGGATAAGATTTAAGACAGCCTGCTTAGCCTACAAGGCCCTTCATGGTATAGGGCCACAATTTCTAAAAACACATCTGAAACGGTATGAGCCACACAAGAGCCTGAGGTCTGGGCAGGCAAAATTGATACAGGTCCCAAAATTTAAGCAGGTCAGGTTGGGGGGGAGAAGATTCTTGGTGCAGACGGCCAAGACCTGGAACCTGCTCCCTATCACAATAAAAAATAGCCCCTTGCTCCTATCATTTAGGGAAGCTGTAAAAACCTGGCTTTTTACCTCCTAGTTAGAGTTCTTTATCATCGGCAGTCTCTTTCTACATCGACTTAGCGCCAAGACGCCCTTGGGCATTCGCGCGCTTTACAAATTTTCAAATCAATCAAATTGGTCCAGGAGTTGGAAATGGTTGATGTAATTACATAGTTGGGGGAGCACACATTTCTCCAGGAGCTTTGCCAAGGTGGGGATGTTGGAGATTGGGCAAAAGTTATGAAGGTCCGTGGGATCAGCAGAGGGTTTCTTTAGAATGGGGATAACTTGACCCGATTTTAGGCAATCTGGAATAGCACCTTGCCGAAGTGATGCATTAACGATCATAGTCCAAAGTGTTAGTAAGGAGGATCTCACTTCCGGGAAAAGGTTAGATGGCAGAGGGTCGTTGTAGTGATTGGAAGGTTTCAAAGTCGACAGCATTTTGCGTATAGTGCATTCATCCAAGGTTTGGAACAGGCTCCAGGATGCATTGTTTTTGGGAGGCAGGGCTGAGCAGAGTCAATGATAACCACACCTGGGGGACAGAGGGAGTTCAGTGGAATGATCGATAGGTGATCAAGGGCAGAGCGTAATTCAGTTTCAATCTTAATAGTCTTATCCGTGAAGAAATCAGCGAATTCTTCACAGTTCGGCAATGTCCCTTGACCTAGTGACGAGAGATTAGGATGACTGTTAGGTTGGGACTTGATGAGTTCGAACAGTTTTTTTGGACGGTTTTTTGCTTGGTCTAGTTGAGTTCTGAAAAAGGCGGCCTTCGAGCATCTGATGCGTTTATTGTATATGCTTCTCAGGGATCTCAAATGGTAGAGATGTTCCAGGGAGGGATCAGATCGCCACAACCTTTCTGCAAGTCTTAAATTTCTTCATTCGGAATTAAGACTATCATTGAACCATGGTTTGGAGGATTTCGCTGACATTCTTTTAAGCTGTAGCGGAGCAACCGAGTCTAGAACAGTAAGCATTGAGTGGTTATAGTGGGCTGTAAGGTCGTGGACATCCGACATGTTCAAGGGAGGGGGCAGGATGTTATCGCAGAGAGCAGTCAGATCTTGGGAGTTGATGTTCCGTAGACATCTTTTCAGCTGTTTTGGGTTCTTAGGCTGGGTTCTATTTGCTCTTACCGATTCCAAGATGAGGAAGGTGATGCAGAAGTGGTCAGTCCAATCACATGGGAGGATCGAATCCAGGAGGATGGAGTTGGGCTCGCCAATGACAAGATCTAAGGTAGCTCCTTTGATATGAGTAGGGCTGTCACAGATTTGGATGAGGTTGAGGTCAAGTAGGAAGGATTTAAGGCTATTGACCACCACATCATTTCCATCGTTCCAGTGGTCTAGGTCCACTCTCTCCCCACTGCTCCGCTGTGCCGTCTCTTGCCTCCAGACCCAGACCTCCTCCTTGGGAGGTTCGAGGCTGCTGCCCGCTCCTGCGCCTGCTGTCCGCTCCAACTGGGACCAGACTGCCTCCAACCACCGTAACCTTTCTCAGACGCTTTTTTCTTAATTTTTTCCCTGTTGTGCCACTGTTATTGTGCCCATCTGTGTCTTGCTCTAATTCCACCACTGTTTTTATTTTCTCGTGCCTGCCTGTTCCTTTTGCCTTTCGCCGCTGCTGCCCCTGCGGCCCCTCCCCCCCGGAATTTCCCCTCCGGAATTTCCCTCCGGAATTTCCCCCCGGAATTCCCCCCCGGAATTCCCCTGCTCCCGCCTCCCAGGCTCTCCTCCCTCCCACCTCCCCTACTTAATGGCGCCCGCTGCGCGGTCACGCCCCCGGCGTGCCAAAGGCAAGCCCGTTTGCGCCCGTCCGCGACCCGACCGCGGCCAGTGCCAGGAATCCTGGCCCTCCCACTACCCATCGCTACAACTCCACCACCCTCCTCGCACTCAACCCTGGAAGACTTAGAGAATGCCGACAGGCCTCGCCGAACACGACCCACGACCAGTTCTCCTGCCTCCACTGCCGCCAGACCCTCACCGCCACCCCGGCCTCCAACACCACCGACACCAGCACCGGCGACACCCTAAAATGCATCCTCCTCAACGTACGCTCCGTACACAAACACGCCATGGAAATCTGGAACCTACTTGACTCTCTTTCGCCCGACATCGCCTTCTTCACAGAGTCCTGGACCAACGCATCCTCTGCCCCGACATCAGCACCGCCATCCCAGACGGATACAAGATCCAGAGGAAAGACCGCCCCAACCACCCAGGAGGGGGCCTCGCCATCGCCCACAAGAGCACCCTCCGCCTCACCACCTCCAGCGAAACCTTCCCCTCCGCCGAACACCTGCACTTCAAGATCCAGACCACCCCCAAAGCCACACTCCGAGGAACCCTCGTCTACAGACCCCCCCGGCCCCCGAACACCCTTCGCCGCCACCATCACCGACTTCATCGCACCCCACGCGATCGCCTCAACAAACTACATACTCATTGGAGACCTGAACTTCCACCTCGACAACCCCAGCGACCCCAACTCCACTATCCTTCGTGACAACCTCGCCAGCATCGGACTTAAACAACTCGTCAACACACCGACCCACAGAGCAGGACACACCCTCGACCCCATCTTCGCGGCAGGAAACAGCGTCCATTTCAGCCACACAACGCAGCCGCCATGGACCAACCACCACTGCGTACACTTCGCCATCAACAAACCCAAAGCACCTAAACCAGCCCCACGCCCACCACGAAGGAACTGGAGCAAGGTTACCGATGAGCAACTTAACTCCACCCTCAACCGAGACAACCACACCTGGGCACCCGACGCAAACAGCGCAAACGACGCAGCCAGAGTATTCCACACCTGGATCTCCAACTCGCAGATGAGCTCGCCCCGCTACGCAACCCCGACAGACAACGCCCCAGGAAAGCCGCCTGGTTCACAACCGCTCTCCAAGAAGCCAGACGCACCTGCAGACGCCTGGAGAAGAACTGGAGAAACACCAAGACAACCGAAAACCACACCACCTACAAGGACGCCATGACGGACTACCACAACCAGATCAGAGCCACCAAAAGGAACTTCATCCGCAACAAAATCCTGGCCAACTCCATCAACTCCAAGGAACTTTTCAGTGTCATTCAAGAATTCACTAACCCACGCAGCGAAGCCACAGACATCACCCCATCCCAAGACCTCTGCGACAAGCTTGGAACCTATTTCTACCTCAAGATCAAAAACCTCTACGACAACTTCCTCGACCATCCACCAGGCGCCACAGACGGCCCCCCGCCCCCCGAAACACCAGCCAGCCCACCATCTCCAACTGGACACCGATCATGGCCGAAGACACCGCCTCGACCATGACAAGCATCCACTCGGGGCCCCCACCGACCCCTGCCCCCTCACATCTACCACAGAGCCGTGGCCGCCATCGCACCCGAACTACAACGCACCATCAACATCACCTTCAAAACAGGCACCTTCCCAGATGAGTGGAAGCGCGCAGAAGTCAGACCCCTGCTCAAGAAGCCCACAGCTGACCCCACCGACCTCAAGAACTATCGGCCCATCTCGCTCCTCCCCTTCGCAGCCAAAGTTGCAGAGAAAACAGTCAACAGGAAACTGACACAATTCATTGAAGAAAACGGGCGTCCTCGACCCGTCCCAATCCGGATTCCGAAGCAACCACAGCACAGAGACCGCCCTACTCGCCGCCACAGACGACATCCGCACCCTCCTGGACCAAGGCCACTCCGCAGCCCTCATCCTACTCGACCTATCAGCGGCCTTCGACACCATCTCCCATCGCACACTAGTCATCAGACTACACGATGCAGGCATACAAGGAACATCCCTGGACTGGATCCGATCATTCCTCACCGGAAGAAGCCAAAGGATCAGACTCCCACCCTTCCTCTCCGACCTCACGAAAATCACCTGCGGAGTCCCACAGGGTTCATCACTGAGCCCCACCCTCTTCAACATTTACATGGCCCCCTCGCAGCCATCGTCCGACAACACGGCCTCAACATCGTATCCTACGCCGACGACACCCAGCTCATCCTCTCCTCACCAAAGACCCCACCACTGCCAAACTCAACTTCCAGAAAGGAATGCAAGACGTCGCAGTCTGGATGACCAACAGCTGCCTGAAGCTCAACGCCGAGAAGACAGAAGTCCTCGTCCTCGGTACCACCCCTTCTGCATGGGACAGCACCTGGTGGCCGACCGCCTCGGAAGCCCACCTACCCCTCAGACCACGCCAAGAACCTCGGCATCGTACTCGACTCATCACTCTCCATGAACCGACAGGTCAACGCCGTCACCTCCAGCTGCTTCAACACCCTCCGCATCCTCCGCAAGACCTTCAAGTGGATCCCCCCTGAGTCAAGGAAGGCAGTCACCCACGCACTCATCACCAGCAGACTGGACTATGGAAACGCACTCTACGCCGGCATCAACAAGTCCCTACTCGGCAAACTCCAGATAGTACAGAACACCGCCGCCAGACTCGGAGACTCGGCATCCCCCGACACAAACACATCAGCCAACACCTACGAAGTCTCCACTGGCTCCCCGTGGAGAAAAGAGTCACTTTCAAAATCCTCACTCACGCCTACAAATGCCTACACAACAACGGACCCAAATACCTCAACGACAGAATCAACTTCCACGTACCCAAAAGAAACCTCCGATCTTCCAACCTCGCACTGGCTGAAACCCCGCGCATCCACAGAGCCAGAGCAGGCGGAAGATCCTTCTCTACATTGCAGCCAAGACCTGGAACGAGCTACCGGCAGACATCAGACGCGCCCTCCCTGAACACCTTCAGGAAGACCCTCAAGACCTGGCTCTTCGGCTAAACAGATCTGCGGACCCCCCCCCTCAGCGCCTTGAGACCCTCACGGGTGAGTAGCGCGCTTACAATTCCCTGATTGATTGATTGATTGATTGAAATCTCCCAGGAAGATCTGAGTGCCATGATAATCAGAATTGGCCGAAATGATGTCCATGATCTGCTCTGTGAAGGGAAGGTTGTCGCGAGGGGGGTGGTAGAACGTGTGCAGTTTGCATGAGTGATTGTTGCAACCATTCACTTCAATGCAAAGGTATTCACAAGACGGCAGGAGGTCGGCATGTAGTACTTTAACAGTTAGATTGCTACGATGTAAACATGCGATGCCTCCACCTTGACCACTAGTTCTGTCCAACCTGATGATTTCATAATTGGGGGGCATTAAAAAGTCCAGGATAGGAGCAGCTGAGTCATTTAGCCAAGTTTCCGTCAACATAACAAGGTCAAGGTCCTGGGCAAGGATGAGGTCGGCAACGTCCGCAGCATGTTTAACAGCCGATCTACAATTTAGGAGCACGCATTTGAGCCTAATGTTGGTGTCCGTTGGTGTGGGTAGAGTGGTGGTGACTCTAGTGAGGTTGTTCTCGTTTAAAGGTCTGGTGTTTGGCCTAGGTTCCCTGAAGAGGTCAGTGGGGATGGATTCAATTTGTTGCAAGTTTGATATGGTGGAGGGATGTGCCGGATCATATGAAAGTAGGAGAGAATGAATATCCTTTTCCGACAGTGAGGCTCTACATCTGAAGGGGCGAGAAGGGTCGTTAGGGTGCAGAGCGGAGGCCCAACAATGGGGTGTGTGGGTGCTGTGGGATGGTGATCGCAGAGTATAGGGGGGAAGGGAGCCAGGTACACCCACTCGATGGGAGCGAGCGGAGATGGTGATTGTTCATAGTGGAGCAATTTAGTCTGGAGTTAGCTGATAGTTCCTCGGTGATGTGTAGTAGACTACGAACCTCTGCCTTAAGTTGCTGTAGGCAGAGTGCTATCTCGTTAAGTCAGACTTCCAATGGAGTGTGTGAGTGGGATTGGGAGGATAGGTTCAGGGGACCCTGCAGCAATGAAGAACTAGTGTGGGTGTGGGAAAGAAGGGCAGGCGGTGAATGACTGTGTCCTAAGGGAAGGGGTTCTGGGAAATGGAGCTGCATGCTCGGAGGGCTGGGTAGGATAGGGGAGGTCGGATGGATGGAGTCCCCTAGAGGCCTGTGGGACCAGGTCGGCATTGCGAGTCGGGCTGGGGGGAGGGATCCTGTGGAGAATCGGGACAGTGCAGTGATCAGTGGAGCTAGGTGAGTTAGAGCTAGCTAACAGTCAGGGGGGAGCAGGTAGAGTATCGTGTTGACTGTGCATTCGCGGCTCGTTCACAATGGGCATTGAGGCGGAATTGTTATTATGAGTTAAGCTAGCTAGGGGGGGCCCTTCGGAGCAGATGTAGGGTCAGAGGATGGAGGTGGAGAGGTAGGAGATAGCATTTGCGAAGACTGGGGGACCGCTGGGGGGCCAGGTGTAGGGTCAGAGGGTGGTAGAGGAGAGGTAGGAGATAGCCTTTACGAAGACTGGGGGACCGCTGGGGGGCCAGCCCCTCGGTGTGGGGTGGAGTTGAAGTTAGCCACTGTATTTAGGATGGTGGGGAAAAAGTTGTCAAATATCACTAGATTGCGATCCGAAGCTTGTATAAGGATGGTTCCGTTTTTGTAAAGGGAGATGGTGGCTTCAGCTCTGTAAGCCGAGGAGGGCGCAACCATCAGTCGAAGACCATGTGGAGTTTTTAGGGAAGTGGAGATCTTGAGCAGAGAGTACATGGCCTTCCGCCATTGAGGATGCCGTTTAGTGTAGAAGATGAGATCATTTATGGTAACACCCTTTCTGATGGAGAAGAAGGAGTCTGAGATAAGGGTTTCCAGATGGGTTTTAAGTAGGTTGTGTTTGAAGTTTTTTGCAGCATTTTTTGATAGGTTAGGGGGATATAAGATTCGGAAAGCATTATGGCCAGTCGGCTCCAGGTTGGGAGAGACGAGGTTCGAAGGTTGAGGATCCATATCAACAAACGTCTTGTCTACAAACAAAGGAGGCGTAGGTAAGCCAGGATTCTGGGCGGGTGACTGCACCAACCATAGGAGGCATAGGAATGCCAGGCGTCTGGGCAGAGGTTGGGGACGTGTCGAAGGAGTTCAGTGTGGTAGCAGACAAAGAGATTCATGGGGTGAAGTTAGGGTGTGCCATTGGGTCACACTTGCTAGCAACGCACCTCCAGGTCCCTATAGGTAGACCAAGACCCATGAGATCCAGACTATCTAGAGCTATAAGACAGGAGGCTGGGCCACGATAACTTAAAGGGAGTTCATGTGGTGGGTTTACATCTTTCTTTATAAGGAAATCAGATCAGGTGGACATTTCCCGTACGCCCTTAAAGGAAATAACCGCCTCAGATCTATGTGGTATTGGGGCAAACTAAGCAAGGCCCCATTAGCCCATTAGTGGCGAATTTTATTTTATTACAGTAGGTAGTGAGCGAGTTTTACTTGATTACAGTAGGTAGTGAGCACCAGGCATTTCGTACAGGTCCTAGAAGGACAAATCAGAGGCCAAGAGTGAACGATATCATAGGTTGTCCTCTTAAAAGGATGTAATTATCCTATTAGCCAAAGGGAATGCCTTATCAGTAAAGCATGAATGATGTGAGAAGGGACCTCATGGACCAGGTGTATGGGATAAAGGTAAAGTGACCACTCCAAGATGGCCACCAAATGCTGAGCGTGGAGCCAGCCCATTTCTCTTTCCATGGTCGGCAGAGCTTAGAGGCCAGGGAAGGGGGTGCCCCTCTTCAGTTTTCGTGGCAGGAGGACAAAATGGATGCCCAGCAACAAAAACAATGATAAACAAAATGGGCGCCCATCAAAGAACACATAAGAGCTCAAGGACATCCCCATGAGCCATCCGAACCAAGACAGCCCATCAAGACTTGCCAGAGCAGACCGGGCTCGCGTGGCAACTACAGTCTGAGGGAGGCAGAGCAGGAAGAGCAGGCAGTGCCTGCAGGCAGGCCAGAGCCGAAGTGACTCGCTCTGCAGTGCAGCACTCGATCGGTAGCCCCCCACCCACCTCTCTACTCACTCTGGGACGAACTATGCGGGAGCAGGAGGGATCATCAGGGACCCCAGGAGGTCAGTCCTGGGAGCGTGCATCAAGTATCAGCCTTCAGACAATGACGTGCTACGCTTCTCCGTCAGGAGCAAAGCAACGCTTGGCAGTCTCAGCCGGCAGTGTTCTCATCCGCTTCACCTCAGCGCAGGAGGCACGGGCACTCCGCTCAACAGTGCAGTGGCAGTATGCTTTGAATAGAACCGATTGTAAGATTTCATTACATGGTGATGTGTGTTCTATATTTTAAATTGTGCCCCGCTGCGACCATTGTTTCTTGTACTATTGGCATGGTGTGGCCAGCTGGACAAACTCAATAGTCTGCACATGGATTGGCATTAAAATGCCAGACTCATGCCCCGTATCCCCCCTATTTGACATTTCTGTGAGACATTCATACAACGAAAGGAATAAAGTCAAATTGCACCACTGTCTAAAAGATCACATGCAGGAATGCACAGTGTTAGCAGCATACAGTGCATTAAACGGCTCACCTACTGGTGGGGTTCGTTAGACTGGCTTGCACCAATACAGGCACCCTTACATCATGGTGAAAGTGTCCTTGTTTTGTACCCGACAAAGTTCTTGTACAGATGAGTACTCCTACATGCATACACACACTCTTGAAATCCATTACATATGTGTGCTGATGAATGCTGCCCAGGGAGAACGAGTGTACATAAAAGTAAATATATTAAGGTAATCATTGTATTGTTACAACTGTAAACAAAATGCTTAATGTAAGATTTCAATGTATTTGCCTGAGATAAAATTGATGAAGGGACCCAGCCACCCTCCATCTATGGAGTGGTTATCTGATGCAGAGTAAGTAAAGTCAGCAATTCGTGCTGCCTTGTGTAACTCCAGATGAGTAATGCAATGCAGTAGCACACTAGCTTGTACTTGCTTACCTTATCACCACTCATGTCTGTTTGTGACCAACTTTGCCTCCCCCCTTGCATAATGCTAGACCAACACCAAAAAGGTACATATCTAGACCATGTCTAAAATTACCTATTGACATATCATCAGAATTGAGAATCACTGTTATTAGGACATGCTTGTTACCATATTGTGACTAACTTTACATATTGTACACCTACACGGATCTCATTTGAGTCAGTTTCATATGTTGTATTAGGAGATGTCTTTGTACTGATGGTGTATTGTCCATATCTCTATCTCAATATTCGGTGTTGATCTGGACTTGCACTTATAATAGCATGACAATGTTAGACACCTTTTTGAAACATCATGTGCATTTGCAACTTAATGTAATATGTTTTTACTTTTATTCCCTATATAACATGATACCGGACATGGCAAGAACATTTGAATCCAGTTGTGACAGATACAGGCAAGTTAGGAAGGTCGCCTATAGGAGGATGGCTGCCATCTACCAACAGGCAAAGGCCAATGGAATCTGGAGTTGTGGGAGCAGGTCCCAAACCAAGACACCAGCTGCACCTACAGGATCTGAGGGTGCCAGACAGCAGCCACATATGAGTACACTGGCTACAGCAGGACTATCAAGGACTTCCACCACCCCCACCCCGCCCCCACCGCTCTTACCTGTGCAAGCCGACGCTGCATACTCAGCACCTTGATATCCACTTGGGTGAGAATTTAACCCTCTGGCAAACCGCATTACTTTACAGTACATTCCACTTTTGGCTGCCTACACCCAAGACAAGCACACTTGCTTCATGGTGCAAGGGGGCGTACATTGGCACTGACATATCTGCAAAGTTTCCAAGGTCCATGCATGATGTGCTGCTCCAGTCCAGGTTTTTTGCTTCGTATTGTGGGACTTGTAGTCCTGGTCATTCATGTTGTAGATTAAACTACAAGTCCATGGATTCAATGGACAACCTGGACTGGGGCAACACATCCCACATAGATCAGAGAAACTTGGCAAGACTGGACCTGAAAAATGTGTCCGGGCAATCAATTCACAGTTATGAGATGGATGAGTTAATATGTGAGACATTCCTGCTCTTTCCCTTGCACACAGCGTAGCACAGCGCAGCACAGCAAAGTGTCTTGCTGCGCTGCATGACAGTTTGAACCATATTGTCCCTTGTTTTCACTTACCCTGTAGTTCTTCCTATCCTCAACCACAACACTGTTCAGTACTGGAACTCCTGCCACTAACTCTGTTTTGATGAGTGAAACCACCAACTCCTCCAGTGGGTCCAACTCCTCTTGGACATCAGGCCCTCATCCGGTCCTCATGGCTGCCCTAAAGCTCCTGGCCAGTTTCTCTTTGGTCCTGCACTTGTAGTCATGCCACCTCCTGCACTGCAACACTGTCCTTTTTGTTTGGTCTACACTGTTGATTTTCTCCACTATGGACTGCCAAATAGTTTCCTTCTTCCCTAATGACAATTTAGAGGTGACATAGAGAAGATGCTCTTTCTTTATCACCTCAGATATTAATATTTGGTGCTCCTCACTGAAATTGGTCTTCCTCTTCCACTGGACTGCAGTTTGGTCATCTTGGCTGGGGTTGGATTTGTTGCCCTCACTGCTTATTGATGATGCTCCCTCCATTTTTTCAAGCTATTGTTTTTCAGAAGTTCTGTGCATTCAAATGCATTGTTTTTAAGGTTCCAGCCATGCAACACACTCCTGCGTGATGCCAAGCTGATTTGTGGCACATAAAGGTGCTTTACAGCATGCAAATCAGCTTTGTGTCACGCAGGTAGCAGTTGCATTGTGACACTTCGTGTCATTCTTCTGAACGATGCGTCTGGATTTTTGATGCACCTTCGATACTTGTGATATGGTGCACTGTAACACAAATACACCGCATCTATGTCACAAGGAAGTGCTGCAACACAGCTCAAGTTTTTCTAAAGTAATGTGGCTGCAATTCAACGTTGCATCAGAATTAATAAATATGATCTCCCGGTATCTTCAATCTATTAATGTTCAATGGGGGAGTGTGATTCTATATGTCTCCGGAAGTGGTTTTTGACTGCCATTTTATTAACATCAAACCAGCATCTCTTTGATGTTCTCAAACCTCTCAGTCTACTTTGACTCTTACGACTTGTACAACAGGAATGCCTATTTTGAAATAAAATAAAATCTGAGTGCCCTGCCAACAACATATAGAAGAAGGGCCCATTTCTATCTACTTGGGTGGGAAAATACTCAAAGAGGCTAAGAAAGCGATCAATCAAAAATAGTTTATTAGTTCATTAAAAGCATAAACAACCATCACCAGAAGTTAATCAACAGAAAAAGTAGACTATGTATTCTGTCTATTTCATTTAAACAGAGCGGATGAGGAACAAAATTCACTTCCTCTTGTAACCCCTCCTGGTGTTATAAAATCAAGAGCCACTTCAGAAAAATCCATAAAAATACAATCAGCAGGAACAGTGCATATAAAATTCAAACAGATGGTGCATATCTAGACTTGGGCTAAATATCAACAACAGAACTTTGAGTGCCGCCTTATAAAAATGCATAAAAACAATCAAGGAGGTCAATGCATATGAAATTTGAGCTTAAAATACAAGTCTAGACTTGAGCTGCCTAGCATAGACAGGTGAACCAGGAGAAATAGATAAAAGTACTAAAAGAAATAAGCAAAAGTATAAAATAATCTACAGCTGTCCTTTTCCCCCAAGAGACGAGAAGCACCCCATGACCATTGGGAAAGTAAAACACACACGCAAGTAACAAAAACATAATTCAACTGACTAAAAGATCCTGGCAACCCATCCTAATGTAGGAATATACAGGCATCCATAATATAGAAGGAGGGAGTAGTGGGAAAGTGCTAGTGCGGATATACCCCAAACAATGTAAGGGAGGTGCCTGTTGTATTGCTACTACTTGCAATATTTGAACAGGGGAAGAAAACACAAACATGCAAGATCAGGAGTCCAATCAAGGAAGGTACAGGATCAATACATGTAGCTTACAACACTCCCAGCAGTCTCCCCCTGCGATCCTGTACAGTGGCTGCTATCTCTTTCTTAAAGATGTCAAGGAATTGAACTGTGCGAATATTCAGCATGAGGTTTTGCGGAAATATCAATTCAATGAGCATTTGCATGCAACTGCAAATTCCCAAATCCCTTAATTCTTTGCGTAGCAGGGCCCTTCGATAAGTCAACAAGCAAGGGCAGATGCAAAGAATATGTATCAAGGTTTCAGCAGCAGACTTGCATAGTCGACATTTTTTGCTCACATCATTCCCCCCTTCCATCCACTTTGGAGTGCAATCCAGGGTCAGGAGTGTCCCAATCCACAAAGCCATGAACTTTCTTTTGATGTGAATTGAATAGTGGGCCCCCAGATACGGTTGCTCCCGTATATTTGTGCAAGAACATAGGACCAACCATTCATGCAACTGTTTTGCAAGATCACTTTTGTCTTCCAGTCGATTTGTCTTCTGAATACATTTGTTCACTGTTTTTTCAAATAAATGCTGGGTTATTGACATTTGCCACAATTCCCCAAGCCCCAGGATTTGAATAGATTTAAATTGTTCCTCTAGATAGTTCTTTTTTTTTAGTTAAATAATTTTTATTGGATAATAAAACAGGTACCAGGAATATAATTAGGCATAAGAAAAAGAGTAACATGTTAGAATACACAGTAAAAGGAAGCAATAAATACGAAAAATGCATTAGAGAAACTATAAATTGCAGCCATATATAGTAAGTGAAAAGAGAGTAAGATTAGGGTACCATCTAGATTATAATTAACTGAACAATTTAATAATAGAAAGAGAGAAGAGAGAGGGAGGAAAGGAAATAGAGGGAGAGAAAGGAAAGAAAGAGCAATTGTCAAATGAGTATTAGTGTAAAGAGGGGTATGAAGATAGAAAAGTAGTAACGGGTAACCAAAGTAAATCGGATTTAATTTTTTGAGGTAAAGATGAAGATGAAGCAATAGATATTCTGTGTTCGTCACAAATAAGATTCCACCATTGTAGCATACAGATTTGGGAATTATCCTTCCAGCAGGTAAGAATAACTTTAAATGCAAGAGCAATAAAAAGGTCAAGCAACTTCAATTTCAACACTGTGTCATGAAAATCAACTGATAAGGAGCCAAGAAACACATTTTGAGTTGATAAGGGGACACAAAAGTGAAAAATCTTGGAACATTTAGCCCAGACAAATTTCCAAAGTTTTTGGACATTGGGACAATAGTATATCAAATGGGATAGAGTACCATCGGAGGAAAGACAGGACCAACAAAGAGGAGAGGAAGAAGGGTTGAATTTATGTATAAACTCTGGTGTCATAACAGCTCTGTTGTATAAAAAAAATAGAGATTGGGTAATGTTAGCAGCTCTAGAGATGGAAAAAGTTTTTAGCCATAACTTATCCCATTTTGTAGATGAGAGAGTGATGGAGAGGTCTAGTTCCCAAGCAAGTTCAATTGGGGATTTTGGTCTTTCAGAGATATGAGTGGATAAAAGTTTGTATATAAAGGAGACTTTAGGGCTAGAGTCAGAAGAGATGTTGTGTAAAGGAGTTGAGGGTGTAGGTGGGGTACTATTGATTGGAAAGTTTTTGGTTGCGATAAATGATTGAAGTGCCTGTGATAATTGAGCATATTGAGAGAAGCAAGAAGAGGGTAGATCATAACATTCTTGTAATGAACTAAAAGGAAAAACAGAGTTATTGGATATAAGTTGGTGTACATATAGAATATTCTTCTCTTTCCAATGTTTAAAATAGAAGGATTTGTGGCGGAACTTAAGGAATTTATTGTACCAAATAGAAGATGCAAGGAAGGCTTGATGAAAGTTGAAGCCATCTATATACAGTGAATGTAATAAGTGTTGGGAATATTTTAGAATAGGATGCTTAGATATAAAGGTGCAATTGGACATGAAACAAATATCATAAAAAGAAAAGTCATGTAATAGAGAGCGTTCGAAGTAGGTCCAGCTAGGTACGGGAACATCGTGGTATTGTCTGTTTAGTGCATACGCTTGTCTAATAAAAAAAGCAGTATGATACAGTTTAAAGTTAGGAAATCGTACACCTCCTTCGTTTTTTGGTTTGACTAATTTAGTCAAAGCAATACGGGCAGGTTTGTTATTCCAGAGGAATTTAGTGCAAATGGAGTTGATTTGATTAAAGTAGTAGTTAGGGATTTTGAAGGGTAACATAGAGAATAGGAATAGAATAAGTGGTACAAACATCATTTTAATGGTATCCAGCCTGCCTCACCAGGATAAATATAGTGGGGACCATGAGGAAAGTTAATTTTGAATTTTAAGTTTTAGAGCATTAAAATTATGGGAACGAGTCTGAGGGATGGTAGAGGAAACCACATGCCAAGGTACTTAATTTTAGATGGACACCATTTAAAGTTAGTGTCAGAAAACATGAATTGATAGCATATTGAATTTAGGGGTAATATTTCAGTTTTAGAAAAATTTAATTTATATCCAGATATTTTAGAATATAGGTCAATTTCCTGCAGAAAGGGTGGTAAGGAGGTTAAGGGTTTGGAGAGGTATACAAGAATATCATGTACTTAAGCAGATAGTTTAATTTCATGAGAATTGTGGCAGAACCCAGTGATCAAAGGATTATGACGAATACGCTCAAGAAAGGGTTTGAGACATAAAAGAAATAAAAGAGGAGAAAGGGGACATCCTTACCGTGTACCTCTATATAGGTTGAAATAAGGGGATAAGAGACCAGTAACAGAAACACACGCATGGGGATCAGAATACAATAACTTGATGAAAGAAAGAAATTTGGGGCCAAAGCCAAACCACTCAAGAGTTTTAAACATGAGTTGCCAATTTATGCGATCGAAAGCTTTCTCAGCATCGAGGGATAAGGCAGCTAAAGGATCAGGATAACTTTTCCCAAAGGCGAGAATGTTAGAGAACATTCTGGCATTATCTGAAGAAAGCCTACCCTTGATGAAGCCAGATTGATCAGATTTAATGAGTAAGGGGATAACACCTTCCAATCTAGAGGCAAGAATTCTTGCAAAAAGTTTGCAATCATTATTAATTAGGGAGATTGGGCGATAGTTTTGACAAAGGGAGAGGTCTTTGTCAGGTTTGGGGAGAATAACGATAAGAGCATCAAGAAAAGAACCTTCAGGTTTAGAATGGAGTAAAAAGGAGGTAAAAAGCTCAAGTAAATGTGGAACAAAAATAGATGAAAAAGAGGATATAAGTTTGATAGAAAAACCATCAGGGCCAGGAGCCTTAGCTCTTTTTAAAGATTTAATTGCATCTGAAATCTCCTGAAGAGTTATATCTTTTTCCAGGAGGGCCATGGCGTCCGGAATAGGGCAGGGAGAAGGGAGGCCATCATAGAATAACTGAGTATCGGTTTCAGTAGGATGGGTGTCTTCTGTATATAATGAGTGATAAAAAGTCTGAAATGCTGTAACTATGTCTGGATCAGAATGTAATAGAGTGTTATTAAGGGTATTACGAATGGGACCAATGGTTTTCCTTTCTGATTTGACTTTTAGATAATTGGCCAACATTCTTCCCGCTTTGTTTTGTCCCCCATGATATTTAGATTTGATTTTAAGTAGAATATTACAAGCATCAATTGTAGCCAATTTGTTTAGATCAGATTTAGCCTTGATTAGGTCACGAAGATGAGCAGGGGATTTGGAAGTGTAGTAAGAATGTTCAAGGGTCCTAATATGACTAAGGGAAGAGAGGTACTGTGAGTGCAGTGATTTTTTCTTTCTAGCAGTAAATGTGATGGTAAAAGCTCTGAACGAGGCCTTGAAAGCATCCCAGTTGTTGTGTACAGAGGTGTCATCTGGTTTGTTTAAGTGAAAAAATTCTTGTATAAAGGAGGTAGCCTTTAAAATATAAGTTTGATCGGATAAAAGAGAGTTATTAAATATCCATCTAGCATGTTTGGAAGTGGTAAGGGACAAATCAAGAGAGACTGAAACAGGGGCGTGGTCAGAAATAAAAATGGAGCCAATCTCAGAAGATTGGAGTGAGGGAAGTAAAGATTTCGAAATTAAAACATAGTCAATACAGGACATAGTGTGAAGAACATTAGAATAGAACGTAAATTCACAATCATCAGGATTACTATTCTTCCAAGCATCATAGAGTGGGCGAGAGGCAATAGCGGATTGAAACGCTTTATGGGATTTATCTGGTTTAAATTTACAATCAGGTTTCTTGTCAGAAAAAGGGTCGAGCCAATTATTGAAATCACCAGCAACAATAATATTAGGGTTGGTAATTGAAGATAATTTAAATTTAATAATGTTCCAAAAATCCGGGTCAGATTTAACCGGTCCATATATGTTAAAAAAAAGTAACAGGTTTATTATAGACCGTGGCGTGAAGTATTACCCATCGTCCACTCGCATCATTTACAGTTGATACAATTTGTAAATTCAAAGATTTATGACAAAGGATGGCTACACCACCTTTGCGATTAACAGCAGGGGAAAAAACAACCTGGCCCACCCACTGACGCTTAAGTTTGAGAGATTCAACGTCATTACAATGAGTTTCCTGCAAAAAAACAATCTGAGAATTAAGTTTTGATAGATGAGAAAGTACCTTTTGATGCTAACAGGATGACCCAAACCACGAACGTTCCACGATACAACATTAAACATGTCAATGTTTAAGAGACAGGGGAATAATCACAATGGTGACGAACTGCAAGAAACAACAGTGAAAATAAAAGACGTTGGTCAGAAAAAACAGGCAACAGGATAAAATTAATAAGAACATGCAAAAGCACGTAAAATAAATACTCGTACAAATATAAGAAGAAGGAAGGGAAAATAAGCGAAGAGAGGGAAAGTGAAAGAGAGGGTACAAAACAGGGAGAAATAGAAAAGAGTAGAAAAAGAAAAAGGAAAAAGAGACAGATCAAGGACAGAGAGCCAGGTCTGTAATATGAAGAGAAAGAGACAAGAACCGGGCATGTCCGCACTCAGGAACAAGAGCGACAACGGAGAAAAATGGAGATGAGAAATAATATAGAAACTAAGATAATATGAGATATAGAGAAAGTAAGATAGTGCAAGAGGAGCTATTTAGACCGCGTAAAACATCATAAATAGATGGAGAATAACAAAGACCAAAACAAGAAGTAACAATGAAATGGGAAACATTAACAGTCTAATAATATAAAAGCATAGACCATTTTAAGAACACTAAACATTTGTGTCCATAGGCAATCCAGTGATAGAATGCAAAAACTGATTTAGCTTGAGAGGATCTTCAAACAAACGGGATACACCTTCATGAGTGATTTTGCAAAGACAAGGATGTAGGATGCCAAAACGGATGTTCATGGATCTCATTTGTGGTCGGAGGGCTAAGAATTCTTTATGCCTAGCATTGGTAGCATTAGAAAGATCCTGAGAGATGAAGATGTTATGACCCGACCAAACAAGACGGCGTTTTTCTCTGGCAATTTTTAGAACATGCATCAGGTCAGTGAATACAAGAAAAAGCATAATTATGCCACAGGGTTTGTTGGATTGAGGTCGACCGAGACGATGAGCTCGTTGGCTATTGAGGGGTGTTGAAGATTGAAGATTGAGAAGGTCTGCCAAAAATTTCTTTAAAAAAGAAAGGAGATCCGGACCCTCGACATTTTCGGGCAGTCCATACAGCCGAAGATTGTTCCTTCTGTTACGGTTTTCTAAGTCCTCAGTGTGGAGTTTAAGTTTATGGATTTCTTGTTCCAGCAAAGGTACTTTGGTAGCCACATCTTGAAGATTACTTATACGTTGTTCCATTTCGGACATTTTACCTTCCATATTGATCCATCGGTCTTCAATCAGTTGTAATTTTTCATTGGTGGCGTTCATGAACGGTTTTAAAGCACGTAGTTCATCCAAGATTGAATCTAAGATCGGGTTAGAAGAAGACTAGACTGGAGATTGGGGAGAATTTTTTTTTACTCTTCTCGGTTTGGCGCCAGATGAGGATGACTTTGTGAGGGAGATGGAGTCACTGGCCATCTTAATGAGATAAACTTGACGACGAGGATGAGGCTGATTTTTAAAAGTAGAGATCCTTCCCATAAATAAGATTCACAATATTGTAGGATACAATGAGGGTATGTAGCTGTTTCACGTACAGTATTGATGTGGGTAAACAGACAAACCAGATGACGGAGGCTGAAGAGTACAGCGAGCTCACAGTCAGGAAATAACCATCCACGACCTCCGAGATTCAGACCACTTGTGAGGAAATTCGAGGTCAGTCAGCTGTTACATCAAGGAAAGATGGGTTGATGATATTCTTTGTTCCTTCACACTTTGACAGATGGAAGGCTGACTTATGCCAGAGAATCCTCACACTCGAAGATGACTATTGAGTCACACAGGCATAATAAAGGAAAGCAGGTTCAATTGGTGCTAAAGGCAAATGGCTCCGAAGCAAAACAGGTGCCAGTGAGCATCCCCATAAGTAAACATTAAATATGGCAGGGTTGAAGTAAAGGCATGAAGAATGCAAGGGCTGGACTTGCTTCACAAATGCCTAACTTATTTAGACTTATCATCCATCTTCAAATATTGTGAAGTAGCAGAATGGAATATGGTAAGTATAACATAGTTACCAAAAAGTCATGTTTACAGCAATGTCCTGCCTCAAAGTGGTGATATTTTCCTCAGGAGACACGGGCGCCATGCATACAAAATGGCGGCCGCCCGCGTCAGGAGAACAAAGTCGCGGCAAACGCAGCCGAGAAGAAAGATAAATTCTCACCCACCACAACAAATGCGAGCCGCCATAAAGCGGTTGGCGTACGCTGCCTGGTGAATGCAGGACAGAGTCGCAAAGCGGTCGGAATCTTCTTCAAACACTCCGTGAGGCAGCGGAGCTCAGCTGAAAGCCGCCATCTTGTTCAGCGTGGTAGCCACGCCCCCCCTCTAGATAGTTCTTAAAATGTGCCTTTCCTGTCTGCATATTTATTTCCACCTAAACATAGTGATCCAAGGATTCATTTGTGGCAGTCCAAGCTTTGTGGTAGAATTTTAGGAGGGCACCTCGCCTGACCATGGTTTGTTTGGCCAGGGCAAGTTGGAGCCTTGAATGTGCCAGAAACCAATTTTTGCTTTGCCTGTAATATCTGTCACATTAATCACTTAGGAGTTGTCACTTGAGCCACTAGTTAGCATTATTCTAAATAATCCACTGCTTTCCCATGGTTTACAATGAATACTACTACTTAACTAATAGTAAATCAAACCAATGAATTAACAGAGATAAAGATCATTAGTCATAAAGTAACAACATATTTATTTTCAACAAGTAAAAATCCAGGTATCAGCACCATGTGATACGACAGATCAACCCTCCTCCCTAATGCTCTAAAAAACATGAAACTAGCCTTTCTCTTCTGCAACATGTCTCACCCACAACACTGACAACAGACCCATCCCAATGCCCCACAAAATAAAAGAAACTAACCTACCTGTTCCCCAACTCATCCAATCCACATCACTCACAGCATACCTTTGAAGGCATAACATACCCATGCCCCAATGTCCTCTGACTTATCCACACATACCACCTGCAAAGGAAACTCATAACTCTCCCTTAAAAAATTCCCTCCAATCTGTCAATACTGTCCCTTAGTACATTCCGATCCTGGTTGTGAGAAATTGGGTTGTTGGTTGACGAGGGTGTTAACCGTGGTCAAGCAACAGCCACAATTCCTATCAGGGTGAACCAAAAAAGTCTTTAAATTTACTTGTGCTTAACCCTCTTGTAGCTGGGCACAAAAGCAGTCAGGCTTAACTTAGAGGCAAAATGCAAAGTATTTATGCAGCACAGAAATAGTAATAAAGTGAAAACACGACACAAGAAAAATCCCACACCAATTTAGAAAAATAAAGTGAATTCTAATAAATTGTTTGACACCAAAAAGGCAAACATCCAATCAGGAGAACCAGAGTTATAAATTTGTAAAGTTTAAGGTAAAAAAAGAGCCGAAAAGATCAAAGCGCCAACCGCTGACATCTAGTCGCTGAGACTGTAGTCAAAGTTAAAAAATATGGCCTACTGTGATGGAGCAGGAGTCAGATACAAGAAGTGAATTGGGCCCAGTTGGCGCTTATCTTTGAACTTAGATGAAATTCTGAAAAAGAAAAATTCTGAGAAAGTAAAGTTTAGCAGGGCAAGGCTACAGGCGGTTGTCCGAAGAGGAAATGTTGTCATCGGGAAGCCGCTGGAAGAAGTTGTCATGAATATTTCTGTGTTCAGAGTTAGTCTCTTTTTCGGAAGTCGAAAATCTCCAGTGGGAAAAGGCAGGAGGACCGCTAAACAGGATTTGCTTCTGCGGAGAAGAAAGTAGCGGGAGCTACCACTAAGTCAGGTCGACTGGCGATGCACGTTTAGCAGGTAGATGAGCAGGTTGGTCCCAGTCTCCTCTTGGTTCTCAGACCAGTTTTTAACCAAAAATGTTCTAAGTGCTAAGTTTTGGATTTTGGCTATCTGGACACATTTACTACCACCACCAAGGTTCAGGGATTGGAGGGGTATCATTTGGGGGGTGGTTAAGACGCACCCAGGCTTGGTCTGGGTGCAGGTTCAAGATGGTGGGAGCCAGGTATGTCCCTGAGGCTCTGATGAGGAGGCCAGTCAACTAACTCTTGGAGTCCCTCTGGTAGTCCCTTGTTCAATTGATGAAACAGGGCTCAAGCAGCACGGCAGGCCTCTGATGGTTCAAGGCAGTCTCCAGCCACAAAGCAGTCCTTACAGGTGCAGCAAGGCAGTCTTCTGGAGTACACAGCAGGTCACAGCAGCAGTTCATAGCTCCATTAGCCCGTCCACAGATCCAGAAAGTGAACTGAAGAGTCGGTCTGAGGGTCCTATTTTTGTACCTGGTGCCTCCTTTGAAGTAGATGTTTCTAGAGAATTCCCTTTTAAGCGCTTGAAGTTTCCTGACTCCCCTGCACTGGCTCCAAGATGGCTGCATCAACAATGCAAGGGTGAGAAGTCCACTGTGTGAAGACTGAGGACAGCCTTTTCAGATACCAATCAGGTGTACACCGATTTAAACAGGTTTTAGGGAAGGGCACAAACACTTTAGCACTGGATAGCAGTGGTGAAGTGCACAGAGTCCTAAGGCCAACAAAAACGAATTTGAGCAAAAAGTGGATGGTAAAGGCAAAAAGTCTGGGGGAATACCAGTCTAAGGCTGACAGGTCTAAAACAGGGCCGAGGCCTTCACGTGACCCACGACCTTCTGGAGGAGAATCTCAGTGTGTGTTCAGGGAGAGGGGTTGTAATTAGCTGCTGTGGAGTGGGTCACGTAGATTGTGTCCCGACCACGGCTGGAATATTCACCAGAAGAGTGAAAGGATGTTCTCCAAGCCAGTTGAAGGACTTTGGTTATTCTGCCTAAGACCACTAAAATTTTGTGATTCTGCATCACTGGGACGTTGTAGTCATAGTTATTGTTTACAGTACTTGCTATTGATTTATTAATTAATTAAATAATCAATTAATCCTCCACCACCTGCATATTAAAAATATGTTATAAGATGAAACAGATATAAAACAGATGATAAATGTTTAAAAATGAATTGATGAAGTGAACTTTTCACCAGATAGCATTAACCAGTGTTTTAAAATGACCAAACTGTAAAGTGATGATGCTGCCACAGAAAAACGAGATGCATGAATTTATGCAACAAAATGTATTTTATTTTTCAATCTTTCAAAATAATTGAGTTAATCCAATGCATGGTTTTTTAACAACTACTGATACCTAATTATAATTCCAGCAGCCCGGCACTTCCTTTACCTTTGCCCCAACCCAAACCCCACCTTCCCACTAATTCATTATCAGTGCCCCAAATATTGCTCCTGGGTTAGCAAGCGCGTGGGTGTAAGATAAGCTTGAGTTTGTGTCAGCGCTTAATTTTGGTTTGGTTATGGACGGTTTAGGTTGAATCCAAGAAGGCAAAAGACAGACCAATATAAAGGATGGCAAAAGAAGAAACCTTAGAAGTAGGCAGAGGAGAAGTGTAGCATGTACTGTGATGGGAGATGGTTGATATGGTCCGGCAGCAAACTCTCTTCTGGCCATTAAATGGAGAGAGGCGGAGATACTAACATAGCGTTTCTTAAAGATATTAGGGTCTCGGTTTATGAGCAAGGAATGAATATTGTGCCAGGGTTAATGAATGCAGAAGATGTCATTAAGAAAGCAACTTGACTTACCACTCACCCCTACATGTACATTCTCTTTTGCCCTGATTCTTGTCATCTCCTGGCACTTAGTAATATCACTACTAACAAGAGTAACTGTTGATAAATAAACTGAATACCAAAAGAATTTTAAAGTATTAACAACCAAAGTATCACTTTGAATGGTTTACTTTCTATTTTAATTGGGGGAAAGAAAAGAAAAGGAGACAGGAGGAAATAGAGTGAGGAAAAGAAGATAATGTGAAAGGAAACTAATGGAGGAACGTGAGGTTAACAGACACCAAAATAGATGGAAAGGAAAGTTAAGAAAACTACAACAGAGAAAAGTGTAGAAGCCATGCTGCAAAAGATAGGTGAGATCAATATTTTTCAAAGCTGATGAGATGATGGGTGGCACTATTTTGGGACTTCTTCCTCACTCCTCTTCTCTTGGCCTTTTCTTTTCCCTTTCCTCAGGTCTTGTTTGGTTGTACTGAAACTACTGCATAGTATATATGGAAACTGCCTGTTTTTGTATAGTCACCCTAATTTTTTGTGCATTTTTTCTGGTTTTGTGTTTTTTTCTATGCTCACATGAACACTGCTAAACAAGCCTCTGCACATGTGCCCTTACCCCTAAAACATGTTGAAATTGGCTACACTCTGGATTAGCATATTTAACTTACCTATAACTCCCTAGTATATGGTATAAAGATATATCCAGGGCCTCTAACTTACTAAGTTAAATGTCACTAGTGGACTGCAGCACATATTGTGCCTTCACGCAAAGCACGTCTCCAGGCCTGCCCTTGCAGCCTAGATAGGCAGTTTTAAAACTGGCAGTTCAAATTTCTGACTTTTGACAGGCCTATACCTTCCATTATGATACATATGTCACTCCTAAAGTATGCCCAAGGCCCATAGGGTAGCGTACATGGTATTTAACAGATAGGGTATTGCTCCCACCCTGTGGGAGCAGCTGTTTTTGCATGCTTTGGCCGGGCAAGTGTAATCTAAGTTTCGCTGCCTGCTAGAGTGCGGGCAGGAAACACGTCTGCTCCCACCCTAGCATTTTTTAAAGCTTCCTCTGGGTGGGAGCAGACAATGGTTCCCTGTCTGTGCTCTTGCGGGCAGGAAAATACTGCGTCCCAGGGGTGGGCTCCACGGATACAGCAAGTGAGCCAGCCCTGCGGGATGGGCTACCCAGGGCCTTTCAAAGCTTTGGGAGGGGGCCTTGATCCCTTCCCCTTGTATAAATATGATCGGCCTCAGGAGATTGGGTCCCTGGGGCCTTTTTAGGCTCTGGGAGGTAGGTGACAAACCCCGTCCCCTTTTTTGTATTTTGGCCCCGACAAATGGGGTCTCGGGGCCTTTTCAGACTTGGGGAGGGGGTCTCGTAGCCAGGCCCTGAGCCCAATCTCCCATGGGTGCTCAACCTCCCGCAGGCATGCACGGCTGACTATGTGATGTAATAATATAAAGGGTGTCATTTTAAGCAAGGAAGACTTACTAACTTTGTCACGTGGTTAGCAAAATATAAAAAGCGGGCCTATTGGCATCAGCAAGGCTTCAGCACATCAACTTATATAAGGCAGACCTATTGTCTTTGTCGAAAAGTCTCCAAAAACTATAATCAAATGTATATTTTATAAATTCACACACGGAAATGTTTAATAAAAGTGATGGTCATAAAATATTTTTAATAAAAACAACGTCTTTCAGACTTTTTAAAAACATTTTCCAGTACACAAAATGCAGTCCTGTGTATCAAGGGTTGGATGCCGGCGGGGGTCATGCGCTGCGGGGGGTTAGGTTGCCAGCACGGGTTGGGTACAGGGCCTGACCAACCACATGCTGTGCACTGTCAAAGGCAGTGCACAGTGCGGGTTTGAGCGCCTAACCCTATGCTGCGCACACAATATACATCTTAATTTATGTAAAAAAAAACATAGAAATTTACTGGAAAAAAAGGAAGGTTACATTTACATTATAGTTAATAATTGTGATACTATATTACTTTAAATTTTAAAAAAACGTTAGAAATTCACTGAAACAAGCAAAGGTTAAAGAAATTGTATAGGAAGGTCAAAATGTCAATTAAAACGTACTGTTTGAAATTAACAAAACCACTGAAATTAACTATAACTCCTGCCCTAAAGTAACTATAACTCGTGCCCTTGCCATCCACTTCTAATTACCTCCCATATTACATCACTCATGACATTTTATATGACATCATTGATAACATGACTGCAACTTCTGAAATGACATCATTGATGAAAACACTGTGCATGGCGAGGGCGCGAGTCAGTAGCCTATACACAGTGTCAAATTTACAAAAACATGTTTGTTCAATCATATTGGGTTCGTCCAACATGTATAAATGTAAAATTTGTTGTATCATTTTCTTACATTGTCTCCCAGGAAAGATTTGTTCCTGCTGCTTGAAGTGTTAGCCCCATCCCAACTGCTTGAAAATGTTTAGCCCGTCGACGTTCTGGTCTAGTTGCACCCTGTACACGTGTTCCATCTGTGTAATGTACACAAGACATTCTTATATTGTCTTCAGAGCTCTGAGATTGGCACATACAAAAGACCAAATAGACTTCATACATGGTGGAGATGGAGAACTGGACAATGGAAACTACAAACAAACAGGAAAATGTCTGAGCAAAGCAAAAACAATAGCACTAGCCAATTTAGGGATGGTCTTCCAGATCAGTCTTTTTCTTAAGTTTAAAATATGTTTATTTGAGAAATAGAACATGTAGGTTTGTAAAACATCATCAGTAAATGCCATACAATTTAGCAAGTGAAGCACAATGTATAACAAAAGAACATCTTATGAGTAGAATTAACTAATATATGGAGGGGAGAATGGAGGGGGAGGAAATGGAAATTATGAAAAACATCGAACATGATAATATAATAAATATGTACATGCCTCATCTATCCTGAATTAATTAGTAAAGAATACAGAACAGTCTGGTGAAAACATGACATGTAATCAATGCATCATATATAGTAAAATATTATGGGCTAATAACAAAGCAGAAAAATTCAAGGAGGGTTGGGAACTTCCTCAATAGAATTTTGGTGCAATCTATGCATTAATTCTAGGTTATCAAGAACAAATTGTTATCAGTGACTAAATAACTTCTCTCTTGATAGCTAGAGAAATATTATAATTATACCATATTATTATTATTATTGTTATTGTTATTATTATTATTATTGTTGTTATTATTATTATTGTTGTTGTTATTAATACTCACTTTTCACTTTTCTTTGGAATGGAAAAAATGCGCAAGTCACTATTATAGCCTTATAGCCCGCTGCCGAGGGCTATACCGGCTGTTAAAGGCCCTGATCCCAAGTTATAGGCCCGAGCCGCAGGCGAGGGCCTATAACGAGGGAGAGGGCTTTAACAACCGGCATAGCCTGAGGCAGAAGGGCTATAGAGCTATTAGAACATTCCACCCACTAAGGGTAGAATGTTCTAAATTAAAAATGGAGAAACAAAAAGACAAACATTGGAATGTTGGAGCGCTGGGCTTATACCAGCCATTATAAGCCCAGAGCTACTCTATTGTCTTCAATGGAGCTCTCAACATTCCAATGTTCTAATAAACCTTAAAAATAATTAGCAAGAGTGTGGTGCTAATTATCCAGATTTTCAAAATTATGACAGAACCCTTTTCTTGAATCAGTCTATAAATTGGTTACCTACCACATGCTCAAGAATTCTCTCCTTTATGGGCAGGATTAGAGAAACACTTTATCCTTTTTCTATTAAAGGATTTCTGTCATTTACATAAAGACCACATTCTTCGTCTTCTCCTATACTTAAATATAGTTTGCAGATTATAAGAATCATTAGTGTTTTTCATATACTTGAAGAGAAGCAAAGGTTTTTGAACTCAACTACAAAGCACGATAAGCTTATTAAAATAAACAATATATTATTTTTTTTAAAAGGTGGAGAGATCAGCGTCTATTATAGCCTTATAGCCCGCCGTAGCGGGCTATACCGGCTATTAAATTAAAGGCCCGCTCCCGCGTTAAAGGCCCGAGCCAAAGGCGAGGGACTTTAACAAGGGACCAGGACTTTAAATAGCCGGTATAGCCCTGCTACGAAGGGCTATAAGGCTATTAGAACATTCTGCCACTAGAGGGCAGAATGTTCTAACAAATAAAACAAAGGCTTCTCGAAGCTCGAGGGGATTTAAATCCCCTCGAGCTCCGAGAGGCCTTTGTAAAACATTGGAATGTTGCTCTGCGGGCCTTTACCGGCCGTAGAAGCAGGAAGCACTCCATTGTCTTCAATGGAGCTCCCAACATTCCAATGTTCTAATATTTATTTATCAATTATTTCAAGAGGACAACTTAGGGGCTCATTACGATGTCCGGCGGAATCTCTTCCACCTGACACCACATCGGTCATGGGACCGACCGACACCCGGTTGGCAGTCCCCACTACCCATTAGGATGCGACCGAACACTGTTCGGTCGCAGTCCAATATTTTACTATGGGAGCATGCATTTCGACCGTAAACCCGTCGTAATGCATGCTCCCATAGTAAAATGGGAGGTGCAGTTCATCCCTGCACCCACAGGGTGCAGGGATCAACAGGGGTGCACCATAGGTGCCCCCTCGGCCTCCAACCTGAGGCTGTGCACCAAAGGGGGCCCTGCTGGGGGCCCCCAAAGATGCTTTCCGGCATGGTTTCCATGTCGGACAGACAGGCAGGGAAACCATGTCAGAAAGCGTCATCATAATCTCAAGGGCGGAAAGGCCCGCCCTTGCAATTACTGGCCTGAGCCCATTGGAGGTCAGTCAGAACGATCGTATGGATTTGTTTCCGACCGTCTCAATCAAAATGAGGCGGTCGGAAAGGAATCCGACCGGCATATTACGATGTGGTTCGGAAGCCTCCGCCTGAAGTTTGGAATCTTCTGAACCGCATCATAATCGGCCCCTTAATCTCTTTCTTAAAAAACATGTGCATTTTTAGTTTTCAGTCCTCATTTGAAAAAAAAAAAACAATCTCTTATTAAAGTCATCTCTTCTGTTTATGATTATTTTCCTTCATGTAACATGCTCTGTCCATATGCTGTAAACTCAGACCAGTCCATACAGGCGATGTTCAAATATGTCCTTCTTGTTTTGTGTTCACTTTGTCTACCCATGGCACTTTGATCTCTAATACAAGGGCTACAGCAGCCGGGTGAGAGTGCTATTACTTTGCCCCACTGAGAGAATGGGAAAATGTGGTGAAATGCTAGGGAAGTAAAGGTGGAGAGTGGGGGTCATCTGCCATGTTTTGTGCTATGCGGGGAAAGAGGGCTAAGGATGCTTCTTTTCTGTCCTTTTGTATGACCTTACACCCAAACATGCACAGACACACACACACGTCATTAGCATTTTAGTGTCTTTTATTGAGGCTGATGGCCGGCATCTCTTGTACACAGGGGCAATGACACTGTAGCCCATCAAGTGCAAGCTTAGAAGGGACCTCTCCCAAGAACCCAAAGCTGTATTCCATGGGTGTTCCAAAGAGGGCCAAACACAGCCTCTGCTGGATGGTAACTACCAATGCACTGTACGTACTTTCATATATATTTTCTTTAATTTGCCTGATTCTCACTGTGGTACAAATCAAGGATGCTTGCCAAGATTACTCGCCATGCTGCGTTTCACAGGGATAGTTGAGATATTGAATTGCTGTGAATTGTGAAAATATAATTGCTGCTTATATCTTGCTAATTGTGCATTGTGTCACTTTTTAAAATTACTTTTAAAAGAAACTTTTTTACTTTTTCCTGCACCTACCGTTCCTGCTGCACTTAGTCACTTTCCCTTAATGCTCCCTTGATGTGCTGGTGTTCTCGTATGTCAGAGCGAGTCACCGGAAGCACCGCCATCTTGGGTAGCGTTCTAGTTGCTCATTTGCACTCTCCCTATTTAACGGACGAGATGCAAGCGCGCGGTTAGTTATGAGATTACCCGCTGCGCGTTTCACAGGGATAGTTGAGATATTGAATTGCTGTGACTTGTGAAAATATAATTGCTGCTTATATCTTGCTAATTGGGCATTGTGTCACTTTTTAAAATTACTTTTAAAAGAAACTTTTTTACTTTTGCTGCACCTACCTTTCCTGCTGCACGTAGTCACTTTCCCTTAACGCTCCCTTGATGTGCTGGCGTACTCGAATGTCAGAGCGAGTCACCGGAAGCACCGCCATCTTGGGTAGCGTTCTAGTTGCTCATTTGCACTCGCTATTTAACGGACGAGATGCAAGCGCGCGGTTAGTTACGAGATTACCCGCTGAGCGTTTCACAGGGATAGTTGAGATATTGAATTGCTGTGACTTGTGAAAATATAATTGCTGCTTATATCTTGCTAATTGGGCATTGTGTCACTTTTTAAAATTACTTTTAAAAGAAACTTTTTTACTTTTTCCTGCACCTACCGTTCCTGCTGCACTTAGTCACTTTCCCTTAATGCTCCCTTGATGTGCTGGTGTTCTCGTATGTCAGAGCGAGTCACCGGAAGCACCGCCATCTTGGGTAGCGTTCTAGTTGCTCATTTGCACTCTCCCTATTTAACGGACGAGATGCAAGCGCGCGGTTAGTTATGAGATTACCCGCTGCGCGTTTCACAGGGATAGTTGAGATATTGAATTGCTGTGACTTGTGAAAATATAATTGCTGCTTATATCTTGCTAATTGGGCATTGTGTCACTTTTTAAAATTACTTTTAAAAGAAACTTTTTTACTTTTTGCTGCACCTACCTTTCCTGCTGCACGTAGTCACTTTCCCTTAACGCTCCCTTGATGTGCTGGCGTACTCGAATGTCAGAGCGAGTCACCGGAAGCACCGCCATCTTGGGTAGCGTTCTAGTTGCTCATTTGCACTCGCTATTTAACGGACGAGATGCAAGCGCGCGGTTAGTTACGAGATTACCCGCTGAGCGTTTCACAGGGATAGTTGAGATATTGAATTGCTGTGACTTGTGAAAATATAATTGCTGCTTATATCTTGCTAATTGGGCATTGTGTCACTTTTTAAAATTACTTTTAAAAGAAACTTTTTTACTTTTTGCTGCACCTACCGTTCCTGCTGCACTTAGTCACTTTCCCTTAACGCTCCCTTGATGTGCTGGTGTACTCGTATGTCAGAGCGAGTCACCGGAAGCACCGCCATCTTGGGTAGCGTTCTAGTTGCTCATTTGCACTCTCCCTATTTAACGGACGAGATGCAAGCACGCAGCGCAAGCCCGTCTGCGCCCGTCCGCGCTCCGCGCCAGCTATGTTGCTCCAACTGCCTCCCGTTTGGTCTATTCTAGAGATGAGCTTCTCCGACTTGATACTCGGAGAGATAGGACCATGATTAATGAAAGTGGCACTGGCGGTAAGAATTTCCTTAAAAAAGCCATATCAGAGACTCTTAATTGTGGATTGATCAATGTTAGATCCCTGGCTAAACATTACCTGGAGATTTATATATTATTGGAAGATCATAACCTCGATGTCCTGTTTCTTACAGAAACTTGGACACGAGCAGATAGAGATGTCGAGCTGGGCTTAGTCTGCCCCCCAGGTTATAAAATTTGCCATAAGCCCAGGCTGGATGGGAGAGGGGGAGGAGGAGTAGGATTTATTCATAAAGACACCTGGAATATCACCCCACTCTGTGTAGAGGATATTCCGGGGATTGAATCACTGGGGTTTTCACTTAAGGATACCAGTGGTGCTCTATGTACAGGGCTACTTTGTTATAGATCACCAGGTGGAGCTGCCCATGGTTATCAAGAACTGATTGATGCGATATATAATTTATCGCACTCTCATTCTAAATTACTGATCCTTGGAGATTTTAATCTCTGGGAGAATGGTACCCTTGACACAGCTTTTAAAGAGCTTTGCCAGGCCTGTGAGAATGTTAACCTCCAACAGCTGGTACTACATCCTACTCATCAGAAGGGCCATGTGCTTGATCTTGTCTTTGCTGGTGAAAAAGACACAGTTGTAAAGGACATACTTCCGTTATGCTGGACAGACCATTTTTTGGTTCTTTTCTCCTTAAAAGTAGCTAATCGCCAAAAACAAGCTGCTTATATGACCGTTACTCGAACTAGTAGAGAATGGTCTAAAATACTAAAACTAGTGGATCTTCCCCGGCTTGTTGATGATAGATTTGTCATTTATGATTCAGTGGAGATGAACTACTTGAATCTATGTCATCAAATCACCAATTTGTTAGATCAGTTAGCTCCCCTGAGGAAAGCCAAAAATTGTAATAAGCCCTCCGCCCCCTGGTATAATGAAGAGCTAAGGCTGATGAAGACTAGTTGTAAACAAGCAGAAAGGAAATGGAGGAGGAATTACCTAGAGACAGATAAAGTAGCCTTAAAAAATCTGCTTTACATCTATAAAGAATCGATAGGCAAAGCCAAGGCCAAATATCTCGAGGAGACCATTTTACATTCAGCTAATAAATCTCAAACTTTATTTAGCCTAGTAAGAGGTTTGTCCAACCCAGACTGCGCAAAATCTAAAATTCCGGCATCACAAGAACTATGTGATGAGCAGTCTTTTTTGAGGAAAAAATCAATAAAATTTTAAATGGACTAAAATCCTCTACGGATGATGATGCGCACCAGTATACTGGTAATGACACTTTAATAAACTGTGGTATAACTGATAGGGAACATATGACACTTTTGGATCAATTCCAGGTTCCCTCACAAGAGGAATTTAATGCAATTGCAGTTGGCATCTCCTCAGGTTCCCCTATGGACCCACTTCCACATAAGTTCTGGAAACTGTTTGGTAGTGAACTCTTTCCGCATCTGTATCAAATCTGCTGTCAATCCCTAACCAATGGTGTAGTACCGGACTGCTGGAAAAAGGCGGTTGTCTCTCCACTGTTAAAAAAGGCTACACTGGATCCCCAATGTCCCTCCAATTACAGACCCATCTCCTTGCTACCGTATCCGATTAAGATCTTGGAGAGGGTAGTGAGTAAATCTCTTTCAAAATACGCTGAGGATAATGAGCTGCTGGACGAAGTCCAATTTGGATTTCGCCCTGCACACGGAACTGAGACTGCCTTGGTGGCAGTCTTGGATGACCTGCGAATGCGGGCTGACAGTGGTCAGACAGCCTTTTTAGTGCTGCCTGACATGTCGGCCGCGTTCGATACGGTTAACCACCGGATCCTGATCAAGAGATTAGAGGAGATGGGTGTTGTGGGTAGTGCTCGGGACTGGCTGCACTCTTATCTCTCTAATAGGCAGCAGGCAGTGACCCTGTCGCCATTTACCTCTCAGAATAGAGATGTTAAACATGGGGTTCTACAGGGCTCGGCTATCAGCCCAATTCTGTTTAACCTTTATCTTCGACCACTCATTATCTTAATAAAATCATTTGGCATTGATGTCATAAACTATGCGGACGACACTCAGCTTGTCTTCTCCATTGAGGGCAATAAAGCAGTGCCTTTAGAAAAATTCCACAACTGTATGCCCAGAACAGCAGAATGGCTGAAAGAGAACTCATTGCAATTTAATGGGGAAAAAACTGAAATCCTGTGCTGTACCGCAGGTAAAATTCAGCGACCACTCCCAGTAGACTTCTGGCCAGGCCCGGCTAACAACTCCTTATTGCCCGCTAGTACAGTGCGCAATTTAGGAGTGATGCTGGATAGCAATCTACAATTGGATTCCCAGGTGAATAAAACGGTGAACACTTGTCTATCTCTGCTCCGAGCTCTTCGGAAGATTCTCCCGTTTTTACCTACTCTTGCTAGACCTCAAGTGGTGCGGAGTATTGTTCTAAGCAGAATGGATTATTGCAATGCACTCCTTCTAGGTGCCCCAGCGTCCCTGATAAAAAAATTACAAAGAGTACAGATCATGGCGGCTAAGTTGGCGCTAAATCGACCATGTAGAGCCTCGGCCTCATTGTCCTTAAAGGACCTACATTGGCTGCCCATTGCGCAAAGAGTCCAATTTAAGGCACTCTGTATTGTCTACAGGGCAACACATAAAACTGGACCTAAACTGTTGCAAAGGAAATTTGTATGGTATTCCCCTGTTAGACATTTGCGCTCTTCCTCTGCTAATCTGGTCTGTGTTCCCCATGTCAATAAAGCTCGAATGGGTGGCAGATCCTTTAGCTTTACAGCATCTAGACTTTGGAACGCTCTGCCCCCGGAGCTTAGACAACTGAACACCTTGTCACGCTTCAGGAAGGAACTGAAAACCAGATTGTTTCCCAGAGATTGATCCTTGCCTATCTCGGGTTTAGTTACATGCAGTGGATGATTGGTAATCTAAGCGCCAGGATACCCTTGGGGTGGCAGCTGCGCTATATAAGTGTGCCTTACATTACATTACATTACAAATGGTCAAGCCCTAGTCCCAACTGCAGCAGGGCACCCAAAACAAAAATGTACATACAGCAGTTCAGCCAGTAAGGCTTGCAAGCTGGTAGTACCTCCTCAAAAAGGTAGTCTTGATACAATCAGAATGTGAAAGAAGCATGAAAAGAAGCCAAAGGGGAGAGCCAGTATGAGAAGAGGACCAAGACAGCATATTGAACACTCCAAACATAGTGACACACAGCCAAAATGTGCCTATCTTCTAACTTAACAGCAAGTCTTTTAGGTATTTGATGGAGCTGGTCCTTTCTGCAGGGTCACCCCCAAACATTTTGCCTTCCTCCACCCCTATTTGCTGAATTCATTTTTGTTGGCTTTAGGACTCTGGGCACTTTACCACTGCTAAGCAGTGCATGTGCTCTCTCCCTAAGGCATTGTAACATTGGCTTATCCACAATTGGCATTCTTTATTTACTTATGAGTCCCTAGTAAAGGGCACTATATGTCCCTAGGGCCTATAAATTAAATGCTACTAGTGGGCCTGCGACACTGATTGCGCCACCCACTTCAGTAGCCCTTAAAACATGTCTCAGGTCTGCCACTGCAGAGCCTGTGGGTGCAGTTGTAAACTTTTGTGTCGAACTGGCAAGTTAACCCTCTTGCTAGGCTCAAACCTTCCTTTTTAATACATATAAGACACCCCTAAGGTAGGCCCTGGACAGCCCCAATGTCAGGGTGCAGTGTAGTTAAAATGTTGGACATGTACATATCCTGGTAGTAAAAAACTCATAAATTAGTTTTTCACTACTTCAAGGCCTAGCTCTCCCATAGGTTAACATTGGGATTACCCTATTACACTTTATAAATGCAATTTCCATTTGGGAAAATATAGACTTTCCAAGATTGTTGTCTCTGGACTCACAATTTAAAACCACAAGTTATGGTAAAGTTGGATTTTAAGTTGTAAGTCTGAAAATGCCACTTTTAAACAGTTGGCATTTTCTTATTTTAACCATTCTGTTCCTCATGTCTGTCTCTGAATACACATCTGGGGTGGATGACATCTGGACTTTGTGCATTTCCTTCAGACAGTCATACACAAAGGGAACTTAGGTGTGACTTATGGATCATCCACATCCTGATGGGCCATCCTGGGCAGGATGGGAGTGAGGAGCTGACACTTACACCTGAATAGGCTGTACCTGTCCCCACACAAAGGGCTACATACCGCTCCGTAGTGAGTCTGGAACCAAGGCAGAAAGGGCAAGGACCCTGTGCACTTCATGACCTCTCTTTGAAGTCTCCCCCACTTCAAAGGCACAACTGGGTGTAAGTACGGAAGCTCAGACACCACCACTTCAGTACACTTCTGGACCTGAGGATACTCTGCCAGGAAGAAGGACTGCTGTGCTGCTGAAAGGACCGTCACTCGGCTGGACTTTGCTGGACTCCTGCTTTGCTGTGCCTGTCCTGCTGCCTGCTGCCCTCCTTGCCTGGGAGTGAGAAAGACTGGACCTGCATCTCTACACCCCAGAACCAAAGGGACTCCAAGGGCTTGATGGCTTCCCTCATGTTATGAAGTCTCGGGGACATCAAAGACTTCCAACAATCCTGCTACAGCGCCTGGACTCTGTCAACTGTGAGTCTTGCCCTGCCAAGTGGTGCCAATATAGTGCTGGGCCCCTGGAGGTGGGATTTCTGTGCTTCAACTATCGAAACTCACACATCATTGTCGTTGTGCTGGTCAGAACCAACGCATCTCCTTCGGCGCCGACGCATCACCTGCTTTGAGGACATAGCAGGCTGTGCAGCTCGACAATGACGCATCGCTTACATCGGAAGAAGCCGCCGCCAACGCATCTCAATTTGTGTGGCTCGGAACTGCATAGAATACATCCAGAGGAATCAACACCGACGCATCGCCTCCTCTGCTCCATGCATCGGGCCACGTCAACAGTGCAGCAAGGTACTTTTTCAGAGGACATGGTTGGTCCTGAATCCGACCTGTGCTCCATTATGGTCGGACTGAAATTTTGGATTTGACTCGATCAAGCGCGACCAGATAGCTGCCGTTGGCGCTTTATGCTTTTAAGCACTATTTTTGCAAATATTCTTTAAAAATTCATAACTCTGGTTCTATGTATTGGAGTTTTGTCGTTTGATATTGTTTTGTTCATTAAATTTAGCTGTATTTTTCTAACCCAGTGTGGACTATTTTTGTATGGTGTTTTCACTGTTTTAAGTGTTGTCAAATACTTTACACATTGCCTCTTAAGTTAAGTCTGACTGCTCTATGCCGAGCTACCAGAGGGTGAGCACAGGTTAATTTAGAGTATGTATCTGATTTACCCTGGCTAGGATTGTAGTTCCTGCTTGGCATACCTCTGCCAACCAGAAACCCAATTTCTAACAGTTTTTGGGTAACACAATTTAAGTTTTCTTTGATGCAATACAACTCAGGCATTTCAGGCAGCGAGGTAAGGTTAGAGGCGCTAATTAATTCTTTCTATGAAGAAATAATGTGAGGAAAGGTGAAAACCTTGTGAACAGTGTGGGTATGCAAATTTGGAGCAGTGCACACGTGCTATACATTACTACTTCTATTTCTTGGTACTCCTATCGGTTTTTATATGTGACGCATAATGTTGCAGGAGTCAAGCGAAGACAGACATATTTGAAGTCCAGAATATCACTAGAGGTTCAGCCCAAGTTCAACCAACACTGGTCACGTGCCAAAGTCCAATTGTGTACAGCAAAACACCTCATGTGACACAGCAAGCACTTAATTCCCATATTTCTTGTACGTTAAATAAGTGTATGCTTCGAAAGCGTGCCATGAGAGTACACAAAGACAGTAATAAGAGTGTAAACCTGTCAACGTTCAAATCAGTATGTAAAGAGCTCACCTATTCTTATTGCTAGAGAATGAAAAATGTCCTAGCTAACGTAAAGGAAAGTTTCAATTCTATTAAGGACGCAGAGGCGAGGATTAAGCTGTTCTTTCGTACTTTATTTTACTCCAGCAGCCATTAACAAACACATCAAAACTACATTTCCCATGAGCCCATGGAGAATGGAAATAGAAAAAAGGCCAACATATTGTCCAATCCTGGACCAGGATGGCTTGTGACCTTCCCCTGAGGACACTCTACCCTCCTCTTTCTTCGTGCGACCGCAGCTTGCCAGTCTTCGAGTTATTCCTGTTTATTGGCGTCCACACCTAGGTCAAACAAGGAAATGGGGTTGAGATTCCGTAATATGGAACAACTTGAACATATTTTAATTACGATGATTCCACAACAGACATAGAATAAGAAACCATTAGTGCTCTAGCAATCGTTAGGGAGAATCGAAAAACGAGTTACTCACCACACGTACAAGGATGTTCTGGGAGGGTTTCGCAATCGGGTGGGCTAATCCTCGCCTCTGCGTCCTTAATAGAATTGAAACTTTCCTTTACGAAAGCTAGGAAATTTTTCATTCTATGTCAGGACCGGAGGCTCCTGATTAGGCTAGTTTAAAGCTTATCTGCCACCAGAGACGCCAGTGAGGGCACTAGTTTGAAGTAAAACCTTTTGAAGGTGGAATCTGATGACCAGTCCGCGGCATTAAGGATATCCTCCAACTGCGCCCCCAAAGAAAAAGCCTTCGATGCCATCGCACCTCGGACCAAATGTGCCCCAAAGAGAGAAGTGTCTATCCCTGCCGCCTGCATAACCCAGCGAACACATCTGGCAATCGTTGGGGAGGAGACCGCCCCGTGTGGTCTAGTAAGGGCTATAAACAACTGTTTGATGCCCTGTGGGCGTATGTCGACTGTCGCCACTTCATAGGCTTTCAATGTTCTGACCACACATAACTTTGGGGCATCCGCGAAAGTGGGATAAGACACTGATCTTGAATTACATTTTGTCCTTCAGGAAATGTGAAAAGTAACTCCCTCCAGAGCGAATACTCGACCCGTAAGGTCTAAAGCTCGTACATCAGAAACCCTGCGGCAAGTTATTAGACATAAAACGGGTCGACAATTTCGCTGACATCTGTTTCCTAGAAAGATACTTATTCGATAGCCAAGACTTGAACAAGTTCAAAACTTTATTGACATCCCAAAGGATAGAGTAACGCGGTTCTGGTGGCTTAGACAGCCTGATACCTCTCAAAAGTTTGCACACTAGCGGGTGCTCCCCAATAGGGTCACCGTCCACTGGCATTTGGCCTGCTGATATAGCAGATCCCAAGGTATTAACTGACCTGTAGGCCAAGCCCTCTTTGGCCAGGGAAGCCAAAAAATTCAAGACATAGACAACGTCCGTCCCATTGGATCAACTTGTTGTCGAAGACACCAACTCCCCCATCTGGACCAAGCTGAGCGGTACCTCCTGCTAGTGCTCTCTGCCCAGGATTTTGCGAGTAACGAGGCAGCATCCTCCGAAAGGCCTGGCACCTTTCATCGTTGCCTGTAACCCGCCAGGCCATCAGTTGAAGGCCCCCCGAAAGTAGGAGGTGATGGGGATTCCCCTGTGGATCTGTGAGGAGATCCCGAAACTGGGGTAGATGGATTGGAAAATACCAAGAAAGTTCCATCAGAACTGGAAACCAAGCTTGTGACCTCCATATCGGAGTGATCAATACCAGATCCACTAGTTGTCTTCTCAGCTGAGATGACACACTCATGATCATCGCAAAAGGCGGAAATGCGTAGCCCTGCTCCGTACACCAGTCGTGCAGGAACACATCCGTCGCTAAGGCTTCCGGATCCGGGCCCCAGCTGTAATACCTCTGCAATTGGGTGTCCAGCCGAGAGGCAAAGATGTCTATCGAGAAGGGGCCCCAGAGGGATTGGAGTTTGCGAAATACTCCTGGATGTAGACGCCACAGGCTGGTGTCCTTCCAATGGCGGGAGCACCAGTCCGCAACCTGATTGGATGTCCCGGGAAGGTGCTCCGCCGAAAGGGAAATCTGATTGGATAGACAGTACATACAGAGGTCCCGTGCTAGATCCGATAATCTCCTGGATCTTGTCCCCACTAAATGGTTGATGTAGCGTATCGCTGCTACATTGTCCATCTTGAGAAGGACGCAACATTGGACCTTGTCTTTGGTCCAACATTTTACCACAAAGCAGCCCGCCATCAGCTCCAAACAGTTGATATGAAGGCCTTGCTCTGCGGAGGACCATTTTCCTCCAGTAGAAATATCCCCGCAACGGGCACCCCAACTTGAACCACTTGCGTCGGACTCGATCACTAAGTCGGGTTGCGACCCGAAAATCGCCTGGCCGTTCCACGCCTCCATGTGTGAAATCCACCATCGAAGTTCCGTTTTGGCCTCCTCCGAGAGGGGAATGAACTGGGAGTAAGTAAGGCCCTTGCGAAGATGTGATGCTTTGAGTCATTGAAGGGCCCTGTAGAGCAAGGGATCCGGAAATATGGCCTGAATGGATGACGACAAGAGTCCCACCACCCTTGCGAGTTGGAGAAGAGATATTGTGGGTTTGGCTAGAGTGCGTCGCAGCTCGTGCCTGATCTTTGCTAACTTGCGAGAAGGAAGGCTTAGAGAAGCCTCGATTGAGTCCACTAGGAAACCTAAGAAGTGCATCTTCTGAGAAGGTACAAGGTCTGATTTGGAATCGTTGATCACAAACCCCAGGGACTCTAAGAGATTGACCGTCAGTTGTAGATGAGTCAACAGGCGTTGGGGGCACTGATTCATTAACAGGATGTCGTCTAAATAAACAATGATCCTTATCCCCTCCGATCTGAGGCGCTCCACCACCGGTTTCATTAGTTTGGTGAAGCACCACGGAGCGGAGGACAGACCGGAAGGAAGGGATGTAAATTTGAACGTCAGCGAGTTCCATTGGAATTTAAGAAAACGCCTGTGAGGGGGAAAAATCGGGATCGTGAGGTACGCATCCTTGAGGTCCAGGCGGACCATCCAGTCCCCGGCCTGGAGGAGATCCCTGAGGAGATGGATACCCTCCATCTTGAAGTGGCGGTAGATTAGCCACCCGTTGAACTCCTTGAGATTTATTACAGGCCGATAGCCCCCATCCCGTTTCTCCACTAAAAAGATATGGCTGAGGAGACCGCGGGGTGAGGGGTCGAAATGGTCACTGCCCCCTTCCTCAAAAGATCGTAGATCTCCCTGTCTATCTGATCTCTTTGCTCTCTTGAAAAAAAGATGGGCTTTGGGGGAGAAAGTTGGGTAGGTTGCTCGATGTACTCTATTTGAAAACCTTGCACCGTCTGTAACACCCAGGCGTCTGAGAAGCCCAATTGTGGTAGAAACCCTGTAGTCTTCCCCCTATTACTACATCCACTGAACTCTGAATGCTCACCTTGTTGGTTATTGTAGCTGCCGTTTCCTCCTCCTCTACCTCCTCTACGGCGTTGCTGTGGCCTGGTAGGGTAGAAGTTCCCAAACTTGTTGGGGTCCTGCCATTGTCCTTGGCGGGGTTCTGCCAACTTGAAGGAGGCTTGATTGTAAGGACGGCCGGTCGATCGCCCCCTGCCATGACCGGCTGCCCCAAAAACACGCGGGGTGAAGATACGTTTAATAGAGGACTGGGCCTTGTCCAGGGAATTGAACGTGTTAACAAATATACCCAAGTCCCTAACAAAAGGATCTCCGAAGAGATTGCCTTCCGCTACCTGCCCAGCCTCCGAGGTGGCCAATTCCCACAGCTTAGGGTCAATTTTGATCAACAGGGATCTGTGGCGTTCCGTGGAAATGGCCGCATTAGCGTTTTCCAGGCAAATGACTGCCCTTTGGACCCAACTGGAGAGTGTTTCGGGAGAGATGAGCGTGCCCGAGGCCTTGGCATCTTCTGCCATGTCCAAGATTTTAGCTAATGGACCCGCCGTGTCCAGGAGTTTATCCTGGCACGCTCTCCAGGAATGATCAATGCCCTTTTTGGGATCCCTAATGAATTTTGCCAGGAAGGTAGCCATTTTTGGGTCCACCTCAGGGGTGAGGGCGACCTTTCCCTCTAGAGTCGGTCTCGGCCATTCCGCCTTGAGGCAGCTTCTAACTTCTTTATCCAAGGGCTTGCGAAGTCTAGATGCCATGTACGCAGCCACTTTAGGGGCCGGAAACCACTCTGCTGACCTGGGGCGAAGTAGGTCGTCCGGGTTTAGCATGTCACTGCTTACATCCGTCTCTGCGGGTTGGTCTGATCTCGCCGGGCGCCATGGCCTGCCCGAGTCACCATCTCCATCAGAAGTCTGGGGGGACTCATCGTGATCTGCCGCAGGCAGAGGTTCGGGAAGTCCCGAGGGTCCCGCCAGGTCTTCTGAGGGTTAGGGAGCAGCTGGAGGGGGGGAAGGGGTTGGGTATCCATAAACGCTTTCCTTAAGCGCTCAAACGCATCAGTGTCTAAACCAGCATCAACGGCGCGTTTCCTCTTGGGGTCAGGGGCGGAGGTGGAGGGCTGCCCTGGAGGTAAGGCGTTTCTTGCCCCTGACTGGTCTTCCCTGGAGTCCAGGGGTTTCAGGCACCGGGCCTGCAACTGAGTAATTTTTTCTCCAAGGGCGCTACCACCATTGTCACCGCCTTGAGGATGGAGGAGTCCATAACCTGACAAAAGTGATCATCTACAGGTAAGTATGTCACTTCCTCCTCCTCCTCCTCCTCATAATACTCGTCTTCGAAATCCTCCATTGTTAAGGATTAGGCCAAAATTCACCTGGTAAGGGGTTAATAGGAGGGGATTTCCCTGTACAATGTAGAATACCATTAAGGTATATATAAGAATAATATTGGGACCTTAGCTCCCTTCTCATACAGAGGGTAATTATGCCTGGGCGGGTCCCCTTTAATCAGGCTGTCTTACCCAAGGCACGGGTGTAATGCTCCAGGCAGTGGCTCTATTAACCGGCTTTGCCTTTCCACAGTATTGACTTTAGGCAATTATATCTTCCCCTGCGTGTTTTTTCAAGAAGGAGATAATTGGCCTTACAGCACGCCGCCGAGCGAGTCTCTCCGCGTCAGCTACACAGCGCGAACTGAGGCAGAGACTCGCAGGCCGCGGGGGGTAAACTGCGCACCAAGCACGCTGAGGAGAAACGACGCGGTCTCCTAGCGGCGGGAGGGCCACACCGCGTCTGAGCCAGGCGGGTAAAATGGAGACCGCGTAAGGAGCAAGAGTACTCCCGCGGTCAGGAACTGATTATATCTGCAAGCACAAGCCGTGCGAGGCAATTAAACACAAAGCAAGCACATATTACATCGTAGCGCGCGCGCGGGCATAATTATCAATAAAAACTTTGCGCATTATGCAGAAATCTGACAGATAATACAGAGAGGAAAAATTACTTAACTGAATGCTGCTGGAGCAGCAAAGAAAGAGGAGGGTAGAGCGTCCTCAGGGCAAGGTCACAAGCCATCCTGGTCCAGGATTGGACAATATGTTGGACTTTTTTCTATTTCCATTCTCCATGGGCTCATGGGAAATGTAGTTTTGATGTGTTTGTTAATGGCTGCTGGAGTAAAATAAAGTAAGAAAGAACAGCCTAATCCGAAGCCTCCGGTCCTGACATAGAATAAAGTGTCAACTTTCAATGTAGTTCATAAAGGTAAATAATCAACTCTCTGCCTGATATAAAAGAAGCAACCAATATTCAATCTTTTAGGTCAATAAATCCGAGATTCAAAACGCCAAAAGTGCTAAAACCACCAAGAAACCACATGGTGTATAAGCCAATCACAAATAATGCTATTTCCTTGCGCCTGGAGGATGAATTAGAGCGCACAGTCACCCAATGGCAACAAATTTCTGAAAAATCACTCTCCCACAGTAATATACCAGTGTATGGTGTCGTTCATCACATCAATGTGTGACACATATCTGGATCAGAAGATGCTAAAAATTGTTAATTACTCTATTCAAACAAATGTACACAGTGTTGTATTATGTATATTAGTGTCAAACCAGAGCCACGATTAAAAATGAAAGTGGTTATTCATCGCATCAAAGGGCTAAGGAAAGGAAAATACCAACTTTCTAAAAAGTGGCATTTTCAAAATTGTAATAACAAATCCAGTGGAGGCTGGCAACTATGGAAAATGGTGAGCGGGCAAATGGGTAGTGGGTGGGTGCATGCGCGTGCTACATGTAAGGTGCCTATGTTATAAAAGAAATATAATAAAAAGTACCTTATCTTGTTTGCTGCATGACTCGCCCTCCTTGTTCCGGCGAGGGCCCCAGCCTAATGCTGCAGAGGGTAACGCTGGTGGCGAGCTGCGGCCTCTGTGGAGCTCAGACCTCCAGCAGTCAGGGCAGCTTTTTAGGTCTCGCAGACCTAGCGCTGGAACGCGCATACGCTCCTCGCTCTGCGAGGCTTATTGTCATCGATACCATTTCAGAAGGGGACTTGAAGCCCCGCCCCTTCTTCCCATTGGCTTGCGTCATAGTTCAGACTAAACGCTGGCTTTCTATTGTGAAGGCGGCTTTTTAGTCCCTCCTTGTTACCGCCCAGTCTCCTTTTGGCCCCGCCCACCCGGACTGGATCTTTCACATGCGGCGTTACACTGTCTCCTTTATTAGTGGGTACGCACTCTTTTGTGTTCATTCTGCGCTTCACGGGCCGCCATGTACCACGCTATAGCACAGGGCTTGTTTTTGTTTTTATTGTGTGATGCTTTTTATTATTTATTTATTTACTTATTTTTACTTTGGCAGCACACGCGCTTTACCTTCAGCCATGTTAAGCTAAAGCGCGGGTGCCGCGATTGTTGAAAAAGTAAACAAATAGATGTTTTTCTATTTGTTTACTTTTGCTACAATCGCGGCACCCGCGCTTTACTTTAACATGGTTAAAGGTAAAGCGCGGGTGCCGCGATTGTTGAAAAACTAAACAAATAGAAAAAAATCTATTTCTTTACTTTTTCAACAATCGCGGCACCCGCGCTTAACTAAAGTAAAGGTTGGGGGCCGCCATTGTTGAAAAAGTAAAGAAATAGATGTTTTTCTATTTGTTTACTTTTGCTACAATAGCGACACCCCAGCTTTACTTTAACATGGTTAAAGGTAAAGCGCAGGTGCCGCGATTGTTGAAAAACTAAACAAATAGAAAAAAATCTATTTCTTTGCTTTTTCAACAATCGCGGCACCGCGCTTAACTATAGTAAAGCGCGGGTGCCGCGATTGTTGAAAAAGTAAAGAAATAGATTTTTGTTCTATTTCTTTACTTTTGTAGTATCGCGGCACCCGCGCTTTACCTTTAACCATGTTAAAGTAAAGCGCGGGTGCCGCTGATTGTAGCAAAACTAAACAAATAGAACAAAAAACTGTGTCCCGCCATTTTTTTTCTATTTGGTTACTCTTGTTTTTTAAGACGCCAGTGTCTAATAGGTGCTTGACGGTGACTCCAGTGCAGCTATTTCATAGGGTATACTTGCAGCTAATCACACGCTGTCCTGCAAGCTTAAGCCTGCTGTAGCCAATCAGTAGAACGCACAACCATCCAATTGCATCGGTCGGTGCTTTAGGGAATAGTCATGAGCTCGTCCTCTCCTGCAAACCCTAATCCCTCCCCCTGTGCAACTCTATAGCAAAGATGTGCTGACGATTCTGGTTCATAAATGTTAGGCCCACTTTATAATGCACTGAATGTGCGACCGTCATCTCTCACTCCTGGGATCCCACAGCGCTTCGAAGTGACCATGGGTGACATAACAACACGGGACCGCAGCAACCGCCCCGTGTATCCCCACTGCCTCGCGCCACAAGCACCCCCACCCCTTCCCGAAAGTGTTCGTCCGCTCCCCAACCACCCGCGCAAACCACCTCCAGCCTCCCCTGCATTCCACCTGCACTGCGCTCCTTCCTCCCTCCCTGGCCAAGCTCTCCTGAGCGCCACCATAGGCACCATGGTTATATGGAACCTTGCCCCATCGTCCCAACCGCCGGACGCATCACTGTTCCCGCTATGACGCGACAACCCTCCCTACCCCCCCTCCAACCATCCGATGGCACTGCATCCTCGTTACCCTCCTTCCAGCATCCCACCATGTTCTGCCACGGGCACCTCGGTGCCACAGCCGCAGCACAACACCGGCTGGGAATAAACATTATGCCCAGCACCAATTCATCACGGCGGCACATCATCCACTTGAAAATGTTACGCTGCAAGCCGAAAGCGCTTCATCCGCGCCCCCAACATCAACGCGCCACCACAATTGCAGGCACCTGGGGGCACTGCTCTGCTCGATGAACGGCCAACCCTCCCGTAGGTCGGCTTTAAAAAAGAAAAAAAAAAAAAAAACATTGTCATTTACAATGTCAATAACTCAAACTAATGTCAATGCGAGACCTATGGTTAATTTATGTTAAAGCAATGATGCATACTTCACTGACATGGAATGCGTTGCTATTGTCTTCCATATCTGCTTAAGCAGCTGAGAATGTTAACGTGGAAGCTGTTTTACTTAATAGGGCCTTGCTCTTGTAGGCATGATAACCATGGCGTTTCCTTTGCTTTTGTGCATTCTTATAGAAGCCATTTGTAGAACAAACATGACATTATCAATCGCCTATGAGAAGAACGTACCTGACTTTTTACATGAAATCATTGTGTATTTGAAGAATGTGCTATTTTTTCAGTTGAAGCACGATCCTTTGTTGTAAAACAAAATTCACTAGTGTGAGGGTCACTCTTAAACGTAGTCCCATTTGACAATTTGGAAGAATTAATAGATAAACCCAAATAAAGCTTCCGGTGAGAGGAAACACATGCAATCAATGTAGCTGCCCTGGGGCAGAACAGAAGCGGCAGATTTGCCGGTTTCTAATAAGAGTAGCGGAGAATGATAAGTATATGCTGGTTTACCATTGTGACAGGATGCGACTTCTTTTACATCTACTTGTGGACAGGTTTACGTTAAAGCCACTTCAGGCATCTCCCCAATGATGCCACCACAAGTGTCCCCAAGAGGACGGCAAATTGCAAATAATGGCCTCAAAAAAGACCTTGTTGCTATGGAAAAGGGAGCGCCCAAATGGCACAATACAATTTTCCTCGGCCTCTGAAAAAACATTTTATCAGAGCTATTTACAACTTGTCATTAAAACCATTTATATTTAGGCCACTGTAGGAGCAAGAATGTGAACTTTAAAAAATGTCTAAGACACTCTGCAAAGTAAATGGATTGTTGTGCAGTGCTCTTTAAATTGAAACTGAGAGGGGGTTACAGAAAATACACCACTGTCATTACGGAGTGCAGTTTTATATTTTTTTATAGGTGCGGCTGATGACTGGGTGCTCAGGGCTAGTAACTACAGGCCCCTGCTCCTCCCGATCCCAGCGCTGCTCAATGCACCCCGGCAGAAGCTGTGTCTGCAGTTCGTAGCCACCGGCTCCGTGTAGGGCTCCAGGTAGATAGAGCAAGTAAGGTTTTCATGGAGTAACTTGAACATTCTGGGAGAAGACGAGGGGAGCAAGACTGAGATGAGATTGTGTGGCTCACCTTAGGGGCTGTGGCTGCACAGATAGGAAGCCAACTCCTTTAACGAATCCTGGCGCTGCTCTCATGCTGTAAAACAGCATGAGAGAAGCACCAGGATTGGAGTGAGCATCCTCTCTCGGTGCTCCCGAGGGCACTAGAGGCCTGTGCTTGCTCTCAACCCAGCTGTCTAAGACAACTGAGTTAGAGAGGTTTAAAATGCACATGTCTGGCTGGCCATCGCAAGACAGCCCGCCAAAGTGACATGCACACTTTAAAATTAAGTGCACAGACAGCCCACCACTCCTCCCTGCTGCTGCCAATCAGCAGCCCCCTCTGTCATGAAACTCGGTTCGGGATCGGTTGATGAAAAATAAAATGGTAATAAACTAACTGTATTACCATTTTATTTTTCATCTCTGGGGCTTTTCTGGGGGCATTTTAGTTGGTGGGGCGACGCTCTGATGCAATGTTTCTTCAGAGGCCCAGGATAATTGCATTCTGACTTTACCATTAAAGAGGGTTTATTATTACAATTTTATAGACACCAAACATGATATAGCCTTCAGCTCCCAATTGGAAATAACAGCTTATTAAATGTAATAAGGAATCCCCAATGCTGTTCTATGGGAGGGGTAGACCTTGCAGTAGTGAAAAATGAATTTAGTAGTTTTTCACTACTAGGACATGTGAAACTTAAGAATACATGTTCAACCTTTTAATTACACAGCACCCTGCCCTATGGGCTACCAATGCCTACCTTAGGGGTGACTTATATGTAAGAAAAGGGGAGTTTAAGGCTTGGTAAGTGGGTTTAAATGCCAAGTCAACATGGCAGTTTAAACCTGCATTCAGGCTGCAGTGGCAGGCCTGGGACATGTTTTACAGGACTAATTAGGTGGGTGGCACAATAGGTACTGCAGGCTCACTGGTAGCATTTAATTTACTGGCCCTGGGTATATGGTATACCACTCTACAAGGGACTTATAAGTAATTTAAATAAAATAAAATATGCCAATTAAATAAAATATGCCAATTCGGTAGAAGGCAATTTAACCATGGTTTAGGAGAGGGAGCACAAACACTGGTTAGCAGTGGTAAAGTACCAAGAGTCCTAAGGTCAACAAAAATAAGTTCAGCAAAATGGAGGAGCACAGGCAAAAATGTTGGGGAAAGACCACCCTAAGGCTGACAGGTTTAACAGTTAGAGAATGTGGAGCACAGTGTCCCTAATGGCTTAGCGTCATCTGGTTACTTTATGTGGGGTTAAAGTGTAGGCCCAAATAAATCATAATCATGGACTAATGATAAACATAATATTTTAAGTTACTAAGTGATGTGATACTTTATTTATTAATCCATGACACTTTGGATGGTTATATTCAGCATTCTACTTACAAATGTTGATCATTAACAAAAGCTTGTAATTGAAAGTGAGTGTTTTTACCATGATGTTATCACAATTGAAATGAAATCTTTATCCAATCCAATCCAATAGCATTTATAAAGCGCACAGCTACCACCTACGGCGGAGTCCCGGCGCTATGAGGTTAAAGCAGTGGGGGGAGGAGGTAAGGCTAGGACAGATCAAACAGCCAAGTTTTCAAGGAACTCCTAAAAATGATGTGTTTTAGTGTGTATGTATGGCTTAGAGTAACTAGGCCTCAGTTAGACCTTGACTCTATCTTTATAAATTGGTTGTTGTTTCAAGATGTACATAGTGTGCTTCCATAATTTCCTATGTGAAAGTTTATTATATAAACACCAGAATTTGGGAGTGAGCCAGACTTGTTCCTGATTTTCTATTGATCTGCCACACATTTGGGACGTAGGGCCTGATTTAGATCTTGGCGGGACTCCCATCGTCCTTACGTGGCAGAGTATCCAAGTACTCCACCAAGATGACGGTATCCTGCCAGCCTTATTTAGATGCTTGCCAGCTGAACTGCCATCCGCATTGACAGACTATTTCCCATCGTATAAGAGGCGCACTGCCGTTGAGACAGCAGACTTCTCTTTGGGTAACGTTACTCCGTTAGGTTGGCAGGTTTGCGCCAAGCCTATTTAGATGTCCCCATTGTGCTGGCGTTGTCCCAGCAGAGGTTTGCTGACTGAGTCAGTCCCTGGTGGAGTGGAGACTGCCAAGTATTACTGATTCATGTGTCAATATACAAATATGTTGTGTTTGCTTCTAAAATGTATGTAGGTAATGTGTTATGCCTCTTTTCTTACATATTGCATACCACACAAACAACACACTATTGAATGCACACCCACAGGCACCACAAGCACAACACCCACAAACACCAAAACATATTTTTTTTTTAAAGTTGTTAATATTGAAAAATACGATGTTGATATACGCCATGATATATGTACGTATAACAATGAACACGCATCGCTATTGTCAAATCCACCCGAAATGACCTATCCATCAAGCCCGAGTCAGAAATACGTGGTCAATCAGGCCCTGCAACCTAGCCCTGAAGCTAATTGACAGATCACACCTGGGGGTGACACGTAACCCTTAGGCAACTGTGCGAACAGGAACACCCAGATAGATCCCACAGATAGGCAGTTCACCACAATGGTCTTAGGAGCTGCCTAGAGGGAAAGCAGGAAGCCAGCTGTCACCCACCCCAGACGTGTACTCCAGAGTCAGGCAGAATGCACCAAATGGCTATAGTAAGTAAATGGCAACTTTCTAAAAGTGGCATTTGCTAAACTGGAATTTAAAATCCAACTTCACCATAAGTTGTGATTTGAAATTGATTTGAATTTAGTGACAATAAACTTGAAAAGTCTATCTCTACACAATTGGGAGTTACACTTAAAAAATATAATACCGTAATCCCAATGGCATCCTTTGAGAGAGATAGGCCTTGAAGTAGTAAAAATCGCAATTGGGGAGTTTTTCACTACCAAGATATGTAAAGTTTAAAAGTACACATCCTGCATTATAAATACATTGCACCCTGCCCTGTTGGTTATACAGGGCCTACCTCAGGGGTGACGTATATGTCTAAAAATAGATGGTTTAGTCCTGCAAGAGGGTTTACTTGCCAGGTCGACTTAGCAGTGTGAAACTGCACACACGGGCTCTGCAGTGGCAGTCTTGAAACATGGTTAAAGGGCTACTTGTGTAGGTGGCACAATCAGTGCCGCAGACCCACTAGTAGCATTTAATTTACAGGTCCTGGGCACATGTAGTGCACTTTACTAGGACTTATCAGTAAAGTACATTTGCCAATTGGGAATGGACCAATATTGCCATGTTTAGGGGAGAGAACACAAGCACTTTAGCACTGGTTAGCAGTGGTAAAGTGTGCAGAATCCTAAAACCAGCAAAAACTAGGTCAGAAAAATGGAGGGGGCAGGCAAAACGTTGGAGGAAGACCACCCTAAGGCTATATCTATAATGAGGAACTGCTTTGTAAGTAGAGAGAGAGAGAGAGAGAGAGAGAGAGAGAGAGAGAGAGAGAGAGAGGGAGAGAGAGAGAGAGAGAGGGGACACGTGATGAAAGGGAACAATACAAATCTAAAGGGGCAGGAGAAGGAGGTTGAGCAAGGTAGGGAAATAATTGAAAGTGACTGGAGTGAGAAAGAAATATCGAGAGTGAGTGAGTGAAAGAGATGGGAGGAAAGAGAAAGGGAGAGGAAGAGAAAGGGAGTGGGAAAGAAAGGTGAGAGAGAAATGAAAAGATGGGGAAATGAGTGAAGATTCATAGTGAAGATAATGGAAGATAGAGGGTGACAGAAAAGAGGGAAAGGGAGGAGGCAAGAGAGTAAAAGAAGAGGAAGGAGAAAGAAGAGGAGAGAGGGAGGAGAGAAAGAGAAAATTACAAAGATATTCGTGGTACTGGCTACTTGAGTAGACGTCTTTGCTCATGCTGCTGCTGGTATGTCCATTTGCCTGGTATATGTTTCTAATCGCCATAAAGACAGCGACCCTCAAATAACCAATATTCTGCAGAGCCACCATGGTGGCCAGTGGCGTAATGCAAAATGATGGGGCCCCATTGCAGAATGGGAAGGGGGCCTCCGTATCCTTCAATATCTCACAGATATTCATTGGTCTTGGGCTACATGGGCCCCCTCAAAGGGCTGAGGGGCCCCTGAAAGGTTTGGGGTACTACTGCACTGCAGGGGTTGCAGGGGCCTGAGTTACCTTCATGGCAGTGGGTAACGCTAGAGAGAGCACCTACCTCCTACTACATGGCACTTTGTGCACCTATTTTCATGTATACATTCGCTAAGTGCTGAGAATAATGCATTTCTCAGTCCTTCATAGAAAATGTCAGGATATCATACCTCAGTTTCCTGTTGGGGTGGGCCATTTTACATCAGCGGATTGGGGATCAAATATGAAGGTTGGGAAAAGGGGTCCATTCAGTGTAGCTAGTCTGTCCAGCCGAGGGGCAGGGTCTGTTACATAAGACAAGGGTGTTGTAGAGGTTGGTAATGTGGTAAATGTATTTAATCACTGTCCTAGAGAAGAGGTTGAAGGTTATCTTAGTAAAAGTATTCAAAAAGGCCTGATATCCACTTAGTATAAGAGAAAACCCTAAGCTGATGACATAAAGAGAGTTTTTTTTTAATAAGCAACAGGAAGGCATAAGGACAGACTGGGGTGCATGCTGTTTTTATTTGTGTTGCATCCTTGCATCTTTGTCTTTCACCTCTCCTGTGAGGTCATCCTGAAGTTGGTGATCTCACCCTGCTCGAGGATGTGAAGATATGCTGAATTGTATTCCTTTCTTTGTGCAAAGAGTCATACTCTTTAATCTGTCACATGTACATACTTGGCCTTGCTGAATGTATACTTGGGATTAGATTTGTGTCCACACAGCTTAGTTGCCAAGAAAATGACACTAGTCATTGTCCTCACCTTGATGTTAGAGATCCCACCCCCATCTAAAGACAAAAGGCCACTGGGTGTCGATGGCTCACCCTCGGAGTGTTGTTTGTACTGGGTCGTACTATCCGCTACTTGGGAGGGATACTCCCTTTGTTCCCCACAATATCCTATACTTCTGGAGCTAACTGTGCTAATAAATTGAACTAGTTCGACTAATGGGGGATGGGTTATGCAATAACCTAAAATTGTATCTGAATGAGGACACCTGGATCTTTTGCCTCTGGCATTTGACACCTTTGGGTTTCTGTCACATGATGAATTGACTTCTACTTCCGACCTAGTTTACTTTCCTCATTTTGGGCTTGATTCACAAAGGTAAATTTACATTTTTGTGTAAGTTAATGATTGTTTGTTATTCACAATAGTATTTTACTAGTAGTATATTTATAACTGCAGAGCCTATGCACATAAAAAGAAAGGACTTGTGAGTCCTTCACAAGTAATGAGACTGCAATTGTATTTTTACTGTGAACCAAACACCTCATTGTACCACTGGGCTCTCTAACGGTAATGAAGCAGAGCAGTCCAAAGCCTACTCAGTGGAGGTGGTGTTGGTTAGTAACCCATGTTCGCTGGTGCGCAACAACATTCAATAAATCACTGTCCAGTCAGTTATTTTTCACCACTAAATACAGCACATTACTTTACAAATATATACATCTTGTCACACCAGTAGTGGGTCCTGAACCCTGTAGCCACAATACTCCCCACAAATACCAGATTCAACACACAATTAAAGAGGGTGTTGTTATAAATGGAGCAGGCCTACTGGCTTTCTCATGAGCTCAACACATTAAGAAAAGCAACCACGTGTTATGTTTGACTTTGCATCACCATTAAAATCAATGGCCACAGTACCAATATTCAAAATAATTCATTATAATTGTAAAGATTGCATTGTCAATATCGACATTTTAAATAAAGCATTGAAAATTCAAAACATGTGTCTGAATATTTCTTTTTCTTTCTCAAATTGCGACTGCAGTCATAGGGCCGACCGTGAGCTGTTCCTCCACTCCAGAGCCCACGAGCAAAAGCTTCAGGTCTAAGAGTACTTTGAAACTGAAGCTGAAGCTAAACCCCTGCCGGGTCAGTGTTTCCATCCCCTGGGACAGGTAGGGTTAATATTTGAAAAGCAATCCTCGGGGGCTGATGCAACTTACACAGCCCACAACAACACATTGGGGAAAACATTGGTGGTGCCCCTACCCCACCCTAGGGCACCACAAAAATAATTCTGCAGGATTTCTTCACAAGAGATTATGGAGCGCTAGTTACCCAAGGCATGAATAACATGAGTGGCTTTTCCCACTTGCCTTAATGCGGTCTCATTGTTTTCTTTGTTATTGCATGCCCCAGTCCCATCCCAGGCACCCACAGAATTTGGGGTCGATGTACGTTTACTACAAGAATAATGCAATTCATTTCATTGTCTCACATGAATAGATCAAGTGAATGCATTGATGATTTAGAACAAATTTATTTTACCATAAGTTATATTGAGGCTCATGCTACAAACATTTTCACAGTGGGTAAGCAGCACTGAATATGTTTTCTGAAATACATTCTACACATGCTTCCAAAATATGTTGGTGCGAAAAGAGCAGAAAAAGTCTTCACCAGTCTGAATGGTCAAAGACAGTAAAAACGTGAAGATTTTAAAGGAATTTAACATTTTTTTGATTTGGTCTCACTGCGACATGATAAGCACTAAATATGCCAGAAAAAAAAACACCAGTCCAATATTTCAAAGAACAAGTGGGCGGGAGGAAATGACTTAAATGCACTCAGGATAGAATATGAAATCAATATTAACCCCCACACAAGGAGAAAACTCCCTGCATATCAGGGCCACTTTCTTTCTTGCAAACAATCCTTTGCTTTGGACGTTTGCTTTCGAGAACCTTCGGTGTGTTGACAGGATGTCTGACACGGCGTAGCAGCCTAGGTAGACCACCCAGTGGAGTTTAAATAATCCCCTTAATTTATAATATATATTTTTAAAGAGGAGATAAGTGCATACATTCCCTTTCTTCTTAAGAAACAAAATAAAAGTGCAAGTTTTCTGTAAACTGACCTTTTACTCCACCAAATATTTTTGTGGAAGCAAAATGCAAGACAGTGAGAGCATATGATGTTAGTACCAGAATTGCTGATTTTTTAACTAGGAACAAGGATGGAACCATCAGGCTCAACATCCTGTGAGTGTGAACAAGTCACTTAGGGCCTGATTATGAGTCTGGAGGTACGAGGACCGCCAGACTCGTGGTGGCGCGGCAGTGGCAGTCCAGCCATCGCCGCACCGGTGGTCCGACCACCCCATTACGAGTTGGGCAGTTGGACCGCTCTGGGGCCACTGACACCGCCAGGGAACCGCCATTCCCTGGAGGTGGTGTGGCGGTCAGAGGCCGCAATATGCTTGGCGGGACCGCCAAGGTTCCGTCAAGCATATTACGAGTTTCCTCTCCGCCGGCAGTGACATGGAGGTTCCTCCTCCATGTCAACCCTGGCAGAGAGGAAACAAAGAGGGCCCTCGGTGCCTCCTCCACTTGTGCATGCACACAGGGGGGCATAACATGTGCCCCTCTGTGTGCATGCACAACAGTTCCTGCACGGCATGGACTTTTCAGTTTATGCCATGAAGGAACCATGTGAGGCGTTCCCATTGCGGTGCCTTTTTCAAAGGCACCGCAGCCTTTGAAGGAGGCACCACCCTGGGAATGCCACGCCGTTCACCTGCCAGACTACAAATAACTTGTAATTTGGCGGGCGGGCAGCAGCAAGTCTTGGCGGTGCGGGACACAGTGGTGGAGTACCACCGCTCCCGCACCACCAAAACTCGTTTTTGGGCCCTTAATCTTCCCGTGCCCAAAGGTGACTAATATTACACAAGGATATATATATGTCATCAAATACACCACGAGTACAAATGAAAGAGTTGGAACAAGCCAGGGTGATGGAAGTCAATAAATGGTGGGAAAGCGTGACACTTAAGAAATATATTGATTGCAAACGTATTCCAAGGGGTTTGAGAATTTTTGTGCTACCCACCTTAAGTGATCTTGATACTGACCTCTTACTTAAATGGCAGAGTGATACTACAGATTGTTCCATGAAACTATTGGAGACCTTAATAATACATGCTGAAAGGAGACTTAAAGAGGCAATGGAGAAAATTGCCGCACTAGAGAAATCCCTTGAGAAATTTTGGGAAACAGCGGAGGGTAAAAAATCTCTGGAAGAACTGGAAAAAAGACTTGAGAAGCATGAGAATGAAATACAGCTAAAAAAAGTAAAGAAGTTTAACAGAGACAGGATTGATTATGCTTCAGGTAGAGTCTACACCTTCGCACGTCGTTTTGACTCCAACTACAAAAAACAATCCATGGAGCAAATTCAGCAGCAAGACCAAACAAGAATGTCCAGTGCGGAAAGCTCTGAAGTGAGCTCGGGGGACGAAGGAGCAGCACTGGGAAGATCAAGGATGGGTTTTCCCGGGGAGATGCGACTGTTACGCATGACGACAAGGGGAAGAGGAGCTCCATCACCCCCAACCGCACTGGAAGAACGAACAGGACAAGGCGCAGTAGGAAGAGGCAGGGGAAGAGGAAAAGAAAAGAAGGGGAAATAATAAATAAAGAATCAGCAATGGAAGACAACCTTGTGATCAATCTTTCCAGCAAAAAACTGAACATCAAACACATGAACCTACTAAATAAAGGATTAACGTTTTGTCCTAACTTTGGCATGGATTTGGCATCTACGCGTGGAGATCTTTATAAATTTTGCAGAAAATTAAAATTAAAAAAATACTTTATGAACAGATCTACCCGTCTCTCAAAAACAGAGCTTGGAACATCACTCACGAATCTTACAAGTGAACACATTGAGTCCCTGAGAACCATACAGAATCTGATGAATGAGGAAACTCAGCAAGAATCTATGCCAGATGATGCAACAGCAACTGATGTATGTGTGGCTCTAGGCATTGAGACGAACATGTCTACTAGGAGTGGATGTAAAGGAAAATCAAAGTTTTGCCCACAGTTACCACCAGGGAACAGGGTAGACGTCTTTCAGGAACTTGTGGCAGAAGACCTGAGGGACATCTATGTTAAAGAAAAAGAGCATAATAATCCGACAAATACCAACATGTCAAGGGATGACTGGTGGGCACTGTCAGATCTCCGACAAGATATAAGTATAATCATCAAACAATCCGACAAGGGTGGCAATGTTGTTGTGATGGACCGGAATAAATATCTTCTAGAGGTCAGAAGACAGTTGGGAGATGCCACCAAGTATGAAAAGTTGAAATCTAATCCCACCAACGACATTAAAGTGATCTTCCATGAGAAATTAAAACAATGGCATGGAATAGGCGTAATTGATGATGATGAATTGCGTTATCTGAAGACAGAGCACCCAATCCTGCCGACTCTGTATGTACTGCCCAAAGTACACAAGAGCTTAGAAAATCCTCCTGGGCGTCCAATTGTGAGTTCATGTGGCTCATTACTCGAAAACACCTCGAGGTTCATTGATATTTTCCTCTTTCCCTATGTTGCTGATCTTCCATCATACTTACGAGACTCAATGGATTTCCTCAACAGAATTAATAACACCCATTGGAAACCTAATTACATCATGGCCACAATTGATGTGGTTTCATTATATACCTCCATCATTCACACAGACGGTCTTAAGGCATGTGAATATTTTCTGAGATCGAGATCATTGAGTTTATTGAGCCATACCAACATGCTCCTCGAAATGATGTCCTTTTGTTTGAACAATAATATCTTTGTATTTGATGGAAAATTCTATAGGCAAAACCAAGGAACTGCCATGGGGACATCATTTGCGCCAACATACGCCAATCTCACCTTGGGCTTCTGGGAGACAGAATGCTTGTGGTCAGAAAATAACAACATCAACCTGGAGAGGGTGGTGCTCTGGGTCCGTTATATAGATGACCTGTTTCTCATTTGGGAAGGAGAGGAGGAAGAGTTAAAATGTTTTTTGTCATCTTTGAACATCAACTCACTCAACCTTCAATTTACGTATACATACAGTAGAACCGTGGTGGATTATTTGGACATAAGGGTCTACATTGAAAATGAGAAAATTTGCACCACCCTCTTCCGAAAGACCACATCATGCAACAGCATTCTGCACGCCAACAGCGCACATCCAAAAGCCCTTAAGTGGAGTATCCCCTATGGAGAGTTCCTGCGGGCGCGTAGGAACTGCTCTGAGGAGGAGGAGTTTATTAAACAGATGTCTATAATGATGGGTCGTTTCCAAAAAGAGGGTATCCTTTGATGGTCTTAGAGAATGCACGGGAAAGAGCAACCAATGCCATAAGAGAGAACTTATTGCTACCCAAGAACATGACAATGTCGTCTGAGGTGAATGTGGAACCAGTGAGATTCATTACAGATTTTAACAGCTCGAATCAGAAGGTGAAACAGACACTCAATAAACATTGGGGTGTCCTTAAGAAAGATCAGGAATTAAAACCCTTCATTAAACAACAGGCCAATGTCACCTACAGAAAAGTACCCTCACTAGGGGGACTATTGACACAAAGCTACTTCTCCAACAAACCTGTACATCTACAAAAAACAACTTGGTTATCACAGAAGGGCTTTGTGAAATGCGCAAGATGTAAAGCCTGTAACTATGGCCGCAATATGACAGAAGTTATATCCATTCAAGGTTTGAAAAAAACAATTAAGGAAAGGATCACGTGTGAAACCACCCACGTGGTTTACCTTTTGGAATGTAAATGCGGCCAAAGATATATTGGAAGTACAGTGAATAAACTAAAATTGCGCATCCTCCAACATCTGCGAGCCATATTGAACAAGGACTTTGCGTATGTGATGGCCAAACATATCTGGAGAGAGCATGAAGGGATTTTAGATAAAAACACAGTCTCGTACTCTGGTATTGAACTTATAACAATGAATATCAGAGGGGAGACAGAGAGTTGGCATTGAGACGTGCAGAATCAAGATGGATTGTCAATTTGGGTACAGAGATGCCGTGGGGCCTGAATGCGGATGCAGAACTATACACCTTCTTGTAATAATGTTTATCATTTTACTTGCCTCAGACATGTCTTATAACTTGGTATCCTTGAGTTTTAAATGTACCGCAATTTTAATCAATGGGCCAAGTTATTGTGTTTTATCTCCCTTCTATTGACAATCTCTTTTTATAACTTTTTATCACCTTATTGAGCACCGCATATGTGCAATTGTTGCATTAGGTATTATTCTCTGAAATGGCGAGTAAGTTGATCATTTAAGGGCTCATATTTTCAAGTGAATAATGATGAAGTATATCTGAACATAATAATTTTTTCCACTAATAGATATTAATGATGGAGTTTTACTCCATCTTATATCGATCAGTAATGTATACATCTGATAATGTGGATTTGAATGGTCCAGTAGAAAATTGTTTGGAATACTGTATGGAGGTCAGTTGAGGTAATATTATAAAGAGTAGAATACGGATAAGTTTCTACGAATTAGCACTAAGCACTTTATATTTATGGTGTAAATATATAGTACCGTAAGGTATAGTAAATTAAGAGCGGGTTTTATAGAACCCATCTTTTTGATTATAATACTTTCAGTGACCTCCTCGTTTTAGATCTTTTTAGATTTTTTCACTTGTTGATAGAGGACATTTGCACTTTGTACTTGTATAAGCACAGGCACTTTAGACCTTCCTGGCACTTCTCGCAGATTCTTCCCTGGAGCCCAGGAAATATGCACATTGCACCTTTCGGCAGTGTTTGTCATCTTTATTAGTATATAAATTTGAATTTAGAAGTAAGAACATATTAATAAATTTGAAACAATGTAAGGGGTGTTATTAGAGATTGAATTAAAAGAGTAGCATTATGTTTTGGGAGAGATCGAATCAATACACATAATCAACATAATACTGGAAGTCTGGGGCTCTTTTGATTATTAAGAAGAAAATGACATAAATATGAAGGATTAGATGGTGTACTTCACAAATTGATAACATGTATTTATTCATGTCACTTTGAAAAATAGAGAAAGAATGTAAAGTAAGATAAAGCTATTCTGTTTATGTCTAAACTACACATGATTCCAATTTTGAACGTGGCTCCTTTAAGAAATTGACCTTGCTTTTTAATTGGTGGTGGGGGGAAATGAACTATGCTTCCCCTTTAAATGGACACGTTGTTAGCACACTTTGGACCCAGTAGAAGGCGCAAGCCGAAACGCGTAGGTCATCGTTTGTATGCACCCCTGCACTTAGCTTGTGAAGGCTTCGTATGAAGAGGCTCTTTGTTATATTTTAATAAAGCCCCTTTTTTGAAGTCAGTTCCTGTAAGTGCTGTGCTTCATTTTGCCTTGGTAAACGTGTGGAAAGCTGAGCCCGAGTGGAGGGCAACCATTTGGAGCAAATGTGCAATATATATATATATATATATATATATATATATATATATATTTATTTTTTTTAAAGCAAACGTGGGCCAATAAAAAATTATTTTCTGAAACATAAGTACAAAAAAACGAAATGTAAGCTTTTTAGGTTGAGCCTGAGCCAGCGCGCATGCGCTGCTCAGCGAGACTGCTGTAGTGGAGTATGGCAGAGAAGCTCCGCCCACTCTCCGCCCGTGTTTGTCATTGGCTTGTGTCAGTGTCCTTCCTAAATGCTGGCGTCTGATTCATAAAGAGGCTTGTTAGTCCTTCCTTACTACCACCTTGTCTTCATCTGTAACCTCCCATGGAGACTGGCCCCTTTACTTTGGTTGTTACACGGTACGTGTTTTAAGTGTGTAAGCAGCACTACTTTCTTTATTGAGTGTCTCTTGTTGTAGGCACGAGGTGCTTTTTTTTCTTCAGCGCAGTTTCACTTTTTTTTTCTTCAGCTGGCCACGCGCTTCCTGGTTTACTTATCGGCCCGCACACACCACTACCGGGTTGCTGCACTTAATAATTAATAGCACTTCTCACACACTGTACTCCCGAGAGGATGCCCTTAATGATTAATGGCAGGCGCTTCTTGTTTTATTTTGCATGCCTCCGGTTCCTCAGAGTCAGCTGCTGTCACTGCCTCTCAGCGGAGCAGGAGAACGTCCCTCTGTGGCAAGGTGCAGACAGGGCATTTCCTGCTCTGCTCTTGTGATGTCTCCCTCAAACACAGGAATCACAGCGTATGCTGTTTCAATGCGTTGTTGCTTCAAATTTCAGTGTAGGATTGCTGCAGCCAAACCCTTAATTCAGATGTCCGCAGCTATCAAATCCTGATGAAAATAGGTCCGGGGTTGCTGTATGCAGGGCCAGCTTTTGGCATGGGCGAGTTGGGCCCAGGTCGCCAATCGTCAGAGAGGTGCACAGAGCTGTTTGCATTAAGGTCATGCAAACAGCAGCATCTGTAGTGTCTTGGGCTGCTAGGCCCACATGCTAACAAAAGACCATACGGACACGGTAGTGGTGTACTGGAATTGGCCGCAAGCACGTGCACCCGGGCCCTTTTATTGGCAGGGTCACGTCACTCGTGACGCCTGTGATGGATGGGTGTGGGGTGCATGTGTGTCCAGCCCTTGAGGGAGTGGCTGGAAATTCCAGTGCCTGCTGAAACACTAGAACGTGTCCAGCAGGACACTACATTCCTCCCAAATTTTATTGAAGAACAAAACAAAACACTAGTCCAACCTGTGGGGGTAAACAACAATCAACTAAACACCACAGGGTCCATCAGCCTCGCAAGTCGGGCAGCGGGAAGACAGCAGACATGGGGCTGGTGACTGACTGCAGCAGGACAATCTTAGCTGGCACTCATAATTTAACCTGCGTGGTTCAGGACACGAATGCTGGCTTGGAGACGTCATCTGCACTCTCGTAGCATACCAGTGGAACCATGTCCTTTGGTCTGAAGTTGCTCCACTTCGCTGACGTTGAGGATGGTCTGTGGTGGGTTCTAACAGTTCATTTAAAACAGGGAGTGTCAAGAGCATGGTTGGAGTCCATGGTGAAGGTTCACAAAGGTGTTGCTTTATCGACTGAAGTCTCTGTTAGACGACTTTGCTGCATCCGTAATCTGGCAGTGGGGCAGTATCAAGTCCAACTCTCCCGCCTGGGGAGGCCCCTTGTCGTGGTTGCTACGGGACTGCTTGTACGCTGCGCTGGGGCTGCTTGTGTGCCGACGTGGGGGCAGCTGCAAGACCACCAAGGAGCCGGTACCCAGTCGCTCGCACAAACCTCCGGGGTGGATGAGTCTTGGTCAAGACATGCTCTCGCTGTCGCAGTTCCGCTGTAAGCCAGGTTAGCAGGAAGCTTCTGGTTCTTCTTGTCGGCTGGTGTGGCAATGGTGTAGGACTCCAGCCCATCGGTACTCTGAAGATGGTAGTGTTTGACGCATTTGACGAGGACTGGCATGATGGCAATTGCCAGCCGTGTGGTGAAGCTGACCAAGTTGGTGATCACTTGCCGTGATGGTTGCAGGCCTTCGTTCTTAAGTCGATTACCGAAAGTGGGGGTGGCCAGGTGCTTCCATTTCCTTTGGGGAGGCATCTGCATCCTTGCACTTGGACTTTGTGGGCTACTAAGACGCTGGTGACAGTGGCATGATGGACACGCTGAGAAACTGAGACATGAGACTCTGTTCGTGCCTGCTTGCGGCTTACTCTCGCTCTCCCGCTGGGCGGTTGCCAGGTCATTCTCAGGTTGTCACCCACTTCACTTGCTGTTGGTGTGTCGGGATGCGCTCCTTCAGCAGCTCGAGTTCTCTTCAACGTCCGACCCGGGCACTCACGACTTCCCTTCCTGAACTTGGTCGGTTGTCAGATTCTTAGTGTAGACCCTCCAGTCACACTTCCATATTTCCTGCTTGATGCGGTGTCATGCACATGGCAATGACGATGTGGTTGCCATGGGACCTGGACGACAGGTGGGGAGGATCTTCTAGGAGAGGGGATTTCTGGAGGATCTTCGCAGATACATGTCTCTGTCTTGCTGAGACTGTTCCTTCACCCACGACATCTGCGGTCAGGAGCAGGGATGCCGTCCGACTTAGACTGCCGACGCTCGGGGATGGACGGTCGCACTGGGAAGCGTTGGGGAGAGTCGCTGATTAGCGCTTGCTGCGGCTTACGTTTGGTTCTCCCATAGGGCTGTCTCCAGGGATGTCGGTCCGTCTTGGTGGCTGTCTGGTGTCTCTGGGTGCGCTCTTGTCTTGTGGTGGTACGAGTCCTCGTTCTTCTCCTCTTGTTGGTCTTTTCAGCGCCTCTGTGTTTGTCTGGTTCTTCATGGTGACAGGATTGTCACTCTTCTTCACTCAAGGGCGTTGTGCTTGCGCCTCGAGCCTGCGCCATCTTGGCGTCTGCTACTGCTTGCGTTCAGGCATGCTTGGCGGGGTCAGTCACTTTGTGTGACGTGCTCCTTGCTTGCTGTGCGATGCTGCGTCCGGCCACATGTTGCATGTCGTTGGAGCACATGTTGCAGTGGCAGCTTGCCACGTGGAGTGTGTGGCTCTCCTCTTGCCTGTCTTGGGCCTCTGGCGACTCCATCTTGAGGCAGTGTGAGGGAGGACACTGTGCTGTTTTTTGGCCCACTGCGGGGCTTCGCTGGTGCAGGGGAGATGTGGCAATTCTCCCTGATGCCTTCAGCATTGCTCCTTCTCTTCGGGGAGGTCTCTCTCTCCGGGGGTGTTTCTTCCTTGTTGTGTGGCTTCTTTTCTCATGGCAAAACCCAGTGAGCCTTCAGAGGGGAAACAGATCTCCGGTTGCCGGCAGTGGCAGCAGAACTTGCAGGCTTTAACAGTCTCTGTTGAAAAGCTCTTGCTTTGTGGCAGTGGGGGTGCTCTGGTCTGGCTCCCTGTATACTTGCTTCTTCGCTCTGGCACTTAGTGTGCCCGTGTTGTAATTTGCGGTGGTGTCCGTTCACCTCTAGGAGCGAGCGGCGCAATGTCCTCACTGGCAGTGGCGTTGGGCAGTCACTGGGGTTTTGCACGCTCTGGGCATGTTCTCCACATGCTTCCAGGCGGGGCTTGCTTGGCTGCCTCCTGTCCAGGAGTAACCTTCTTTTGCTGTTGCTTCTCCCAGCCTCGTACACTTGCTACTCTTGGCTACCACTTGAATATTTGAATATTTATTTATTGCACAGTTACTTAAAACCATTTGCAGTACAACAAAAGAGTTTAAAATCAGAACGTTAAAAAGAATTTGTTTAAGATTATAACCAATTTCATTCCATGGAAAATACGATTAAAGTTTAAAAGCTAAAAAGTGAATAATTGTGTATGAAGCATTAAGACGGAAGTGTGCCTTAGTCTGTCCACGGCAAGTCTATTTTCTCGCGGTTGTCGAGATCTTATTCTTTAACAAGTCTGGAACGCACATCCTCCATATATCTCCCGATTCTAGCCAAATCGGTCGGTAGAGTGCAAGAAAATAAAATCGCGACTGCTTCTTTCACTGTCCGAACACCTTTGCGTAGCCATATTGGCTTAAATAGCTTCAGACAAGACTGTAACAGGCCGGGACAGCAGCACATCAAATGTAGTAATGATTCTGTTTTAAAATTGCAGATTCTACAGCTGATTTTGTGATCAAGGGATTTCCACCCCAGATTTAGTTCTTTATTTGGGAGGGGCACTAGTCTGGCCCACTGAATGTTTTTTAAGGCCTTTCTCCCCAATGCTTGGTGAAGGTAAGGCTGGGATTTGTGCTCTATGTATGTAGCGATCAGCCCAGATTGACCACCTCCACTTTCAAAATGTGCTAGATCAATTTTTCTTGACAATTGATAGCATTGTTTATTGATTGCATTTTTGATAGCCGGGTAGTTTATGTCCTCCTGACCCCAATTCTGTGTTGCCAAATCTAAAATTTCTACTGCTTCCTGCATATAGACCTGCCATGGGTTAGATGGCCCTCCATAGATGGATTTTAGCATGCTCTTCAGGCTTCCATCCGGAGCTTTGAGTACTTGATAATAATATTTTGCATGCACACCCAAGCATTCTTTGCTCTGTTGCACCAGGCCAAACTCCAGGCGAATCCAGCTATTGCGGGTGTATTTTGGTAGCTTGAATATGCGTTTGTACGCCCGGCATTGCACTTTTTCCATCATTGTGTTCATTTTGCCTGGGAATGCCTGCTGTGCATAACCCGCAATTGCCCTTATTTTAGATTGTAACACCTTTCTGATTGGGATGGTCGTTGGGCTTTTCATTTTCTCATGTAATTTACACAAGGCGTAGATTGTAGACTCTACTTTAGATTTCATTTTGTGTAAATGCAAAGTTGCTTTACCCGAGTCACTCAGCCAGCACCCGAGATAGTTCTAAGACTTTGAAACAGCTATTATCTATTTACCCACGTGCCATTTGAGGAATGTTTTTTTAGTACAACGCCCGAAGATCAATACTTTGGTCTTTTCTGAGTTTATTGTTAACTCATTGATCTGGTTGTAGGCGTTTAAAGCGTCTAGTCCCCTTTGTAGTCCTGTTTTTGTATGATCCATCACCACTAGGTCGTCCGCATATTGTAAGATTTGAAGTTTATTGGCTCCAATTTTTGGGACTGCAAGGTTGGCGTTGTGGAGCGTCTTGCCCAGGTCTGCTGTGTATAAGTTGAAAAGTGTTGGGGAAAGTACGCATCCCTGTTTTAGGCCTCGATTTGTAAGACACTTTTTTGTTGTGGTGTTGTTTACTAATTTGACTTTCATCCAAGTATTGCTATATAACGAGATAATGGCGTTGAGGAGGCCTGGTGGAATTTGCCAATTGCGCAATTTGGACCAGAGCTTACAGCGAGGCACCCCGTCGAAGGCTGCTGAGTAGTCTACAAAACAGGCAAAGACTGTTTTTTTATTTTTGACGTTGGCTTGCTGGCTTAAATATGATATGGCCATGATGTTATCAATTGTCGAACAACCTTTGCGGAACCCTGTTTGATAGGGGGGAAGGATTTCGTTTTCTTCGACCCATCTGTTTAATTCTGTCAATAGGGTGCTTGCATAGGCTTTCCCTTCGATGTCCAGAAGGGCGATTAATCTGTAGTTTTTTGGTTCTGTGTTATCACCTTTCTTGTATATAGGTTGTAAAATTGACCCGCGCCACGAGTCTGGCACCCTGGCATGTAGTCGGCAATCAGTGAATAGATTGGATAGAACTCTCCCCGAGTATGTTGGATCTTCCCTAAACATTGCGCCCGGGAGGCCATTAGGCCCTGGTGCCCGGTCTTTCCTTATCTTTTTAACTACTTTTTCAACAGCTGTGACGTCTTGATCATTGCTCATGGCTACAGTAGTAGGTTCCACTACGTTGTTTATACTCTCCGTGCGGCAGTCCATGCTCCTTCCGGGTTCAGTGCAGCCTTCCTTTTCTACATAAATTGCGGAAACATGTCTCAACCATGCGTCGGCGTGTACAGAGTTACTCCTGTCCACTTTATCATTTTCCAACTGGGCTATGTATTGACAAAGTTGTTGATGTTTATGAAGCTTTGTTAGCTCGTGGATCTTGATCCATTCTTCCTCAAGCTTGTTTTACTTGAGCGTCCATAGCAAGTGTTTCCGCTCATTATGCAGTTTGTTACGCTTGTCCAGTGTTCTTTTCGAGCCTGCAATCTTATGAGCTCTTTTTGCCTTGTTTAGGTTGCGAGTTATGTCACTAAGTTTTGTGTTGTTATGCATGGTTTGTGTAATAGGTTTCTCTTTTGGTTTGAGATCAGCTTTCTTGCTATTGTTCAGAGCTGTTTTCAGGGCAGAGGTCCACTCTGACCAATTTTCCATACTGGGCTCGACACCAGAATGGTTGCCTGTGCATTCTTGTTCCTCTTTCCATGCCTTAAATGCAGTCGCCTGATGCTTGTTCCATTTTATTCTTCTGACCAGGGCGTATTCCTCAATGCCTGTCGATTGAGCTACCGTGGTAGTTCTTTCCCGTTCTTTGATAGTAATGTTCAGATCAACCTGGAGTATTGCGTGATCGCTAGTGTCATCTGCATCAATTTCAAAATGATCAATTTTGCAAGCGGGTTGGTTGCACAAAAAAATATAATCAATTGTCGAGCAATTCTTAAATGCAATCGTCCCTTGGCTATGTGGGTCTGAACTTTTTAATAGATTCTCAACTGACTTGAGGTCGTAGTTTTGTAAAAAGTTATTGAAAGTTCTTTCAGCGCTAGTTAGGTACTTCCTTTCGCACTGCTTTGTTCCCAAGTGGTGCAAATTGAAGTCCCCCATAAGCAATTTTGCCGGTGACAAGTACGTGCATAGAATTTCCTGTATTGTTGTAATCATAGATTTTGTGGCCTCTAATTTCGATTGACCAAATGCGTTTAGAAATACATTTATTATGAGCAGTGAGACGCTGTCTTCCCTGTCCCCTTTTCCCTCAACTACAAGTGCCTGCAGCATATTTGAGTCGGTATTTATAATCCTTACTGTTAGTTGTTTTGCATGTTTAACATAAGTCAAGATCCCACCTGATGGTCTTCCGTACCGGTTGTGTTTGGTGGCTAGTTTGTGGAAACCAGCATAGCCTTCCAGATGTACCGGCTCTGTAGCCCAGGTTTCTTGTAGGCATAAAATATCGCCCTCTAGCAGTTTGTTTATTGCTGTGACTTGTTTAAGAGCTTTTTGTAAACCTGCCACGTTCTAGGAGACAATTTTGAGACTATGTGGTGTCTTTTGATAAAGGCCTGAAGTGCTAGTATTTACCGCTGTTGACAATTTTGTGTCGGGCTGCGCTTGAGGGTCCCCCGAGAGATCAGCAATATGCTCTTTTGCGTCAGGTATGGCGAGTGCAACTCTGTGTTTCACTGCTGGTCCTGTTATAATGCTCCCTCCATCGGATTTTCTGAGGTGCCTCGTCTTTTACTATTCTGTTTATGGTTGTCTCCTCTTCTTTTGTGCTCCGGTGGCAGACGACAGTCCCCGGGGAATGCGTGGTATGCTCCGCACCCACCCTGGCTCCTTTGTGCTGGTGTCGGTCTCCTTCCCTGCGAGGGCTCCGCAGGCAGTAGGTTCAGGCACTGTGGGGCTCCTTTTATGCTTCTGCGTGAAACTACTGTGTATGGCAAAGTCACTGGGGTCCTCCTGGCTCTCTGGTGATTTGCGCTACCTTGTAGCGGGGTCACCAGTTTCTCCTACTGGCGCCGTTCATTGGTTTCCACTAGGGAGCACTGTGGATACTTCACTCTAACGGCAGCGGCTTTCCTTATGCTGCAGGCCAGTTTTCTGGGTTGCAGGTGTAGCGGTGTACACCAGGAGACACCAGGGTGCACAGTCTGCCCACACTGTGGGCAGTCTTTACTTGGAGTCATTTCCCTGCTGCTCAGACACTTGGCAGCAGTGGTGAGGCCTGCCTTGCCCCAACATGCTTGTAGCAGAAACCGGCTGCTTTAGTGGTCCAGAGCTTCTTCCACGAGCTGGCTGTCTCTTTCCCGGGGTGATGACCATCAGGGGCCTTTCTGTGCTTACTTTCTCCTGGGATAGGGCATGGCTGGAGCTGCCGGTGCAGGGTTTTTCTCAGTGCAGGCGCACTGTATCCTCACGGCCACTAGGTGGCGCTGCATCCACTTTCCATACATTGCAGGCCGGCTACGGCCTTTCACCAGCTGTGCTGTGTAAGGGAGTCCTTGTTTTCCTATTCACAGGCCGGGCTGGAACAATAGACACGGGACAGAGATGAAGGGTCTCACCTCTCGTGTGGGCGGAGCGCTGCGCTTCTCTGTTGGCTTTCCCTCCTGCCATGCGTTTGTCTGACGAATGAGTGTGTCCCGCACTTTCGGTTTGGCTGGCTATTTGTAGTGCAGGGTGCGATGCCATGAGACACCACCAGGTGGCGCTGTTACACCCTGTTCCTCAGCGCTCGGCCTTTGCTCGCTGGCTGTCCTGGTGCCTCGCCGGCTGGGCAGACCGGACAGCATGCTTCTGAGGTTCAGACGCGGCCTGCCAGCAACCACTTCCACTCACCGGAGGGCGTATGCACTGAGGCATCAGCCATTTCAGCACACTCTCGCAGCACGCAGCAGGTGGGTTAAACGGTGTAGACTGTTAACTTGGTGGCAATTCTTTCATGTGCATCCATTGACACGCGCTGCCTTTCATATGCTGAGCAGCCCGCAGCCTGTTTCTCCTTGGCGGGCACTGTGCTAGTTGGCAGGCAGATGTGCAGCCCGCAGCCTGTTTCTCCTCAACAGTGTGGGAAACGGGGCTGCAATTCGATTCGGGCCACAAAAGCTTTCTTAACGGAGCAGGCCATGCAGCCCATTACGGCGCTGTGCAGGAAGGCGCTGGGGCATTCGGCGTGGTGGCCTCAGTACGTTCAGAGGTTGTGCAGGCGCAGTTTTACTGGGCTGCGCGCTCAACATTCAATAGGGTGTATGGTTATCATAGCGCCACTCACCGGCTTCACGCGGCTGCTTGTGGGCTTGCCTCATGCCTGGAGGGTAAACGGGCACCGTACCTGGTTTACCTCCACCTCACTTGGGTCGCAGCAGCGGAACATTGGCTGAGTTCTCTGCTTCTCCTCCACTGACAGGACCCTTCCGTCAAGACCGGTCAGTACTGCGGCTGCGGGGCATCCGCTTGCCGGTGTCATTGTCCTCACTTATTTGATAGCAGCATACCAGCAGGGGTGCCATATGCACAGGCTACTCTCTCCCCCTCGCCATACTTCAAGGCTGCTGCTGCACGCGGGGTCAGACCCGCCTCGTCGCCATTGTAGTGTTTTGGGCCGCTAGGCCCACATGCTAACAAAAGACCATACGGACATGGTAGTGGTGTACTGGAACTGGCCGCGAGCACGTGCACCCGGGCCCTTTTATTGGCAGGGTCACATCACTCATGACGCCTGTGATGGATGGGTGTAGGGTGCATGTGTGTCCAGCCCTCGAGGGAGTGGCTGGAAATACCAGTGCCTGCTAAAAAACTAGAACGTGTCCAGCAGGACACTACAGCGTCCAGTGGCTTCAGATTTAAGTGATTTTTATCACTTGTTAAGGTGCCGCAGGAGGTTTCTTAGCGCCCCATCAAACCTTTTCCCTGACCTACCCTCCCACCCCCTGCCACCATACACAAACACCACCCCCAACAAACAACTTGGCACCATTGTGAAGCCCTTAGTGGTGAGCGATTTAGGTGAGTTGGGTGAGGTGTTTGTGTTCATAGACCAGTTACTGCTGCTAAGTTATCAGTCAGGAGCTGATCTCTGATTACAAAGGGACACCCTGCTGTCTCATCCAACAATAGCGGCGAGGGAGACAAATGTATTTCTGCCCAGGGCGCTATCCTATCAAAGGCCTGCTCTGGCTGTACGCTTTCTGTCCCAGTTCAACGGCTGTCAGTACAAGTTTGGAAATGATTGCCTACCTACAGTGGTTTAGTTTGTTTGGTGTATTTGGTTATATACAAAGAAAGGCGGATGTACATGATTAATTTTATATTTTTTGGAAGCCTGCTTTGTTTGTTTATTATTTTGAAGTTTTCCGTTCAAGAAAAATGCATATCTAAACACTTACAACACACAGATAAAGAGACAATGCAATAAAGTAGAACTAAAACAAAATTTATTGTAAACAATGAAATGAAATTTGTACTTGTAAAGCGCACTTATACCCCCAAAGGGGTGTCCCGGCGCTGTACGCATACCGCTGTGGAACCCTTCCTGGCTTTTCCCTGTGAAATGTCCACTCCTGGGCACCTCCAAGGTGAAGCCAGGCATCCCAGCGCTGTTGGGGCCATTGTGGAGATTAAGCAAGCTATTGCCCAGAGTTGCAGAGTGGGACCCATGATTAGAATAGGCACCGAGGCGAGAATTATCAGGTCCGAGGAAATTGAGCCCAAGACCCGCTGAGGCGGGAATTGAACCCTGGTCCCGGGCCAGATCTCTGCATCAGGGTCTGCCGCTCTAACCATTGAGCCACACTTCTCCACAGCACTCTGACCCATCACCACGTTACAGTACAATGTCCAATACGACCAAGGAATAGTCAGTCATAAAACAGAAGCATAAAAATAGCTATATATTGTGAAAAAAAATGTCTTGGGCCCTAGGACAAGTCAAGGCTGTGAGGTAGACTGTCGCGCTGTAAAAGAGGCACAATGCACTCAGCATGGCAGAATTGCCTTGAGGGGTCCACATCTCATTTATTTAACCCCTCGGCGTGCCTGGCCCACGGGTTGCATGCTATGTCACAGCTTGACTGTAGTGACCAGGCTGTCCACTACACCCCTCCCCACGTTGGTTAATGAACACACCTGCTTGTCCACTTCTTGTAGTCGCTCCCAGGGATGGCACAAACATAGTCGCAAGTGGCCTGACTTTGAGCTGGGTTGTGTCACAGCTGATACTGTTGACTTCTGGTTTGAAAGCCTTGCCTGTCTTGTTCAGCACCCCTGCTGTCCCAGCTGTCCCCCCCGGGTGGTGTCTTCAGTCCGGGAGGTGGGCCACAGTGTCTTCTGAGGGTGAAATTGATGCAACATATTTTGTGTTACCCTGCTCCTCAGGACAGGGCTCCATTTTTAGGTCGAGCCTGGGCAGCGCATTCACTGCTCTGCGGGATGCTGTTTTGGAGTATGCTCTTGAAGACCCGCCCACTCTCCACCCATATTTGTCATTGCCCTTCGTAAATGCTGGCTTCTGATTCGTACATAGGCTTGTTAGTCCCTCCTCAGTACTGCCTTGTCTTCATTTGTAACCTCCCATGAGGACTGGCCTTTTTACTTCGGTTGTTACAGGGTCTGCTTTATAAGTTAGTGAGCACTATTTTTTTTAATGCTCTTACCCTATTCCACCCACGACATCGCAGCACCCGCCCGCTTTTATTTTAATAGTAATGTATTTTTATTCAAATTACAGCACCGTCCGCTTTATAGCGGCCGCGCTAATTGGATTATTTAATATACGGTGCGGTCCGCTTTCACTTTAGCGGCCACATCTATTTAATTATTTAATAATTACCAGAGCTGCCCGCTTTCACTTTAGCGGGCGCGCTTATTTACTCATTTAATTACCAGAGCGGGCCGCTTTCACTTTAGCAGCCGCGCTACAGAACCTTTAATTTTTTTTTTTTTTTTTTTTAAACTTTGGGTGAAAGGCAAGCGCCATACGTGCTTTCACTTTAATGTTGGCCGCACCCCTTTGTTTAGACACTGCTCACTGTAACCTGAATATGCGGGCAGCGTCTAAAAAAAGGGGCGTGGCCACCATTATAGTTGCCTCGCTTTTGCGAGAGTTTGAGCTCTTGGCATTAAAAACAACAATGGGGCATATTATCAAGAAAAGGCGTTAAAATTATCGCCGGTTTAGCGGCAGAAAACTGCCGCTAAAGCGGCGATAATGGGCTTGATAATATGCCCTGGAGAATTCCAATAGAAGCCCATGTTCTGGTGTCAACATGGGCTTCTATTGGAATTCTCCAGGGCATATTATCAAGCCCATTATCGCCGCTTTAGCGGCAGTTTTCTGCCGCTAAACCGGCGATAATTTTAACGTCGTGCTTGATAATATGCCCCAATGCCTTTTATAAATGTGTTCCTTTTAAAAACACATAAATTAAAGGCATTGTCATTTTCAATGCCAATAGCTTAAACGCTCGCAAATACGAGACCTATTGCATTGCAAATGCTTGTTCCCTTGACTTATCTATCTGTGCGACTTAAACTTTATCCTGAATCCAAAATATGGACCCTTGATTAAAGCATGATTTCCCAAGACGCAACAATAAAAAACATACAGATGCTTTTTTGAGAACAAGGCACCACTGTTCTCTGCTCGGGGACCCCAAGAGAGATCACCACAAAAGCGCATCTTTGTAGGGCAGGCGAAGTGTAGCAGACCTCTTGCTTGTTTGTTTGCTTTTGTTATGAGTAAACAGCACAGTGAGTTCTCACTTGGGAGGCTAGAACCATCTGCTATTTATCCGACATTTGGAGTTCTTGGCGACAAGCTCTGAATGAACTGACCAATTATCTCCAGGTTGAATGATACCTCAGCTCCCTACAAAAACATTCCTGGCACCTTTGAAACAGAGATGGCTGAGAACAAAATGCAGAGAATAACCCCACTCTGCAAAAATTACAAATTTAAAAGGCAATTACTCATAGCATAAAGCTCTATTCTATGGACTTCAGGAGTGACCAAAAATAAATGTTCCATTTGAAGGCATCCATGAATGTGTCACATCTTCAATACGTTCACACATTTGCCAATCCTGTATCGCATACCACCATACTTCACAATCTGTCATTTGTCATTCCTTTTTTTGCAACACAATTTCGTTCTAGCGGATTCACAATTTCTAACTTGTTATTCCGTTAATAAACCAGAAACATCCTCGCCAACAGAAGAAATACGATGTCATCAGCGCACTATACCAATGTATGTACTTTTGGTTCGATACTATTAGGGCCTGATTCACAGAGGTACATTTACATGTGTAGATTTACTCAGGGATAAATCCACTACTGCAACTTGGTGTACACAAACACTTGTTTGCTCTTCATCATTACCGAATGTAGGTTTACACCTAAGTGTAGGCTTGCATGTTTTCACCCCCTGATGGAGCCTTCTATTTTAGAATTTATGAGTATAACGTTAGGGGTGGGCCTCAATTGCGTAATTCAGTGCAGCGTAGTCATGCGGAATTACATAGGTATTCCACAAGGTTACACTTGAATCACATGAGGAGAGTAATTCTGAGTTTAGGGCTATTTTAATATATGGACGTATCTGATACTAAACTTATACAAACAGATTTTATTTGGTTTGCAAAAACAATCTTTATTGAAAGTTCCGCAACCAACAATACAACAATAAAGCTATTTATATATTTTCAGAAAAAGTGCAATATACAATAAAGTCAGGTCAGTTCTGCTCAGAAAAAAATCTAAAATTCAATCATGTTATCCTATCACGCCATTTTGCCAATTTCCATAGTTTGAACACATGATCTTTCCCTATGTGTACAGAGTTAACGAAATAATATCTACACTGTTTATCTAAGTAGAGAATTCTACAATCTTGTACACTATGGGGGATTTGACATGGATATGGCGGCGTGCGGCGTTAGCCTCCTTATCTTAACGCTGCCCTCCCCCACTTCTGAAACGCAAGGCTGCACCATATTTACAAGAATGTGGTGCAGCCTTGCGTTTCCCCCTGCGATGGCGCTAAGTTTAGCAACTTAGCGCCAACGCAGATACACTTGTACCATAGTGCAAGGGTGTCTGCGTGCAGGGGAGCATTGTTTATGTGTAGGAAGGTGTCCCTTACTGCACATAAACAATCCTAAAATGCCATTCTGTCACTTTCATGTGTGCTGCTTCATGGGACACCTTCCTGTACATAAACAAAATATGGCATTTTGCTTTTTCCATGTGTGCATTTCTCCTCGTTTCGCCAACTTAAGACCAGGATTTATATGGTCTTAATTTTGGCGCTGCCTCCTATGTACTGCCTTTAGAACAATACGAACAATGGAATCATTAATTATGCATGTTCTTTGCAAACACGCATTACATTTTTGCTTTCATTCAACCTCATTGTATTGGCAATTGTATACCGGTACTGCTACCCCACAGAAGGTTATCGTCCAGGTCATGTTAGTTCAACTCCTCCCCTCCCCCCAAATAGCCCCCGCTGCTACAACTGCTCAATTATAAACGACAGATTCCTTATGGTTCAATTGACTGCTGCAAACGGAGCCGCGAGAGCCCTCGGCCAGACCCATGGTGATGATTAATTTCATGACATTAAAGTCGTAAACCTTTACTCAGTTCGACAAGAGAAACACATTGCGTGATTATGGTATCTGACAAGGGTCAGAGTAGTGAGGCCTCGGCCCATTAGTCGCTTCTTGGTCTTTAGGCAATGGTTACTTTTAGCAAGTCTGGAGGCATTTTTGGAGGAAAATAACAATCGAATAACGCTCCTTCGTGAATGACCAGCGGACGAAGGCCCAATGATAGGCGCTGTGGTAGCCGTCCAGTCCATCGAGGGTTTGGTGTTTGAAAATTCATGGGCCAGGCGGACGGACTGCGCCCGACCGTACATTGCGCGCTGTGGTGGCTGTCAGTCACGGGCTCGGTGTTTGAAAATTCATGAGCCACGCGCCTGCATGGCACAGCAAGGAGGGGGCAGGGGCTGCTACAGGAAGCTGGCCGGAAATAGCTCCATGAAAACACGAGCCTTGTGCAGTGTTTTGCCCTGTGCTGCTCTCCCAAAGGAAGGTCTTTTATGTTTTGCCCATGTGGTATTTCTAGTTTTAATTGGGGATGGAACCGCAGCAGAACAACCAGTTTGTTGTTTATCTGTCCCCTTCATCAATAAAGGGACTATGAAATGCGTGAAATGTACACTTTACCTTGACACAAAATAAGCTCAAACTCCACCAAAAAATTGGCATCGGCTTCCAATGTGCGGGATAGAATACACTAAATACACCCCTTTGTACATGTACTAATGAACGGGATGGCAAGAAAACGCCTGCAGCTAGTGAAGATTAGTGGCATGGGGATGCGCGATGCACGGGTTGCAGCAAGCAGTGCACATGCCTGTACATTTTCTGACCATTGATTATAAGCGGGCCATTAGCAGCGATCACTGGCAGAGAATATTGATTTGCAATTCCCCTTCCCTCCTAGTTTGATTATATAATCGTTTATCATCTAGAAGAACGGTCAGGACATTTTATCTCTCCGGATAATTATCTTTTTGTAACCCGCTCCTCATTGTGGATTGGGTGACAAACCGCGCGGCGTTTCCGGTTTGCCTGAAAGGAAACATCAAGCTATTACTCTTATGTATGTCACGTGACGAATCGCACACAGCTGCTTCCAATAGCCTTTTACAGAGAGTCGGTTCTGATTAATGTTCAAAGTCAAAGCAGGTACCATCCATCTTACACCATGCGAACACATCCATACACCTGTCCCAAAAATAGTTCTCTCCAAATTTCAGTCTCCTTAGCCTTGAAAAATAAGCATTGATAAAGCCAATAGGTCTGGCAGATAATTGACAGTGTTTCTTTATTCAATATTAGTTTTTGTGTGGGTGGGGTTGGAGTGAGAGGATAGAATAATGCAAGAACTCAATATCAAGTATGTGTGATAGGTACTGCCTATTTTTATCATATAAAGAACACATTTATATATAACACAAACATGCAACACAAAGACATAGAGGAGATAACTAAACCAACTGCAATTACTGACTCCTTCAATAGAACGCATAAGTAATTAAACGAACACAAGAGCAGTAGGACATACCACCACTCCGTCTCTGGTGCTCCACCGCAGCTGTCTGATTATTGGAGGCGCAGCTGCAGCTCCATGCCAAAGACAGCGGGGTTGGGATGGGTGAGTATGTGTAGGAGAGTAGGATCTGCCTCTTATGTTGCCCCCACTTTTTTTCTGATGTTAGCACTGGTTTCTGGCTATAGTCTGGCTGGGTCCCTGCCAATCAGGACCCCAGCCTCTCTGTTCTCTCTAAACGACATGGAATGCACTCTAGGTGCACTAGTGATTGGATACGGTGGTGCCTTATGAGTCCCTAGTATATGGTACCTTAGGTGCCAAGGGCATAGGTACTTCACAGGCCTACCAGGGGCTGCAGCATGTGTTATGCCACCCCTGGGAAGCAGTCTAAATCTGACACCACAGGCCTGCTACTGCAGCCTGGGTGAGGTGGTGCTAGCACCCCTCACTGAGATATAGGTTTTCTATATCTCTCTTGCACACACATATAAACCTATCAGTCACCCCTAAGGCAGGCCCTATCAATCCTGAGGGCAGGGTGCTTGGCTTCTATGTGAGGGGGTGCCTCTGCATGAGCAGGGCCCCTCTGCAGTTCCCAGAGTCCATTCTCTGGTGCTGTTTGTGGATGCGGTTAAACCATATACTCTTAAGTGCATTATATCCTCGCGGTAAATGCTAACTTTGGAATGGCTGCATCAAAACATGTCGTGTTTGGTGTCAAACATCTTGGAATACTACCCCCCGCCAATCTTGGCGGCGGGGGTAGCATTCCACCCTTCTAGAGGGATAAGACATGTGCCTGCTGTGGAAACGCGGTAGAATCCTAAAGAGCCCTGGCATCACAAAATGGATGCCACCAGTCACAGACACTGGGCTGCCCTCCTGCTGATGACCGAAACTCACAGTGGAGGAAGCCCAACAATAGGCATCCTGTCACAGGGAGGTGTAACCACCTTCCAGACAGGGTTTAGTGTATTGGGGCTGGGTGGGTGCACTCTTAGAGTGCTTTGAAGTCCTGCACTGGGGGAGCAGAAGGCTCCTCTGTGCATATGCCAGTTCAAACCAGCTCAGGGGCTACCTGCCCCTGCTCTGGCGCGAAACTGGACAAAGGGAAGTGGGTGTAGCCACCCCCTCCCTTGACCCTCCCATAGGTGGGGTCATAGAGCTAGTCCATCCCCTCTTTTAGTATAAGAGGGGGAACCTTGCCATTGCAAAGCAGATAACCCCTGGACGACGCTCTACAGAAGAATCCTGGCCCTTCGACGTTCCACTACCTTTGGAAGACAGAAGAATCTCCCTTGGAGTCAAGGAGTGACTCCCCTGCTTGGCAGGCACCAAAAACGACAACGACAGTCGCAAACTACGCCGCTCCCGCCGGAGTCCGAAGTCCCTGCAGCCCAAGAAGTGGATTTCCTGACCGCTCCCAGGCCATCGTGAGTCCCCAGTGAAGCTGAGGCAAGTGGACCCCACGAGTAACGAGGAACTGCGACCCCTGGGTACCGTGCACTATTGTCGAGTGCAACCCCTTCACAATGTTCTACGAACCTGTGCTTTGGACCACGTGTGGTCCCGACCTCCAGCAGGAATCCCTCCGAAGATCAGAGGCCTACACCGTCCCGAGTGACCGTGGGCCCCTGTTGAGTGATTCCGCCCGAGGTGTCTTCGCGATCCCTTGCCCGCCGGCTTGTGGGTCCCCAGAAGACTTCTTAAAGAAACCAAAGGGCTCCCCTGGTTGCTCCAGGCCTGCCCTGACTTACCCTCGCTGGGTGAGTTCCACAGACCTTGTTGGTCTGCGCCATCGACTTTTCTTCATCTCCCCGAGACTTGCCGCTGCTAAGGCTTGTTGGCTCTAATCGAGTTGCCGACACCGCAGTCAGCTGCAGACGTCGAGGGACCCACCGAATCCAGCTCCTGGTTGTCATCGACACCTCCTGGACCACGTGGCTGAAGAGTCAAGGCACCCGCAACCGACCTGAATCAACCAACGACGGTGGGCATCCATCTTCCTTGCCCCGGGTCACTGCCAAGTGACTTTGAACACTGTCCCCTCTGCTTTCAGGTCATTCTTCTTCAGAATCCAGGCTTGGATTCCACCGGACACTTCTTCAGCTCCCGCAAGCAGCAAGTCTTCTTTGTTCGCCATTGAAAACGACGCCGCGACCCGACACCAAAGGACACCTGTGCACCCGGCTTCCCTGGGTGAGGTAACTCCAGCACTACGGTGCTCCTGTGGGTGTGGGCCCTAGAACTACTTACCCTGTAAGTGACTTGCTTGTAGGTTCTCCCGAAGTATCCTAAAACTCTTTATTTCCAACCGCGACTTGCCCCATTGAAGTTAACGGCGATTCGCGCCTGTGTATCCACACTGCACGCGTCCCCCGTGGGTCCTTTACTTACCTGCCTTGGGTGGTTTCGTGAGGCCCCAGCACTTCTGAAGGCCCTAGGCCTTGTCTCCTTGCAAGTCGTTGTTTCTAAGTCTCTTACTTAGTATATGGTCTGGTACGCCCCTAGGGCCCCAGCCATATTTTGTGCTTAACTTATTGTGAAACGTTGATTTGTGCATATGTTTGTCTTCTAATCTCATAAAGAGATTAGTAGAGAGTTATTTAGAAATAAATACATATATATTTGATATATATACCTGTGTGGTGTCTTTTCATTTGGTGATTCAAGAGATTATATGGTAAAACAAGCTGCTTTACATTCCTCCGAGACTTAGCCTGAAGGCTGCTCTCCACAGCTACCACTAGGATAGCTTTCTTTAAAAGGTTGTCTTAAACCTATCTACCATAAGAGTCGATTTGCCCTGGTGCAAGGTGTCCACTTTAATTAGTGAACAGCATATACCAGGCCAACTTCTCACATTGGTGGCAGCGGTGGGATTCCAGCTTGCCATTGTTTTACCAGAAAATCTCTATTTGAATTACTAACTGAAAACCATTATAGGTACTCAAGGTACATATAAAGTCAAGCTTAGTATCAATAAGTTCTACTGAACTTAGAGCTGTGTGCCAAGGGATAGCACACCCTTTCCACAGCTCAAGCTAGGATCAGTAGGCCACAAACTAGTGTAGGTAGTACAACACTGCACAACACTAGAATGTCCTTAAAGGGTGGACCCAGTGGATCCACTCAGCCTCAGTATAAGGACATGGCTTTCTCTGACTTGAGAGCCATGTGTGTTGACAGACACCTGAGGCTAGGACAGAGTCCCTCAACCCTGCACCTGATAGATCTGCTGACAGCAGATGACCTTAGATTGGCTCTAGGAGCTAAAGGGTTTGAATCAGTGGGTGGGTCAGTCATAGTATCTGGGTCAGATGATGAAAATCAGAATGACCAAGACTCTGTGATTGAAGGGCCAGGCTCCAAGGGGCCTGAAAAGGACAGAGGAATTCTCCCTAAGAGAACTGACAGAGAGGAGGAGAGGCACAGATCCCCTTCCAGGGAATCTGACCACTCTTATCACTCTGGCAGAGAATTTGTCCAGCAGAGGAGCTCATACTTTTCCTTAAGAGAGACCTCCTCTGAGAGAAGGTGCAAACTGCTCCAGTATGAGGAAGCCAGAGTGGCCCTCAGAACCAAGCAGTTGGCACTGGATAGGGAAGCCCTGGAGATCCAGAGAGCTTCTAGAAAAGAGGGGTTAGAACCCCCTGGTGGCAGCAACAGTGTCCCTAGAGGCAGAGAATATATTCCTGACCATAGGAACCTGAGCAAGGTTGTTCCTCCCTACCAGAGTGGGGATGATATCCACAAGTGGATAACTGCTATGGAGAGGGCCTGTAGAGTACAGCAGGTCCCCCAAAAGCAGTGGGCAGCAATCTTGTGGCTCTCCTTTTCAGATAAAGGAAGAGACAAGCTCCTCACTGTTAGAGAGGAGGATGCTGATGATTATGAGGTCCTGAAGAGTGCACTGATAGATGGGTTTGGCTTAACCACTGAGCAGTACAGGTTGAAGTTCAGAGATACCCAGAAGGCACAGACTCAGGACTGGACTGACTTTGTTGATTGTGCAACCAAGGCTCTAGAGGGTTGGCTGGTTGGCAGTAGGGTTACTGATTTCAAGGGATTGTATAATCTGATGATGAGAGAACAGATCCTAAATAATTGCCAGAACCAGTTGTTGCATCAGTACCTGGTGGACTCTGATCTGACCTCTCCCCAAGAATTGGGAAAGAAGGCAGACAAATGGGTCAGAACCAGGGTGAGGCAGAAAACCCAGAACCAAGGGGGTGACACTAAGAAGCAAGATCCTAAAGGCTCTGAGAAAGGTGGGGATAAGTCAAAAGACCAGAAGTCTTCACAAGGGCCCCAAAAATCTGCATCTGGTGGGGAGGCACAGTCCAACAAGGGAAAAGGCCAAAAGAAGCCCTGGTGCAAATTCTGTAAACAGAAAGGGCACTGGACTTCTGATTGTACCAAGTCCAAAGACCAAACCACCACCACTCCTGCCCCTAAGGCAACTGTGCCCCCTAGCTCAGCTACTGGTGGAGGTGGTACTCAGAATAAGGGTGTAGTAGGGTTGACCCTGGGTTCTGAAGTGGATTCTGACCTAGTCAGAGTGACCACTCAGGCAATGCTGATTTGTGAGGGAAACATTGATATGTCCTTCCTAGTAAGCCCCAGTAATCTGGGCAAGTACAAACAGCAGCCTTTGATAAATGGCAAACAGGCTTTGGCATTTAGGGACACAGGTGCTAGTGTCACCATGGTGGCAGAGGACCTAGTGGACCCTGGACAGATCATCCTGGGTGAAATGTACCAGGTGACCAATGCAAGCAATGTCCAGACCAACCATAGTCTGGCAGTTGTGAATTTCTCCTGGGGAGGGGTAACTGGCCTCAAGAAGGTTGTAGTCAGTGCAGACCTCCCTGTAGAATGTCTATTGGGCAATGATCTAGAGACTTCAGCCTGGTCTGAAGTAGAGTTATGGACTCATGCTGAGATGTTGGGCATCCCTGCAGAGGTATTTGCTGTGACCAGGTCACAAGCAAGAATGCATGACACTGAACCAGCTCTGGATCCTGGAACAATGGACCAGATGCTTCCCAAGAGGAGGAGCAGTAGGGTTAAGGCAGTGCCTTCCCCTCTGTCTCAGATCAAGGATTCACTTCCAGAGGGAGGTGAAGCAGAACCTGAAGAAGGAACTGCCCCAGAGGGACTTGAACCTGACCAGGTTGAGTTCTTGGGGGCAGGGGCCCTTCTAGGGAAGATCTGAGTAAGGAGCAACAGTGCTGCCCCTCTCTTGAACCCCTCAGACAGCAGGCTGCTGCTGAGGCTGCTGGGAGTGCTAGTGGGTCCCATAAAGTGTATTGGGATGAGGGACTCCTATATTCTGAGGGTAGAGACCCAGCCCCTGGAGCCACCAGGAGGTTGGTAATACCTCAGAAGTTTAGGGGTTCCTCTTGACCTTAGCACATGATATCCCTTTGGCAGGACACTTGGGCCAAAACAAGACCTGGGACAGGCTTGTTCCACATTTTCATTGGCCACATATGTCAGAGGACACAAAGGAGTTTTGTCGCTCCTGTGTCACTTGCCAAGCCAGTGGTAAGGCAGGTGGCACAACAAAGGCCCCTGATACCACTACCTGTGGTGGGGTACCCTTTGAAAGGGTAGGGATTGACATTGTTGGTCCCCTTGACCCTCAGACTGCATCTGGGCACAGATTTATCCTGGTGGTAGTGGATCATGCCACCAGGTACCCAGAGGCAATTCCTCTGAGGACCACCACAGCACCTGTGGTGGCAAGAGCCCTCATTGGAGTTTTCTCCAGAGTGGGTTTTCCAAAGGAGGTCATTTCTGACAGAGGTACCAACTTCATGTCAGGATATCTGAAAGCAATGTGGAAGGAGTGTGGTGTAACTTATAAGTTCACCACCCCCTATCACCCACAATGCAATGGTTTAGTTGAACGCTTCAACAAGACCTTGAAAGGAATGATTAAGGGACTCCCAGAGAAGCTTAGGCGGAAATGGGACCTTCTTCTTCCTTGCCTTTTGTTTGCATACAGAGAGGTTCCACAGAAGGGGGTTGGCTACAGCCCATTTGAGCTTCTGTTTGGGCATCCTGTGAGAGGTCCACTATGTTTGGTAAAAGAGGGCTGGGAGTTACCTCTCAAGCCCCCCAAACAAGATGTGATGGACTATGTACTTGGTCTCCGCTCCCGGATGGCAGAGTACATGAAAAAGGCAACCAAAAACCTGGAGGCCAGCCAAGAATTGCAAAAAGCTTGGCATGACCAAAGGCTGTGCTGACTGTATACCAGCCAGGACAGAAAGTGTGGGTGTTGGAGCCTGTGGCCCCAGCAGCCCTCCAGGACAAATGGAGTGGCCCCCATACAATAGTTGAACAGAAGGGAGAAGTCACCTATCTGGTGAATCTTGGAACTCCCAGGAGCCCCCTGAGGGTGCTTCATGTCAACAGATTAAAGCCATATGTTGACAGGGCTGACATGGGCTTGCTCATGGCAACTGATGAGGACCAGGAGGAGGAGAGTGACCCTCTCCCTGACCTGCTCTCTCAGAACCCTGATGATGGGTCAGTAGATGGTGTTGCTTTGGCAAGCAGCCTCACTGACCATCAGCAAACTGAGTGCAGACAAGTTCTGCAACAGTTTAGACATATGTTTAGCCTGACCCCTAGTCAGACTACCTGGTGCACCCATGAGGTGGACACTGGGGACAGTCTGCCTGTCAAGAATAAAATCTACAGGCAACCTGACCATGTCAGGGACTGTATCAGGACTGAAGTCCAGAAAATGTTGGAGTTAGGCGTGATTGAGCCTTCAGATAGCCCTTGGGCTAGCCCAGTAGTCCTGGTACCCAAGCCTCATACCCAGGGTGGTAAGAAAGAAATGAGGTTTTGTGTAGACTACAGAGGCCTCAATGCAGTCACTAGGACTGATGCCTATCCCATACCAAGGGCAGATGAGCTGATTGATACTTTGGCCTCAGCCAAGTATCTAAGCACATTTGACCTAACAGCTGGCTACTGGCAAATCAGATTAGCTGATGATGCAAAAGCCAAAACAGCATTTTCGACTCCTGGTGGGCACTACCACTTTGTGGTGATGCCCTTTGGATTGAAAAATGCACCTGCCACTTTTCAGAGGTTGGTGAATAAAGTTCTGGCAGGGATGGAAACTTATTGCTCAGCTTATCTAGATGATATTGCTGTCTTTAGTTCCTCCTGGCAGGATCACCTGGTCCACCTCAGAAATGTTTTGGAGGCCCTGCAGAAAGCAGGCCTCACTATCAAGGCCACCAAGTGCCAGATAGGGCAGAGTCAGGTTGTGTACCTGGGCCACCTTGTAGGTGGAGGCCAGGTTCAGCCTTTACAGAGCAAAATCCAAACCATACTGGAATGGGTTGCTCCAACTACCCAGACACAGGTGAGAGCCTTCTTAGGCCTGACTGGGTACTATAGGAGGTTTGTCAAGGGATATGGATCTATAGTGACCCCTTGAATGATCTTACCTCTAAGAAAATGCCAAAAAGGTTCAGTGGACAGCTAGCTGGCAAAAGGCATTTGAAGACCTAAAGCAGGCCATGTGCACTGCCCCCATCTTACAGAGTCCATACTACACCAAAAAGTTCATTGTCCAAACAGATGCTTCTGAGCTGGGTGTGGGAGCTGTACTGTCTCAACTGAATGATGAAGGTCAAGACCAGCCAGTAGCTTTTATTAGCAGAAGGCTGACCCCTAGAGAGAAACGTTGGTCAGCTATAGAGAGGGAGGCCTTTGCTGTGGTATGGGCCCTGAAGAAGCTGAGGCCATACTTGTTTGGTACTCACTTCATAGTTCAGACTGACCACAAGCCCCTCCTATGGCTAAAGCAGATGAAAGGTGAAAACCCAAAACTTTTGAGGTGGTCCATTTCCCTACAGGGGATGGACTATACAGTGGAACATAGGCCTGGGACCCAACATGCCAATGCAGATGGACTCTCAAGGTATTTCCACTTTGAACACGAAGACTCAACTGGTCAAGGTTAGTTTAGTGTCCCTACGTTTGGGGGGTTGTGTAGGAGAGTAGGATCTGCCTCTTATGTTGCCCCCACTTTTTTCTGATGTTAGCACTGGTTTCTGGCTATAGTCTGGCTGGGTCCCTGCCAATCAGGGCCCCAGCCTCTCTGTTCTCTCTAACGACATGGAGTGCACTCTAGGTGCACTAGTGATTGGATACTGTGGTGCCTTATGAGTCCCTAGTATATGGTACCTTAGGTGCCAAGGGCATAGGTACTTCACAGGCCTCCCAGGGGCTGCAGCATGTGTTATGCCACCCCTGGGAAGCAGTCTAAATCTGACACCACAGGCCTGCTACTGCAGCCTGGGTGAGGTGGTGCTAGCACCCCTCACTGAGATATAGGTTTTCTATATCTCTCTTGCACACACATATAAACCTATCAGTCACCCCTAAGGCAGGCCCTATCAATCCTGAGGGCAGGGTGCTTGGCTTCTATGTGAGGGGGTGCCTCTGCATGAGCAGGGCCCCTCTGCAGTTCCCAGAGTCCATTCTCTGGTGCTGTTTGTGGATGCGGTTAAACCATATACTCTTAAGTGCATTATATCCTCGCGGTAAATGCTAACTTTGGAATGGCTGCATCAAAACATGTCGTGTTTGGTGTCAAACATCTTGGAATACTACCCCCCGCCAATCTTGGCGGCGGGGGTAGCATTCCACCCTTCTAGAGGGATAAGACATGTGCCTGCTGTGGAAACGCGGTAGAATCCTAAAGAGCCCTGGCATCACAAAATGGATGCCACCAGTCACAGACACTGGGCTGCCCTCCTGCTGATGACCGAAACTCACAGTGGAGGAAGCCCAACAATAGGCATCCTGTCACAGGGAGGTGTAACCACCTTCCAGACAGGGTTTAGTGTATTGGGGCTGGGTGGGTGCACTCTTAGAGTGCTTTGAAGTCCTGCACTGGGGGAGCAGAAGGCTCCTCTGTGCATATGCCAGTTCAAACCAGCTCAGGGGCTACCTGCCCCTGCTCTGGCGCGAAACTGGACAAAGGGAAGTGGGTGTAGCCACCCCTCCCTTGACCCTCCCATAGGTGGGGTCATAGAGCTAGTCCATCCCCTCTTTTAGTATAAGAGGGGGAACCTTGCCATTGCAAAGCAGATAACCCCTGGACGACGCTCTACAGAAGAATCCTGGCCCTTCGACGTTCCACTACCTTTGGAAGACAGAAGAATCTCCCTTGGAGTCAAGGAGTGACTCCCCTGCTTGGCAGGCACCAAAAACGACAACGACGGTCGCAAACTACGCCGCTCCCGCCGGAGTCCGAAGTCCCTGCAGCCCAAGAAGTGGATTTCCTGACCTCTCCCAGGCCATCGTGAGTCCCCAGCGAAGCTGAGGCAAGTGGACCCCACGAGTAACGAGGAACTGCGACTCCTGGGTACCGTGCACTATTGTCAGTGCAACCCCTTCACAACGTTCTACGAACCTGTGCTTTGGACCACGTGTGATCCCGACCTCCAGCAGGAATCCCTCCGAAGATCAGAGGCCTACACCGTCCCGAGTGACCGTGGGCCCTGTTGAGTGATTCCGCCCGAGGTGTCTTCGCGATCCCTTGCCCGCCGGCTTGTGGGTCCCCAGAAGACTTCTTAAAGAAACCAAGGGCTCCCTGGTTGCTCCAGGCCTGCCCTGACTTACCCTCGCTGGGTGAGTTCCACAGACCTTGCTGGTCTGCGCCATCGACTTTTCTTCATCTCCCCGAGACTTGCCGCTGCCAAGGCTTGTTGGCTCCAATCGAGTTGCCGACACCGCAGTCAGCTGCAGACGTCGAGGGACCCACCGAATCCAGCTCCTGGTCGTCGTCGACGCCTCCTGGACCACGTGGCTGAAGAGTCAAGGCACCAGCAACCGACCTGAATCAACCGACGACGGTGGGCATCCATCTTCCTTGCCCGGGTCACTGCCAAGTGACTTTGAACACTGTCCCCTCTGCTTTCAGGTCATTCTTCTTCAGAATCCAGGCTTGGATTCCACCGGACACTTCTTCAGCTCCCGCAAGCAGCAAGTCTTCTTGTTCGCCATTGAAAACGACGCCGCGACCCGACACCAAGGACACCTGTGCACCCGGCTTCCCTGGGTGAGGTAACTCAGCACTACGGTGCTCCTGTGGGTGTGGGCCCTAGAACTACTTACCCTGTAAGTGACTTGCTTGTAGGTTCTCCGAAGTATCCTAAAACTCTTTATTTCCAACCGCGACTTGCCCCATTGAAGTTAACGGCGATTCGCGCCTGTGTATCCACACTGCACGCGTCCCCCGTGGGTCCTTTACTTACCTGCCTTGGGTGGTTTCGTGAGGCCCCAGCACTTCTGAAGGCCCTAGGCCTCACGAAACCACCCAAGGCAGGTAAGTAAAGGACCCACGGGGGACGCGTGCAGTGTGGATACACAGGCGCGAATCGCCGTTAACTTCAATGGGGCAAGTCAGCGTTGGAAATAAAGAGTTTTAGGATACTTCGGGAGAACCTACAAGCAAGTCACTTACAGGGTAAGTAGTTCTAGGGCCCACACCCACAGGAGCACCGTAGTGCTGGAGTTACCTCACCCAGGAAGCCGGGTGCACAGGTGTCCTTTGGTGTCGGGTCGCGGCGTCGTTTTCAATGGCGAACAAAGAAGACTTGCTGCTTATGGAGCTGAAGAAGTGTCCGGTGGAATCCAAGCCTGGATTCTGAAGAAGAATGACCTGAAAGCAGAGGGGACAGTGTTCAAAGTCACTTGGCAGTGACCCGGGCAAGGAAGATGGATGCCCACCGTCGTCGGTTGATTCAGGTCGGCTGCGGGTGCCTTGACTCTTCAGCCACGTGGTCCAGGAGGCGCCGACGATGACCAGGAGCTGGATTCGGTGGGTCCCTCGACGTCTGCAGCTGACTGCAGTGTAGGCAACTCGATTAGAGCCAACAAGCCTTGGCAGCGGCAAGTCTCGGGAGATGAAGAAAAGTCGATGGCGCAGACCAACAAGGTCTGTGGAACTCACCCAGCGAGGGTAAGTCAGGGCAGGCCTGGAGCAACCAGGGGAGCCCTTTGGTTTCTTTAAGAAGTCTTCTGGGGACCCACAAGCTGGCGGGCAAGGATCGCGAAGACACCTCGGGCGGAATCACTCAACAGGGGCCCACGGTCACTCGGGACGGTGTAAGCCTCTGATCTTCGGAGGGATTCCTGCTGGAGGTCGAGACCACACGTGGTCCAAAGCACAGGTTCGTAGAACGTTGTGAAGGGGTTGCACTCGACAATAGTGCACGGTACCCAGGGGTCGCAGTTCCTCGTTACTCGTGGGGTCCACTTGCCTCAGCTTCGCTGGGGACTCACGATTTGCCCTGGTGCAAGGTATCCATCATATAGCATTCGTGAAACTCAGCAAGTGACACACAGAGACATTATTTTATGCAAGTCCAACTGGTGAATTCAAACTGATGTACCCCATTCTTCACAAACATGCAGTGGCGGCTGGTCACATTTGAAAGTGGTGTGGCGTAAAATTATTTGCGTACTGCACCGTGGCGAGGGAGCGCAGCGAGCGAGCCTGAACAACCTATCTGGAGTTCGGGGGGGTTTCCCCCCCCGAGAAAATTTTGAAAAAAAGAGTGGATAAATGGTGCATTTTCAAGCAATTTTGAGGAAGCAGGAAGGTTAATAGAGCAATACGAGCACTTAGAATATCTGCCCCCATCCATGACTTTCTGAACCATGACAGCTTGTTTCAAATCTGCCTGCACCCACCGCATGGCTGTGCCGCAAACTGTTGCATCATTACTGCCTGTGCCGGCACCCACTGCATGCTACACCACAGCTGCCTGCACCATTAGCCGCTTGCGCCACATCCCACAGATCTACACAAAGTATGCACATATCAGTTGCAACTAGAGTTAGACCATGCCTGCACCGGAACGTCTCTGCTGTCCTGCCCGGCTTTAACATCCTACGGCATATTCTGTGCGCATGAATTGTGGTGTGGGTGGACAGCTACCTAGAAATGGTACAACCTTGAGAGAGGGCCACTGGGAAACTGTGTAACTCAATGACATGACATGTACAACACACTTGAGACCATCTGGACTTCTTGATTTTTACTAAATTTAATATTTACTTATTGGGGCTTTCAGCCAACCCCCTTCATCCTTTAGACTTTTATTATGTCATTCACATTTTAATTCCTCCCCCTACCAGTACAGAATGAGACAGCCTGGCGAATTTCACTGTGAGTGGTGGCATTCTGCCCTTTAACAAGGAGTACATCTCCACACAGAGTGGTTACTTCAGAGCCAGGGCATATTAAGGCAATGTGTGCTTCCTGGGACCACAAAATAATTTTGCTAATAGGCAAGTTCCTTTTAAGATTGAGAAGAGCCTGGCAGCTACGACAGAAATAACGTTTTGCTAAAAAATGACAAGCATCGACAAAACAAAAACATTAGCAGACAACTCTAGACCTATTGGCTTTACCCACGTTTGTTAAATTTGTTTACTGAACGATGATACATAGATCTCCATCAGCTGGCTTTGATCGATGGAAGAATCAAGGGGCAAAGGGTTACATTTATTAGTAGGTCTATGGATGAGCCGCTGTGGGCACTGCCAATTTCCTATGCCCAGAAATGAGCAGCTGAAGGAATATTTCAACTCTTATGGTGCCCAGGCCCGCTCTCAATCTGGATACATATGGTAAGTCAATTAATGTGGCACAGAGAGCTGGTCCAGTGGCTTCAAGCAGGGCCACTGGAATTGTGTGATTTTTCAGCTGCCTTGTTTTCCGCATAATAATGAATTTGCTGCATTTACTACATAATCCATCATCTGCTGCACAATTAGCAGATTTTAACAATTTTTTTTTATAGCTCACACGTTTCAGTTTACCAAAAACTCAGCAACATGTGCTGCAACCAACGGAAAGCCCTTTGCCAAAGTCGACTGGTCACCTTTCAGTTGCCTATTGCAGTATTTGAGTTTCAAACTGTTAGCAGTGAGGCACAATCTTTGCCCAGACAGTGATAACATTTGTAAAAGACAAAATAATGCACTAATACTGCCAAAAAATATGCTGCGTTGCGCCGCATAATTTGACTTTTATTGCCGCATAATTTAGTTCACCCTGACGCATAATTTGATCCTCCTCTGTCAAATAATCCCAGTGACCCGGTTTAAAAAGGCAGCAATGCTATTGCAGACCCCTGAGGGACACCACAGTCAGATTCCAATGGAAATTAGGACAAAGTTAATGTGCCGGGACGATCAGGGAGGAACCGACACGCCCAGAGCCAGTCACATTTCACCCATGTTTATCTGCTTGAGAGGTTGACAGGACTTCGTGGTGCACGGTATTAATTTCAAATTCAAATTGATTAATAGTGGTTTTTTCCCCAATCTTAACAGGGCTGATGCTCAGAAGGATGCTCCCGGCGGACCATCTGTGATAAACCCTGGCTGAGTCAAGGGATAAAAAGGGCTTTCTTTTATAGGTATTTTTAAGTTATGTTTTATTTTCTACAAAGCAGAAAAAAAGCACACGCTTTTCAGAATATTCGCAATATTTTGCCCGTGAATGTGTTTCGCAAAGATGAGTACCCACGCGCTTTCCGAAGCCATGCCCTTACAAAAAGAGGCAGCCCAAATATACAAATACACAATATCACCATACATAAAATGCGATTTTCCGCCCACTGGGACACACAAGACACCTGCTAAATGTATCGCCAGTGTCAGATGTCAAGCGAACTGTGATCACTTTGTTATAGCGCACGCCGAAGACTGAATTGCCCTTAGTATATGAATAGTATGTGTTATTATTACACACTGGTGTTAGTACTCATTTTTTCAGCCTCCGAAATATGAAAAGAGGAGCAGAGATTCCAAATTGTCACGTGCCTATCTTTGAGTTATCTCACTGGCATCAACTCTATCTGGCACCAAAAAATGCCACCCAAAGTTTCTCTGTGGTTCTACCAAAAGGCTGTCCGAAAAGCGCCCAGACGCAGAGCACGACTCCCCTCTCTGGCATTCCCCATGGACACATTTTCACTTTTACACAGTTCATGCCTTGTGCGCCTCAATAATTTGTAAGCCTTAAAAAATGCAAAAATAGACTTCAACTCACATAATTCCAAGCGCCTTTTCTTTTATTTCAGCGCCAACAATCTCAGCAACGCAGACGGCGCTATATCCATGCCTTCGGTCAGTCATTTAATTTTTAATCCGACTGTATCCAGGGTCCGCACGCACTTATTCTTATCCTTGGCTGGGGTTCGAGATACACACACATACGTCACTTACACGGGCCTGGACGGTTGTCGGCCGATTAAAGCGCGGATGCTGCTTCACACATAAACCTTAGAAGCAACGACAAACCAATATCGGCGCTACATCTATAGACACCCCAACGTAGACAAAAAACCACAAAATACCCATGCCAGAGGAATTAGACACTCCAAAACCACAAAGGGTGGCAATGTCACCACAATGTATGAACTGTGCGTACAATTGGTCAATGTTAAATTAAAATAAAAAGAAAACTAACTTACCTGACACTCCGTGCCGCCTCTGCGACTGCTCCTGGGCCGGGGTCCCGCGTTGGCGCGTACAGGGACAGCCGCGTCACAACCCCTCTCAGCCAATACTGGTGCTGCTCCAGCAGCGCCAGGATTGGCTTAGCAGGGATACTCGCCGCCCGCCTGCCCATTAGGAGACCGAGGGTTGCGGCGTTGATCAACCCTCGCTCTCCTAATGCGCAGCCGCCAGCCATACTCAACACTAGTGCGCATGACTGGGCTGGTCGGAAAAATTCTCCGACCTAAACCCAGCATGCGCACTTGTGCTGCTGCCTGCTGTGCGCTCCGTGCCACCCCTGGCCTGACAATGCATGTCAGTCAGCATGACGCCGGACCGCCCACCCCCTTCAGACTCTGAAGGGGGTGGGCGGTCCGAGCGTCATGCTGACTGACATGCATTGTCAGTTTACTTCAGTCAGAGCCGCCGAGGGAGCTGCGGGCGTGGGCGGCTTGTGGGTCAACGCCCCAGCGCCCTAATGGACGCACCGCCACTGCAAACAGGTATTTTATTTCAATTGAATTTTCTCTGGCCATTGCATCCTTTGGGTATTGTAATACAAATACGCTGCACGCTGCTGGAAATTTAAATCCATTCAAGTTACCTCATGGGAAGCTGTTTTTAAGCATTTAATTGAATAAATACAAATCTGTATCACCAGTAATCTGCAAAAAAGTGGATACCCACCAATTTACGTCACCATTATTTTTGGCAGGAATAATATATGTACTCGACTGGAAATCCTGGTAAAGTAATTAAAATACTACAACATAATTGACAATTGATTCACATGTGCATTTAACTAAAAGATTTACACATAGAGAATATACTCCAGTATACAGTAAACAATAACATCTGCGTCAGTACTGAAGATGGGTGGAAATTAAATGTTAACTTTCAACGGAACTACCTTCCTGTAGGCGTCAGCACTGCCACGGAAGTTGATTGCCAGTGCCCGCCCCTGCCTGGAGAGCTGTGAATTCACCCCAACTCAGGGGCAGATTTACAAGCCCCTTGCGCCATTTTTGCGTCATTTTTCCCATGTTAAAAATGACACAAAAGTGGCGCAAGGGGCTTGTAAATCTGCCCCACAATGTTTATTTCAGAAACGCAGTATGTACTAACTGTTTACAAAGCACGTTGCCAGTGTCCCCAATCTTGGCCGGTAAAAATGAGATAGCATCGACTAGCCCCAATTGCATAGCAAGTGAGAGCACAGGAACTGATGTTACATGGCGTGTGGCACACATTTTGTCACAGGAAGAGATCTCATAAGTGATATCAGTTAAATGGATAAACATAGACATGATGAGAGATAGTTTAAAACAATTTTACATAAGTACTACAATGTACACAGTACTTTATCGATTAACAAAGAAAGGTTAATTATTGTGTCGTGGTGTCGAGATCATTGATGTGTTTCATGAGATTCATGAAATTGCCTTGAATATGCTACCTCTGAGAGTAATCATTAAAAAGACAAACACAGTACTACAAATCTTAGTAAACGAGTGGTATCCGGAAAATAAATATATTCAGTACTGATAACATCCCAAAATAGTGAAGGCATGTTAAACATTCTACATTTCATAATACGAGCTTCACACTCTGTGCTCTTGATTTGTACTTAAAATGAGGGCACAGCACAATAGGTGTTCTCCTAACCCCAGGGGTGCTTCAGCATAGTGGGTGTTGGGAGTATCAGATGGGGTGCAGTTTGTGGGGCCTTCAACCTCTGTGTTGATGTCGTTAAGACTAGAGTGTAGCTCAATGGATCTTCCAAACATAATACTGCACAGTGTTTTTTGTATCTAATAACAGAGATAGCTCACTTCTGCTATTCATAACCCTCCCTAAAGTACTGCAGCTCATGGTTCACTATCACAAAATCACTTTACTACTGCCCAGTCAGTGCTTCTAAAGCATCCCAGCGCTTGTCAGTGAATATGCAGGTATCACTGTTCAGGAAAATGTCTGAAATGTTCTCTACTACCTCGTGCAATAGCCATTACCGCCCGTCCCTCCCTCGGCTTCCTTCAGCACAAGTGAGGCCCCGCCTCCCACCCAGACCTACCCCCAGCCCATAAAAACTCTGCCCGCCCCCACCTCCACCTGTTTTTTTCTGTCTCCCTAGTGAGAGTTACCTTTTGCAGATCCTCACTGTGGCGGTGCCGGGGAGTCTTCGGTCTGGTTCTCTGCGGCGGTGGAACCCTCGGCAGCATTCTCTCGGCGAAGCTTCCTCTCCTTATTCCCCTCGTGGTTTGGGGGCGGAGCGGTTGCTCAGGAAGCCGCGACATTGTTCGGCGGTCCTCCTGTGGCTGGGGTTGAGTTTCCGGGACATGGCTTGCGAAGCAGCCTCTGCTCCTGGTACTGCACACGTCGTGGAGACCTGGTAGGTCGAGTTTGTGCCCGGTCTTTTATTTCTTCTGGCATTTTGGTGTTTTTTTCCGGTTGGGAGTTGTTTCTGGCCTTTCTTTTTTTCATTGGTTGTCGGCAGGCTGGGTTTTCCTCCTTATAGGGAGGTGGGGGAGAGTTGCTTCTCCATTCTGCTGCAACCATGGGTCGCAAGAGGTTGTTTAAAAGGAACAACCTGGTGTCTTCTTCCTCCTCTTCCTCTCCTGATGGTTCTCCTGTTCCCCCGAAACGCCCTAGGAGCCAGGGCCTTTCCGGGGGTGATGTGCCACTCATGTCCAGAGACGAAGTGCAGGGCATGATTGAGGCTGCTGTGTCTAGGGCTCTGCAAGCTTGCCCAGTGTCTTCTGGTCCTTCTCGTCCTCGTGCTTTGGATCCTGTGGGCGGTTCATTCCCGTCGGATGGTGATGGTCCCTCTACCTCTTTTGGCGGCAAGTATGTCTCCAGGGAAGAGATGTGGGACGTTCTGGCTCATGTACGAGACAATTTGGGGTTCCCTCCGTTCCAGCTGGGTGATGCCGGTGGGTCTCTTTTTCCTCAGTATACTACGCCCTCCCGGTTGGGCATGCCATTTCAGGGTCCTGTGAAGGAAATGGTGCTGAGGGAGTGGTGTGAGGTGGACAAGTTGCAGGTCCCTTGCTTCCTCCAGAAGCTTTACCTATTGGAAGGGGAGGACCCCTTGTCTCACAATGTGAAGTTGGACTCTATCCTGGCCACGCTGATTAGCAAGACTGCTATTCTGCCTGAGGATTGTACCCCGGCTGATGCTACTGATAAAAAGGTGGACTCTGGCCTTAAGAAGTCTTTTGCGGCTGGGAACTTGGCGCTGAGGGCTAGCCTTTTCTCTGCTTATTCTGCACAGTCATTGGTGCAGGACTTTGAGAAGTTGGCGGCAGCTGTTCAGGAGGGCTCTGAGTGCTCTGACCTTCTGGCTGCTATGGAGCAGCAGGCTAAGCTGTTGGCTGACATTTCCTCTGACGTTATTAAATCTTCTGCTATGTCCACTGGAGCCTTGGTGGCAGCGCGTCGTTCCCTTAGGCTCTGGAACTGGAAGGCGGATCCTGGGGAGAAGGCGGCTTTGTTGAAGTTGCCCTTTGATGGCCAGGCTCTGTTTGGGGACCAGTTGCCGGCCATGATCTTTAAGGATTTCAAGGAACGGAAGCATGCTTTGCCCTATAAAGGTGGTTCGGCTCCCTTTCATAGACCTTGGAATAGGGGTCCTCCCCGAAGTGGGAGTCTCGTCAGTCTTTCCGGCGGCGGCGGTTTCAGCCCCGTTTTTCTCCCAAACACGCTGCCTCCACTCCTAAGGGCTCGGCCTAGAAGGGTCCCTGACATCTACTGTGTGGACGATTTGCTGCCGGTGGAAGGTCATCTCCGGCATTTTCTTCCACGGTGGCAGCTGGACGTTTCGGATGGCTGGGTCCTGAACACTGAGGCTCATGGTTACATGATCGACTTTTGGCAGGTTCCTCCAGATACTGGGGTGCGGCTGACTCCAGTGCCTGTCTCCGGTCCGCGCAGGAGGGCTCTGCTGGACGGGGTGGCCAGTTTGCTTGCCAAGGGGGCCATCTGCCGGGTTCCGGGCGCAGACATAGGTACTGGTACCTACTCCATTCTGTTCCTGGTGCAGAAGGTGTCCGGCAGTTTTTGGCCCGTTCTGGATCTCAAGTGGGTCAACTCCTGGGTTCGGACTGTTCACTTCCGTATGTTGACCCGTCAGGCGATCATTCCGCTGGTTCGGCCCGGCGTGTTTTTGGCCTCCGTGGATCTCGAGGACGCCTATCTCCACGTCCCAGCCGCTGCTTCTTCTCAGCGTTTCCTGCGGTTCGCTGTGGGAGACACCCATTTTCAGTTCTTCCCTTCGGCCTCAAGTCCGCACCCAGGGTCTTCACGAAGGACCTGGCACCACTCATGGCTCTCCTTCATGCAGAGGGGGTTTTCATTCATCCGTATAAGGACGACCTCTTACTTCAGGCTGCCGGGGAGTTTCTCTTGGTTGCTCAGGTTGGGAGGGCCTTGGAGGTTCTTCAGGGACATGGTTTTTTGATGAACTGGGGAAAATCGTCTTTGGCCCCCTCTCGGGACATGGTGTTCATCAGAGCTCGTTTTCAGACTTTGCTCGGCCGTGTTACTCTGTCCGACAGGTGCCTGGTCTCTCTTCAGTCGCAGGTTCTGGCCTTGATGTCCCTGGAGGCTCCTCCGGCGGTGCAGTGGCTGAGGGTGCAGGGGCATTTGGCTTCTGTGGTGTTTCTGGTTCCCTGGGCTCGTTTTCACCTTCTTCACCTGGCCAACTGGATCCTGTTGGGTTGGTTCCGGGGTCTCAGAGTCTGGGGTCTCCACTGCCAATGACGGTCCAGATCTGGGAGGAGCTCTCCTGGTGGCTCTGCCGGCGTCATCTTCTGGCCGGGATTTCCTTGGCTCCTCCGGCTCCGCTTGTGGTGACTTTGGATGCCAGCCAGTCTGGGTAGGGAGCATGGCTGGGGTCGGACCAGGTTCAGGGGTACTGGTCCCTGCAACACTCCTGGAGGTCTTCGAACTGGCGGGAGTTGTGGGCGATTTCGCTGGCCCTGGTTCACTTTCAGGAGTCTCTGCGGGGTCATTGGTTGTTGGTTCAGACGGATAATCTGGTGGCGAAGTCCTATGTCAACAGGCAGGGGGGGACCAGGTCCAGGTCCTTGAACTTGATTGCCAGCGACATATTTCTGTGGGCTCAGGTCTGGGTGCTGGGTCTATCTGCTCTCTACATTCGGGGGATGGACAATGTGCGGGCAGATCGATAGAGCAGGGAAATTCCCTCGTCAAGGGATTTCTCCCTCCTTCCCAGTTTGTTCGACCAGTTGGTGGGTCGGTGGGGCCTCCCTGTGGTGGACCTGTTTGCAACCCCGGGGAATGCCAAGGTGGCCCTGTTCTGTTCTCTGGGCCGGTGTCCAGGGGCTCTGGGAGTCGACGGCTTGACCTCTCCTTGGCCTCAGGGTCTTCTGTATGCCTCCCCCCCTTTCCGCTGCTCCGGGCCTTTCTGGTTCGGGTCCGGAGAGACTGTGCTCAGGTGTTGTTCGTTGCACCCCGTTGGCCTCTGGAGAATTGGTTTCCTCTCCTGACCGGGTTGTGTTGCGACCGGGAGTGCGTCCTTCCGGTGGTTCCGTCCCCTTTATAGCAGACGAACAATAGTGCGCATGCTTTTTGTAAGAGAGTGTGTAATCCCGGAAACTGGAGCCCACACACCAAGTGCAGTCATGGGAAAAGTTAAAGGAGGCTATCACATTCAAATTAAATCTGGCTTCTTCTGTTTTACAAGTCTTGCATAGAAATAAACACACACCTGCTCACTGTATGATAGATAGCTCAATTGAAAAATGAAACAAACACTGGCAAAATCAATAGGTCTCAGCTTGAAAAGGCAGAGCAATTGTCTTTGCCAGTGCATTGTGTCACTGGAACGTGAAGCATGCATCAAGATGCCTCCGCACAATTGGCAGACAATATTGGAATGGGTTTTCTACTAATGATGCTCTCATGCGTCAGGATCTGTATGTGAGCACACGCCATGACGTAAGGCAGCCATTTTTAATTTACTGTTGTAATATGCCTGACCTATTTTGCGAGCTCACCGTAGCTCTTAAAAGTACCTTTTGTCAAATTATCTAATGCCTTGCAGAGTGGACTCTATGCCCCTCAGAAGGTCATGCTTGCAGTCATAAAGCTGGAATGCCTTTTAGGCAATGGTAGTCTACTGTTTGAGGTGTTTCTCACACCCGAATCGCCACCAATCTGGAATCTGCCAAAATGGTTCAGGTGAAGAATAATACAGAGCAAGGGTACATTTATTAAAAATAAAAGCGTCTCCTACAAACACATGATCTGATCTTTTTAATTCCTTGCTAGGGAAAATAGTTGACCTGCTCTACAACAAGCGAAATGTAGCTGAGTTCTTGTCTCTCATCTACACTAAGAATAAAGAAAGCTAACACTTACTTGAAAGGCTTCTATTTAACCTATGCCAGCCTAGCTCCAGAGTCTCAATATTTTGTTGAGGGTGGTTCTTGTGTTTAAGGCAGCAACTCTTTTTATACTGCAGGGATTCTCTTATCCATTTAACAATGATGACAAAAGCTGGTCCTCCCAATTGTTTATACTTGATGAGTTGCAGCCTGGAATTACACTTAAAATTGCAAACCCATGTTGATTAAAAGATCACTTACATCATACTTTATTTCATCTTCAGGGCTTTTTAGACTATATTTTGAGCACGAAATGCAAAATAGACACAAGGATATATTTTCCACTGAAATATAATGGCAAATGTCAGTTTTGCATTTCATATAGCTATGAATATTATTTCCGAAATTTTGCCTAATTACACAAAAGCAAATAACTCAGATTTCGCACACACCTAATTTTCTCCTGATTGGAACTTATTTCTGCATGAACCCAATGTTAGACCTGTCATCCTTAGGGTGGTCTTTCCCCCAAACCTTTTGCCTGCTCACCTCCTCCTTTTGCTGTATCTTTTTGTTGGCCTTAGGACTCCAAGCACTTCATCACTGCTGACCAGTGCTAAAGTGCATGTGCTTTTCCCCAAAACATGGTGACATTGGTGTATACCCAATTCACATATTTAGTTAACTTGTAAGTCCCCGGTAAAGTGGTACACCATATACCCAGGTCCTGTACCCTAAATGCTACAAGTGGGCCAGCAGCACTGATTGTGCCACCCACACAAGTAACCTTTCAAACCTGTCTTAGGTCTGCCATTGCAAGGCCTGTATGTGCTATTTACTTTCACTTCAACTTGGCATTTAAAACCACTTGCCAAGTCTTAAACTCCCCTTTTATTATACATGTCACCTCTAAGGTAGGCTCTAGGTAGCACTATGGGCAGGGTGCTATGTAAATAAAAGGTAGGACATGTAATTTTAATTTTTACATGTCCTCGTAGAGAAAACCGCTAAATTAATTTTTCACTACTGTGCGGCCTACTCCTGTCCTAGCATTGGGAATTCTTTAATACAAAGGAGTAGCTACATCATGTTTCATATCTTTGAAGTGGTAATGATAAATCCTCTTTGCAGGTAAAGTTGGATTTAACATTACTATTTTAGAACTGCCACTTTTAGAAAGTGGACATTTCTCTGTTCTTACTGCTCTGTGTGCCTTGCAGCCTGTCTCCAATACACATCTGGGGTTGGTGACAGCAACACTTTGTGCATTTCCTCTATACAGCCACAAACACATGAAGGATGGGTATGACAGAGAAGTCATCTGTATTCATCTGAATTCTAATAGCTCTTCCTGGGCAGGAGGAGAGGGGGGAGCTGACACTTACACCTGAATAGGCAGTGTCCTGTTTCCTACACAAAGGTTTGATGGTACCGTACTGATAGTCTGAAGCCAGGGCTGGAAAGAAAGAGGGACCTGTGCACTTCAATGGCCTGCTTTGAAGTCACTCCCACTTCAAAGGCATAACTGGGTATGCATACTGGGCCTCTGACCCTACCAAGATAGTGCACTACTGGATCAGTAGTAAAGATTGCTCTGCTACAAGGATTGTCACTGTGCTTGACTGCTGCTCAGGAAGAACTGCTTTTCTGCTTTGCTGTGCTGCCCTCATGCCTGCTGATCTCTGCTCTACTGAGAACAAGGACTGGACCCATCTCACTTGAACCCAGAGTGACTCCAAGGGCTTGCTAGCTTGCCTCCTGTTCTGAAGCCTCAGGGCCATCAAACACTTATTTCAACCCTGCAACAGCATCGGGACTCTGCCACCTGTGAGTTCTGCTCTGCCAAGTGGTGCCAATGCAGTCCTGGGCCCTTTAAAGTGAGCTTCTGCTGTGCAGAACCATAAAAATCGATGCAGTGATGACTTGGTAGCATGCAGAACTGACGCATTGCCCTTCGAGGCAGATGCAGGAGCTGATTGATGACATCGCTTCAACGGAGTGCATGGCCTAATGACGATGGACAGCGTGGCTTGACAACGACTCATCACCTGCATCGTAAAGGGGTTCGTTGACGAAGCCTTCCTTGCTTGCGTGGATCTGAGTGAGTCCTGTAGCCAGCCTGCCCTCCATCACGTTCAGCCTCGTCCAGCGTGACCTCAATAACCCCTAAGCGCTATTTGCTTGTAAGCACAATATTTGGTTTATTCTTTAAAAATTCACAACTCCGGTTTTACTTATTGGAATTTTGTCGTTTTGGTCTTGTTTTATTCATAAAAGTATTAGCTATTTCTCTACACCTGTGCGTATTATTTTTGTGGTGTTTATATTGTGTTTCTAAGTGTGTTTTGCACAAATACTTTACACATTACCTCTTTAGATAAGCCTTACTGCTCTGTGCCAAGCTACCAGAGGGTGAGCTCAGGTTATCTTTTAGTGTGTATTTAGCTTACCCTGACTAGGATTGCAATCCCTACTTGGACAGGGTGCATACCTCTGCCAACTAGAGACCCAATATCTGCCACCCAGTCTCTGCTTAAACACTGCTGCAGTCAGGGATATGTATTGGTACTGGTTTTCCTTGCACAGGAACATATCCCTCCTAAGGCCTCACCCCCAGCTTTGTGCCTCTGGGGCTTCCTCACATCCTTGCATAAGGTCATAAGCCTTGTATGTATTTCCTATGGTTTAAGGGAACCAACCGGCGAGAACTGGGAAATGTGGAAAGCAGCTACAAACAAAATGCTGGTTTAGGGTACCTGTCTTTTGGTCACAAATATCACGGCTTGGACCTTATGAAGAAATACCACAACCAGACGTTCCTCACTCTGACTGGCAGCTGCAGATTGCACTGAAAATGACTTTGTCGTATTTTTAGCATTTTGTTCCAAAACATGGCAATTCCCTCCAGTCTCACTTGCGCAGGAACATATAGCTGTGAAGGCTTGATTCTCCATCTTTGTTCCTCTAGGTCTCTTGAGCATGGGGTACCAGACATGTAAGGGTTTTCTGTGGGTTCAGCATGCACACAGGCACAAATACTAGGTGTAATGCATTTTGGAAATTTGGAAAGCAGCTGCAGGTGAAATCCCTGTTAGAGTACCTGTCTTTTGCTCATAGATATCACCCCTGTTCTTTATGGAAATATACCATAACCAGATATGTTTAAAATCCATGCATTCTAAGTTTTTTTTAGATTATTGTCAGACCTACCTCACCCTGAATAGCTGATTGGCAGATTACATTGAAAAAAACAGTAGTCAGAGTTTTCAAAGCACAGTAATTCACTCCACTCTCAATTGCACAGATACATTTTCCTGCTAAAACATGACCCACAACTTTGTTTCTCTGGGTCTTCTAACTGCAGGGGTAGCAGAAACGTGTGGGTTTTCTATGGGTTCAAGAATTACAAAGGCAATAAACCTGGTGCAGTACATTTGGGAAATTTGAAAAGTAGTTGCAAGTGAAAAATTCACACACTCTAAGGTTTCTCTGACTGGGTGCTAGACATCCCTGACCCTGAATGGTTTGATGCAAGAGTGCACTGAACATTATGTTTGTTCGATTTTTAGTACTTTTTTCTGTGGTAATGTCCTCCACTTTTCCTCCCACAGAAACATGTACCTGCACAGGCTTGATTCCAAGCTTTATTCCTCTTTGTTCCTATTGGTGTCCTGAGCGTGTTTGCATCAGACACGTATGAATTTACTTTTGGCTCATGGTGCCCACAGACAATAAACTGGGTTTTGTGCATTTTGCAAACATATATTTGTAATGTCTACACATCATAAGGTTTCTATTGCTAGATATCAGGGACTGTTCATGACGGTAGAGATTCCATTAGGATTGTGCAGTATGTGCGCACATGGTCCAACATCACTCCAGCGAGCCTACCAACCCCAAGCATTTCTGAAAACTAGAAGCACAGGGTAATCCATAGTGATGTGTCTTGTATTAATTCCAACATCCAGAATCGCATGCAAATGTCAAAGTATGGGTAAAAAAACTCACAATTTCTTTCATTTTCAGTCACAGAAAGCTCCAGAACTTCAGACAAACGGCAAAAGTCCCACCACCCAATCTTTCCACACTTCTCTCGATAAAGCAGTACCCCACAAGTGTGAGTGGGCGTATTGCACAGCAAAGGAGCAAAAATTGTTGCCTTGTAAAGATGACATTGACACTATATTGACTTCACGGTCACGTATTTGGCCTGTTCTTGACAGTTAGAAAAGAGCACCACCCATGTACAGTACTGTTTTCTTTCATAGGCAGGTAGGAATACTGGGTGGTGGGAGTTTTGTGGTTCCTCCATATTCAGGAGCTTTCCATCACAGAAATGTGGGGTGGTCATTTTCTTAACCGATGTTTGATATGTGCAAGGAATTCTGTGTAAGAAACAGTGATGTCATTTTTGCAAGCCCCACCAACCAGAACTCCTTCAGGAGTCTAGAACTGAGAAATAATTGGGGTTGGTAGGTTTCCCTATGTGCTGGGCATCTCAAAGACCAGGCACATGTTTCTGTGCTCCAGGACAGAACTGGCCACTGTCTGAATTTGTTCTAAGTCCAAGAATAAATCCAAACAGTGTCTGGGCTCCTCAATAGGCTGCTGAAGTGTGTGTATGACTGCACCCCAGCTAAGAGCAAGATGCTGTTTGAAATTTCTTGAGGCTAAGAAAAAATACCAATAGCCTCCATGCTAGTCGCTGGTACATATACATGTGTGTGCCTGCCCCCCAGGAAGAGTCATATTGGAAAGACAATGGTTCCTGTGGAATAATATGACCTTAGAATGTTGAGTTTGCAGTTACACACAGAAGAATAAAGACGTTATACTGTGGCGTAGTCATTAGCGAGTACCCAGGCTGGGGAGGACGCTACACAAGGGTTGGAGATTAACACAGGGGAAGCCAACGCAGATGACAAATAGAAGGAAAGAGCAAGAAAACACATGTGCTCTGAATAAGTGCTGAATACCGAATAATAGAAGTCACCTCAGGTCTGCAGAGGAAAGACTCAACTCTTGCAATCGGAACACTGGGAGATGAAAATTTTATCGGTGGGACAAACACGAGAATAGGGGAAGGCCATCAACGACAAGACAAATGAGACAGACAACAAAGCTATCCAATTATGAGCAATAGGCTGACCCAAAACCCTCTCTATCTATACTGAATACAAGAAGTCTGGTCAATACACCGCGAAAGCTGTTTGCAGCTGAGACCTAAAAATATTTAAAAAACTAACACTCAAGAAAACGATAATATGAACCTACTGACCAGACATTTTGTTCAACACACTTGCTACTTCCTTCTGAATTGGCAGCCAGACCCCTTGAATTTTCAGTTTTTCCTTTGTTCGACTTGAACGTTGTCACCTGCTTCTCACGCTCAGAATTACTGACAGTGCAGGCAAGGGCACTGAGCATGCCAATTTCCAGCTGCTGTTCCTGTTCGGTGCATCCAGCGATGCCCAGGGGGCCCTTTACTGAACCAAATGTCTAAGTGAAGCAGCAAATAAGGGCAACTCAGAGAATCAAAGACTGCTGTGAACGTGTAACATTAGAAAAAGAACAAGCATTTGCAATGCAATCGGTCTCGCCTTTGGGACCTTATATGTATTTAGCTATGCAGCACATTAGCCTGGGTGCTGAAACATCTACTGTTCTTTAACATGGAGGGAAAGTAAACACCAAACTGTGTGACACGCCAGGTATGGGAACACATGGAGAGAAATATTGCCTTTCAGTGGGAAATGGTATAGTCCAAAGCTCTGTTTTTATTATAAAATCAGGGCCTTCGGTGGTCATATCACTGAAAATACAAGATTTGAAAAAAATATTATTGTCTACGGGTGCTCGTGGAAGACAATTTCTATGGACTGGAATCTAGAAAATGTCAAAGTGATTCTGGTATGCTACGTTTTCTATCAAGAAAGTTAAATAGAAGCAGTTGCCAGAAAAAGAAAAAAAAGAAAGTCTCTCAGCAGAAAGCAATTCTGGTATTTTACTGACCTCTGCTGGTCGTTTTCTATCAAGACAATTAAATAGAGGCAGTTGAACAGAAAAAAAGTCCCTAAGCGGAAGCAGACAAGTCCTAGGGCTGATCTCCAGAGCCCACAAAGTGCATACACATATAAGTATATAATACGTATATACTAAAGTATATACAAGAGGTCTCGAAAGCTCAACCTAAAAAGGACTTCTCATACTCAGAAGAAACTTCTTTCGCTCCACCCTATTTCATTAAGAGTACACTTCAAATATAGCGATTTGTAATATTCTTTGTACAGTGTTGAATCTTATGGATGTGTCAGTGCCGTGCCACCTGATTATTTCGGACATCTTGAAAACTCAGGGTTTACAATTTAGAGGTACTTTTACAACACGCTGATCAAAATAAAAAGATGTGTATTGTTAGCCTGACATTTATCGAATTGTGTACATGCACGCCAGAATCTAGTTTAAAGGCATCATATGAAATAATTTATGTTAATTTGAAAAAAAAAAATCATTTCAGTATACTTTCTATCAACTATTTTCTATAGCACATAAAAAAGCATTCTTTTTTTCAGTTTTAAATAGCGCGAACTCGACCAGAAGGTATCAGAGCACTTTACATGAGAACCAGTTACGGTACAGACGGACATTCAGCTGAGTGGTGGTTATTGTGGGCTTTGCTTTATACTTAACGCTTTCCTTGTTTGCAGGGTTTACATTTTGAAGCTGGCCTTGCAGCATATTCAACACGAGGAGCGCGCACCATCAGCCAAAAAGATAACCATCTTGAGACTGAATCTTCACTAATTAGGAACCCGTGTAAAATTGGGTAGGTCCCTTTGTTTTTAAAACACTAAAGGATTGTGAACATTTGATAATGAATCCGTAAGAACCTGGACCGGTCACTTCATGCTGCACAAGAGAACTGCTGTGCAGGCATGAGTGTCCTCTGGTTGATCTTCTTGTAGTTACCTATTAAAGAGTCAGCTTCTGTGCTGTCACAGGCCTCAGAGCCAATGAACAGCTGGCAAGAGGCTCTTAGCCTAGTTATGATAAGCGCTCTCTCGACCACTCTAAAGTCATCACTGCTGTTTACTTGCTCCTAATTTGTTGTGAGGATGTAGGTGCCACAATCTCTTCCCAGCTTGCTGTGACAACAGGGCAAAGGACAGTCCACTGGCGTAGCAAGGGGGGGGCGGAGGGGGCGGTACGCCCCGGGCGGCACGAGAATTCGGGGCGGCAGGTAAATTTATCGCCAGCACACCCCCCCCCCCCGGCCCGGCTCGGCGGCGCTCGGCGGCGGCGGCAAAAGGCAGGGACCGCCACGGGCGGCAGAGTGCCTAGCTACGCAATATAAGAATAGTTTTCCACTTAATCCTAAAGTGTTGCAACACATTAACATGTTTCCTAATATTAGGTCAAAAGCCATGAAAGGTTGACACACATCCATGGCACGTAATCAAGCTCATTTTCAGGCAGATATGCCCATGTGAGCCTGGAAAATGCCACCAATTCGGGTTAACAGAGCTAGTGGTTGAAGGGGGCGAGCCCAATGCTGTCATGGGTGGAAGCATAATGTGGATGACACTTGAATAAACAAAAGACTGGAGAGTACTGACCCAGAGACACCTATGTATATGTATGTATGCATGAAGAAATTCCTCATTTTGCAAGGTTGTTATTTGCTTACCATGTTGCCTCCTGCAAATGAGGCCAATGACTTCTCTTTTGTTCTGTTTGCTGGACCAATTCGATGTATGTATTATGAGCCTCTTCATTCATGATATTCAGTTGTAATGTGTAAGAAAATGCCTCTTTGTGCATGATCACCCCCCCAAAGTTTTGGACTGATGCTGCTGGTTTTTCGACTCCAAGAGTACACTGAGGCCTGCTAACCCGACCTACCTTGTAGTGCTCTAACCCCTAAAAGTGTATGTTTGATTGGCTTATGTTCGATTTGCATAAGTTAACTTACTTATAAGTCCCTAGTATATGGTACCAGGGGTATCTAGGGCCTGTAAGTTAAAGTGTCTCTCAGGGGCTGCAGCACTTCTTTAGCCACCCTGAGTGAGACAAAGTAAAACATGTCTCCCAGTCTGCTACTACAAACTGGTAGAGAAGTTATGAACTGCTAGCTTGACTGTGCCATTTAAAGGCATGACAAAGTCAAGACCTCCCTTTTTAATATATATAAGTCACATCTACAGCAGGCCTAATCAGCCCTAAGGCAGGGTGCTGTAGATTAAAAAGTAGGACATATATTTTTATATGTCCTAACAGTAAAATCTTCAGATTGTCATTTTTTACGTGGAAAGGCTAGTAGCCTCATTGGTGAGTACAGGGTTACACTCTGACAACTCAGCTGTGCTAACTCCTGAACGGGACTACTAAAGTTGATACTCCAAGGTATCAAAATAATTGTTACATTAGATCTGACTTGATGCCCAAGTCGAATTTAATGTACCTTTTTACTTTCGAAAGTTGCCACTCTGTTGCTCAAGTTTTCCAGTGGCCATTCACAGATGCTGGGCACAAGACAGATTTCTGCCCTCCTCTGGAGAATTGTGAATGACTCCCAGGAAAGTAAACAATCGTGGCCTGCCGTTCGAAGAGGTGTCACCTCTCCCTGGCAGAAAGCCAAACAGGGTGTGAGCTCAAAAGGCGAGCTTCATAGGTGAAGCCGCCTTCGAAGAGTAAATGGTGTACACACATGAGAGGGGCTGCTCTTTTGTTCTGGCCGACAAGTTTGTGACGGAGACAGAGAGGGTAAAACAGTTGCCGAACTGGTTTTCCCATAGGCATGTAGCCCTCAGGTAGCCACACCACTATGGTGAGCTACCAAGCTCCATACACTGAGAGATGGGTACTGCCATCTTGGGAGTGGGCAGAATGTTACACTCTGGAATAGCTAGATGTCACACATTGCAGGAAGCCGTGATCAGATGGGAAGGCGCCTGGAAGCCCATTGGCTAGTCACAGCCACATTCCCCGAGGGTACTTTATGGGTATAAATGTGGCACCACGACCTCAGATAACGTCTGCACCGGAGAGAGGAACAAAGAAAGACTGCCATGCTGTCCCTGGACCTGACAAAGAGAGGCTGCACCACAGACTGGACTGCAACTGCTGCTCCTGGGATAGCAAAAAGAGGACTGTACCCATGGTGCCCTACTTGAGGAAAAGTCATGCCAGAGCCTCAGACAGAAGAGTTGCACTCTAAGAGTCAGCTGGCTGGCTTCCTGTTACAGCTCCAGGGCCACAAAAGCTGTATAAGCCCGCCCTGGCAAAACAGTAGCCACAATCACTTGACTTCCGCTGACCACTGATGTGCAGCCTGAGAGACCAAGTCCCAATGCTCTAAAGTTGCACCCGAGCCCGCTCTGGCTGGCAGAGTCATCAGAGTGTGTTTGGTTGCCCATGGAGGACACTAGCCTTCCCCAAAGGAAACCACTGGTTTCGTTGTGACTGGAGACCAATAGATCATTGGCAACTGGACTTTTGCTGGACTCAGCAGGACTTCCAGGGACAATGACCCCTGTGGCCAAAGCCACCCCACCAAGAACGTGGGCCGGGGAGTGGCCCCAAGAAGCCCTGAGTAGACCGCACAGCATCCTCAGCATCCTGCAGCATCTTCAGCATCCTGTATCCCTTGCATCAGAACTCCATGGAAGTCTATGGCAGTTCACACCAGGGCGGTTTAGCGCTGGCTGGTGGTGCCCGGAGCGACACTGTTTGTTGGTGCCCCCCCCATCCATGGTGGAGGTGGTAACCACCTCCAACACGGATTCCCTCACCACCACCTTTTAACAGTGCCTCTCAAGTCTCAATAACCACCCTCTTTCAGATGCATTTCATTAGTAATAAAGTGCCACTCATACCAGTGTAGGGTGTCAGAGTACTTTGCATCACACACACATTACACAGAGACAATCAATCATAAGTGTATAGAAAATGTAACATAAGCCAGAGGACTAAAAAGTGTAGGAGTGACATGTCATTCATATTGGTAGGCAGTATAGTTTAAGAATGCATGGTCTGGAGAAGCACAAACTCAGACTTGAAAACCGAACACCATAGTTGGGGGTTCTCTTTAATAATAAGAATTGATTTCACCCAAATAAACCCTTTTAGTCAACATTAATCTATGCTCTAATCTATACTTTGCAGTGTGCATGCAGTTCTTTTATGACAGTTATTAATTCACTGTTCTATAGTACGATTTTAACTTATAAACTGCAAGTGACAATAGGATGTCTCTTAGAAAAGCAGTACCCTACTGACCTATTTACATTATATGCACTTTGTGATCTTCATGGTACTAGTTCTTTGCAGGCATATTAATTCTCTGTGCTATTTTATGATCAGTCAAATCCTCTACTAGGCAAAACTCCGATCTCTTTCTAGGAAGAACATTAATCACTGGAGTTATCTTGACATTTTTATTGTTGCCTGGAAATTGCTGGAGGCAAGAAATGCGGCAACAGGTGTTTTCAAAACCAAAATGAACTTGCAAACATGGCGCCCCCCTGAAGTCAGCACCCGGTGCGGTGGCACCGGTCGCACCGCGCTACAGCCGGCACTGGTTCACACATAAAGCTGGAAGTGGACTGGAGACTGCTTTATTGACAAGGTAACTGTCCTACAGCTCCTCATGGGCCCCCTTGGAGTTGGTCGACCAAAGTACCCAAACACAACTTTACAAAAGTTTTACAAAGTTTTCAAAGTTTCCTCTAACAATGGAAGTTGCCAATTCTTTTTACATTTTGGATGAAAAGCAGTGATTTACGTTATACTTAAAATCTATATCTCAAACCCTCTGGTGAATTTTGTTCTCTTTGGTGTCTAAAAGTTCATAAAAATAAGATCTATTTTTGTAAATAGGTCTTGGATTACTTTGTTGTTGTGTGACTTTCTTATTCTGTTGTTTTGGTACTTCTTAATCCTTTGCACTTGCTACTTTGTTTAAGTCTGACTGCTCAAAGCCACAGCTACTGAGGGCTGAGCTAAGGTTCTTTCAAATGAGCCTGACTGGACCCAAGACAGTGGGGCCGATTCCGATTCGGGACGGAAATCTCTCCGACCGAGCCGGACCCGGAGAGATTTCCGACCGAACGAGTACGATGCGTCCGTATGCTATCGTACTCGAGTCGGTCGGACTCCCATTGAAGTCAATGGGAGCCGGTCGTACCACAACGTACGCGGGCTCCCATTGCCTCAATGGGTGCGAGGTGAACAAGGACGCCCCCTACAGCGGGTACGCGGCGAAGCGACTCTCGCCGTACACGCACAGGTAGGGGGGACCCATGGGTCCCCCCTGTGTGCGACTCGCGCGGCTACGCGTACAGCGGGGTCCGACACGGACCCCCGAAGTACGGCTCCGACTGCTCTTTCGAGCCGGACGGCGCGTGTCGGTCGGACTGCTTGCGGCCCGCATCGTACTTACCCGGCCGGGGAACGTCTCCATTGCGCGGTGCGAGTCGTGTCCGAGCGAGTCGGTCGGTGCGGTTAGACCCGAGAACGAGTCGGTCGGAGCGGTTGGGGCGCCCGAACGAGTCGGTCGGCGAATTCGCATCGTACTCGCTCGTCCGGGCACGCGTACGAATCGGTCGGGAAATAGGGCTCCGAATCGGATCCGGTTATGCCGAATCCGATTCGGAGCCCTACCGGCCGAGATCGGAATCGGCCCCAGTATTGTGAATATATTACACAGTGAGGTCGCACAACCAAACCATAAAATACACCACTTTCCATACATATTGTCATCATTGTATGGATAGCGATTAGTTAGTAGCAACTTGAAACTGGACTTATAAGTGCTGCTATGCTAGAGCAAAACATGCTTTTACTGCACAGCGTTCATTAGCAATCGTCTGATCTATTGTACCCTGTGTGGTTTGATTTAGAAAGCCGTTTGTTACATTAAATAGCTAATACAAGTGAAGGATATGCCATTTAAAATAATTAACAAAAATTTGATTTTTAGCTCATCTGTAATGTTTTATCTTTTGCAAATAACAAATTAAAATAGCCTGAAATGAGAAAACTAGGGAATGGTCCTATAAATTGAAAGTTGAGTCTTGTCATTTTTATGGATGGTACTCTTTGGGGTGAAAATAAGGCACATTTTAACAAACCCATGGTTTCCTATGCAGTTGATGACATTTCATGTTAATCAAATTATGTGTTAATGGTAGAAGGTGTCTGGCACAATCTGCCAAACAAAAAGAGGGTTTTGCTGTTTTTGTTCCTTTCACTTCGAGGCATAGAAAAATGTATTGGTAGTCTTACTTCTATTGAGGAAACATTTATCAATCATTTAGGGCTAACTGGGATCCAAACAATTTTTATGGCTTTTAAATTCTGTTCAGCAGGATCAAGAAATGATAGTTCATTAAAAATGCTCAGTTTCTCACATTTGCAATTCAATGTTTAAATAGATATTTATTTCCTATATGAAAGTTAAATTAGTGTTATGCTATGTTTTACACTAATCACCCATGAGGGTATCCAGGTGCTCTGTAGCAGGTGTGTGAGGCCAGCCCTAGGGGCTTACTCAAAAAGCCAGGTCTTCAGCTTCTTGCGAAAGTCGAGAGGAGGGGGCTCATATATGTTGTGAGAGGTCATTCCAGCCTTTAGGGGCCAAGTACGAGAAGACAAGGCCCCCCTCTTCTGCTTTTGTGTATGCTTGAGGTGTGTGCTAGTGAGAGACTGGCAGAGTAGAGTTTTAGTGTAAACTTTGTGTGTATTTTAATTTATATTTGTATTTTCAATATGTATATATTTTTGTGTCATGGTTGCGAAACGTAAAGTTTGAAAATAAGATTAAATTGATTTGAAAAAATAAATTACACTAATGACAGTTGTTATGTGCATGCCAAGTAACAAACTTGTACCAGCACATTACATGACTAGAAGAGTGCATGAACTGAATGTATGTAGTTATGTATGTTTATGTGCATAAGTGTATTGGCACATATTTAGTGTGAAACTAGCTAGAGAGCACCAGGAGCGCATAACTGTGCGCTAGAGCCCAGAGATATGACTAAAGATCATATACAAAGAGACAGTTAATAGGCGTGTTTCATTCCTGTTGAGTGTTAGTATTCTTTGAAGAGATTATTCATTATATCTTCTTGAATCACAAGAGGATAGGAGATATTCTGATGTCAGTGGAGAAGTTGTCCCTGATCCTGGGCATGTAGGTGTACAAACCCTGCTTTTACCTTCAAATTCTTCATCTTCTGTTTGGTGATGCCCTGGCTACTGGTGTGACATTGTCTGTATGAGATAGTCAGTTACTTAACCACTCATGCAGATGACGTTGAAGATGAGCCTGAAGTGTGAGCCAATGTAGTTTCTTTCTGCGCGAAGTGGGTTCAGATCCGCTTAAACACCCCTACAATTTTGGTTTTGGACAACCTGGTTTTTAAACCTCTTCTGTGAGGGAGTCTCACTAAATGAGTCTCACCCACTGTAAGGTTCTGTAAAATGGTTTTGAGTGTTAATCGTAAGTGCCTCCTTTTTAAAAAAAAGTGTAGATGGGTTAGAGGCTCTATGCTGACTACATGTGAATACAGGTGCACACGCATGTGCACAAAGGTGCAGGCTGAGCGATTAAGATTACTGTCGGCTGGGTCTGGTATCTGTACAGTGGTAGCCTCTTGCAAATACGACCTTAAATAAATAGGCCTTACAATTCAATAGGGCATCCAAAAAGAAATATACCCATTTCTATTTGACTAAACTGTGGGTCTGTAGTTCTTTACTGTAAATCTGTGATGAGTCCAGCAGCGGCCGGTGCAGGTAAGCGCGGTAGGGCAGGACGAGGGGGATGTCGACAGACGATGGAATAGGGCAAATTAAATAAATAAATAACTCCTATTCTGTCGTCTGTAGATATCCCCCCGCAGTGCCCCTTCCCGTACCACCACGCTTACCTGCACCGGCCGCTGCTGGATGCTTCATTATTTTCACATACTGGGTGAAAACGACATCAAAATATCAATTTTGGATTGACTCAAGATTGAAAGATGATTGAAGTTACTTTTCATATATTTAAAAAGGTCCTTAGGACAAATATATTATTGATTTGGCGACATTTGCGCACCTTCATATACTTTGGCTTTAGAAGTATTAATGACATTTGGCTTTGAACTTCAATACTTACTCTGCTGGCTAGCAGATAGATCAAAGGCTCTTCCAGACAATAGGCCTATTCACAGAAGATTAGACTTCTCCTAGTACAGCTGAGTAGGCTTCTCCTGGTACAGGAAGAGGACTGGGACAAAATCTGCATTTGGTAGCTAACTCACACTTCTTGGACAAGCCTTGATATGCTCTTACCACTGGGACAACAAAGAAACAGGCAGACATTTAGCAGCAGCCACACCATGGGCTCCCTTTGAAGTTTCGGAAGAAAGGAAATAGTTTTGTTGTATCTGTTAGGGGCAAAGCTAATAGCCAAGGGAGAGCTTATGCAGGCAAACACTTGATTTCACCATTTGAGAAAACCCACAATGTTGAGCAAGGGGGTGGACCGGGCAGTGGGCTGCTCTTTGAAAGTGTGGAGGGTTAATGTGGCATTTTTGATGGGGCAAAGATGCCCACCTTCTTGAGCTCTCCACATCCACAGTTAATCCCCTGAAGAAGGAAGAAACTGCAGGGAAAACTAATGTCCTTGGGGCAACAGGGCAAATAAAGTGCATAGTGCTCTGCATTAGAAGGGAGTGTTGCACCGCTGTGCAGGGCAAATATCCTGGGGAAAACAACAGGGTTGATTGTGTCACTTCATCTTTAGCCAGTTTCCCCAATGGGGAGGATCAGCATTGCGAGGAGTCCATTGGGGAAGACCCTGGGCCATGGAGACTGGCCCTGTATCAGCTCTACACCAATACCTGTACACCAAGGCGTGAGCAGCACAGGAGAGCAGGAGGAAGACTGTTTCACAGTCCAGTCCCTGCAAGGAGGTGGCAGCTGGCTGGGAAGCTAGTGTTCCGTGTGGTTCAAAGAAGCCTTGCTGCAAAGTCCCAAACCCCTGCACAAGGAAGGGAGATTGCAAGGTGTTTCAAATGAGGGGCCGAGGCACTCACTTTAAGGAAAATTGTGTTCCAGCAGGTGCTATGTTTGGCACAATGAAAAACAAAAAAGAAAAAATGTACCATCCCAAGGTGGCCCAGTCCAAGAGCTTGCTAAAGGCAGTAAAGATCACCCCTAAAGCTATCAAGGGACTTAAATAGATAGGGCAACTGTGGTGCCCCAGGAGGAGCAGAGGCACCACTATCTTACAGCAGTTTAAACAATTCTGGAGTTGTTTACCATAGGTCTTCCAGTCCGGTCTGGGTATTACTTAGCAACCATGGAGATTATAGATGAAAGATTCTGTGATATGTCAATGAAAGGTTGTATCATCATGAAAGTGTTGCTATGTTGATTTGCATGATGTTTGAGCTTATATTTTGTATCTGATTTGTTGGTGACACCCTGACAAAAATAGTAGGCCTGATAGTTTATTAATGCACCTCACATGTTGTGTAAGTAATGTGTGGGGCTATTGTGTTTTGAGTCATTTGGGCTTGCTAGTGTGCAGACTATTAGAGGTGCCATCAGGACACTGGAACCAGTATACATTTAGAAAAGTACTAAACCTGTGTGACCTTTCTTTAGTGTGCACCTCGTATCGATTGTTAGGCCCTTTGGAGGGTGTCACCTTAGATGTTTCTGCTTGCTTTTTTGTAAATATTTCTTAATTGGTGTGTAGTATTTAGTAGCATGTGTAATACAGTACTTTTACTTTTTGAAAGAAAAGGGCAGGCTGAATATTTTCTAACATACAGCATTTCCTGGGAGTAAGCCTTGAACTGCTTTTCCTCTCTACCTTGAGAGCTAAGTGCTAAAATGGGGTATGTGGTTCCTAGTTTGGGAGTCCATAGTAATGGCATCGGTACGCCAGTAAAGAAAGACCCCAGTTGTTAAATTTGGGGTCCAGTAGACCCCTTGTTTTCCCTCTGACCCTGAAATTGTCACACTGCCACAGGTGGGTTATGTAATCAGACTTCTTCAGTCCTTTCATAAGATGGTCTGTAGTGTGTAGCTTGACTTTCGGGGGTGTCATTGTGCTCTAGACTAGGCCATTGAGCAGAATGTTTCTGCCATCAGTGTAGGAAAGGACCAAGCAGCTTTACTGTTGATCTGACATCATTTTCACAAAGAGGGGTATCACATTTTTATAAGGAAGAGCTGCTACCAACCCTTTTTAGCATAGCCTTAAGGATTCAGGTGCATTCTAGACTACAAGACTCAGGTGAATGCCAGAAGGAGTCAATGAATGGGAGAATGAGTGAGGGTATGAATGGATGGATGAGTGCATGCAAAGAGGAGTTGCAGAGTGAATGCATGGATAGGTGACTACATTACTGGATGAATGAGAGGTTAGATGATTGAGTTACACTCCATGGATTGATAGATGAGTGAGAAGTAGATACATAAATGGATAAGTCGACGAGGGAGTGCGTGGCCAGATAGGTAAATGGGACTTGTTTGAAATGTTTACACTGCTTTTTTTAACCAATTTTTATTTGCATTTGTCGATATTACATACATGTGTCACATCAGGATTGAGATACATTTGTATTAACGGCACATGCCCATCTTTTGGCTAGTGTTGACATTTCATCGAACAATTTTCGACAGGAGTGTTTGGTCCTTTCTTTACACACAATTAAAACATCAAAAAACATCAGGTCATGCAGCAGTATCAACTCATCGATTATCACATCGATCAGTTTTGTATATAAGTCCCTTCTCTCTGGGATATGCGCCCTCCTCACCTGGACCTGGTAACAAATCAGCAATCTCAGCAGAAACTGCTGTAGAGACATCAGGGAACGCAAAGCGAGCAAGGGTGTGGGTGGGGGGGTACAATGCATGCACAGGAGAGGTGTATGGGTAGTGGGGGTTAAAGGGGATGAGGGGATAGAAAGAAATGAGTGAGTGGGGAGGGGGGTAGAAGAAGGGAGGGACACTGCACTCCAAACCTACAGGGGGTCAGTGGCGGCTCCTCTGCTATGGCTGCATTACAGCTTGCATGGAGAACATGCACACCCCTCCAGCCCCTGGCTGACCGCCATGTCATGGCGCTCAGACCAATCACAATGCTGCAGAAGAGCAGGAGCAGAGACGTGGGACCAAGGTGAGTTATATATTTTTTTTTAATTCCTCACTCCCTCCCGCAATCGTGACCCCCCCACCCCACGTGCAACTCCCCCTGCGCAACTTTCCCCCCCACGACCACACACCCCACCCGCAAGCCATGCCAGCTGCCGCTGCAGGGGGTGCATTTATCTGTGATCCTAAACATGAATTTTAACTGCCCGAATCCTCTCTGTAAGTTTGTAAGTCAAGTAGCAGCATTTCTCAGTCTGCTGCCATGGGGTATTTCTGCAGTCCGTGGGCCTCTTCTTGCTGAAGTGCCACAGCCTCAGTTTATCCCCACTTTAGCGCCACTGCACATCAGTGAGCTATACCTGGTAATGTCTGGACCTTCTAATACATGGCTAAGAATATGCGAGCCATCAGCAAGGACAACTCAATGAATCGGTTTGCAGCTTTTGCCGTTTTCGAGCGTATAAACAGCCCCAACAATGAGCCATCCAAAGTGCACACATCTGCACAGCCGGTCGCCTCAGTTAAAGCAAGGGACACCACTCCCCATAATGTTGCAGCCCCGAGCAGCTCCAAAACATATTCACCATGCCAGCTCCCACTTGCTGGCATCTAGAAAAGCTTGAGGACGACCCAAACATTTGGTGAAGGGTTGCTGGGGTGAGATAGGCCCTATGTAAGGTAATATGCTGGGTGTACTGGAACTTAGCATTACGTGACAACTTCCTGGGGTATATTAGTGTTTTCTCCCACTCTTTCTTTGAAATGTTTACATTCCTTTAAGGTTTTTTCCATCATCAGAGTAAGATGCAACATGCCTATGTTCCTGAATCCCACAGAAAATATTCAACCGGCATACCATAGTTTTACGTGTCTGCAACTAGCAGTGCATTTGAAAAAAGAACATAGTATGTCAAGAATTGCCACCATGATGCTAGGGTTCAGTATAGGAAATATTGTCTTTCTACGTAGTCTTCTTAGAATCTTTGCTTTTATGTGTCAGGAATTAGGGGCATATTTGACTCTTAACCAACAGCAGATTCTGGGATCCATGTTTTCAAAAGTGCCAGCCACTCACAGACGACAGGCCACATTCCAGTCCATGTTAAAAGGCTTAATTTATGCATTAGCTAAGCTACCCATGCTTACTACCGTGGGGGCCCCCAGGGCCTGGGTATGTAATATATAAAGGTATATAGAGGTAAGGCATGTCAAATATGGGATCTGTATGTTTCTGTAACAACAAGATTCAAAAGTGCTGTTTACTGCATACAACGGAAGCAACTTTCTTATCTTTAGCAATATATACTTAAAAGTGAAAAGTTGTAGTGAAAATTCTCCAATTTCCAAAGGAAACTCCTATTTGGGGTACCATCCACCACCAGAATTTCCTCCACAATACTATCCCTATAGTTGAGGAAATTCAGGCACCAGATTCTACTCCATATTTAAAGTTTCCTCCATAAATTAGTGGGCTTTCAGCAGGGCCGGATTGGCTACCGGGCATTTTGGTGTGCTGCTAAGCTGGGAGCTGATTTCGTTGATGGGCACCTGCGTGTGCTGAAAAACATTTGTTTTGCAATGTTTATTTAAAAGCACACGCAGGTCCCCATCAACGAAATCAGCCCCCACCGCAGTGAAATCAGCCCCCAGCTTGGCAGGACACCAAAACGTCCGGTAGCCAGTCCGGCCCTGGCTTTCAGTTACTGCCAATCTATTAATTATGTCCTTAATCTCAGACATCAATTGTTTGCTAAATAGGGTGATGGTTTCTTTCACATTGGATGAGAATGTTCCTGTTTTTCAGTCTGAGCCATAAGAGTGGATAGATGGATCCTAAGAAGGAGGATGAAATCCTGAACTGTCCAAACCCAAATTCTGTTGAGGCTGTGCAACATTTCCTGGGATTTCCCCACTGTGGATGTGATTGTGGTTCTACCTTTTGCTCACAGCTATGTTGCAATCTATGCCATTACGACTCCTTTACCAAGCTGGCCCTCTTAACTGTCTGCATTAAAGGTGATAACATCCGCTGTTATCCTGGCTAATTGTTTTCAACAATAGGATGTCCATTTCCATGGTCTATCCTCTTCGTTTTCCTCACCAACACAGGTAGACAGTTGTTATCCCAGATTATTTACCTTCCTATCTCCTTAGGGCTAGGACTAAGTCCAAACGTTATGTGAAGATTATCTTGGTCAGCCCTGCACTGAAGCTCTCTTGCCTGCTTGGATATCCCAGCCTGTTTAAGGAAGTTGACAAGGGTGCCAAGATGTCCTGCCTATCCCTCACCAGAGATCAGAGCAGACTTGCCCACACATCTTCTCCACAAGCGCAAGTGACTATCTGGGGGAGTTACTGTGGCTAGCAAAGTCTCCCTTCACCCTCTTTATTAAATTAGTAAAAGCTCTACATCCTGAAATTCCTGTTTTTCACTAGCCCCCCCGCACTGCATGAGCATTGCCCCATAAGCAGCCTCTAAGTTTGAGAGCTGGATGACGTGTCCCAGAGCCACATTTAGGGTCCCCAGAATGTGTCTGGTTGTGCAGACGGCGAGCATGTGGTTGGCCTGAGCACTAGCCAGATGCTGAGGTGCAGGCTTTCACTTATGAGGTCCTTTGTGTTTCCACTCTCTTTGAAGGCTTATCCTTTCTAACCCTCATTTGCATCTAAGGGTCACTGCCCATCCTGTCTCCCTTACTCTTCAAGTGACCTAAAGTACCTAAGGCCAGACTCCATCTTGAGCAGGCCGAGATTCCTTTTTCTCTGTATTTGCCTAATCAATGACGTCTGCCTTTGACGCAGATGTCATCTGTCCTTATCTTTTCAAGAACATGTGTTTAAATGACATCGCTAAGACATCTGATGCGCAGACAATGGCCTCGATAATACACCTGATGTGATTTCAGTCTGGAACAAGTGCCTTGTTATCTGTATCTCAAGGTCAGATAATAATGCTAACATAAACAGTGTAGTCTAAATTAATGTGTTTTTACCTTATCTGTTTATAAGAATGCATCTAAGACTAGAATATTGATGCACATAGGTTATGTCAGACATTCCTAAGGATATGCCAGAAATCTCTATTTTGGAAAAGATATAGTATAAAAGGCTTTCCAATTGGCCATTTGTCAGGAGAGGTCCTTCACCCCAGATTATCACACAAGATACTGCCAGAAGATCTTCAGACTGCTGTGATACTGCTGCATCCTGTTCTGCACTCAAAGCTGGTGCCAAGCCAAGTCCGAGAGGAGAGAAGGTACTGCAGATATATGTTTTTCTCTTGAGGGAATCCTTGCTCCCAACAACTGATAACTCAGCATTTTGCTGTAAACAGGTATGCATTGAGTTGCAGAGATGTTTTAAGGCATGGGCAAAGTGGGCTCTGTTGAGGGCCCCAGCCTTTCAGGGGCCCCCCTGATAGTTCTGCCTCTGTTCTCCACACACTCCTCCCTTGGTGACCTTGAATGATTCTTAAAGATAGATTGTTTTAAATACAATTTTCCTTTAATTCATCTTTATTATGGGAGATGTGTGCAAGTCTATTACAAACTTTTTGCACAGAAATGTTATTTGTTTTCCAACACCATGCAACATCCATAAAAAAGTTCCTTTTAGATCAAAACAGGACCTTGCATTTGAGAAATGACAGTCAGTTACAGAGATTATTTCCAATAATATTAGTGAGATGCTGCTTATATTACAATATTGAAAACACACATCACTGTCCCTGGATACTAGATTGAAACAGATTTAGAATGTGGACCAGTAAGCCTCTGCAGTTTCAGCGACCTGGCTGAAGAGGACAAGAAGAAGCCCAAATTGGATCATAAATTAAAAGCTGTTTCGAACAGGGGACCCCAAAATACGTTTAGCCCAGGGCTCCCAAAATCCTTAAGATGTCCCCAGTGTGTTGATTCTCCTCAAGAAAATCTAGATGCGAGTTACTCTACTCCATGATCTCCTAGTATAGTGCATCGAAGTAGGTTTTAAGATATTAGGTTGCTAGATGACATTTTAACTATGGATGAAACATTAATTTTGTTTTCGTTCGCAATGTGTATTTGTGCTGTTTTAATAATTTGTGTGTCTATTTAGATGTGTTAAGCAACAGGATGAGACTGCTGAAATAAACACTTTTTAGTTAAAGTCTCTTTTTCTTGGTGCAGTTCTTGTGTGTGATATCATAAAGAACGAAACTGAGTCCCTGGATCCCTGTTTAGGAACTGTTAGTAACCTAAAAACATGGACATCGTTTCAACTATGTATTAAGTGGTGATGTGTGGGGCAACAACAGCCTGTTCTTTTACATTCAGTTGCTGGTGCATTGAGCTAAGTTCACTCGTGACACCCGTGGGTGTAAAAGCAAACCTTGTAGAGCTAAGCTAGAGTCTTACTTTATGCAACCCAAGAACTGTCCTTTCTACGCCTTGTGCCTTTGAGAGTTTAAATAATACTTTAGACGCCACACAATATACACGTTTTAAGTTACTAAGAAAATCCAGTCCTAAACTGGAAATATATCAGTTGCAATGTCTCTTCACGTACTGCACAAACTGAGCTTACAAGTTTGTTGCAGAGTGTGTGATCGGTCAAAGCACAGAGATCATGAACAGCAAAATGAGGGTCGTCAGGTTAGGTAGTCAGATCACTTCCCATATGATGACATCCACCACTGCCCTTCTCCTTCCCTGTACGTCCACAGGTAGCCTCTGTGCTATTTGTAAGAAGTCCAGAAGTGGGGTCTCCCACTACCATGGATTTTACATCACTGATCTCGTTTCCTCGAAGTTGAAATTATGCTAAATTTGGCATTACAGGCATGTCAGTGGTGCAGTGGACGCCCCTCCTTCGCTGACACGTTAACTCCATAGTAATTACTTTCACAATGTCATTGATTCCATGCTAGAGACATAAACATTCAATGCCACCATATTTTCACTGGATCAAGTGATCGCACTCTCTGTTTTGCGGGAAATATAAGAATGTTTGGCGACTATGAGGGATTTCCCAAAAGAGACTCAAATAAACAGTAATTCGATCCATCCAATTTGTCTGACAGAATTCAGAGGACTGCAGTTAAGTTTGCAATTTACTGTGTAAAACTCTAAACAGAAATGGCGGCAGGCTTTTAACGTACAGAGTGGGAATGTTAAATCAGGAAAATAAAAAAAAACCTCTACTAATGAAAGATTTAGGGGCATATTAGCAAGACCTACGTTAAAATTATCGCCGTTTTAGCGGCAGGAAACTGCCGCTAAAACGGCGATAATTTTAACGTGGGTCTTGCTAATATGCCCCTCAGACACTTAAAATGACTGCAAATCATTTATGTGAGAAATACACGGTAAAACAAACATTTCCAACAATCTGACCTGTCGGCCTGTGTCTGGGTGCCTAGGGCTGTCTCGAACACACAAGCATCTGGTATGCAGCATGCTCTGAATGTACGGTTTTGGCAGACCATATGCAGCTTTTTATTGCATTTTACAGAAATGGATGCACCGTGCTCTATGGAATCATGCTTAATTGGGCAATGGGGATGCAATAGAGTATGATTATCTGAGAGAGTCAGCACAGCTGGCTATGGTCTTGGCAAAAAGAATCCCACCGCTACTCCTGATGCATAATGATGACTCGAGACATCCAAACAATTGTCTGATTTGGAAAACGAAGTGGAATTTGATTTAACATTTAAAAAAAAACCTCTAGTGCAGGCGAACTTTCAAATATAAACATAGCGGGGCAGATTTACAAGCCCCTTGCGCCACTTTTGCGTCATTTTTAACATGGGAAAAGTGACGCAAAAGTGGCGCAAGGGGCTTGTAAATCTGCCCCAGCATGTTTAATACATGTTGGAGCGCATGTCTGCACCTGCGTCCTAACGTAATTTCACAAAATAATTTAGCTTTGTTAGTTAGATAATTATTCTGTTTGCTGATGTGTGTTTAGAACAGACTACTTATAATATTTCCATCGGTTTGTCATTAGTTCACATTAATAAAGCAACAAACATGGTGCTGTTTCAGGTGTAAGCACAACATTGTTCGATGGCTTTCCCAATTCCACTCCATTAGATTTACTAATCTCCAAGGGCGTCGTTCAGAGAGATTTCCTCAAGAAGACTCTTTTGACAGTGACAGGTTTTATCCAATATTTAGAGCTCATTTCTGATTTTTGAGAAATTCGCCAAGAACTTCTGCAGTACTCCTGGCAATCAGAGCCAGTCTAGATCCCCAGCAGTGCACAAATGCATAACCATTTCCACATGGGCACATGAAACACGTGTCCATTAGTGATTTCCACATGCACTTATACTTTTTTTGTTTCCCCACGGAGAAAAATACTTTGCACCAAGCAGAACCCCCTCTATACCAGATCAATTTTGGCGGTGTTCCCTCCACATTCCCAATTCATTTATTTCTGCTACTGACAGAAGTATATTTGCTTTTGTTAATGGTGGCAAAGTACATTAATACCCACAAACCTGCCATTGTGTGAGTGTTTACCAATCTTAGATGGTAGATCTACTTGCAAACTCCTTGTTGCAACTTTGTTTGCTCACAAGTAAACTCTGCCATGCTGGTAGAATTCCCATGTGACTAAATCACATTTGTAAATTCCACCACCCCTCAGTTTGGAAACTAGAAAGCATTTTTTCATTTAGCGGCATTTACTTGCATACCTAACACAAACATAGGTGCTCAAATAGCTTCATGAATCAGACTTATCCATATTACACAAGTCAGTAACGCGAAGTTCAAAGTGACCAAAAAACTCTGCCACGCTACACACAGTCCTGCAAGCGGCAGAGTTCGTTAGGTCGCGCCGTTCGAGTTGATTTTTAGCGCCAGGTGTTTGTCCTGCGCTGGAAAATCAGCAGGAATGGCTGCCTCTCGAGTATATTTTCTACTCGAGCAGCAGCTTCCTCAACGCGAACGGATGGTTTCTCGCAACCATCCTCGACCGCTTGCGTTGAGAAGTCTTGCTGGGAGGTTGTCTAGCGTTGGATTTTCCTCCCTCAGCAACTTAACATTGGTAAGCGAGGAAAAAACTCTGCTGTGCGAACGGAACTCCAGTTGCTCCACGGAGTGCTTAAAACTCTGCAAACTCTGCGAACGGAGCAAAGTTCACTGCCCAGGCCTAGTAACTATTTAGTTCTGAGAAAATCCTAGATCTGAGACCTTTATTCACTCACTCTAGAGACATCCACGGGACTGAACTCTTCAACAACATGTTTGTAGTTCTCCAGACCAAACATTGTGTTAAAATGTTCAATTTTTAATATTGCATTTTTAATATTTTTCCTCGTCTCAAACTTCTTGATTGCATGTTGTATATTGTCTTTTTTTATTTGTTTTGCAAGCAGCACCTGAAAGAGTGCAGTAGAAAGCTACTCTTTGGTTGTATGTTGAGTTTCAGGAATAACGAATTCCATATAAAAGTACAGAGGGATGGTTACACACACACATATATCCATTCACTGTTGCAGTTAATTGTAGAAAGTTCATGGTAAGATACTAAACCCTGAATTGTAGTTCCAAAATAAGACAACATTTCTGAACTCCTAAATTAATTCAACAAAGTCAATAAATGTACAGGCCACAAAATTATGTAGATATGTAAGATTATTTCCTATTTTAATGTATGGCTATATAACAGTACCCAAACTGGAAATGAAAACACAAGCTTGCATAAGTAAGAAAGAAACACTACCATCCATTTCTGAAATTCTATTCACATTAGAGTTGCACATAACGCTATGGTCATGTTCTCTAAAATTCATTGCGAATAAGAATTTAGGGGCCCATTACGATACCCGGCGTAAATAAATCCGCCAGGCATGGAAGCGGCAAAAATCCGCCCGCACACACCGCCTGAACACCGACCACGCCATTACGATTACACAAACCGAAAACCGCCATCGGCGAAAAAGCACACAAAATACCGCCCGCCAACGTCCGAGTCGGAGTCAAACCGCCCGCCACGGACAGAAACACGCACGACAACACAAAACCGCCCGCCCTCACGGCCGACACACCGCACGTGAAATTACGATCGCACCGACATGAGCGCGGAAAAACCACAAATATACCGCCCGCCAGCGCAAACAACGCCGATGAGAATCGACACGGCAGAAGCCATGGCGCCAACGTACCTGCACAGAAACCATCCGCACACAAAACCAATAGCACACAACATGGCCAACAAGTCCACACAGCAAGGCACGCACAAATACACAAGCACAGTACACATCCCGAAAACACCCCCCGGACAAACAAAAAATACAAAGGCCAGAACCCCAGACACAACACACCTGAAAACAACAGACCATGAGGACACACCCACATAGGTGAGTACAAAAGCAGCACTCCCACAGACCACAACCCCTTGCTACATTGCAAACCAGAGAGGAGAGGAGAGGACACAGTGACACAGCAAGGACAGCAGCACACCACAGAAACGCACACATCACAACCACCACCACCACCACCACAAACACCACCACCACTACCACCACCACCAAACACCGGCACCACAAACCCCCTGCACATTACACAACACACACCGCACCAGCACCACAAACACCATGGCACCACAAAGAATGCCCAAGTTCACGCCCATGGAGCTGACGGTCATGGTCGACGAGATCATCAAGGTGTACCCACAAATCTATGGGAACATGGTCCAGCACACACCACTAGCCACCAGAAACAGAATGTGGAACCGGATCGTAGACCAGGTCAATGCAGTCGGGACCCTGCCCAGGAACAGAGGAGAAATTAACAAACGTTGGAATGACGTAAAGAGCCTGGTCAAGAAGAAGGAGGGCAAAAACAGAGAGCTGGCTGCCGTCACTGGCGGAGGGAATCCCGCGCTCTTTAAGACCTTCAAAGCGTGGGAGGAGAAGGTGCGAGTCGTAATACATCCGGAGATCCTCGCCGGATTAGCAGGGGAGTGGAGGCTGGTAAGTACAAACCAATGTATACCAGCACACCGCTATGTACTCACATGCGCAACTACCATGCCACAGCTCCCAGTGACAAACACCCCCATGTCCAGCACACAATACACAACACATCACACACACATGCAACAGACACCACCACACACAGCCCAAACCGAACAACTGTAAGATGCGTGGGGACATGTGTACACTCAGCCAGCCACGTAACCACCAACAGGTCCCCAAATATGCCAGAAGCGCCACAACGAGCACCCACCACACCCATGTGTCCGCCACAGCTGCACTAACCGACAAGTAACAGGTAAGTGGCAGGAACACAAAGTGCAGTGGGTGGGAGGGTGGACAGCCCAAGTACAACACACACCAGGCCCCAGTCCCACAGCACAGCAAGGAGGAGCATCCCCCACACCCCACAGCCACGTGTCAGCCACCGCAGTGCACAACGACAGCCGAAAGGCAGACATCACGGTCCACAGCAATCGGTGTCAGTGGGTGTCCAGCCACCCCCACGACCCACAACACCCCCCACCCCCACAGACCTGCAACATGGAGCACCCCCGCTTAGAGCCATGTGGCATCCAGTACAGTGCACGCACGAACAACTTGCAGGTGGGAAACTGGACAGGGCTGGATTACTGGAGGCATGAGGACCATAACACGACCAACACATGGGACATGTCACGTAGCAGACGAACACGCAGCACCGCCCACCGTCACGAACAAGTGAACAATGTGCACACGGACATGAACAACAGACTCACACCCCACATGACCCATCACAGACATAGCAACACCCAAGGAGCCACGTCTGCATGCACAAGCCACACTGAATATAGTCCCACACGGCAGCCACTGTGCAACTCATCACACACAACCGAAACACCATTGAAGTCCTGTCCATGTAGCCCCTACTGCCTGTCAACCACACACCCCACAACTACGCCTATGTAAGACAAACAACACTAGACGCAACAGAGCGGAACAACATAAATGCACACGAACACCACTGAACCCATCAAACTCACAGACACACCATGCACATACAACATACCATCCATCCCATCCGTCAGCCCCAGTCTCATGAAAGGCATGTCATCCGCACAGCTGCCACACATACAGCAGTCACGCTAAGATACATGCCCATGACCAACCATGTGCCAGAAGTCAATTAAGCGCACGACACACTGTGAGCAACAACACACAACATGGGCCACACCCCCCCGAGCACTGCAGTGATGCACATGGCACAGGGCAGCACGCACACCAAGGAGATGGGACAACTGCAATACGTTGGCTGGCACACAACTATCACTCACTCATAACGATGCGTCCAATGCCATGTCCAGTAATCACAACAGACAGCAAATATGCAGGCCATGTCAAGCATGCACACACCTCAAACCATGCACTGTCATGCTGCCACAACACATGTCACGTTCGGCACCCATGGCTCACAGCATGTACCCCAAAAGCATATTCCCTCCCAAATGCGAATCTGGGGCATGGCCCCCATGTTGCCATATGCGTTCCTAAGCGTTCCATTTGAACCCCAAAAGCATATCCCCTCCCAAATGCGAATCTGGGGCATGGCCCCCATGTTGCCATATGCGTTCCTAAGCGTTCCATTTGAACCCCAAAAGCATATTCCCTCCCAAATGCGAATCTGGGGCATGGCCCCCATGTTGCCATATGCATTCCTAAGCGTTCCATTTGAACCCCAAAAGCATATCCCCTCCCAAATGCGAATCTGGGGCATGGCCCCCATGTTGCCATATGCGTTCCTAAGCGTTCCATTTGAACCCCAAAAGCATATTCCCTCCCAAATGCGAATCTGGGGCATGGCCCCCATGTTGCCATATGCGTTCCTAAGCGTCCCATCTGAACACCAAAAGCAAAGTACAAACCAGACCCAGGATGGGCCAGGAGCCCGCATACACCAGAGTCACAATAAGTAGGGGCACAGCAACACACCCATCGGCATGGCCAATCCGTCCCATGCCACATGTGCACAGCACACAGTCCCATTGCCAAGCACACACAACTACAGATGCTACAGCCACACACACGCCTCCGGGAAACCCATGTACGAGATTGCACGAACTGTCAATGTCAGACGACAAATACATACTTCGCCAGGTGCAACACAATAACAAATCTCATTCTCTCCACAGGTGACGAACTGCTGGATGCTGGGGATGGAGCCAGCAGCCAGCACAGCCAGCCTACAAGCCCCCAACGAGGACACACGGATCTGGAGGATCTGTCCTCCTCTTCGGACACGGACCACCAAGCAGGCCCATCTGGTGTGGCAGGGCCCAGCCGCTCCCCAGGACCCCTCCTACCCACCAACCCATCATCCAGGGCTGCTGAACATTCCCAGCCCCCTGCTGCCACTGTCGTTGCGGCCACACCCACGGTCATTGTGGCCACTACCACTGCCGCAACCGCCACCATCGCCGCACCGACCACCACCGCCGCCACCACCGCCACGTCTTCGCTGGCACCAGCCCCAGCGCAGGTGGTGGCCCGGCCGACTGGATCCACCCTGGGAGCCACAGCGAGGACCGTGGTGAGCAATGTGGCTAGTGGGCAGGCCGGTGGCAGCAGGACTGGTAGGAGGAGCAGGGTCAGGGAAACGCCAGCCTCCCCTGGGAGCCATGCCCTGCCTCAAATGGCCAGAGTCCTTGGGGCCTATGAAGAGGCCCAAGGACAATGAGTCCGGTCTGCTTCAGACACGCGTGAGGTGCTGGGGGTGCTGAGGTCCATGGACGCCCGTATGGGCCAAATCGTGGACCTCATGGGCCAGCTGGTGGTGGCGGTGAGGTCACAGCCAGGGACAGCAGCTCCCCCTCCGCCACCACCTGCCGGGGCGCAGGGTGGAGCAGCAGTGTCCAGTTCCCCTGCGTCCACTGCCAGTGAGCACACCTCAACCACCAGCATGTCGCAAGCAGGCACCCCCTCGCAAACGTGGAAGGGGCCGTCCGAAGTGGAAACAGATCTCCCGGGAGGACTTCGCACGCTCCAAGCGCAAGTGAGGCAGCCAGCCAGCCTTCCGCCAGCCTTCCTTGACCAGCCACTGCATTGACTTGGACTACGATCCCACTCCACACAGCCATCTGGATGGCATGTGTGTGTTGGACTATGGACATAGAACCAGTGGGTACACCCTGATCATCACGCAGCCATGACCGACAGCTCATTGTCACTGCACGCACCACTTTTGTCATCACCTTACACACAATCACATGTCACAGTTTGTAATAAATGCACCTTTTTCACTAACTGCTGTTTGTGCCCTGTGTTTTATTTGTACGGAATACAACGGCCACCTTGGGCGGAAAGGCACCTGATGCGTGGCATGGCAATTGAATCCGGAGGGCCTGTAGGGACCTAGGGGTGGGAGACAGAACAGGAGCACATTCAATGAGTGTGTCACACACCCATCACACAGTACATGTCAACAACTACAAGCAATGTACACACATCGCACAGAGCAATAGGGCACAATGCCACAGCCACCAACAGTGGCATACTACCCTGGCCATGGAGCGTTGACACACAGCACGCAGTGAACAAACGGCCACCCTGACACAGCACACACACACCTGCACAGATACAGCCACATCAGCCGTCGTACATGGACACTCACCGTCAAGTGAAGTAGCGGGCGATGAGCTGCTGCCGCACATTCCCAGCTTCCTCCTCTCCGCTGTCCTCCTCACTCGAGCTGTCCTGGTCTGCGGGCTGGGGCCCTGGTTGATCTCCGTCATCCACGATGAGGGGGATCTGCTTCCGAATGGCCAGATTGTGCAGCATGCAGCACGCCACCACTATCTGGCACACCTTCTGTGGGGAGTACGCCAGCGCACCCCCGGTGCGGTCCAGGCACCTGAACCTGGACTTGAGGAGGCCAAAGGTACGCTCGACCACACGTCTGGTCCTCCCATGTGCCTCATTGTAGCGATCGTCTGCTGGGGTGCGAGGATTCCTCAATGGACTGAGCAGCCATGCCCCATTCGGGTACGCAGAGTCACCTGGGTGTGAGGGACACAGAGAACCGTTGCAATTCCAACTGGACAGGGGACAGCATTGCACAACCAGCACGCTACACCACTCCACATACTCACCGACAATACAGGCACGATCCTGTTGCATATTGGACATCAGTCGTGGCAAGATGCTGTTGCGCATTATGTGTGCGTCATGGGCCGAGCCTGGGAACTTTGCACACACGTGGGTGATCACCATGTCCGCAAGGCACACCACTTGCACATTCAGGGAGTGCGTGTGCTTCCTGTTGCGGTACAGGTGCTCAGTGGCCTGTGGTGGAACAAGGCCGACATGTGTGCAGTCAATGGCTCCAACGACGTGTGGGATTCTGCCAAGGGCATAGAATGCACCCTTCACTGCCGCCAATTCACGAGCCCTGGGGTAGCGGATGTACCTGTTTCGGTACAGCATCATGGCTGCCAGTACATCCCTCAGCACCTTGCTGAACATGGGCTGGGACATCCCTCCTCCAATGCCCACTGTGTGCTGGAATGACCCAGTGGCGAAGAAATGCATGGCGGCCATCACCTTAGCCGTGGGGGTGACAGCAGTCGGATACACCCTGCGGGGACGGAGATGGGGTTCTAACATGGCACACAGTCGATGCAGGGTTGGCCTGTCCAGCCGAAACTTCCTAATAACCTCTGTATCGTCCATGTCCGCCAGCAATTGGTATGGGCGGTCAATGTTCGGTCTCCGCCTAGGGACAATGGCAGAGGACACATGTCAAAGCAACACGACACATAGCAATTTCGCATACACATCACTGACATGACTGAGCAAGCACATGAGCCACAGCCCAGCTGTCAAGCTGGGACGGCACGGCCACAATACACTTACACAGGTCTCCCAACAATGGCAATGGCTAGTGATACAAACCACTGCCATGTGCATGCACATGGGGATCTAGGCCCCAATGACTTGCGGGGCGTGCTGATGGGGACTGACTGCATATCCGTCAAGCGGCAACGCCACGGCAACATGAATGTCTGCTGAGCATGGAACTGCTTCCGCGGCTGGATGAGTATGGCACACGACGACGACGATGTGGGCACAGGCTGAGCGGCCAAAACAAGTGAGACCTGTGGCACGAGGGGATATGAGACAGTAGTAGGTGTCAGCACTGCACCCTATGTACAGCACTGTACGGATCACACCTCCCGAAACATTGACAGGTGTCCACATTGACAGCCCCATGCCAAGACGGCTGTGTGCTTGCAGTCACACGTCACAGGTGAGAGGTTACATTGCACGTGCCAGGTGGCAGACGTACATAGTGGGAGCTGGCATGTGTGTGCATGTGTCTCCTGTTCAGGATCCACCAGATGGGCGCTGACTCTGTACTGACCATTGGACACAGCATGTTCCGTGGAAGGCTTGTGTGTGTGGGATGGTGGCACTGGATGTGCCTCCGTTGGGTGGGGGGCCATGCACAGGGCGGGTACGTCGATGATTGCGCATTGTTGGTCACGGTGGGTGCACCAACTGAAGATGTGTTGCCCTGTGTTCAATTCCTATGTCCGCATGATGATGGACTGTAGATGTGGGCAGACTACACATTGGTCGATGTGCTGTCTATATGCATGTGCCTTCACACCAGGCACAGCTGCCCCTGCACATGTGACCCCTGCTGGACTCGCTGCTGGGTCTGTGGAGCTGATGCACCTTCTGCGCGTGGGGCGGACAGCTCTCCTCACTTCCCTCATTGCGCATGTCATGACTTTGCCGCAGGTGACATGGATCATGGAGGGCCCACATGTACGCGTGGGTAGGCTACACATGATTGTACACTGGTCGCCACCCCCAGTCAGTGTTTCGAATGGGAAGGTTGTCGTGCTGGTGGTATGTTCGATGTGGCGGATGGGCGGGCCTAGGTGCGGGCTTACATTCCGGACATGGGGGGGTAGTTGGATTGGCGACTAGTTGCAGTACACACGGGACACGTCTCTTCCTTTCCACATCTGGGTCATCCCTTGTACTTACTGACAGTGATACAGTCATCTTCGCCCCAGCCCTCATGTCCTCCCCTCGCTCCCCCAATATGCATGCTCACCTGCGAGGCTAGCGCCTGCACAGGCAGCCCCAAGCTCGCACCAGAGAGGGCAAGGAGTGTATGTGTGGGTCCAGTTGCACGAGTGGGCTGTCTCAGGGTATGATGTGTGGCGGGACGCCGTCCACCTGCGTGGTGCCCCAAATGGAGACCCGGCCTGCATGGACTATGCATCACAGTCTTCGCCTTCCGGATCCGCCACCTGCGACACCCAGTGGCTGTGGCTGCCCTTGCGGCCAGGCCGCGTCCGTCTGCGGCTGATGGCCCACACATTCACTCTTTGGCCTCTCTGGGGAGGGCTCGGGGGTGGTGGCGCACGCGCTTGCACTTAGTCGCAATGGCATGTGGCGTGGTTGGTATGATGGGCAATGGATGGGATGGTGCGAGCCACCTCCCGTGACGTCAGTGCTGCTCGTGCTGTGGTGCGTCCCCCTACACTTCCATTTGACTTGTGCCATGCTAGACGTTGAGGTTCTATTGCCTGCGTGATATGACCAGGAGGAGCGCGAGGAGACCTCTCACACACCATGCTCCACTGCCATCCCGTGCCCTGTATCGCCTGTGAGGATTGACTATGTTGGGGTTACACCTGGTCGACTGGGGCTGTGTGTGCCTAGTCAAGGGGCATGGCGGGCGCACAACAGGATCCAGCTTGTCCACAGAGGGTGGGCTGAGGTGCGCCTGGTACCGCTTTGTACGTGTGCCCGGCTGCTGTGCACACACGTGTTCACTCCCCCCGACAGGTGTCCTCTCACAATGCCCAGGGAAGCGGTGGTGTACTGTTCATGACCCCTCCCAACACGGCGTGCTCCAACTTGGCATGTGCGCATCTACCCGTCACACCCACCCACCTGAGCACTGCGTCCATACGACTTCACACGACACATGTGTGTCTTCCACAGTAGTGCTACTCATTTGCGTTGACATCCAATACCAGTGGACTACATGGTCATGTCACGACTGCCGTGTACTTCACATACTCTCATCCTCTCTCATTCGTACTTGTGAAATGAGTCAGCGGAGACAGTTTTGGTTTCAAACATTATATTGAGTCTTCTGTCCTCTGTGATGCAGTATAGTGGACACTACTGGCAGCGGAATACATGTTGAGGATATACTGAGCATGATTGCAAATGGGATAGGGTGTGGGGTTACATGTGATTGGCTGTTGCATGTGGGATGTGGGCTTCAGAGTGACATCTGCTTGGCCAAGGCTGTGCTAATGTACATTTACGTATAGCTGCGGAGCTGCGGACTTTGACACAGACGGTATACATGTAGCCTACCAGACCGCTTGGCATCATGGGCACAGTCCATCTCAGTTCCATGTGACAGGTTTGCTGCGGTTGTTCCTCATGCACGCGTGCATGTGAGATGACATCAGGGCATGTGCTTGCGTGCATGCAGCGGCGTGCCACTTGTTGTTGCACTGTGGTGGTTACTGGACATGTCACAGTCACTGGGGTCGTGTTGTTGTTGTATGCACTTGTCGTCCATGCAAAGGTCCTGGTATGGGATTCCCGGGGCGGGGGTGGGAGGGGTGCAGCACCCACAGACTCCAGGCGACCTATTCATGTCCACTGAGCGGTGTGTGTGTCCATGGGCGCTGGATCCATGTCGTGTCCTGGTTGTTCGTGCAGTTCCGTCCATGTGGGTGCGATACACAGAGCCCATGCCACTGCCTCCCACGATGCATGCGGTGTTCCTGGATGTGATGGGGAACAGTGTGCATGTCCCGGTCATATCCGATGTCATGGCGATGTCGTTGATGGTGTGGTTACAGTTGCCGGTCGTTTGGTATGGCTGTTGTGGTGGTGACTGGCCAGTCCGTGCGGAAGCTAAGCATGGGTGCGGGGTTGGACATCATAGGTCACTCGGGGAACCTGCGTTGTGGTCCGACGAATTTACAGGTTGTCAGGTATGTGATGCCGTCCAGCAGGGCTTCCATGTCATTGGTGGTGTACATGTTTGCCAGCCAATGTAGCGGATGGTGGCTGTCAAGGTGTTGTTCGTAAGTTGTCCCTTGGAGGACCATGATGGGGCATGCTGGGTGACATTCGATGTAGCTGTTCTCGATGATCCGTCGTGTGGAGGCACAGTGGTCCCATTTCAGTGCGGGTGCGATGTTGGCCACATACGCCATGCCCCCATAGGCAGAGCAGGCCCTGTCGTGTGCGTCCAGAGGGAGGAGTAGTGGTAGCAGGTCCGCCTTCAGACATGCCGGGTTGGAGAGGCATATCTCGACGGGATGCTGGTAGGGACACCTCCGACAGTAGAAGACGGGCATGACGCAGCTGAACAATGTGATGCGGTAAGTCAGTCGGTAACTTACGTTCAGCAGGGACAGGAGATCGCATCCCAATGTATGGAACAGGTTGGTTTTGTACAGCTTGAGCTGTTCGGCGTAGTTGGGTAGGTGTGTTGCGGTTGCCATTTCGCAGCGGTTCGTTGAGGTGGCGTGCTCCGGCTGTGTGTGCAGTCTGCAATGTGCACGCTCCGAGGTTGCTGTGAGCTCTGTGTAGTCGTAGGGAGACAGGACTTGTGTTCTGTTGGCTTGTTTGGAGGACACGGGCCCTCTTCCCACATGCTTCTCAGACAGTTCAAGGTCAGTGATGTGTGACTCCTTCCAATTAACTTGCATGTGGCAGACATGGGGGAGTGTTTTCTTCTTTCTTCCCCGTCCGTTGTGTGCTTCTGTGATATGCGCTATCTGCCCTGTGGTCGGTCTCCTCGGCATGCCTGTGTTGGTCTATTCTTGGACAATGGCTGTATTCACCGGCTTCTGTCGTAGGGCTGTGGTTTCGGAGTTGGAATGGAAGGTCATTCAGTGCTGTCTGCTCTCCCTTGTGTGGGCGGCAGGCTGCCTTTCCGCTCTGCGTTGGGCCTTGTGTGTGAATGTTATTCTTGGGCCACCTGTTGTCGGTCCCCGGGCTCTTTGGTGTTCCGTTTTATATGTCTTGTTCATATGTGCAGGGTGGTATGGGTGTTTCTGTGTGGTACTGGCGTTCCTCTTCCCGAAGGGGCCCTGCTTCTCCTAGTTGGTGTTGCCGCCGCTGTGTGCTACGCCATGTTTGTTACACTGGGGTGTGTCCTGCTGTTGCGTGTCTTCACTGACATGTATGCGTCGGTTGTGTGGCGTTGGGTGTTGTCCGTGAATTGGGCGTTGGGGACATGTCTGTGGCAGGCCTGTCACGTGTCATGTGCGTTCGGGGTGGGGCTGATGTGTGTGCTGCTTGGTTGTGTCCCTGTGTCTGTGTGCGACGCATGCATGGCGCTGCGGTTGGCCTCTGCGTTGTGCGCATGTGTGGCGGCGTCATCGGCGCTTTGGGGCCGTGACGGGGTCGTTGGTTCCTAGTCCCAGGTGGTGTGTACACATGTGTTCCGCGATGTTACGATTTGGCCTGTGTGTCATATGTGGATGCAATGGTGGATGTGTAGTGTACACGCGCTGGTGGGGGTTGTCCTCTTTTTCCGCCCTTGCACTGTGTGCGCTGTTTGCGTGCACTTGTTGTGTGTGTGCCTACCTGCGTCTCCGCGGTACGTTGCGTCCTTGGTGGTGCATCAGCAAAAGCATGGGGAGGGCCTGCAGTGCTGGATTCATGCTCGGGGAGCCGCTTCTTCGTTGTCCGTGCTCGGCATCCGTGTTACCGCTTCGGTTTGTCGTACGGTATCTCTTGGCCATGGGAGCCGTTTGTTTGCGGCAACGTAATTTATGCGCCGGGCGGGACGTGTTTCGTCGGACGGTGTGTGTCAGTTGGGCTGCGCCGCTACGTGTACGGGCGCACTTTGATGGCGGACGGTGTTGCTGGCTTGCCGGCGGTGTTTGGCCTACTTTTCGCATCGTAATTGGACGGGCGTGTGGACTGCTGCGTGCCGGCGGTAACTGGTGCTTTTTGCATCCGCCAGCACGGCGGTGGTGCTTCCGCCCGCCATCGTAATGTGCCCCTTAGTAATGATTCAGGGTGCGAGTTAAGGTTGCTTCAATTAACTATACTGGTAAATTTCAGTGGTTTTGTGGGTTTAAAACATTGTGTTTTATCTGAAATTCTTACCTAACAATAACATAATTTTAACCTTTGTTTTTTTCAGTGAATTTCCATGTTTGCACTCATTCTGCTTCCTCGGAAGATAAAAAGGCAGCACTCCAAATGGGTTGCAATCCCAGACATTCACTTATCTTGGCAAAAAGAAGGATACGCACATTGGCACGCTGACTTTCTCAAACAGCAATCGATTAACAGTTCAAGGTCACTTCCTTTTAAAACACTAAAGATAGAAATGAAAAACAGACATAAAACCTGATTACTAGTTGGGCTGTCTTCCCTCAGGCCGCCATGCCAGTGCCCTGAAGGAAGACCGCCAAACTCGCAGTCAGACCGCCTGCCGGAATACAAGTTGAATCCTGGCAGGCGGCACGTGCTGCAGCAGTCCCACGGTGGTGCCTTTCTAAGGCTCAAAGAAGAGCCTTAGAAAGGCACCGCCGTGGGAGCGCTGCAGCATGTTCCTAAACAGAAAGAAAAAGACCATGTAGTGCATTTCCTCCCATGCAGGAACAGGGGGTGCAGAAATACAGGGGGGTACACCGTGTGCCCCCCTGCATGCACACATGCACCCCCATGCACAGAGGTGACAGGGGGTCCTGCTAGGGCCCCCTTAGTTTCTGCACCGCCACTCTTTTCATGGCAGGCTCACCACCATGAAAAGGAGGGCAGTGAGGAAACTCATAATATGCTCGGCTGTGCCGCAGCTGCACCACCGGCATATTACTTCCTTGAATCGCTGCTTCACCACTGCAGGATTACGGATCCCCAGCAGTAGCAGTGGTCCAGTGGTGGTCCAACCACCACTGGTGGACGTACGGTGGGTGGGTGGACTCTCTGGCAAGCCAAGGACTGCCACTGCGACTACGGTGGACCAAAGGACTGTCGTAGTTGTAATCAGGTCCGTAGTCACTTTCGCTCCAAAGGGAAAGTGAAAGATAACAAAAGTTATGTATGATAGAGGATTTAAACCCTGATCCTTCATTATCATAGGTAACATAATTTTAATATACCAATAGGCCTTTTCAACAATAAGCTTCTGTTTGTTAGCATCCAAAAGGCATTTACATTTATGGAATTTTAACATCTATGTAGCTAAACATAATAACATGATAAATTCTGTTTGGTTTCTGTTGTGGCAATTATTAAACCTAATTGCGTTGATTCACTAGCTACCCTTATGGGTGCAGTACAGTTCATACTCCTAGAAAGAATGAGTCTGATGTATAAAGTTTGCAATCTGTGGCAGGGTTACTCTAATACTAAAGGGTAAATCAAGTCTAAATCCTTAGTCTCTAATATTTATCTCAAATACTTCTCTGAGAACAAGGTCCTTGATAACTTTTGATGAAAGGGAAATGAATTTCAAACTCATGAAGCTAGGCTTTGGCTGAAGCCACTTAGTATCATGATTGCCTAGCAAGGACTGCTCTGAAACATGAGGATCGTATACTGCATGTATCTAAGATGACCAACACCATTGCAAGTCTTGAGAGAGAACCATGGCTCTCTGAGAAATGTAGTTTGTCTTGATCTCAATTGTTTGTTTCATGAAGCGTAAGCATTGTGGCTGCAAAGCCTCACACCAAGCGGTACCCACACACTGCACACACTGCTGAGCTGTTTGCAGCAGAAGACTTGAGCTCCTTTGAAATTCAGAGGCGTGTGTCTCTGTGTCTGCCCAACATACACAAGTGAGCACAGTCCACAGAGCATGAAAAAAGTTCAGATTTTTTAGGTCAAACACACCTTGAAGTTCAGAATACTTCTCTTAAATAAATTCAGGAATCCAAATAGCAAGGTCGTGGCTGCAGCAACATTGAAGTATGAATGCAAAGCAGGAACCTATGGAACATGAGAAAACTTAAGTACAATGATTCAAGATGGCCACTACTGTCTCCAAATAATTTGAGAGTTGATGGATTCCTGGGAAATGTGGTTTTGTTGTTGGGCGCTATCCCATAGTGCATTCATCAAAGATGCTAAGCTTTTCTCCAAGCAACTCAAAACTCTGTGCCGCTGTCAGCCTTCGCTTCCTCTCAATAAACCAGGTACAAGTGAATTTGTAGAATTGCACCCCTGTGCCTGCCAGATCATAAACAATGAGGCATTCCTCCTGGCATAAATCCTGGTCATTGGCTAATGTGCTATTTTATTTGATAAGTCTCATTTTTCAGAATTAACCATCTTTGTGACTTCTAAACTTTTGCATGAGTGCAGGCAACTTATTTGTTTGGAAAAACATGGAGGCCCTCCTGATTTTGTTAGAAATCTGCCGGTATTCATACTCCTTTTTAGGTCTTGCTAGAGACAGTTTTAGCCATCTGGGAAAACTTATTTCATGAATACTTAAAAAGTAGAGGTGTCGAGAGTGAACATTGTCCCATTTTTGTTCCCATTAGTATTTTGTGATGGGTTCCAGGACATAGTCAGTCCCCATCCTCACTTTGGTGTACAGACAGAATATTGAGTTGTTTATTTCGAACTACAACAATATCGAGTTTGTAATATCGAGGTACAAGAATATCGACAGCAAGTTTATCGTAGCACAGAATATCGACAGTAAGGTAAGAAATATAGTTTTTTTAATATCGAAGACAGTAATATCGTTTGTAAAAATATCGTTGTTAATAATATCGATATTTATATTAGTGTTCTGTATTTTAGTATGTGTGTTAAAAGTATGTGATGTCATTTTTTGGTATAAGTGTAGTTTTTAAAAAAAATGTATGTCTTAAATTTTTAGCAGTAATGACTTTTATGAAAATTAATTTTTGCGTATTTTAGTTCTGTAGTGGGTTGTGGGTTTATAGGGGAATAGGGTGGGAAGTAATTTAATTATAATAAAGTAATTATTAATTTTTCTTTATTATGATTTATAATTAATTTATTATTAATTAATTATTAATTGGTTATTAATTAATATCAATTAATTAATAGATAATTATATCAATTGTGTTATTTTTTTAGGAGCGGGTTGTGGGTTTATAGGGGAATAGGGTGGGAAGTAATTTAATTATAAAAAAGGTAAATATTAATTTTTATTTATATAATTAATTTATTATTAATTAATTATTAATTGGTTATTAGTTTTTATTAATTAATTAATTGATAATTATATTAATTGTGTTTTTTTAGGAGCGGGTTGTGGGTTTATAGGGGAATAGGGTGGGAAGTAATTTAATTATAATAAAGTAATTATTAAAATTTATTTATTAGTATTTATTATTTATTTATTATTAATTAATTATTAATTGGTTATTTAATTATAATAATTATTTAATTGATAAGTATGTTAATTTTAACCCTCTGCTATCCAACACTTTCCCTACTGTTGCATTCACTGGATTTGGAATAGTAATTTTTGCCCCTCCGCAATCCAACACTTTCTCTACTGTTGCACTCACTGGAGTGGGAATAGTAATTTTTACCCCTCCGCTATCCAACACTTTTCCTACTGTTGCACTCTCTGGTGTGGGAATAGTAATTTTTACCCCTACGCTATCCAACTCTTGCCCTACTCTTGCACTCTCTGGAGTGGGAATAGTAATTTGTACATCTCCGCTATCCAATACTTTCCCTACTGTTGCACTCACTGGAGTGGGAATAGTAATTTTTTCCCCTCCGCTAATCAAAACATTCCCTACTGTTGCACTCACTGGAGTGGGAATAGTAATTTTTACCCCTATGCTATCCAACACTTTCCCTACTGTTGCAGTCTCTGGAGGGGGAATAGTCATTTTTACCCTTACGCTATCCAACACTTTCTATACTGTTGCACTCCCTGGAGTGGGAATAGTAATTTTTACCCCCCCGCTATCCAACACTTTCTCTACTGTTGCACTCTCTGGAGTGGGAATAGTAATTTTATCCCCTCCGCTATCCAATATTTTCTCTACTGTTTTAGTTAATGTAGTGTAAAATGTATTTTAAAAAGATTTTAAAAAATTTAATATTTTAATTTGTTATATATGTTTTTTGTTTTTAATTTACATTATTGGTGTAAGTGTATATATATGTATTTATAATTTTTAATATGTTTTTTAACAATTTATGTTATTAAAATAATTATTTATAAATATTATTAAGTAAGTATATATGTTATATTTTAGACATATATATGTTTAATTTATTTTTACATTATATTACTTATAATTTTAAACATTTTCTAATAATTTTAACTTTGTTTTTTTTAATTATATGTATTATTTACTTTATTTTACATTATTTTTTAACATTAAAAAAACAATATTTTTAACAACAATATTTTTAACAACGATATTTTTTTTCTCAATATTTTTGTACTTACCATTATGTAGATAGGACTTCGATATTCTGGACATCGATATTTTTGCGACGATATTTTTGTGCCTCGATATTCTGACTGTCGATATTCTGTCAGTGATCTCCTCACTTTGTTGCTTTTGTTCTCCACTTTTTTCTTTCCACTCACCCTCCTGCCATCACTCTCTGCATCACACTGCCATCATTACTTTAAATGTTGCTTTCCTCCAGCAGTGCTTTCACATCACCCCATTTCAATTCAATTCAAGAATCTTTATTCGGATAAATATATCCATAAAAGCACAGATCAAATAGCAGCATAGTAATACATTGATCAATAAAAGATGCGATCAATAAAAATACAACATTATAAAAACATTTTCTGAATATAAACTTGCAGGTTATATGTAGCTACTATCTTAGAAAATTAAATAAATTGCATCAATGGATGTGGATCCGAATATCTGAACAATAGTCATAAATACAATATTAGTGGACAATCAACAAGAACAACCTTCATAGGGTACACATTGTTCTGCGTGCACGTACTGCTGCTTTTAAAAATGAGCCTACACGGAAAATTAATTCATCCTCTTGAAATTTAAGGATTTCCGTGTAAGCTGCTTTATAGTGGGCAGTGGCTTTTTTTTTTTTTTAAATGGCATCAACATCCATTTTGTAAATTTTGAATAAAAATTACAAAAAAATAGAAAATTTAACATCGTTTGATTACTACGATCATCACAAGGGCATAGCAGTTGATCAAGGTTAACGTTATATCCCAAAGGAAAACAAAGTAGATATCTCAATGTGCCGGCCCTTAAGCGAAAGAGCAGTCCTCTTTCCCATCGACCTATGGGTTTTAAAAGATAGTTAGATGGCAAATGAGAGGCATCCTCTATGGACATATACCTGGCAACGGAGGTTTTCTGTGACTCCTTTTCATATCTTGCTTTGCCATACTGTGCGTACAAAACCTCCCGTAAGGCTTTTTTATTTATACCCTCTAAGTCGGTAGGGTTTAAGAAAATATGCTCAAGGTTCACCCTGTTTAAGCTTTCTCTTACAGCAACAAGCCAAGGTATGTCCCTGCCCTTCTCACACTTAAGGCAATCTGTTTTTATGTCTCTGGTGTGGATCGCTGCCGGGTTTTTCCAGACTGAAAGCCAGAATATAGCCGGGCGAGCCCTAATGTAATCTTCGATATATGGCAGTTTCAATTCTTTGTGACAAACATACTGTGATGAGGAAATCGGAGCTCCAAGGAGTCTATTTTCTTCAAGCTGGATGCTGTTACACTTTATAAAACCCCAAACTTCTGCGCCATATGTGGCAGTCAGGATGCACTGAGATTTCAAATTTTTATTAATAATTAAAACCACCTCTTTCTTTTTGGGTTGCGGGAGGCCAACCATTGAATTAATAGCTTTTATTTTTTATTTTTTTATAAATCTTTTTATTGAAACATACATCGGTTCAAATAAACAATACAGAGGACACAGACAGAAGATAAATAATGATGGCGTGCAATGGAGGAGGGATACAGTTCGACGTAAGAGGGGAGCATCACGGGGTGAGGGGGACACTTGGTTCAGAACAATCAGGAGGTGCACAGATTTCTCCATGGTATCTATTCCAAGGGCTCCAGATATGTGTCCATTTTTTGGGGCATACCCTGGCAACATAGACCGTCTTCTCCCTGAACATGCACCAATCAAGATCCCTCTCCCAGGCCTCCAGCGTAGGTGGTTTACTAGCGCCCCACAATTGCGCAATGTTTCTCTTGGCTATCATAAAACCCAGGGTAGCCCATTGTGTCTGGTGAGTGTTGAGGTCTGTTGGTTCCCATATGTTTAGGAGGCAATGCCTCGCCTCCGGGACGAGACGGATGCGTAGCACAGCAAATATTACCTCATGTACCTCCTGCCAGAATGAACTGATGTACTTACATCCCCATATGATGTGCAGAAAGGTTCCCATTTGACCACAGCCTCTCCTGCATTCCCCCTTTTCTGTTTTCCTCATATGGATCAAACGTGGCCCGGTAATGTATACACAGTGGAGGATTTTTAGCTGGACCAATCTAAAGCGCGCCGGTATAGCGACCACTCTAGGAGAGGACACTGCCTCTTGCCAGTCTTCGTCGTCTAGCTCGATCCCATCTGCCGTCCATTTTTCCCGTAATGCTTGTAGGGGGTCAGTCATATTGTTTATCAGTTTTTTGTATATAAGGGAAATCGTCTTGTCAGGTAGGTGGCCATCTAGTATTCTGTCTTCTAGTGGTGAGGCCGCAAGTGGGGCAGTACCCTTTGGTAGAAGCGTACGAAGTGAGTGTAGGATCTGGGCATACCGGAAATATTCGGTGTCGGCCAGATCATATTCAGCCTGTAATGCGGTGAAGGATTTGACTCCCCCGTCTACCCAAATGTCCTTGATTTGTGCGATGCCAATGAGGTCCCATCTATCAAAGCCCTTTGACCTCCAGAGGCTGCCCAGCGGTTCAGAATCCCAAAGTGGGGTTGCCAACGTTAATTTACGTCCCCACCCAAGAGAGTTAGTTGCGTCGTGCCAAATTCGGACCGACTGATTAGTGGGCCCGTCAAGATGAATTTTTTGGGTCGCGAGTAAAGTGCCCTGTTATAGTTACCTCCGGGGAGGAGCCATTTATCCATGGCATATCCAGGGTCATCGCCTTGTCCAAAGGTGCCGTGATTTATGGCAGCAAGGTGCGCAGCCCAGTAATATTTTTTAATGTCCGGGAGACTTATACCACCATCGTACCAGTTTAATGTCAGTTTATGTAGGGCAATACGCGGTTTTCCGTCCCATAGCAAATCCCTCTGAAGTCCTTCGATTTCCCTGAAGTAATGCCCGGGTACTGGGACAAGGGCATTTTGGAGTGCGTAGAGAAATCTGGGCAGGGACATCATTTTAAACAGGGCTGCTCTACCCAATAGGGAAAGGGGGAGTGATTTCCAGCTGGTAATATCTTTTTTGAGTTTACGTAAGGGCGGAAGAAGGTTTTGTGCTTAGCGGACCGAGGGGTCGTGAGAGATAAAAATACCTAGGTATTTGAAGCCCGTTGTGTTGATCTGAATTGGGCAGTTTCCCGGGGGGGGATAGGAGGATCTCCCCTAAGGGCAAATAATAAGGATTTGCCCCAGTTGACCGTAAATCCAGAGAATCTGCCGAACACTGCCAAAATATCTAACACTACTATTAAGGATTTCGTCGGGGAGGCCAGATAGAGTAAAATGTCGTCTGAGTGAGATGCGGTCCTCCCAGCCAGGGGACCACCTCAGCCCTCGTATCTTATGATCCTGCCGGATCCAAGCAGCCAGTGGCTCCAGGGCGAGAGCAAAGAGAAGGGGTGAGAGTGGGCAACCCTGGCGGGTCCCACGGCTAAGTGGGAACGTGGCTGACAGTTTGTTATTGACCACCACCTGGGCTAGAGGCTCCCTGTATAAGAGACGCACCCACTGTATGTAGTTTGGGCCGAACCCCAGTTTTGCAAGTTCTGCCCAAAGGTAGGGCCACTCGACGGTGTCAAACACCATGGTGGCATCAGGGACACTATTACGGCTGACTCTTGAATGGTTGATGCTCTGCCCAGCACTCCATGAATCCTGCGTAGGTTCAGGGCCGTATTTCTGTGTGGCATAAAGCCAGACTGATCCGGATGCACTAAGTTGCTGATTACCTTAATCAGTCGGGCGGCCAGTAGTTTGGCCAGGATTTTAGGTTCGGCGTTTAGGAGGGAGATCGGCCTATAGAAGGCGCAGTCCATCCGTGGCTTCCCTTCTTTGTGTATGGCGACTATAGTAGCTACTCTCTGTTCCCTCGGTAGGGCCCTCGCTCCATAGACTCCTCAAACATCGATTTCAGGTATGGTGCGAGTTTATCGGGCCGTAGCTTGTATAGCTCAATGGGGATACCATTGGGCCCAAGAGCCTTGCCTGACTTCAATGTGCGTATTGTAGTGTAGCTCCTATTTCCCTAATAGGCTCTGCGCATTGGAATAATATATCCTATAGGTTTGACATAGGACTAAGGTCAGTATGTCCCTATCGAGTATATTAAACTTAATTACTTGTGCCAGCTAGCTCATAGGCCACTAGAAACTCCTTGACAAACAAGAAGGGAGTAGTTTCTGGCAGCCGCAAAACATGACCACTGTGTTTCCCTTTAGAATCAGAACGTGTCCCAGAGTCGTGGAAACAATAGATAACTATTTCACTCAGCTCAATCGTGCATGCTTAGTTTTCTCCAAGTTACACAGAAAAGAACAGACGGGCGTTTCAATAAAAGATTTATTGAACAGTCTTGTTTCTGGTGTAAGTAAAATGTGCTGTTACGATCACAAGACAGTATGCAAGATAAATAATGTACAGTGTGAGCAGTAGAAATAAATAATACTGCGATAGCATTATCTTTTAGTACATATGCCTTTACATAAATAACACAGACTAAAAATGCGAGTACTCATACGATGCGTTTCTAATCTAGTTCTACCCCAATGTACCTAACCTAACCTAGGTGTAGGGAGAGGTATGAAGTAGGTGAAGTATTCCTTACTATGGTATACTAAGAGTATGTTAAGCCTAGTATGCCTAGTATGCCAAGAGTCCCTCTAGGTTCTTGTCAGCTCCATACCTGAAGAATGAGAGAGGTAGGAATCTCTTTGCCAGACTCGAACTCCAACACCCCGCAAGGGAAGTCAGATCACTGGAAGCTGGACTCTCTGCGTGCAGGGATGACAGCGTCTTCTCAGTGCGTCAGGCCGGGAAACGGGCTCCTCTGAAGTCGAGGTCTCCTCTAGTTTACAAGGGCTAGGGAAGGTATATTTATACCTGAGAGGTACCTCATAATGTTAGCATTGACGTGAATCGGACAGCGGAAGACGTCATGAATGAACCCCTAAGGAATAATGGTTCATGCATAATATATGAGTCCTTGAAGAAATCAATAGTCCTGGGCTAGGGAAACTCCCGCAGCCTAAGGGTCTGTTCTTCACGAACTCGTTGTGACGTTAGGGTGGACGGAATTTATGCCTATATAAGGGCAGGGCGAATTGTGCCTATATAAGGACATGATACTGGAAAGCCCGTTATGGACACCCTAAGAGGAATACAACACCCACTCCACTTTCGTGTGTACGATAATACTAATATGCTAAACATTTAAAATGCTAAACATTAAATGGAGTACCGCACATTTAAAAATATTTCTTAAAATCATTAAAAAACATAATATAAAATGCAAAAGGTACTGTACATTTGAAGCAAATGCTTATCATTTCAGGCATAAAGTTCGAAAATAAATGCAATTGGAATGAAATATGCAGTAGTATTTACATGTGACAGAAAATGATCGATAAGTTCTTCAAAAATCAAAGTCATTTCATGTCATGAAAATTAATGAACTGTTTTAGACACATAAGATGACTAAGTGTCCTTGGAAGTACTGTGAAGTCTGTACTATAAGGCTAGTTCTACTTTAAGCAGATTGACGTGCCATTTTCGTTCGACAAAATGGGAAAAAGTTCAATTTTGGTAGAGTTCCAAGTTTTTGTAGAATGAAGGCCAAATTGTTACTGCATCTCTGGTACACTGTATGCTGAATCAGAGTCAGTTTACGGGTCTGGTGTAAACATGAGATCATCTATTTCTATAGACAAAACGTCATCCACTGAAGTTGGTGTCAGTTGGAACACCTCGTGAAGTAGATTAATCGCACAGAGATGTGAAGCATCGCTTCCAGCATTGGTCGCCGCAGCAATGTTTGCGTCCATTGTTACCTGTGTGCCTGTAGATCTTTCTCGTACCTCAGCAGCAGCCGGAAGTGTCTGTGAGATCTCAATGAATGCTGACATCAGGATTGGTAGCCTCTGGGGACAACACAGAGCATGGGCCGTTATCGGGTCCAGCAGAGTATCGATATCCGTTGGTGTATCCGATGGATATGTTAGACAGGTGTCCAACACGCATTCTACACCGCATAGCATGCATCGTAGAACAGGTAAGATGCAATCTTGCCAGATTGGTCTGAATGACAGGAACCACGTGGTATTAAGGTCCCGTAGACGATTTATGCCCAAAAGCTGTACTATTTGCTCACTGCACTTTCGTTCAAGGAGAGCTTTCTCCATTTCGCTCGGAGTGATGTCGGCGAATAGGCTGGCCATAGCGCAATAGCAGGAAGAGAAATAGAATTCCTGCAACAAGTGATAGAATTAATGGGATGCCACCAAACACCGAATGTGCAAAGTTCTGGATTATTCCGAGTATTGCCTGGAAAGGTGCTAACAGACCGGAGCAGATGTTCTTAAATACATGTACAATTCCGGTTGTATCAGACATATTGAAGATACGTCCTATCATTTCTACGAAATGTATAGGGCAGTTTGTACGTATTAAAGTCTGTATCTCAGCCGAAGTCCTTGCTACTTGTAGATCATAGGTTTCTTTGGCCGAGGTCAAAGGCACTGTTTGCTGTAAAAGCATGGCTTTCATTCTGCTCAAAGTATCAAATCTTATAAAAGAGACGTTCAGCGAAGGCCATAGAGGCGACTCCCTGACTGTGTCTATTGGGGCAAACAATACTTGCATACAGCAAGTGACCCTGGAGTTGACCGTTACTAGATATGCGATGCCTGGCAACATGCCACAGCAACTTTGATCATTCAACATGAGGTAACTCCCATTAGAAAGTTGTCCAAACGTTGGATTAATCACAGCAGCTGGTGTACCCTGTTGATGGCAAGACAAATTTGCCACAGAACCATTACAAGCCCCGTGTAAGGAAATGTCCTGACATATAAGCGAACCGCTTAGTGCACGTTTACAGTTTGTACCGCTCAAAAACACTTCATGATCCCCACTTCAACATCTATATGTATACGGTAAATCCCAAGATGTCTTAATGTATTCCTTACCCAACCTTTCATATTTGCCTGCTTGCATTTGTTTGAGGCAATACTGAAACTGAAAAGTAGTCACAGGTAGTGTGATTTTGCCATGAATAAGCCATTCTGTAGCTGGTTTTTCTGCCACTGCGAGTGGTAACTTTTCCAGTTTTTCAATGCTCAGCACTGTATACCTTGCTCCTCTTTGTGCCAGTTCGATCTGTTTATCAGTGAGATTGTATTCTGCAAACAGAGCCGTTGTGTTGATAAAACGCCAAGGCACATATCCCGCTCGCAAAGATTGCAGCGTCCAGCTTAATAACACAATAGAACGTAATTGAGATTGGCCTTGTTGTAACATCGCCAACTCTTGTTCCAGTATGTCGATAGCAGAGGATACAATGCCGTCCAGTGAATATATTCTGGAGGACAAAGTTGTTAACCCATTGTCGACCACAGAGAGTGTTTTCTCTAAATTAATACGATCAAGTTCACGTATTCGTTCTGCGGCCTCTATCTGTGACACCTTCCATGCTTCATTATAGGCAGCATAAATGCCGGCATATATGAAACCTTTTGACGCGGTTTTCTTGGTCCAAGCAAGAATTCCCTAAGGTCTGCGTCCTTTTTAAGTAAGGTTAAGTGTTGTTTCACATCCTGTAGTGTAGACTTATGCAGCCAATCGAGGCATAATTTTCCTACACTGTATGTTGTTACTACCCCCGGATGTTGTCTTTGGACATATCTTGGGTCTGGCCTATTAATAGTAAAGCCCTGAGTTTTATCAGGAATCTTTCCTGACAGTTATTCGTGTCTGTGGGCCAGATCAACCATTTTTTCCAATCAGGATTAGATCTGTTGAGTTGTAGTATTTTGTCAACTGTAACCGCTGCCTGTGTATTGTTATCACTTGTAGGTGTTGGTACAGAAGGATTTTTCATCTCTTTGATCTTGGCTAATCCAAGACAAGACGTTTGTTGGATGGTTTCATTCAAAAACATTATTTGTTCAGGGAGGATACAGGCTCTAAATAAAGCTTCTATCCCCTGCACTTGCCAATCTTTAGTACCCCAGACAGTTTTTGTTTCTATTGTATCTTTCCATAAGTCGAAACCCTGACTAGACAGTTGGGCAGTAAAGGCTGCAGAGTAAATCTGTTTTGTATTTGTTAACATAATTTTCAGTCCTGTATTGTTTACATTTCTAAAGTAAAATGTTTCTGGGTCAGATGTATTGTAACCTGAAAAATATGGAAATTTACTAACAAATGTTTTTGAACTACCTTTAGGTGGTGTAGGACAATGTTCCCATTGGTTAAACATAAACACATTTCTTGGATATGCAGATTTATGCAAATAATGATGACCATAGTGGTTATAACAATACAGTTCTTCATAGTCTGATGAACCCTCTAAATATTCATTTTTAGAAAATGCAGCAGATTTTTCTAGGTCAAACATTATATCGTTAACAGTCTCAAAGTCCCAATCATCAGAATAGGTACTGGACGAAATTAGATCACTTAGTGAAATTTTAAACAAATGTGGAATGTTCAATTGTTCCGTCGGACTGAAGATATCAAAATCTGTTTTGTCCCACACTATACCATCGTGTATAGGAACAGCTGTGATGTTCACTGATGACAAGTCTCTTGCTTCACGATGGGAAGATTTATGAGGTTTCAAAAGTACGTTCACGTCTTTTCCTTCAGTGTTCACATGGATGTATCTGCCACTTATAAGCACGCTCATAGTTGTAACCAAGGCTAGCCAGAGCAGGAAAACAAAAAGTCCAGATATAATCCAGAGTTCAATCCGTGGAGAAACCAAATAAGTCCTTTTCAGAAAGTGAAGAAAGTCTTGTACTTGCTGCTTGAATTTGAATGACGCTGGCGTCGTTTCAGGTTCGCTGGGATCCTCAGAAAATGTATCAAAGTTAATGAAATAGCCAGAAGCAGTTCAATCAATTGTTGGAATTGCATCAGGATTTGTAGAAATCACTGGAACCAGTCGATCACTTGCTACGTTGGTGTAGACAGGTGTATTTGGACGAACTGTTACTTGGTGTTCAAGAGGGATGAGTTCCATAGCATTGTTGCTTAGTCCTTCATCTGTTACTGCTGAATTCTCGATGGTTATCAGTCTTTCAGTCTGAACCTCTTGGATAGTAGCGAGAGGAGTGCGTCTGCTACTAGGTCGGAGACCACGAGGCCTACTATTTAGTATTGGCCACATACTGTGGTTTGATTAGGTCGATGGACACAAATCTTTTCTCCTTTCTTCCAGCAAGGGGCGGCAGAAGTACTGTTCTTGTTCCTTGAACTGCTAGGACAGGTACTGGTCGTCTGTAAGAAGGTCCAAATTCCTTCTTGTCCGCAATCTTTTCTCTGACTAGATCCCCAACTTTTGGAATCCAGACAGGCCTTGCTGGGACCGCCGAATTTTCCCCAGTGGTGGTTGGCTGTAGGAATACGTTGCTTTGTTTCGTTCTTAACTCATTTAGTTCCTGTAAAACAGCCAAACGATCTTTGATATCAAACGGTTTATTTTCCACCACTGTGCCTACGTGTTCAAGGTCTGGTACCCACATTCTTGTCCCAAATAGGACCTCATATGGAGTGACCCCCCCCTAGAGAACTTCTTGGCAGATTGTTCAATGAGCGTTGGACCCCATTAAGGTGTTTCACCCACCCACACCCGAACCTAATACCCTAGCTGTTATAGACTGCTTTATGTCCCGGTTTTTCCTTTCCACAACCGAATTTCCCTCAGGATGGAATGGAGAGGAGTACCGCAATGCAACGCCCAGACTGGCCATGGCTTCTTTGTAAGCCCGAGAGCTAAACGCAGGACCCTGGTCAGAATGTAGCGTGCCAATTGCGTATGTGCCGATAAAAATCTTTTATAACAGTTTGAGCGTCAGCCGAGCGCTGAGGCCATATCCATAGGAACCTAGAGCACGAATCCACTGCAACCATGATATATTTATAGTTACCGTCCCTTTGCAAGGAACCGCAGTGGTCCAGGTAAACACAAGCTAACGGTTTGTCTGAAATTAACAGGGGTGTCTGCGCGGGACGTTTCACTGTTGAGACTTTCATCTGTTGGCAAATATCACATTCTAAAACATAGTTTTTAGTTTGTTTCCGAATGCCAGGCCACCAATATCTTTGCTTGAGTAAAGATACTGTCGCTGAAACACCTGCATGGGCAGAAGCTATCCCATCGTGTGCTGCTAGGATTAGTCCTAATCTGCGTTCCTTGTTTGGAATTACCCTATCCCCCACTCCAGGGATTCGAGCAAAAGGAACGTTGTTCGCATCAATTACATAAGAGTACTTGAGTGGAAAGTTTTTAGGTAACGCTGCACTGCTGCCTTTGCCTGAAGCATTGACAGCCAACATTATCTCACCGTCTATTTTTGTTTTTGAACGAGTGATCGCAGCTACGGAAGCTGTCTGCACCGCCCCCTTTGCGGCTTCATCAGCCAATGAATTCCCTGCAACGTGAACGCCATCACGTTGATGACTCAGTGTGTGGATCACGTGAGCCTTTGGTAGTTCGTTTTTCAACTGAACTACTTGTTCCCAAAGCATTTTGTGCTTTATTGTGCCACCTTTCGCATCTTTGAAACCATTTTCAAGCCAGTTTTGTATATATTCATTATACGACTGAACACAGTAAAAGGAATCGCACACTATTAGTGTGGGGAATTCTCGATCTGTACTTTCAAGTGCCAGTTTGAATGCTTGTAGTTCAGCTCGCTGAGCTGTACAATCTCCTAGAGACTGGGTTTTTGTGACCATAGGTCTGAAGATGCCATTTCGCATGCGACCTTTAACGATTGCACACGCTGCACTGTAAGCTTGCTTACTCCCTGTTGCTGGTTGAGCCGATCCGTCAGTGTAAATTATGAATTCGTACTGATCAAGAGGCAGAATTTCAGTAGGCAGAGGACATTCTTGTTCATATTGCAGGAATGCTTGTGTTTTTAAATCTGGATCAAAAACATATTCAACATCTGTTGCAGCAAGAGAATTAACCCATTGTATCCATCTTGGATGTAATGCTTTAGCATTTGGAATGCTTACTTTTGTGACCGCTTCTAAAGCCGGTACCGGGGTTACGACAATAATGCGTTTCCCTTGGGCTAAGGCTCTTTCTTTTGCTACAGCGGTTTGAACTGCTGTTAGAATTTTTCAGTTGAACTGAAGCGCATTTCCGCTTGTGTGTACAAATGAGATTTGTATGCGATTGGTATTTTCTCACCCTCATTGAAGGTTAAGTATGTGAATCCACATTGACCCGAAATTATTCGGATCACCAAATTGCGTTGACTTACGCGTGTTTGTAAGTGATTTGTTGCTAACATGTTAGCCTGAAGTGTACGCAAGATTTCTGTGTGTTCTTGTGTCCAGTTTCTGATCGAAAAATCAGGTTTGATTAATGCGTAGAGAGGTTTAACCCTTTCCGCGTAATTTAGGATGTATGTTCTTCCAAAATTTAGGAAACCCAGGATGAATTGTAAGTTTTTTAGTGTTTTTGGAGGTTGGAGCAGCGCACATTTTTCTAAAAAGTTAGCTGCCAAGCTCTTGCCTTCACTTGAAAGCTCATATCCTAGAAATAGGACATTGAGATGGGCAATTCTGGACTTTTTAAAGTTGAATTTGTAGCCCTCAGAGGCGAAGCCCAGTATAATGGTGCTCAGCCTGTTCAAGTGTTTGTCCAGGTCATCGTCTGTCAGATAAATGTCATCGACATAGGACAATGCCTCATTGTCATAAATTTGTAGTAACTCCATTACTCTCGCTGAGAATAACCCCGGGCTGTTCTTGAACCCTTGTGGGAGTCGACAAAAGTGACGCTGGGTCCCCATTATGGAGAATGCTGTTAAGTACCTGCTTGCAGGTGCTATGTTTTGACAAAAGAAACCATTTGAGATGTTTAATGTTGTTTTATATTTTTTACGCACAATGTTATTCATTAATGCTGTGCTATGTGCATTTTGCACTGCAAAAGTTTTAGAACAAGTGTTTAGGTGTCTGTAATCCAAAACTAGACGATATGTATTGTCTGGTTTGGAGACAGGAAACAAAGGATTGTTCATTGAGGAGGTGCATGTTTCAATCACCCCTTGATATTCAAGTTGATCTAAGATCTCCCTGACCTGTTTTTTAGCTTCTTGCTTTATTGGGTACTGCCGTTGTGCAGTTGGTTCATGTTTCAGATGTATTTTATGGTGAAGTGAGTCCTCATCCCATCCCACATGATTTTTATATAATGCTGGGGCCTGGGCTACTGCCCATTTCCTGGCATATATATATTTTAGGTGAATTGGAATATGGTTAGAGAAGGCAGGCATAATAATGTCCTCGCCATGTGGGCACTCCCTGACAAATTGTGGTGGCCAGTCTTTTTCTGCTAGAAGTATGTCATAGCCCTTTGATAGTTTTTCCCAAAAGAGTGCTTTCACCTGTCTAGGTTTGTCTCCCTCCATCCGGAGAGTTATTTCATATAACTTTTGGGGAGTACTAACCCTGGTGTCTACAGTCTCTACTTTAATGTACTCATTCAAGTCCACTATCTCCAGAAGTTCCTTCAGGTTCTGGCGAGCTATTGTGACTTCTGCTGCACTGTCCAGCATTGTCTGAGCCCATTCTCCGTTCTTGAGTTGTGTTCTCAGTATTCTCGGCATGTCTAATCTTTAGACCTGCTACTTTCTTTTTGGAGAATTTAGGTTTTGCTTTAGTTTTTGGAGCGTGTTTGTCGTCTTTCGATTTCACGCGTTCTTCTCTATGTTCCGATCGTCCTCTTCTTTCCGAAGTCTGTGATGAGATCTGAAAGGGACGAGAGGAACGTGTATCAGTATCTTGATACTTGTCAGGTTTTCTCAAATTATCCCTATTCCTGAGGTTATACCTCCTTTCAGAGGGCTCCTTTTGAGGAGACCTACCTCGGGATTGAGAACGTTTCTCATTTGAATTTTGTTTATTAGTCTCCCACTTCTTTTTAGAAGATGTAGGAGTTTGTTTAATAGAGTCCTTCTCAGGACTTTCAGATAGCTTCGGCTTCACTGGTCTTCCACCCAAACTATCTCTGCCTAATTCTGCATAAGATTGTTCAATTATTCTGGGTAGCTCAGTTTGATGTTCTGTAACATCAAATTCCCTCAAGTTTTGGCGGATCGCCACTGCTGCTGCCTCCCCTTTAATATTAGATAATATTATTGTTGAGACCTGGTCGAAATTTTTCAGTAACTTCATACCTAAATTTAGAGCAGGCTCTGCCCCGTATTCATTTTGAATTTGTTTCAGGACATCAGGTATTACCGCAATTGACGGAATGCCACGTGTTTTAGTATAGATGGCAGCAAAGACTGAGCCCCATGTGGTACAGTCTTCCAGTTGTGGTGTGATCCCCATTGGTAAACTTATTGTTAGTATTCTGTGTTTCTCATAAGGGCTAGTATTTGGAAATACTGCTTCTATTTGAGTAATTTTTTGAGCTATCCAGAATGGAATTTGCTCACGTTTTGTGGGCATTTTACCCATGACTGCGTATAGAGTCTGTGGTGTAATTTTTAGTGTATTCCCCTGTTGAGGAGTTTGATTTGGAAGTGTTAATGGTTGCTGGACTGTAAAAGTCCGCATGACATATTGGACCAATTGTCTGTAAATTTTTATTAACTCTGTGAGTTGAGTAAGTAGTTCCTCGTCTGACATTTCTTCAATGTCAGGATTAGGTGTGTAGCCGGCTAAAATCGGCCATGTTGCTCCTGGTCTACCTAGTGGACCGAGCCTGGTAATGTTTCTATGATGTTTTAGGGCACCTTTAAACCAGAGCTGATGCTCCTGGTATGTTAATGGAATTTCAATATCTTCGAAAGGAATGTATTCCTCTGGTGGATCATCTTCTTTGTAGAAGTGAAACGTGTGTGTTACTGAATTTGATTCAGGAAATATTACCCATGAATAGAATACCTCTGTCTGAAAGGATTCATGTGCCTCTATCACGAAAACTGCTCTACCTCCTCTTGGTGGTAGGCCATGTTTTATGAGTTTTAGAGTGATGGCTGTTCTTAAGTTTTGAGGGATGTCTATAACACCCTCCTCGGTTTCAATAAAACCTGTGATATTATAAGCTGCTGCTTGGGCTGGATCAGCCGCAGCTCCACCGTTTCCAGTGTCATTGTCGGAGTCAGGCATTTTGTTGTTTGAAAAATGTAGAACAAGTTTCAAGGAAACAAAGATAAGGTGCACAATATTTTGGAACACTGTATCCTTCAACGTTGAGCAAACCAAGCAGCTAATATATAGGGTGTTTCCCTATGTAGCCATGGTGGATACTTAACCCTGCCCACTCCAGACGTCTTTTGGGGTATAGGGGTAGGTGCAGAGGATCTTTACGTGTTTATTAGTATTAAGTCACAAGTCATCCAGTTAAATCCAATACAAGACCCCACCAGGAGCAGCCAGCATGCTGCTCAGCCCAGCCAACTGTCACTCTTTGACTCCCAACATTCTGTAAGGTGACATCACATAAAGATTCCACAGAGAGGGCAAGTATAACATGGGAGTCAAGGTACAACAGGGTCTCTGAGAGAAAAAGGCACGGCTGAGTTACTCAGTATCTAACGTTGAATTACCGCCTTACCAAACCGTTGGGCACCATGTAGTGTAGCTCCTATTTCCCTAATAGGCTCTGCGCATTGGAATAATATATCCTATAGGTTTGACATAGGACTAAGGTCAGTATGTCCCTATCGAGTATATTAAACTTAATTACTTGTGCCAGCTAGCTCAGAGGCCACTAGAAACTCCTTGACAAACAAGAAGGGAGTAGTTTCTGGCAGCCGCAAAACATGACCACTGTGTTTCCCTTTAGAATCAGAACGTGTCCCAGAGTCGTGGAAACAATAGATAACTATTTCACTCAGCTCAATCGTGCATGCTTAGTTTTCTCCAAGTTACACAGAAAAGAACAGACGGGCGTTTCAATAAAAGATTTATTGAACAGTCTTGTTTCTGGTGTAAGTAAAATGTGCTGTTACGATCACAAGACAGTATGCAAGATAAATAATGTACAGTGTGAGCAGTAGAAATAAATAATACTGCGATAGCATTATCTTTTAGTACATATGCCTTTACATAAATAACACAGACTAAAAATGCGAGTACTCATACGATGCGTTTCTAATCTAGTTCTACCCCAATGTACCTAACCTAACCTAGGTGTAGGGAGAGGTATGAAGTAGGTGAAGTATTCCTTACTATGGTATACTAAGAGTATGTTAAGCCTAGTATGCCTAGTATGCCAAGAGTCCCTCTAGGTTCTTGTCAGCTCCATACCTGAAGAATGAGAGAGGTAGGAATCTCTTTGCCAGACTCGAACTCCAACACCCCGCAAGGGAAGTCAGATCACTGGAAGCTGGACTCTCTGTGTGCAGGGATGACAGCGTCTTCTCAGTGCGTCAGGCCGGGAAACGGGCTCCTCTGAAGTCGAGGTCTCCTCTAGTTTACAAGGGCTAGGGAAGGTATATTTATACCTGAGAGGTACCTCATAATGTTAGCATTGACGTGAATCGGACAGCGGAAGACGTCATGAATGAACCCCTAAGGAATAATGGTTCATGCATAATATATGAGTCCTTGAAGAAATCAATAGTCCTGGGCTAGGGAAACTCCCGCAGCCTAAGGGTCTGTTCTTCACGAACTCGTTGTGACGTTAGGGTGGACGGATGTCGGAGACCATGCCTGTATTTGGAGTGCACGGTTTAATGCCTAAATAAGGCCTGGGAATTTATGCCTATATAAGGGCAGGGCGAATTGTGCCTATATAAGGACATGATACTGGAAAGCCCGTTATGGACACCCTAAGAGGAATACAACAGTATTGCTTGTGCAATTTCATCTGTGGTCAAGTCGCTTTCCATGTAGTCACGATCCTAAGAAGAAAGACGGGGGAGTCTGATGTCTCGAAGGAGGTCTTGTGAGTCTTCCTCCATATGCGAGGTCACTGTCGAGTATACACTTTGGAAGTGTGTGGCGAACCTATCCACTATATCTTGGGGTTCAGAGAGAGAGGTGCCTCCGTTATCCTTGAGCTCCGGGACTAGTCTGCTCGCCCAGTCTTTTTTTATCTAACCACGCTATTAGCTTCCCTGCTTTGTCACCAAGTTCGTATATTCTACCTTGATGTTCCCTGCTAAGGAGTTTGGCCCTGTCCGTGGCTATTGCTTTATAGTCATGTTGCTTCAGGCTCAGGAGGTGGAGCTTCCCCGGTGTCACACCAGACTCCAGGTCGCCCTCCAGTCAGTATATGTCAGTCTCTATGTCAAGGATTTCTGCTTGTTTGTCTTTTTTCGCCCCGGCAATCAGGGACAGGGCCTGACCCCGAATTACGGTCTTGAAAGCTTCCCATAACGACTGGGATGAGGACACCGACCCCACGTTGTCAGTGAGATAATCGTCTATGACCTTAAGGAGGTTTGTACGGAGTTTCGGGTCTCGGAGGTACCAGGGGTTGATTGGAGCTAGCCTACCCACCGTTGCTTGATTGAGTGCTATGTGCATCCATATCGGAGAGTTGTCAGAGATGCCCCTAGCTAGGTGCCTGATCTTGTGTATATGAGTGACTTGTGCTGCAGGGACCAGGCAGTAGTCCAGACGGGAGAGACTATGATGGGCGCCTGAATGGAAAGTGTGTTGTATCTGGTCTGGATGATATACTCTCCAAGAGTCCACCAGGCCCATAGCATCGAGAAGTGAGGTAGCCAGCGTGCAGAGGGACCTATTTCTCTAGGGGGATAGCGGTCTAATGCGCCCGAGACTACGGCATTAAAATCACCTCCGAGGACCAGGAGGCCATCTGGTATAGTGAGTAAAAATGATCCTAGATCAGTAAAGGTGGTGCCCTGTAGTCCCGGAGGGAACATAGATTGACATGAAAGTGACTGTGCGACCCTCCCATGTGCCTGAGATCCCAGCGTATCTGCCTCTATCGTCCGTCCAAATGGAGCCTACGTCCAGTGGGAACTAATTTTTAATCATAATGCCTACACCCCTGGAGCCCAAAGTAAATCCCGCGTGTGCGACCATTTTGTACCCCCCCCCTGTGCATTGCTTTACAGAGATTTCCGACCAGATGCGTCTCCTGTAGGAGAACAACATCCGGGGCCTGCCGTTTAATGTAATGGAGAACCACGCTACGCTTGATCTTGTCCCCGAGCCCGTTGACATTCCAACTCAAGATCTTAACATTTTTATCCCCCTTGACGCTCATAATTCAGGTTACTGTTGGTGAGTGCCTCTGCAACAATAATGAAGTGAGTTACCGATGTGCAAACCATAACATTGTAAAAACACAGCCCCCGCCCCAACATCCCCCTCCCCCCTGCCCAACAGCCCCCACCCTTCTGCCCTGCACTCTGGGCCTGAAACTGCCCATAAGAAACTTGCAGAGTGCCTGTCGCCCTAAAAAAGAACTATTAGCAGAAAATGAAGGACATGGCTTCCCGTTTTCCCATCCCCCCCCTTTGATGCACACAGAATAAAGGGTCCCTAACATGAGTCCCACACCAAAGTTCAGCAAGGTAGTCTTAGTGAAGGGAGGCGTCTTCCCGGGATCCACTCCCGCCGCAGCCCGTTACCTGTCCAGCCGAACCCGATAGTCAGCCAGCGCTGGGAACCTCCCGTGTCCAGGTCATCCTTGTCAGCCGCAGGCCTGCGAGGCCAGGTCACCCCCAGCAGTACGATCACGTGTGGCCCGTTCCGTCTGAAACTCAAGCCAGTCTGCTGCCTCCTCCGGTTGTTCAAAGAACCAGATTTTCCCTTCAGCTTCCACTCGAAGTCTTGCTGGAAATAACATAGAATATTTCAGACCCTTGTCCCTAAGTTTCTGTTTCACCGCTGTAAAGGACCGTCTTTGACGCTGCACTCGCTGTGTGAAATCAGGAAAAAAGGAAATGTCTGCATTCTCAAAGCGAAGTGCGGTTCCCATCCTGGCGTTTTAGAGGATCACATCTCTGTCCCTGAAATTTAACACTCTCGCCAGCATTGGGCGCGGAGGGGCTCCCGTCTTGGGACGACCACCAGGGACCCTATGCACCCTTTCAATAACAAAAAACTTACTCAGGCCCTTGGGTTTTAGGTGTTGCAGGATAAGGTCTTCAACAAAAAGGTCAGGGGCCTGCCCCTCCGCTTTCTCCGGCACACCCAAAATACGCAAATTATTGCGGCGTAGGCGCCCCTCATAATCATCTAGCTTAAGGTCAGTGGCTTTGCGAAATGTTTGCATATCTTGCAGTTGACCTTGGAGCTGGGCAACGTCATCTACGATACTGGCGGTGGTGAGCTCCACCTGTTTGACTTTCCCATTCAGTTTGGTGAGATCAGCTCGGATCAGGTTAACTTCGATCGCGATAGTGTCCATTTTGTGCTCCAAGCGGATTGGCCAGTGGTGATTGCCTTCATGACGTCTTTTAAGGACAATTCCTGGTCCTCTCCTCCATGTTCTCCGGCGGAACCACCACCTGATTGTCGGCTCTGGAGCACGTCTTTAGGTAGGGTATAACGGTCCAACCTGTTTGTTTGTACTGCTTTTAGACCCTTCGCGCCAGACGCTTTGCTCTTCTCAGCGGCCATCGTGGCTTTCCGTCGATCTGTCCCTGAACAGCGTGCCTCAGTGTCCGATATCAGTTATGAGCTGCCACAGCGTGCCAGCAAGACCGAGTCTATGTCCGCCTGTCACCAGGTGTGCCTGGGCAGCGTGGATCAATGAAGCCGTTACACTTTCCCCAGATAATTGGGCTGGCGCGCAGGCGATGGCTGAAGTTGGTGATTCTGGGCACCTACAACACTGCACAGGCGACATACGGCTTTCTCCCAGCGTTGGTGAAGCCACTGTTGTGCAGGGAGCAGGCTCGAGATGTCAGAGTGGTTTCTGGCCTTCCCGGCAGGATCGTGGGGTACCGGCTCTTTTTGCAGCTTCCACCCTAAGCTGCTTGTCTCCTGGCCTCAGCGTGCTATTTGGGAAGGGGCCACTTCCCTGCCTCCCGCTGGGACCCCACAGGTGTCATTGGAGCATTCCCTCCTGATTAGGCAGTTGGGGGAGGGGGGGGGCCCTGTTCAGGCTCTCGTTGCTGGTTCCACGCCACCAGGCCCCCCTGGTCCCTCCCCACCGTCAGTGCTCTCCAGGTCCGATAAGCAGCCGCCGCCAGCCTTCTCTCAGGCACGCTAGCTCCCTTGATCTCAAGCGGCGTTCCCTGAGCCGCGACCAGGGCAGGTTCGGCCCCGCGGGCACCACCGGATTTATTTATTTGGGCGCCCACAGCGCGATTCTTGTTTGGGGCTCCGCTGGGACCGCGGGCCGTGCCTCGGCCCCCCCCCACAGCGGCAGGGTGGCAAAATCGAGCCCCCGGCTCCAAGACTCGTGCAGGCCCACCGCCTCCGGTACCAATATCTTCGTGCACGAGAGGCCGGCAGCGACGGGAGTCAGACCGGGAGCCCCCGCTTGTATTCACGTGCGTTTCCCACCTCGAGCAGTCAGGATAGTGAAGCAGGATAGTCGGGGAGGGATAGGGCTCACGGAGTCACAAACTCAAGCAGCCATTTCCCTCCGGGTCTCGGCCACGCCCTCGAATTAATAGCTTTTGAGAACTTAGGGGCCTATTACAATGGCGGTCGGAAAACCTCCCCGACCGCCATGGTAACAGGAAAAGACCGCCCGCAAGGCCCGCGACAAAACCGCCGGTCGCATTAGGATGTTCCTTGCTCGAAATCTGACCGCGGCGGTCAGATCGCGGGCCTTAACATTGCGGCGGTTGCTGCTGCCCGCAGCACCGCAGCGATGTCCAAATGAGCATGTCCTGCATTTCCCTGCACTGCGTGGCAGGCACTGCACAGTGCCTGCCACCTGGTACAGGGAAATGTAGGGGGGGACCATGGGTACCCCCCCAGTGCACCCACACCCCCCACAAAACATTGGGAGCCCGCAACGGGCCCCTGGAAGACAATCACTGCATGCCTTTCCATGGCGGTCTGACCGTTGAGGAAAGGCTGGCTACTGCGGCATCATAATCCTGCCGGCGGAGCCTGCCCTGCACCGCCACCATTATCCCGGTCCTGCTCCGTCCGCCAGGCAGGAGTGCGGAGGGCAACCGGGGGAAAAGCGGCGGTCGGAATTTCCCACCGCCGCGGTCACCACCGCCATCCTAATTTGAGCGGCGGATTTCTGGTTTGCGATCGCGGTCGGATGTCCACCGCCGGGCACCACCGCCGGCCCGGCGGTGGACATCCGACCGCCATCGTAATAGGCCCCTTACTCCTGCTGTGCGCCACATGGTCAACCCAAGAACCATTTGCTGCGAATACCAACCCCAAATAAGGAAAAGTGCACGTGCAATGTAAACATTCAGAGTCTATAGTGATTGTGTTAATAAGGTATTTTTTCGGTCCACAAGCCATTAAAAACGATTTTTTAAAATTAGTGCGTAAATCTAAAACAGCCATAAAATCCACAAAACCCCGTACCAGAACACGTAGTGCGTTCGGTGTGCGGCCCATTAGGACCGCATCATCAGCGTACAGTACGGCGGGGAGTATATTGCCATTAATTCTGGGGACATCATTAGTAAGCGTTGCCAAAGATTTGTGCAAATCATTAATATATAAAATGAAAAGGAGAGGGGCCAAGACACACCCCTGCCTGACCCCTCTACCAATTTTGATGTCTTTTGATACCTCCCATCCTTGCTGATCCTCACCCGAGCGTTCAAATCCCTATGCAAATAAGCTAAAAAATGAACTAAAACCTCATCCAAACCGCATTTTAAAAGAATAGACCATAATCGCGACCTGTTAACGTAGTCGAAGCCTGAGGTAAGATCCATAAAAGTCATATAAAAAGGAGATTTTTGGGCTATTGTATATTTGCCAATAATCAAATTAAGGTTTAGACACTGCTCAACTGTGCCTATTTTGCTTCTAAACCCTAACTGGGAAGGATGTAAAATGTGGTCCTCCTCAGCCCATAACCTTATCTTATTGTACAAGATCCTCCCTAAAATTTTCACTGTATTTTCAATCAGGGAGATCGGTCTGTAGCAGCTTGGATTCGATCGATCACCCTTTTTAAAAATAGGTACGAGGATACTAGAAGACCTTGTGCTTGGAATTGTGGCATTAGTTAAGTTTATTAAAAATATTTAATAAAAAGGGCGCACAAAACTCTGGTTTATTCTTGATGAGATCGATGGGCAGCCCGTCAGGACCAGGAGCTTTATTGCCCAAACTCTGTTGAATGGCGTCCTCCACTTCTGACAAGGATATCAAAATCCTGGTGGCAGCTTTATATTCATAGTAGACCTCAGTTTGAGTTGGGCCTAGATAAATCTTAGAAAAATGGGCCTCCCATGCATCGCTGGTTATGTTACAGCTTATGGGGTTCAGTGAGTGTCCTATCGACCTCATGTCTTTGACTGCAGCCCAAAAGCCATTCCCGTTCTTTAATGTGGCGGCGCATGCAGGGTTATCCCAACGGACTTTTATGATTTCATCCTTTCGTTGGCTGATGACCACTTTATATTGCTGCCTCAAAGATTTAATAAGAGCCTGGTCTCTGGGGTTCATTATGAGCGCCTTGCGAAGCTCTCTGTTTGCTAAAGAGCAATCTCTATTGAACCATCTTGGGCCAGAATGTGTTTCTGCTATGGGCCTCAATAGCATAAGTTTGATGCCTTCACAAAGTTGAACAAAGGCACCAATTGCCTCAGGGTTATAATCTTTTAGTATCAGACAAGTGTCAATAAGAGGCAAGTGGTTTTTTACCATATTAAGGAACAAATCATTGTTATCAATGCCTCGCCAAACTAATCTTAAATTATCAGTAAAGGGTGATAGGTTCCTAGCGCCACATTCTTAGCGTAAGTTGGCTTAGGGGCGACTCTCAATGTTATATTTGATGGGATTATGGTCACCATGAACAGTCGGTATGACCTCAGCTTTTAACAGGCAATCTTCTAGAGTAGAGGAAATAAAACCATAATCAATGGTAGACGCACTGCCCCTGCCTCTATATGTTGGCTCAACATACTTATCCTTGTTGGGTACTACGGCAATTTCCATAGTATTAAGTAAATAGTGAGTGCACAGGTGATCCAATAATTCTATCCCCCTGTTGCATGGGGGGGGCGATATTAAGAGAGTCTGTGTCTAATATATTTCCACTGGAGATCCTGACATTAAAATCACCCCCCAGACAAATACCAGCTAAGTTATCATAACTCTTATGATTTTTTAAAGTTAAAATGAATTTAAACAGTTTAGTGAAATTCATGTTTGGTAAGGTGTAAAAATCATTGTTATAAAAATTAATTAAACAAATAGAAACCCCCTTGTATAGATCAATGCCTGGAACTTATAATTTTTTGTATCGAGAGCCCTTGCACTGCCTCCTGCAGAGATATTTACCCAAATTGAGAGCCCACTAGACGGGCGACCTGCCTTAGGAATGGGGACAACAATGTTGAAGCATTCAAACCCTTCTAAGTGTAGATCCTGCGTAGCCCAGGTTTCCTGTAACATAAGGATGTCCTGTTTTTGGGCCAGTTCTATCCAGTCTGGGAGGTTTATTTTAGATGCCAGACCGGCAACATTCCAGCTCAATATGTTTAAATTTGGATCATTAACAGACATGATTGGGGTGCAATGACCACCAGGCGGGAGCTCATTTAGCACGGAACTAGGCTCATTAGGAACCAGCAGGGAGGGCAGTCAATCCTGATTATCTAGGCCAGACAATGGTAGAAACCTATTGTGCGTAATTAGGGAGAATACATCATTGGTTTTTAACTCCGAAGTTGGTCTGTAGAAGTATCCAAGTGGCAGTGACCGAATATGGGTTAAGTTAGTGGTGTTTACCTCCTGTGCCATCAGTAAAGATCTCACTATTGATGGATTTCGAAAATGAATGGCTATGCAGTCCCCCTCGATATTCCTAGGGGATGGCCCTACCCAACCTACTCTACGCACCATGATAATTTCATTTATGTTTGACACCCTGAACTCTTTATGTTTTGACAACCAATCAGCACTTTTATTGCGCAGTTGGTCCCATGTTTCTACTTGGTTTTTCCTGATCGGAGGTACCCCTGCCAGGACCAAAACAAAAGGACTTGACGCCGGTGGTAGACTGAGTACCTCCCTGCTGGCCTGTGGGATTTCTATTCTCTCGGGGTCCGGGGCCCCCGCGCAGGGTCCACCACCCCCTGAGTTTGTACTGTCTGGGGTACTCCTAGGCTCGCTGCGAATAACTGAGGACATATGTGGAGCTGTAATGGGCAAGCTGCTGGTACCACCAGCATTAGAAGGGTTATCTTGCGCAGTTGGGAGCTGTAATGAAAAATATTCCTTGACTTTACTACAGATGCCACACAAACCAGGAGGTGGAAAAGATATTGGTGCGGCAATCTGTGGGTTACAATTAAGTACACCATTAGCTGGCAGGTTAGAATCCAACCTCTCAGTAATAATAGGCTTAGTGGGTTTAAGTTGTAAATTTAGTCTATTTGACAAAGTATCCAACTGATCTAGTCGCTTCCAAAGGGCAGCGAAGTTCTTATCAACTAGATCTTTCTCCCGGCTGACCCCCACATCCTCAATATTCTTAAGTCTTTCCTCGATGTGGGTTATCTTTTGAAAGAGTGGTTCCAAAAGTGTGGTGACTATAGTCTCCAGTCCTTCCCATGTAGCATCATCAAGTGATCCCGGGGGTTGAGACAGCATTGATAGATTAGACCCGTTTAGAATTTGGCCGGATTCAGTTGCTCTAGTCCCGCCAGTCCCTGTCTGGGTCTGGGTCTCGCTGCCCGAGCTGGTTTCTGGGGTTTCTGCTTTTGTACTCCCTCAGTTTTCTTTTTCTTTACAAGAGGTTCACTAGTAGTCACAGAGTGGATTTTGGCGGCCTGGCCTCTGGTGGTAATGTTGGAATCGGTTGTTACATCCACTATAAGAGAAGGTGATTTTGATGGTACAGGGGGCGGGGAGGCAATGGGAGATGTTAGGTGAGCAGTAGGGGTGTCACCCGCCCTAGTAATGATACCTAGGGAGGAGCGCTTTTGCGAGAAGGGAGATCCTAATGATAGCCGAAGTTCCGCTAACTGGATCTCATGGTTGAGAACAGACTCGGCCCTGGTTAGAAAAGCGTCCAATGTCCCTGATGTTCCTTTCCCATGTTGGTCAATCGTGCCCTTCCTTTTAGCCATATTTGATAACCCCAGCAGGTGGCAAAGTTTGGTTCACAAAAGAAGACAAGAATCGACCAGGAAATCAATACCTTGCATGGAGGTGATATGGGTTCTTGGGAGATCTCACATACCAGAGCTTAGGGGAGCGGCCCAGCCCAGCCTCCTCCGGGCTCTGAAGGGCGCAGACAGGCCCGCCCTTGGCCCGGGCAAGCCCGCGACCGTCCCGCACTGCGGGAGCCCGCTGGCTGATTTAAAGCACCTTCTGGTGCAGAGTGCAGGCGTCGGTGGTGGCGTCAGAGGCCACAGAGGAGCCTGGGGCTAGAAGTCCTGACTCCGCTCCGCTCCCCCTTGCTGGCAGAAAGCAGGAAACAGTGGCAGCAGTAACAGGCTTCCCGCGCTGCGGGAGCCCGCTGGCTGATTTAAAGCACCTCCTGGCGCAGAGTGCAGGCGTCGGTGGTGGCGTCAGAGGCCACAGAGGAGCCTGGGGCTAGAAGTCCTGGCTCGGCTCCGCTCCCCCTTGCTGGCAGAAAGCAGGAAACAGTGGCGGCTGTATCGGGCTTCCATTTCACATTACCCCACCATGTATCACTGTTTTTCATTACATCACTTTTACTTTCAGTTCATTAACGTCATCCAGCCCACATGCCCATTATTTCCTTCTACATTACTTTCACACCACCTTGCTGTATCTCCAGTGCTTCCCTCTGGGTCATTTTCACTTGCTTCTCCCTTCTTTTACTTTTAGTGCTTTCAGATAACCCTGACCATCATCCCAATATTTCCCTTTACATTACTTTAACTTGCTTCTCTGTTCTCTACATCGCTGTTGTAGTGTCCTATCCCAGCCCGGGTACTTGTAAATGATCACGCCACACATGGACTTGGTATTACATGTCTATTCATCAGCGTGTAACCGTGAACTGAATATTTAATATAATGAATTCTATTACCCACACACTTATGTCACTGTTCTAAGGTGTCGATCAGGAACCAAAAGGGTCATGTCATTTCTAACTCACAAGACACTACATCTTCCCCTTTGTTAGGAACAATGTACCAATAATACATAGGTACATTACAAAACTTCAATAAGTCATTTTGGCATTCAAACCAATCGCCCAGACCTGGTCTGATGAGGCTGCGGATATACCAAAGAAGGGTCCATGGCTGGCATTGGTGACAGAGAGATTGGTATAGTCATTGGGCTCTCTGGACTCTCATGTGGAGAAGGCTCACTCCTGATATCTGGAGTAGGCGAAGGTCGAGGTAAGTGCATGAAATGTGAAGAATCTTGCATAATAGAATTTCCAGGCCGGTGAGCAGTCACCATGTGTCCTTTAATGGTCACAGCCCTCAGTGGGTCAGCATCAAAAGGAGCATCAGATCAGCATTTCCATTTTTACCTGATGATCTCTTGGTCTCCTCCGTTATACACAGTGTTCCGAGCACAATGGCGTGGGTCTGCATAGGTCTTCATTTTGCGCTTGTGAGACGACTCAATGGTTTGAAGTTTATCAATTCCAATGGATCTCTCATTGGTCTATTGTGGCACTTTGGTGCCCATGGCTCTCCCAAACATTAAAGTGGCAGGACTTTTACCAGTGGTCAAATATTGAGTTGACCTGTAGGCATGAAGTGTAGACTGAAGAACTGATTTGAGTTCAAGCTTTTCCAGCGCAGCGTGCTGAATGGTCTTCTTGAAGGCACTCATAAATCTCTTGACAACACCATTCGCCTGTGGCCAGAGAAATGTGATTTTCTGATGCTTGTTATTTAAATGAGAGAGAAAGTCTTTAAATTCCTGATTATTGAAAAGGCAGCCCATTTTTAGATATCAATATCGACTAACACCCCAAATTGCAAAAATGCTTTCTAGTCTCTCAATGACTCTGTCATGAGTAGCTGCTGACAGATATTCCACCAGAGGAAATTGGTAATATTCATCAACAATTAATTACTAGTAGAAGATGTCCATTGTCATGGAGTCCAAAGAAGTCAATTGCATTCTTCTCCCAGGCATGCTTTGGGAGATCAGACATGTTTAACGGATGTGGGGTTATCTTAATGACAAACAGTTGCATAAATGACAGGCCTTTAATGCTTTTTCAACTCTTTAATCAAAATGGGGAAACTACACTCGGTCCTCTGAAGCTCGTTTAGTAGCAACAACCCCATGGTGTCACTCATGGGTTAGTTCAATAACTTGTCTCAGACTCTCGGGTATGACAATTCTTGACCCTCATAAGTTGATGCCTTCTGGAGTAACTGAAAGTTCAGAGGTCCAGTAGGTGTTCTCCACGACTGGTGTGTAGTAATGTCTTTAAGTAGTAGCAAATCCCTGTCAGTACTCATGGTAGCAATGATTTGTTCTACCGATACAGCAGCAGGATTACTGGACTTCACATAGGCATCTGCAGCTTTAGAAGTAGTGCCATGACCCTGTATTGGCACATGTGAGAAGCAGTCAGCATGGTTTTGATCTTTTTTCCTGGACAATGCACAATCGTAAAATCGTACTCCTGCAATTACAACCCCCACCTCTCAATTTGAGGGGCTATTTTGGCATTAGGATTGCCAAAAATCGTAAGCAGGGCTTGGTGGTCAGTGACAACTTTGAAATGTTTTCCATACAGGAACACATGAAAATGTTCACAAGTCCACACTACAACTAGGCTTTATTTTTCAGGTCGTTGACAAACGTAGGCTAGCATAAGCCACATTGTGTCTTGGGGCATTAGGCTGTCCAGCGTGCTGGGCAAGGATGGCACCTAACCCCACTGGGCTTGCATCAACAAAAACCTCTGTGTGTAATTTTGCATCAAAGTCAGCCATTTCATTTGTGTTTTCACCTGCATGCTTGATTTTCATGAGCTTGATTCACATTCTGTCCAACATTTGAGTTGGACATTTAGTTTCGTTAAGTCTCGCAATAGGGCACTTACTGTGGTAAAGTCACAGATATACCTTGAACAGTAACTGGCCATGCCAAGGAAGGATCTCAGCATAGTTACATCTTGTGAGGGAGAAGTGGATGACAAGGCTTGTACTTTGTTCAGGTCTAGAGTCATTCCCCCATCAAAAAAGAACAAGGCCAAAGAACTTGAGTTTGGTTTGATGAAACTCACATTTTACTCCATTTAACATGAGACCTGCATCAGCAAGTACATGACACGCTTGTGCCAGAGCTTTATCATGTTCCTTTCGTGTGGCCCCAAAAACTAGCATGTCATCTCTGTAATTGTAAATCATTTGTGACTGGCTGTATTATGCAACGAATGACATCCTGAAAAGGTTCGGCAGCTGATGACACTCCAAAACTTAGCCTTTTATATTGAAAGAAAACAACACGAGTCGAAAAGGTAGTAATGTACCTGCAATTCTCTTCCAGTTCAAGCTGGTGATACCCTTTGTTCAAATCAAGGCGGGAAAAGACTTTAGCTCCATTCAGCAGTGTAATCATGTCGGCACTGTGCGGACCTGGATGTCATTCTCTTTCAATCGCCTTGTTTGATTGGGGCATATCAACATAGCTGCGCACAATTCCTCCACCATCCTTTTTCGGCACTACCACTTTGGGTGATACCCACAGCATCAGACCAGTGGATCGCTCAATGATGTCATGCTTTCAAAAAGTATCAAGTTCTTTCTCAACAGCTTCTCGTAAATGGAATGCAATTCGGCGATGTCATTGAGCAACAGGACAAATGTTCTCATTTATGTGAAGTCACACTTTCATGGTCTTAAGCCTTCCTAATCCATGAAACAAAGACGGAAACTGATTCACTATCTCATGATAGGCATTGATATTTTAGTTTACAGAAATCATAACCTGTGGAATTTTCTGCTACTGGGAGCAGACTTTGCTGTGGCGGCATCTGCTGCTTGCTTGTACTGGCAAATCCATCATGCACTAGACGTGTGCTGACATTTGGGTCATCGCACCCACTCTCCCGCTGTAAGGTGATGTCTTCTTATTTGGCGGTGAGTAACAGCTTTCTTTCTTGCATGGGTTCTTCACCCATCTCACCTCTTTGCATGGAATTGGATATTTACTGCCTCTAGCATTTCTTGTCATTCACCTGCTTTGGCTCACAGCATTCTCTTGCGCCTGGTTGTTGCCACTCACTGCACTTCCCGTACCTGATTGTTACTACCTTTAGTGTTTCTTGATGTCAGAAATGTCTCTGCTTTTAGCACTACCTTGCACTCAGCTAGCACAGCCTCTAGCACTTTTCTGTGGCTGGTTGTCGCTGCCTTTAGCGTTGTCATACTGTATGAATGATGGCTCAGTGTCACGTTGTGGTGCAGTACCTTTTGTCTCGACTTTATCAGTACATTTCTAGACAATGACAAACACACTTTCTGTAAGGCCTTCACTTTCTTCACAGGCGAAACACTGACTGTAGTGTCGCTTTGATTCCACATATGCCAACCATTGATTTTCACTTCAACAGGAGGCACAAGTGGCACGAACAAGCAGTTTGCTGGACCATGGCAAACTCTCCGGGAGAGTACTCTCGGTTCTTTGGGTCGTGGGGTTTAAATACTCCCCTATCTCATCACCAGTTGTAGCTTCCTACCCCAGCCTGGGTACTTGTAAATAAGCATGCCACACAGGGACCTTGGTATTATACATCTTTATTCATCAGCGTGGAACTGTGAACTGAACATTCCATATCATGAATTCTATTACCCACACCCACGCACTTATGTCACTATTCTACGGAGTCCGTCAGTAACCAAAAGGGTCCATTATCGCTAACTCACAAGACACTACAGCCTTCACCCAGTCTGTCTTTCCTGTCCTGCCCTGGAATACTGGCTGCTCTGCTCTTTTGGTGCAAATTGCTCAAAACATTTTCCAGATAACAGCCAAAAAGCTATGCCAAATATTTGTTAGGCCTGACAGCCTTGGCCTGGTTTTCCCCAAAAGTTTTGCCTTCCTGTTTGCTGAATTTGTTTTTGTTAGCTATAGGACTCTGTGCACATTTCCACGCTAACCAGTGCTAATGTGCTTGTGCTCTCCCCTTCAAGCATGGTAAAATTGGCCTACACCTAATTGGCACATTTAATTTATTTGGAATTCCCTAGTTGATGCTACTACCTGTACGCGGGGGGCCTGATTCGCAAAGGCCATCTGAGACAAAAGTCTACAGTTACAACTTTTGGTATTCACAGAGGTCATTTACAAATCGTATCTTTACGTCCGTAGTCGGGCCAGAATATCCGGCTTGGGCCTTACTCTCCGCACCCGGGGGGTACTCTCCGGTTCGGGCTGTACTCTCTGGCTCGGGCCGGATGAAGTATAATCAATGGATCGGAATTCAATTTTTACAAGAAGGTACATTAGGAACGTGTGATAAATGGCAAGGAGGTCATGAAAATCAGTTTAGGTAGGGAAAAGGGTGTGGCCAGACACTGCATCATATCCCAGAAAAGTTTGCTCCTTTGCATCATGGTACATGCAGTCCACAATTTGAGCTCCCCTCAGTGTTGACCCTCCCCGTAGTGTTGACTGTAGTGTTGACACAACACTCAACACTGAGAGAGCGCACGTTTTCTAAATGTTTGGTTTGTATGCAATATTGCATATTGAGACTATGACCACAAAGAAATGTGCATGTTGAATTCGATTAAACATGTCTTCTGCTATTTGTAGGATGATGGTACAAAAACAATGCTTTTACGATTCATTTTGTACTGTATCTGGTAATCTGCAAAAAAAAAAAAATATACTTATATTTGTGAATTGACTAATGTTATCTTATTTATTGAATTACATTATGAGATATAAAAAGTAGAATATGTTCTGGCACTTTCTCTCTCGACACTCAACTACCCTTATATGCTCATCGTTCCAAGTTCACTCAGAAGGCTTGCTCCCAGCTCCATCAGTAATGAATAATCAAACCACTCATTCTGTTGCAGACAAGTGATCAATCAACCAAGCAATAGTATTCTTGCATGTCAAGGAATGAGATTACCTAATAGCAGGCCTTCTCCAATATTTCCCTTTGTAGTGTAGCTTCTATTTCCCTTATAGGCTCTGCGCATTGGAATAATATATCCTATAGGTTTGACATAGGACTAAGGTCGGTATGTCCCTATCGAGTATATTAAACTTAATTACTTGTGCCAGCTAGCTCAGAGGCCACTAGAAACTTCTTGACGACAAGAAGGGAGTAGTTTCTGGCAGCCGCAAAACATGACCACTGTGTTTCCCTTACAGAATCAGGACGTGTCCCAGAGGCGTAGAAACAATAGATAACTATTTCACTCAGCTCAGTCGTGCATGTTTTGGTTACTCTCAAAGTTACACAGAAATAACAGACAGGCGTTTTCAATAAAAGGTTTATTGAACAGTCTTGTTTCTGTTGTAAGTTAAATGTGCTGTTACGATCACAAGACAGTATGCGAGATAAATAATGTACAGAGTGAGCAGTAGAAATAAATAATACTGCGTTAGCATTATCTTTTGAGCATATATGCATTTACATAAAATGACACAGCCTAAAAATGCGAGTACTCATACGATGCGTTTCTAGCCTAGTTCTACCCCAGTGTACCTAACCTGTCCTAGGTGTAGGTAGAAGTAGAAGTAGGTGATGTAGTCCTGACTAGAGTATACTAAGAGTATGTTACGCCTAGTATGCCAAGAGTCTAGTATGCCAAGAGTCCCTCTAGGTTCTAGTCTGCTCCATACCTGAAGAATGAGAGAGGTAGGAATCTCTTTCCTAGACTCAAACTCCAACACCCCGCAAGGGAAGTTAGATCACTGGAAGCTGGACTCTCTGCGTGCAGGAATGACAGCGTCTTCTCAGTGCATCCGGCCGGGAATCGGGCTCCTCTGAAGTCGAGGTCTCCTCTGATTTACAGGGGTTTGGGAAGGTATATTTATACCTGAAAATGTTAGCATTGACGTGAGTTGGGCAGCGAAAGACGTCATGAATGAACCCCTAAGGAATAATGGTTCATGCATAATATATGAGTCCTTGAAGAAATCAATAGTCCTGTGCAAGGGAAACTCCCGCAGCCTAAGGGTCTGTTCTTTCATGAACTCGTTGTGAGGCTAGGGTTGACGGATGTCGGAATCCGAATTGTTCCTATATAAGGACATGAGTCTGGAAAGCCCGTTTATGGACACCCTAGGAAATATACAACACCCACTCCTCTTTCGTGTCTACCATAATGCTAAAATGCTAAACATATAAAATGCTAAAACATTAAAATGGAGTACTGCATATTAAAAATATTTTCTAAAAGCATTAAAAAACATTAAAAATGCAAATGTTTCCGTACATCATTAAGCAATGTTTTTCATTTCCAGCATAAAGTTCGAAATAAATGCAATCGGAATGAAATATAAAAGCAATAATTACATATGATGAAAATGATCGATAAGTTGTACAAAATCAAAGTTATTTCCTGTCATAAAAATTAAATGAACTGTTCTAGACACACAAGATGACTAAGTGTCCCTGGAAGTACTGCCAAGTCCGTATTATAAGGCTAGTTCTACTTTAAGCAGATTGAAGTGCCATTTTCGTTCGAAAAAATGGGACAAAAGTTCAAATTTGGTAGAGTTCCAAGTGTTTGAAAAATGAAGGCCAAATTGTTACTGCATCTCTGGAACACAGTATGCTGATTCAGAGTCAGTTTACGGGTCTGGTGTAAACATGAGATCATCTATTTCAATAGACAAAACATCATCCACAGTCGTTGGTGTAAGTTGGAACACCTCGTGTAAGAGATTGACCGCACAAAGATGTGAAGCATCGCTCTCAGCATAGGTCGCCGCACCAATGTTCGCGTCCGTTGTTACCTGTGTGCCTGGAGTTGTCTCTCGTACCTCAGCAGCAGCCGGAAGCGTCTGTGAGATCTCAATGAATGCTGACATCAGGATTGGTAGCCTCTGGGGACAACACAAAGCATGGGCCGTTATCGGGACCAGCAAAGTATCGACGTCCTTTGGCGTGGCTGATGGATATGTTAGACAAGCGTCCAACACGCATTCTTCACCGCATAGCAGCCATCGTAGAACAGGTAAGATGCAATCTTGCCAGATTGGTCTGAATGACAGGAACCAAGTTGTATTAAGGTCCCGTAGACGAGTCATGCCCAATAGCTGTACTATTCGCTCACTGCACTTTCTTTCAAGGAGAGCTTTCTCCATTTCGCTCGGAGTGATGTCTGCGAATAGGCTGGCCATAGCGCAATAGCAGAAAGATGAATAAAATTCCGGCAACAAGTGCGAGAATTAATGGTATGCCACCAAACACCGAATGTGCAAAGTTGGGGATGATTCCAAGTATAGCCTGGAAAGGTGCTAACAGACCGGAGCAAATGCTCTTAAATACATGTACAATTCCGGTCGTATCTGACATGTTAAAGATACGTGATACCATTTCTACGAAATGTATAGGGCAGTTTGTACATATTAAAGTCTGTATCTCAGCCGAAGTCCTTGCTACTTGTAGATCATAGGTTTCTTTGGCCGAGGTCAAAGGCACTGTTTGCTGTAAAAGCATGGCTTTCATTCTGCTTAAAGTATCAAATCTTATAAAAGAGACGTTCAGCGAAGGCCATAGCGGCGACTCCTGACTGTGTCTATTGGGGGAAACAATACTTGCATACAGCAAGTGACCCTGGAGTTGACCGTTACTAGATATGGGATGCCTGGCAACATTCCACAGCAACTCTGATCATTCAACATGAGGTAACTCCCGTTAGAAAGTTGTCCAAACGTTGGATTAATCACAGCAGCTGGTGTACCCCGCTGATGGCAAGACAAATTTGCCACAGAACCATTACAAGTTCCGTGTAAAGAAATGTCCTGACACATAAGTGAACCGGTCAGTGCATGTTTACAGTTGGTACCGCTAAGAAACACTTCACGATCCCCACTCCAACATCTATGTGTATATGGTAAATCCCAAGATGTCTTAATGTATTCCTTACCCAACCTTTCATATTTGCCTGCTTGCATTTGTCTGAGGCAATACTGAAACTGAAAGGTTGTCACAGGTAATGTTATTTTGCCATGAATAACCCATTCTGTAGCTGGTTTTTCTGCCACTGTGAATGGTAACTTCTCCAGTTTTTCAATGCTTAGCACTGTATACCTTGCTCCTCTTTGTGCCAATTCGATCTGTTTATCAGTGAGATTGTATTCTGCAAACAGAGACGACATGTTGATGAAACGTCAAGGCACATAGCCCGCTCACAAAGATTGCAGCGTCCAGCTCAATAACACTATAGAACGTAATTGAGATTGACCTTGTTGTAACATAGCCAAATCTTGTTCTAGAATGTCGATAGCAGATGATACAATGCCATCCAATGAATATATTCTGGAGGACAAAGTTGTTAACCCATTGTCGACCACAGAGAGTGTTTTCTCTAAATTAATACGATCAAGTTCACGTATTCGTTCTGCGGCCTCTATCTGTGACACTTTCCATGCTTCATTATAAGCAGCTTAAATGCCGGCATATATGAAACGTTTTTGACGCGGTTTTCTTGGTCCAAGCAAGAATTCCCTAAGATCTGCGTCTCCTGTAAGTAAGGATAAGTGTTGTTTCACATCCTGTAGTGTAGATCTATGCAGCCAATCGAGGCATAATTTTCCTACACTGTATGTTGTTACTACCCCGGATGTTGTCTTTGGACATATCTTGGGTCTGGCCTATGAATAGTAAAGCCCTGAGTTTTGTTCAAGAACCTTTCCTGACAGTTGTTTGTGTCTAAGGGCCAGATAAACCATTTCTTCCAATTTGGATCAGATCTGTTGAATTGTAGTATATTGTCAACTGTCACCACTGCCTTTGTATTATTATCACTGGCAGGTGTTGGCACAGAAGGTGATTTCATCTCTTTGATCTTGGCCAATCCAAGACAAGATGTTTGTTGGACGGTTTCATTCAAAAACGGTACTTGTTCAGGGATGATACAGGCTCTAAATAAAGCTTCTATACCCTGTACTTGCCAATCTTTACTACCCCAGACAGATTTTGTCTCTATTGTGTCTTTCCATAAGTCGAAACCTTGTGTTGACAGTTGGGCAATAAATGCTGCAGAGTAAATCTGTTTCGTATTTGTTAACATAATTTTCAGTCCTGTTTTGTTTACATTTCTGTAGTAAAACGTTTCTGGGTCAGATGTATTGTAACCTAAAAAATATGGAAACTTACTAGCAAAAGTTTTTGAACTACCTTGTGGTGGTGTAGGACAATGTTCCCATTGGTTAAACATAAACACATTTCTTGGATATGCAGTTTTATGCAAATAATGATGACCATAGTGGTTATAACAATACAGTTCTTCATAGTCTGATGAACCCTCTAAATATTCATTTTTAGAAAATGCAGCAGATTTTTCTAGATCAAACATTATGTCAGTCACAGTCTCAAAGTCCCAATCATCTGAATAGGTACTGGACGTAATTAAATCACTTAGTGAAATTTTAAACAAATGTGGAATGTTCAATTGTTCCGTTGGTCCGAAAATTTCATAATCTGTTTTGTCCCACACTATACCATCCTGTATAGGAACAGCTGTGATGTTTACTGATGACAAGTCTCTTGCTTCACGATGGGAAGATTTATGTGGTTTCAAAAGTACGTTAACGCCTTTTCCTTCACTATTCACATGGATGTATCTGCCACTTATAAGCACGCTTACAGTTGTTACCAAAGCTAACCAGAGCAGGAAAACAAAAAGTCCAGATGTAATCCAGAGTTCAATCCATGGAGAAACCAGATAAGTCTTTTTCAGAAAGTGAATAAAGTCTTGTACTTGCTGCTTTAGTTTGAATGATGCTGGCGTCGTTTCAGGTTCACTTGGATCTTCTGAGAACGTATCAAAGTCAATGAAATAGCCAGAAGCAGTTCTGTCAATTGTTGGAATTGCATCAGGATTTGTAGAAATCACAGGAGACAGTTCATCACGTGTCACGTTGGTGTAGACAGGTGTATTTGGACGAACTGTTATTTGGTTGTCAAGAGGGATGAGTTCCAGAGCTTGGTTGCTTAGTCCTTCATTTGTTACAGCTGAATTCTCGATCGTGATCAGTCTTTCAGTCTGAACCTCTTGAATAGTAGCGAGAGGAGTGCGTCTGCTACTAGGTCGGAGTCCACGAGGCCTACTGCTTAGTATTGGCCACATACTGTGGTTTGATCAGGTCGATGGACACAAATCTTTTCTCCTTTCTTCCATCAAGGGGCGGCAGAAGTACTGTCCTTGTTCCTTGAACAGCTAGAACAGGTACCGGTTGTCTGTAAGAAGGTCCAAATTCCTTCTTGTCCGCGATTTTTTCTCTGACTAGATCCCCAATTTTTGGAATCCAGACAGGCCTTGCTGGGACCGCCGATATTTCCCCAGTGGTGGTTGGCTGTAGGGATACGTTGCTTTGTTTCGTTCTTAATTTGTTAAGATCCTGTAAAACAGCCAAACGATCTTTGATATCAAATGGTTTATTTTCCACCACTGTGCCTATGTGTTCTAAGTCTGGAACCCACATTCTTGTCCCAAATAGGACCTCATATGGAGTGACCCCCCCTAGAGAACTTCTTGGCAGATTGTTGAGAGCGCGCTGTACGCTATTGAGGTGTTTGACCCACCCATCACCCGAACCTAATACCCTAGCTGTTATAGACTGCTTTATGTCCCGGTTTTTCCTTTCTACAACTGAATTTCCCTCAGGATGGAATGGAGAGGAGTACCGCAATGCAACGCCCAGACTGGCCATGGCCTCCTTGTAAGCCCTAGAGCTAAACGCAGGACCCTGGTCAGAATGTAGCGTGCCTATTGCGTATGTGCCGATAAAGACTCGCAAATCTTTTATAACAGTTCGAGCGTCAGCCGAGCGCTGAGGCCATAACCATAGGAACCTAGAGCATGAATCCACTGCAACCATGATGTATTTATAATTACCGTCCCTTTGCAAGGGACCGCAGTGGTCCAGGTAAACACAAGCTAATGGTTTGTCTGAAATTAACAAGGGTGTCTGCGCAGGACGTTTCACTGTTGATACTTTCATCTGTTGGCAAATATCACATTCTAAAACATAGTTCTTAGTTTGTTTCCGAATGCCAGGCCAACAATATCTTTGCTTGAGTAAAGATACTGTCTCAGAAACACCTGCATGGGCAGAAGCTATCCCTTCGTGTGCTGCTAGGATTAGTCCTAATCTGCGTTCCTTGTTTGGAATTACCCTATCCCCCACTCCAGGGATTCGAGCAAAAGGAACGTTATTCGCATCAATTACATAAGAGTACTTGAGTGGAAACTTTTTTGGTAATGCTGCACTGCTGCCTTTGCTTGAAGCAATGACAGCTAACATTATCTCACCGTCTATTTTTGTTTTTGAACGAGTGATCGCAGCTACGGAAGCCGTCTGAACAGCCCCCTTTGCGGCTTCGTCAGCCAATGAATTCCCTGCAACGTGAACGCCATCACGCTGATGACTCAGTGTGTGAATCACGTGAGCCTTTGGTAGTTCGTTTTTCAATTGAACTACTTGTTCCCAAAGCAGTTTGTGCTTTAATGTGCCACCTTTCGCATCTTTGAAACCATTTTCAAGCCAGGTTCGTAAATAGTCATTATACGACTGAACACAGTAAAAGGAATCACACACGATTAGTGTGAGGAATTCTCGATCCGTACTCTCAAGTGCCAGTTTGAATGCTTGTAGTTCAGCTCGCTGAGCTGTACAATCACCTAGTGATTGAGTTTTTGTGACCATAGGTCTGAAGATGCCATTTTGCATGCGACCTTTAACGATAGCACACGCTGCACTGTAAGCTTGCTTACTCCCTGTTGCGGGCTGTGCGGATCCGTCAGTGTAAATTATGAATTCATACTGATCGAGAGGCAGAATCTCAGTGGGCAGAGGACATTCTTGTTCATATTGGAGAAATGCTTGTGTTTTTAAATCTGGATCAAAAACGTATTCAACATCAGGTGCAGCAAGAGAATTAACCCATTGTATCCATCTCGGATGTAGTGCTTTAGCATTTGGAATGCTTGCTTTTGTGACCGCTTCTAAAGCTGGTACCGGGGTTACGACAATTATGTGTTTCCCTTGGGCTAAGGCTCTTTCTTTTGCTACAGCTGTTTGAACTGCTGTTAGAATTTTTTCAGTAGAACTGAATCGCATTTCCGCTTGTGTGTACAAATGTGATTTGTACGCAATTGGTACTTTCTCACCCTCATTGAATGTTAAGTAGGTGAATCCACATTGACCCGAAATTATTCGGATCACCAAATTTCTTTGACTTACGCGTGTTTGTAAGTGTTTGGTTGCTAACATGTTAGCCTGGAGTGAACGCAAAATTTCTGTGTGTTCCTGTGTCCAGTTTTTGATTGAAAAATCATGTTTTATTAATGCGTAGAGAGGTTTAACCCTTTCTGCATAGTTTAGTATGTATGTTCTTCCAAAATTTAGGAAACCCAGGATGGATTGTAAGTTTATTAGCGTCTTTGGAGGTTGGAGCAGCGCACATTTCTCTAGAAAGTTAGCTGCCAAGCTCTTGCCTTCACTTGAAAGCTCATATCCCAAAAATAGGACATTGAGATGGGCAATTCGGGACTTTTTAAAGTTGAACTTGTAGCCCTCAGAGGCAAATCCCAGTATAATGGTGCTCACCCTGTTCAAGTGTTTTTCCAAGTCATCGTCTGTCAGATAAATGTCATCGACATAGGACAATGCCTCGTTGTCATAAATTTGTAATAACTCCGTTACTCTCGCTGAGAATAAACCTGGGCTGTTCTTGAACCCTTGTGGGAGTCGACAAAAGTGACGCTGGGTCCCCATTATGGAGAATGCCGTTAAGTACCTACTTTCAGGTGCTACATTTTGACAAAAGAAACCATTTGAGATGTCTAATGTTGTTTTGTATTTTTTACGCACAATGTTATTCATAAATGCTGTGCTATGTGCATTTTGCACTGCAAAAGTTTTAGAACAAGTGTTTAAATGTCTGTAGTCCAAAACTAGACGATATGTATTGTCTGGTTTGGAGACAGGAAACAAAGGATTGTTCATTGAGGAGGTGCATGTTTCAATCACCCCTTGATATTCAAGTTGATCTAAGATCTCCCTGACCTGTTTTTTAGCTTCTTGCTTAATAGGATACTGCCTCTGTGCAGTTGGTTCATGTTTCAGATTTATTTTATGGTGAGGTGAGTCCTCATCCCATCCTACATGATTTTTATATAATGCTGGAGCCTGGGCCACTGCCCATTTTCTGGCATATGTATATTTTAGGTGAATTGGTATGTCATTGGAGAAGGCAGGCATAATAATGTCCTCGCCATGTGGGCACTCCCTGACAAATTGTGGTGGCCAGTCCTTTTCTGCTAGAAGTATGTCATAACCCTTTGATAGTCTTTCCCAAAAGAGTGCTTTAACCTGTCTAGGTTTGTCTCCCTCCATCCGGAGTGTTATGTCAAATAACTTTTGTGGAGTACTAACCCTGGTGTCTACAGTCTCTACCGTAATGTACTCATTCAAGTCCACTATCTCCAGAAGTTCCTTCAGGTTCTGGCGAGCTATTGTGACTTCTGCTGCACTGTCCAGCATTGTCTGAGCCCATTCTCCGTTCTTGAGTTGTGTTCTCAGTATTCTCGGCATGTCTGATCTTCAGACCTGCTACTTTCTTTTGGACAATTGAGGTTTTGCCTTAGTTTTTGGAGCGTGTTTGTCGTCTTTCGATTTCACGCGTTCTTCTCTATGTTCTGTTCGTCCTCTTCTTTCCGAAGTCTGTGATGAGACCTGAAAGGGACGAGAGGAACGTGTATCAGTATCTTGATACCTATCAGGTTTTCTCAAATTATCCCTATTCCTGAGGTTATACCTCCTTTCAGAGGGCTCCTTTTGAGGAGACCTACCTCGGGATTGAGAACCTTTCTCATTTGAATTTTGTTTATTAGACTCCCACTTCTTTTTAGAGGATGTAGGAGTTTGTTTAATTGAGTCCTTCTCAGGACTTTCAGATAGTTTCGGTTTAACTGGTCTCCCACCCAAACTATCTCTGCCTAATTCTGCATAAGATTGTTCTATAATTCTGGCTAGCTCTGTTTGATGTTCTGTAACATCAAATTCCCTTAATTTTTGTCGGATCGCCACTGCTGCTGCCTCCCCTTTAATATTAGATAATATTATTGTTGAGACCTGGTCGAAATTTTTCAGTAATTTCATACCTAAATTTTAAGCAGGCTCTGCCCCATGTTCGTTTGGAATTTGTTTTAGGACATCAGGTATTACCGCAATTGACGGAATGCCGTGTGTTTTAGTGTAGATGGCAGCAAAGACTGAGCCCCAAGTGGTGCAGTCTTCCAGTTGTGGTGTGATCCCCATTGGTAAACTAATGGTTAGGATTCTGTGTTTCTCATGTGGGCTAGTATTTGGAAATACTGCTTCGATTTGAGTAATTTTTTGAGCTATCCAAAATGGAATTTGCTCCCGCTTAGTGGGCATTTTACCCATGACTGCGTATAGAGTCTGTGGTGTAATTTTTTGAGTATTCCCCTGGTGAGGCGTTTTATTTGGAATTGTTAATGGTGGTTGGACTGTAAAAGTCCACATGACATATTGAACCAATTGTCTGTAGATTTTTATTAACTCTGTGAGTTGAGTAAGTAGTTCCTCATCTGACATTATTTCGATGTCGGGATGAGGTGTATAGCCGGCTAGAATCGGCCATGTTGCTCCTGGTCTACCTAGTGGACCGAGCCTGGTTATTTTTTTGTGATGTTTTAGGGCGCCTTTAAACCAGAGCTGATGCTCTTGGTATGTTAATGGAATTTCTATATCCTCGAAAGGAATGTATTCCTCTGGTGGTTCATCTTCTTTGTAGAAGTGAAATGTGTGAGTTACTGAATTGGATTCAGGAAATATTACCCATGAATAGAATACCTCTGTCTGAAAGTATTCATGTGCCTCAATCACGAAAACTGCTCTACCTCCTCTCGGTGATAGGCCATGTTTTATAAGTTTTAGAGTAATGGCTCTTCTTAAGTTTGGAGGGATGTTTATGACACCCTCCTCACTTTCATTTAAACCTGTGTTGTTAAAAAGTGCTGGCTGGGCTGGATCAGCCGCAGCTCCACCGTTTCCGGTGTCAGTGTCGGAGCCAGGCATTTTGTTTTTTGAAAAATGTAGAACAAGTTTCAAGGAAACAAAGATAAGGTGCACAATATTGTGGAACACTGTATCCTTCAACGTTGAGCAAACCAAACAGCTAATATATAGGGTACTGCCCTATGTAGCCGTGGCGGATACTAACCCTGCCCACTCTGAGAGAGAAAAACAAAAAGATGCACGGCTGAGTTACTCAGTATCTAACGTTGAATTACTGCCTTACCAAACCGTTGGGTGCCATGTAGTGTAGCTCCTATTTCCCTTATAGGCTCTGCGCATTGGAATAATATATCCTATAAGTTTGACATAGGACTAAGGTCGGTATGTCCCTATCGAGTATATTAAACTTAATTACTTGTGCCAGCTAGCTCAGAGGCCACTAGAAACTTCTTGACGACAAGAAGGGAGTAGTTTCTGGCAGCCGCAAGACATGACCACTGTGTTTCCCTTACAGAATCAGGACGTGTCCCAGAGTCGTAGAAACAATAGATAACTATTTCACTCAGCTCAGTCGTGCATGTTTTGGTTACTCTCAAAGTTACACAGAAATAACAGACGGGCGTTTTCAATAAAAGGTTTATTGAACAGTCTTGTTTCTGTTGTAAGTTAAATGTGCTGTTACGATCACAAGACAGTATGCGAGATAAATAATGTACAGAGTGAGCAGTAGAAATAAATAATACTGCGATAGCATTATCTTTTCAGCATATATGCATTTACATAAAATGACACAGCCTAAAAATGCGAGTACTCATACGATGCGTTTCTAGCCTAGTTCTACCCCAGTGTACCTAACCTGTCCTAGGTGTAGGGAGAAGTAGAAGTAGGTGATGTAGTCCTGACTAGAGTATACTAAGAGTATGTTACGCCTAGTATGCCAAGAGTCTAGTATGCCAAGAGTCCCTCTAGGTTCTAGTCTGCTCCATACCTGAAGAATGAGAGAGGTAGGAATCTCTTTCCTAGATTCGAACTCCAACACCCGCAAGGGAAGTTAGATCACTGGAAGCTGGACTCTCTGCGTGCAGGAATGACAGCGTCTTCTCAGTGCGTCCGGCCGGGAATCGGGCTCCTCTGAAGTCGAGGTCTCCTCTGATTTACAGGGGTTTGGGAAGGTATATTTATACCTGAAAATGTTAGCATTGACGTGAGTTGGGCAGCGAAAGACGTCATGAATGAACCCCTAAGGAATAATGGTTCATGCATAATATATGAGTCCTTGAAGAAATCAATAGTCCTGGGCAAGGAAACTCCCGCAGCCTAAGGGTCTGTTTTTTCATGAACTCGTTGTGAGGCTAGGGTGGACGGATGTCGGAATCCATGCCTGTATTTGGAGTGCATGGTTTATGCCTAAATAAGGTCTGGGATTTTATGCCTATATAAGGGCAAGGCGAATTGTGCCTATATAAGGACATGAGTCTGGAAAGCCCGTTTATGGACACCCTAGGAAATATACAACACCTTGATCCCAAAAAACGGTGTATTTTTTCTCATCTTGCATCAGTACCAGAGGCAAGCAATCCCATTACATCACATCACACCACTTCTCATTTCTCTTTTCTGCACCACAGTATAGGTGTGAGTCACCCACGAGGTCTGCTGCATGACCCAACACTTTCCATCTTGTCTGCCGTAGAAGTACTCAGTGAAGCTTAATGCATGACTAGGAGTAAACCATAATTCTTTCTCTGCATTCCACTAGACAAAAGAATTAAATGCTGAATTTTGATTAAGGTCTTCTTATTATTGAACAGGACTTAAAAACTCCCTTACAGCACTATTGGCAATTACTATTCGTCCAACAACTCCTCCCCTCCTTCAGCAAACCTCTTGCTTGGTCCAATATGTCTGTGCCTGAGACCTAGGCCTAGACATACTGAAGTTTGCACTGGAGTTTCTAGAATGCATAATGATATGCGATACTCCGCCATACAGCTCGGATAGATCAGCTTTCACACGCAGAATCCCTTTTGAGAAGAAAGTTCTCCCCCATGCAAACCCCAATTTTTTTTTACCACAGCACCCAAATAATGTATGCAAGGTAGGACCTGTCTGAGACAAGCCAGCATAAAAAGCATAGATTTCAACGCAATGCCAGTTTTACAGGTGTGAATTGGCTTTGCCCTAAATCCTAACCCCTCATGTAACCAGGCGCAAGAACCGGTTCAAGTGCTGTATTGCCTGATATATCAACTTGTAACCTGTGATGGAGCAGGATTTCGCAAAAAGAAACCTGCTCGGATTGACACCCCCGTAATACTTACTAACAGTGTGCAGTGTAAAATTAACAATGCAAATCACATGAACACATGGGAAACCGCTTTGCGCATGCGTGCCCTAATGTGAACTAAATGCATGAAAGAACTAGGCCACATTCTACATTACGTTTCTAAAGAAAACAAAACTAATGCATGTCTAGGCCGCATTTCGCATTCACATCTGCATTTTGCTTTAAACGATAATAAATAATGCTGCTTTGCATGAAGCTTAAGCTAGGAAGAATATTAACAGGAGATAGTGCAAAAGTGGGTGGTACACAGTGAAAAGTGCTTTACCATGTAATTAATTCAAATTCAAATTCAAAACAAGCTTTGTTCGGTTAATAACAAAATAACCATAAAAGCGTTCTCTCATAAAAACAAAATTCATATTTGAAACAATCAATACATTAAAAATTCCAGATTTCCATAAAAATAGTTCATGACTTTACAACGAGTACCTAAGCAGCAAAATATATATTTTTTTTATTTATTTTTAGCAGCAATTTAACATTTTAAATAAAACCATTCGTTAAAATTTGATAATAATAAAAAGAAAGACAGTCCATGGTTTAAAAGAAATATGGGCTAATCAATTTCGTAATTCAGTATGTTCAAATGTGAAAGTTCCTTTCTTCTTTTAATAGCCAACAATATAAATAAAATGACCGCATTACATATTGTAGCATCTTCCAGGTTACGGACGTGATAAAAAGCTGTTTTATAAGAAAACAACATATTCGCAATAAAACATGGTCGCAAGATTTTTTTTCTAATATCCCTATAAAAATTGCAAAAAAGAATAAAATGCAAAGTACTCTGGGAGGTTTTGCCATCACACGGGCACCTAGGTAGAGTAATGCTCCACTTACCCATCTCAGGGAAAGCTACTTGAAAGTGGAGCGTGTTCAATATTAGTCTTGTTAAGAAAAACCTGTGTTGAACATTTCTTATAAAAACCAGGTATGATTGTATCCCTAGAGAAGTTGGACCTTCACAATAAAATGTAATACTTGTTTTAGAACCGAGATCCATAAGCCTCCTACGCTCTCTTGACTTCTGGAATCTCCTCTTGATTTCCCCTTTACTATAATCTTGTATACCCTCGGGATTTATGAGATTGGGGGCCAAATTACACTCGACAAGAAGGCTGCGAATATAATTTAGCCATGGTATATTCCTATGATGCTCTAGTTTAAGGCAGTCTAAAATTATGTCTTTTGTAAAGTGCGCTTCATCTTTTATCCAGATTCGATGCCACTGGATGAGGGCGGAGACGTTTATCAGGTCGCTCAAGTATGGAACGGCTAACTCCTTATGGGTAATATAGGTGGCAGTTGAGCTTGGAACCGATAAGACCCGTTTTAGGAATTTATTTTCTAAGGTTTGTAATGTTGAGGTGTCTGCCATACCCCATAGTGCACCGCCATATCCTACCCCGGTGATGTATTTACTCCCATATAGCTTTACAATTTCGCGTATAGGCTTATTGCCAATTTTTTGCGAAAATCTAAGGATAGCCTCGCTTGATCTTAAAAACTTTAACTTGCAAGTGTTTACATGGGTGGTCCATGTTCCTTTACTATTAAAAAGTAACCCCAGATAAGAAAAGGAAGACGTCCTTTCGATAACTGTTCCCTCGACAGTGTGGGTTCTACCTTTGAATCTCTTTTTCCCACATGTCATCACAAGGGTTTTACTCAAGTTTATTGTTCATGAAGTGTGTGAAGTTATCGATAAGGAGTTGGAGGCCGTTTGCAGTCCTAGATATTAGGACTGCATCATCTGCATATAATAAAACTGGGGTTACGCGTTTATTAATAACAGGGGCATCAGCTTTCAAACTCTGTAATAAAAGATCAACACCATTAATATAAAGAGAAAATAAAAGGGGGCAAGGACACAGCCCTGTCTTATACCTCGGGTTACTCTAAAATGCGTAGTGCATTCCCCTTTTGGGCCATAACGAACCTTAGACACTAAATGGGCATAAATCTGTGATAAAAATGTTATAACATCAGATGGGGCGCCCATCTCTGCTAAGGTTTGCCATAATTTAGAATGATTCACCAGGTCAAACGCACTTGACAAATCAACAAAACAGAGATAGAGTGAGCCTTCTTTAGCAAGGGTGTATTTCCCAATAAGCAACTCTAAATTTATGCACTGTTCAACAGTACCAATACCCCTTCTAAAACCGAACTGAGCATCAGTCAGGATGTCTTTCTCTTTTACCCAAACCTCGAGCCTTGCCAGCAAAGTTCGGCCCATTAATTTAGAGGTGGAATCGAGAAGGGATATTGGTCTATAGCATTTGGCGCTGCCTCTGTCACCTTTTTTAAAAATTGGGATAATTACACTTTCGGCCCAAGTTACTGGTAGTACTCCATTTATAATGGCATTAAATAAATTTGCTAGGATGGGAGACCAGAGATCTGCATTATGCTTAAAAATATCAATCGGGACCCCATCTGGCCCCGAGGCCTTTCCACTTGCACTATTTTTTAAGGCTGTTTGAATCTCTTGTATAGTTATATATTCTATCTTTGGGGTATTTTTAAAATAATGTGGCGATCTTCATAATTAAGGAAGGGCAGTTTTGAGGGGTTAAAATTATCCTCGAAGTGTCTTAACCATTCTGCTGGCATGACTAATGTGTCAATCTTTACGGATGTAACGTCTTTAAATATAGGGTGATCTATGGTTTTCCAAAAGAGAATGGAGTTCTTAGACTCTGCAGATTGTATCAAATTGTCCCATATATTCTCCCTTATTTCATTTTTTCTTGACTTAAGTGCTTGGTTATAGCTCTTCCGAAGGTTACGAATTTTTTCTCTGTTCCTGGGTTTTGTTTTTAACTCTCCCTTCAAGTTTCTATTTAGAGTGGAACAAAGGTGATTAAACCAGCGGGGACGGATATCATAATTTTTCTTATTTTTTGTTTTCAAAGATTTTAAAATGTCATCAGAAATGGCTTGAAAGGCCGATACAATTTCCATGTCACTCGATGAAGTATCCAGGCATGTATTAATATGAGAATTATTGTTATCAAGCTATTGGGTCGACTCCTGTCCACTTAATTGTTATACCATTTTCACCTTGCGTAGTAATGTTGGGTGCAAAGGTGGTAGTCTTTGGGCTATAGTATATTCTAACATTTAATTGTAGCAGGAGGGGGTGGTCATCACTAATCAGGCTCGGTTGTATAAAACAGTTTTCTATCTCAGACCTGCAATTCCTAGACAGTAAAATATGGTCAATACGTGAAACTGTCCTAGCCCCCTCATAAGTATAGTCTAGCTGGACTCCCTCATGTGGGCCAGGTTCCATTATTTCCAGGTTATATTTATACATAACATCATTGATGGTTTCACCATAACTATTATGTGAAAAATGTGAGATGTTATCACCAAAACCATCCACCTGGCCACATTGGCCCCCAGTAATATGCACACATAATTCGCAATTGAAATCCCCAGCCCATATTAATATCTGTTCTCCTCGTGAGTCCCCCAAAAATGTATGTAATTCGACTTCTAATTTTAGGATTATCTCTTGTCTAGTTCTGTTAAAAATATTATTATAAAAATTAATAAGTACAATATTCTGCTTTTCCTTTATAGAGAAGACAAGAAACTGGAAATACTGAGAGCTTAGTAGAGTTTTCTTTAAGGTCAGTGGTGCTAATACCGATATTAAAACAGCCAAGCCTCCGCTTGCCCTCCCAACCTTTGACGGTAATGCACTTGTGAAAACTGTTTTGAATCCATTGACATGAAAACCTTCGGTCGCCCATGTTTCCTGCAAAAGAATCAAGGTACTATTTTGAATGGTTTTTATCCAGACCGGATTTTGTAGTTTGTTTTTTATACCAGCCATATTCCATGTCATAATTGCTATTGAGCCAACCAGAGGTATATTGGTTGGCATGGCCACTATCAAATTATTTGATATGTTGGGGTCTTCACTGGCATTGTGGTGTAGCTGATACGAACAATCTAAATCTATGTCACATGGGTATATGCTATACTTTTCTTGGCTCGTAGTATCTGATGCCACCAGCCCCTTTTCCTGGGATATTTCAGGAAGCCTTGGAATACTATTACCATCAGATTGTTCTATTGGTTTTAAGCCCAGTCAATCAACCGCTTCACAGTTTTCTAAAAGTGCAAACCTATTCGATATTAAAGGTATGCTAAAGTTTGCATGATCATAGTTGACTCTGCCTATTTGCTGAATCTGTTCAGGCCTTGTTTTGTAAAAATATCCAAGGGGTACTGCGATTATATTGAACGAACCATCGTAATTTGCCCAGGTATAGTAAGCCGATGTCTCTCCCAATAAACGGGCTGCCACTTCTGGATGGCGGAAATTTACTACAATGCAGTCCCCTTTACTTAACTTGTCCCCTTTTCCCACCCAGGAGGTTCTCCTCAACATGATTATTTCCTCAGACAAAAGCCTGATGCTACATGCGGTGTTACAGGAAAACCAATGTACGACCTGGTTCTTTAATGAAGCCCATGTTTCGGTGGTATTTTTATGCAATTGTGGGACATTTTTCAAAACAATAACATATGGGGTGGCTTGGGGTGGTAAGTTCAAAAAATCCCCCTTGGCGGTTTTACTAGAGTGGTGACTATTGTCCACCTTAAGCTGTTTCTTATCATTTGTTGAACTACCAATTACCTTGTTGGTATTAGGAAATGGCCTGGAGGGACCTGGTGTAGGAGAGTAGGATCTGCTTCACATGGGTACCCCCACTTTTTGCTGATGCTTCACTGTTTTTCGACCTTAGTCTGGCTGGGGCCCTGCTAATCAGAACCCCAGCCTAGCTGCTTCCTCTCTAAAATGGTTTCCATGTGCCTTAGGCACATCACTGATTGGAATCTGGAGTGCCCTTATAAGTCCCTAGTATATGGTATACTATGTACCAAGGGCATAGGTACCTCAGAGGCCTACCAGGGGCTGCAGCATGTATTGTGCCACCCCTGGAAGGCCATCCAAACTGACACCACAGGTCTGCTATGGCAGCCTGGGTAAGGTGGTGCATGCACCCCTTACTGTGATATAGGTTACCTATATCACTAAATACATACACACATATAAACCTATAAGTCACTCCTATGGCAGGCCTTATCAATCCTGAAGGCAGAGTGCGTGGTTCCTATGTGAGAGGGTGCCCCTGCATGAGCAGGGCCCCTCTGCAGCGTTCGGAGACCCTTCTCTGACGCTGTTTGTAGTGCAGCCTGACCATATACTCTTAAGCGCATTATAACCTCGCGTTAAATGCTAACTTTGGAATGGCTGCACCGAAACATGTCGTGTTTGGTGTCAAACATCTTGGAATACTACCCCCCGCCAATTCTGGCGGCGGGGGTAGCATTCCACCCTTCTAGAGGAGAGACATGTTAACCCTGGCCTGGCCGGTAACTTCTTTCTAAAGCCCTGGCATCACAAAATGGATGCTGCTGCCACAGACACAAGTCTGGCCTCCTGCTGCTGGACGAAACTCCGGCAGGGAAGGCCTGGACAATAGGTTTCCTGTCCCAGGGAGGTGTGACCACCTCCCCAGACAGGATAGTGTGTATTGGGGCTGGGCGGGAGCACTTTCGGGTGCTTTGAAGTCCTGCACTGGGGGCACACTTGGTGTCCCTGTGCATACCCCAGTTCAAACCGGATCAGGGGCTTGCAGCCCCTGCTTTAGCGCGAACTGGACAAAGGGAAAGGGGTGTAGCCACCCCTCTGCCCTGACCCACCCATAGGTGGGGCCACAGAGTAGTCCAACCCCTAAACTTAGTATAAGTATAGGAACCCAGTCCTTAGGACTTTAGATTATCCCTGGACGAAACTCTGACACAGAATCCTGGACCACTGCAAAAACAACAGTTGATGGACAGAATGCAGAACAATGTCATACATTCACCCCAGTACAGAGATCTGGGCCTAAATCCATCGTTTTTTTGCTCACCATGCCATTCCAGTTTGGACCCAGCCATATGCAAATCAGTCTTGACCCTGTGCCTCATGGGAACAGTCCAGCCCGAACTGCCAAGCCAGGTCCTCCCTGGACTGGAAACAAGCATCCTAGGACCGGTTTCGGGGTTTCACCCCTCTTCAGCCAGGATAGCTTGATTCCAGTGGCATGGAGAGCACGGGACCCACGTCTGGGCATACCCGTCCCACTCGGGGTGACAACTGCAAAAACAACAGTTGATGGACAGAATGCAGAACAATGTCATACATTCACCCCAGTACAGAGATCTGGGCCTAAATCCATCGTTTTTGCTCACCATGCCATTCCAGTTTGGACCCAGCCATATGCAAATCAGTCTTGACCCTGTGCCTCATGGGAACAGTCCAGCCCGAACTGCCAAGCCAGGTCCTCCCTGGACTGGAAACAAGCATCCTAGGACCGGTTTCGGGTTTCACCCCTCTTCAGCCAGGATAGCTTGATTCCAGTGGCATGGAGACACGGGACCCACGTCTGGGCATACCCGTCCCACTCGGGGTGACAACTGCAAAAACAACAGTTGATGGACAGAATGCAGAACAATGTCATACATTCACCCCAGTACAGAGATCTGGGCCTAAATCCATCGTTTTTGCTCACCATGCCATTCCAGTTTGGACCCAGCCATATGCAAATCAGTCTTGACCCTGTGCCTCATGGGAACAGTCCAGCCCGAACTGCCAAGCCAGGTCCTCCCTGGACTGGAAACAAGCATCCTAGGACCGGTTTCGGGGTTTCACCCCTCTTCAGCCAGGATAGCTTGATTCCAGTGGCATGGAGAGCACGGGACCCACGTCTGGGCATACCCGTCCCACTCGGGGTGACAACTGCAAAAACAACAGTTGATGGACAGAATGCAGAACAATGTCATACATTCACCCCAGTACAGAGATCTGGGCCTAAATCCATCGTTTTTGCTCACCATGCCATTCCAGTTTGGACCCAGCCATATGCAAATCAGTCTTGACCCTGTGCCTCATGGGAACAGTCCAGCCCGAACTGCCAAGCCAGGTCCTCCCTGGACTGGAAACAAGCATCCTAGGACCGGTTTCGGGGTTTCACCCCTCTTCAGCCAGGATAGCTTGATTCCAGTGGCATGGAGAGCACGGGACCCACGTCTGGGCATACCCGTCCCACTCGGGGTGACAACTGCAAAAACAACAGTTGATGGACAGAATGCAGAACAATGTCATACATTCACCCCAGTACAGGGATCTGGGCCTAAATCCATCGTTTTTGCTCACCATGCCATTCCAGTTTGGACCCAGCCATATGCAAATCAGTCTTGACCCTGTGCCTCATAGGAACAGTCCAGCCCGAACTGCCAAGCCAGGTCCTCCCTGGACTGGAAACAAGCATCCTAGGACCGGTTTCGGGGTTTCACCCTCTTCAGCCAGGATAGCTTGATTCCAGTGGCATGGAGAGCACGGGACCCACGTCTGGGCATACCCGTCCCACTCGGGGTGACAACTGCAAAAACAACAGTTGATGGACAGAATGCAGAACAATGTCATACATTCACCCCAGTACAGAGATCTGGGCCTAAATCCATCGTTTTTTTGCTCACCATGCCATTCCAGTTTGGACCCAGCCATATGCAAATCAGTCTTGACCCTGTGCCTCATGGGAACAGTCCAGCCCGAACTGCCAAGCCAGGTCCTCCCTGGACTGGAAACAAGCCCTTTGTGGGAAGGGTATGCCCAGACGTGGGTCCCGTGCTCACTACGCCACTCGAGTCAAGCTATCCTGGCTGATGAAGGCTGATAGCCTGAAACCGGTCCTAGGATGCTTGATTCCGGTCCAGGGAAGACATGGCTTGGCAGTTCGGTCTGGACTGTTCCCATGAGGCACAGGGTCAAGACTGATTTGCATTTGGCTATGTCTGAACTGGGGTGGCGTGGTGAAGCAAAATAACGATGGATTAAACCCAGATCTGTGACTGGGGGTGAATGTTTGCCAATGTGCAGCATTCCGTCCATCATCTTGTGTGTTTTGCATTTTGCCCTATGTGGGAAGGGTATGCCCAGACGTGGGTCCCGTGCTCACTACGCCACTCGAGTCAAGCTATCCTGGCTGATGAAGGCTGATAGCCTGAAACCGGTCCTAGGATGCTTGATTCCGGTCCAGGGAAGACATGGCTTGGCAGTTCGGTCTGGACTGTTCCCATGAGGCACAGGGTCAAGACTGATTTGCATATGGCTATGTCTGAACTGGGGTGGCGTGGTGAAGCAAAATAACGATGGATTAAACCCAGATCTGTGACTGGGGGTGAATGTTTGCCAATGTGCAGCATTCCGTCCATCATCTTGTGTGTTTTGCATTTTGCCCTATGTGGGAAGGGTATGCCCAGACGTGGGTCCCGTGCTCACTACGCCACTCGAGTCAAGCTATCCTGGCTGATGAAGGCTGATAGCCTGAAACCGGTCCTAGGATGCTTGATTCCGGTCCAGGGAAGACATGGCTTGGCAGTTCGGTCTGGACTGTTCCCATGAGGCACAGGGTCAAGACTGATTTGCATATGGCTATGTCTGAACTGGGGTGGCGTGGTGAAGCAAAATAACGATGGATTAAACCCAGATCTGTGACTGGGGGTGAATGTTTGCCAATGTGCAGCATTCCGTCCATCATCTTGTGTGTTTTGCATTTTGCCCTATGTGGGAAGGGTATGCCCAGACGTGGGTCCCGTGCTCACTACGCCACTCGAGTCAAGCTATCCTGGCTGATGAAGGCTGATAGCCTGAAACCGGTCCTAGGATGCTTGATTCCGGTCCAGGGAAGACATGGCTTGGCAGTTCGGTCTGGACTGTTCCCATGAGGCACAGGGTCAAGACTGATTTGCATATGGCTATGTCTGAACTGGGGTGGCGTGGTGAAGCAAAATAACGATGGATTAAACCCAGATCTGTGACTGGGGGTGAATGTTTGCCAATGTGCAGCATTCCGTCCATCATCTTGTGTGTTTTGCATTTTGCCCTATGTGGGAAGGGTATGCCCAGACGTGGGTCCCGTGCTCACTACGCCACTCGAGTCAAGCTATCCTGGCTGATGAAGGCTGATAGCCTGAAACCGGTCCTAGGATGCTTGATTCCGGTCCAGGGAAGACATGGCTTGGCAGTTCGGTCTGGACTGTTCCCATGAGGCACAGGGTCAAGACTGATTTGCATATGGCTATGTCTGAACTGGGGTGGCGTGGTGAAGCAAAATAACGATGGATTAAACCCAGATCTGTGACTGGGGGTGAATGTTTGCCAATGTGCAGCATTCCGTCCATCATCTTGTGTGTTTTGCATTTTGCCCTATGTGGGAAGGGTATGCCCAGACGTGGGTCCCGTGCTCACTACGCCACTCGAGTCAAGCTATCCTGGCTGATGAAGGCTGATAGCCTGAAACCGGTCCTAGGATGCTTGATTCCGGTCCAGGGAAGACATGGCTTGGCAGTTCGGTCTGGACTGTTCCCATGAGGCACAGGGTCAAGACTGATTTGCATATGGCTATGTCTGAACTGGGGTGGCGTGGTGAAGCAAAATAACGATGGATTAAACCCAGATCTGTGACTGGGGGTGAATGTTTGCCAATGTGCAGCATTCCGTCCATCATCTTGTGTGTTTTGCATTTTGCCCTATGTGGGAAGGGTATGCCCAGACGTGGGTCCCGTGCTCACTACGCCACTCGAGTCAAGCTATCCTGGCTGATGAAGGCTGATAGCCTGAAACCGGTCCTAGGATGCTTGATTCCGGTCCAGGGAAGACATGGCTTGGCAGTTCGGTCTGGACTGTTCCCATGAGGCACAGGGTCAAGACTGATTTGCATATGGCTATGTCTGAACTGGGGTGGCGTGGTGAAGCAAAATAACGATGGATTAAACCCAGATCTGTGACTGGGGGTGAATGTTTGCCAATGTGCAGCATTCCGTCCATCATCTTGTGTGTTTTGCATTTTGCCCTATGTGGGAAGGGTATGCCCAGACGTGGGTCCCGTGCTCACTACGCCACTCGAGTCAAGCTATCCTGGCTGATGAAGGCTGATAGCCTGAAACCGGTCCTAGGATGCTTGATTCCGGTCCAGGGAAGACATGGCTTGGCAGTTCGGTCTGGACTGTTCCCATGAGGCACAGGGTCAAGACTGATTTGCATATGGCTATGTCTGAACTGGGGTGGCGTGGTGAAGCAAAATAACGATGGATTAAACCCAGATCTGTGACTGGGGGTGAATGTTTGCCAATGTGCAGCATTCCGTCCATCATCTTGTGTGTTTTACAGAATCCTGGACCTTCGACGCTCTACTACAAGATTAGAGGACAGAAGAATCTCCCTTGGGGTCAAGGAGTGACTCCCCTGCTTGGCAGGCACCAAAGAAGCAATTGTCCGGTCTGCATCGCCTAAGCTCCCGTCGGACGCCGAAGTCTTTGCATCACCAGAGGTAGATTTCCAGACTTCCCCGAGGCTGCCCTGAGTCCCCAGCAAAGCTGAGGCCCGTAGCTGTTGTGGGTAACGTGGAACCGTGACCCCTGGACACCGCACACATTTGCTAGTGCATCCTCTTCTGGGTCTTCCACGAAGTCGTGCTTTGGGCTCCGTATAGCCCTAGCCTCCTGCACCAACTGCACCAAAGATCACTGGCCTCCACTCCACGAGTGTCCTGTGAGCCAGCTCCATGTGCACCGTCTCGAGGCTCCTTTGCGGTCGCTAGCCCGTTGGCTAGTAGCCCTTCACGAAAGCCAATCTTTTCCTACTTGGGCTCCCTGGTTGCTCCAGGCTTGCCTTCACTTACCTTCGCTGGGTGAGTTCCTCAGACCTTGCTGGTCTGCATCATCGTCAATCTTCATCTACATCAAGACTTGCCGTTGCCAAGGCTTGTTGGGTCCAATCCGGTCGCCGACACCTCAGCACTCGACAGACATTATGTACCAGCCCGAATCCTGCTCCTGGTCACCGACAACGCCTCTTGGACCTCGTGGCTGAAGAGTCAAGACGACTGTCAACCTACCTGAAGCACTCGACATCGGTGGGCATCTGCTCATCGCCTTCCTGGTCACTGGCTAGTGACCCAGACTCTGTCCCCTCTGCTTTCAGGTTCTTCAGATCTCCGATCCACCTTTGGATCCACCCGGACACTTTTCACTTGGTCGCCAGCAGCACTTTGCAGCAGATCGCCATTCAAATCAACGACGAAACCCGACCCCGAAGGCACCTATGCACCCGGCTTCCCTGGGTGAGGTAACAAGAGTACTCCGGTGCTCCCGTGGGTAGAGACTCTAGAACAACCTAGTTCTCAAAGGGTTTGCTCCAAGTCCTTCTTTAAGTGTCCCTTTTCTTTAATTTCCCAATCGCGACTTTCTCCATAGAAGTTAACGGCGTCTCGCGGCTGTGTATTTACACTGCACGCGTCCCCCGTGGGTCCCCTGTGTCACTACCTTGGGTGGTTCCTTGTGGTCCAAGCACTTCTAGAGGCTCTAGGCCTAGTATCTAGCTTAGTTGTGGTTCTTATACCACTTTATTGGTATATGGTTTGGTACGCCCCTAGGGCCCAAACGTGTATTTGTGCTATTACTGTGTTTAAATAACTTATAACTTATGTACTTCGAACTCTAGCCTCATAAAGAGACTAGAGGGGTGTGTTTAGCAATAAATACATATATTTTGAATATATACCTGGTGTGGTGCTCTTTCATTTGATCACTCAAGAGATTATAGACTGGTAAAACAAGCTGCTTTACATTCCTTCAAGACTTAGCCTGAAGGCTGCTCTCCATAGCTACCACTAGGATAGCTTTCAATAAGGTTGTCTTTAACCTATCTCCAATAAGGGGTTGTTTGGACTGGTGCAAGGTGCCCACTATAATTAGTGGACAGCATATGCCAGGCCAACTTCTCACATTGGTGTGCAGCGTGTGGGATGCCAGCTTGCTATTGTTTTACCAGATAATCTCAATTGAATTGATCAACTGAAAACCACTAAAGGTACCTAAGGTACATATAAATTAAGCTTAGAATACAGTAAGTTCTACTGAACTTAGAGTTGTGTGTTAAGGGATAGCACACCCTTTCTACAACTCAAGAGAGTTTAGTAGGCCACACTAGAGTAGGTAGTGCATACACCACACCTCACTAGTGATGTCTTCAAAGCCAGGACCCAGTGAATCCTTGCCAGAAGCCCCTGGGCTTCTTCCCTCCAAGTATGATACACTCCCATTCTTGGAATTAAGAGCATTATGTAACTTGAGGAAACTGAAGACAGGCCAAAGTCCCACCACCCAACATTTTAGAGAGATGTTGGAGGCTTATGATCTCAGCAGGCCCTTAGGGACTGAAGGGGTAGGAGCAGAGGGTGGGGCAGAAGATGAGGATGGGGCCAGGGGTAACAACACCCCCAGCCCCCCCTCTGGAACTGACCGGGAGGGTGACAATGACCCTGACCTGGATAACCCAATCCCTCCTGTGGAAGATGAGGAGGAAGATCAGAATGATCCCCACTTTGTCCCCCAGGAAGGATTATGAGTGTGCCCAGAAGGTCTAGGTCTCCTTCTCAGGAGTCTAACCACTCTGGCACCTCAATAGGGACCTCTGTCTCCTCTCATAGGAGGGAATCCTCTCATGAGAGAAGAAAGAGGCTGATTCAATATGAGGCAGCTCAGCTTGAACTCAGAAAACAGCAACTGGCTATAGACAGGGAGTCCCTAGATCTCTACAGAGAGAGAGAAGAAAGTTGGGACTAGAATCCCATGGTGGCAGCCATGTCCCTAGAGATAGGGAACGGTCTTATGACCATAGAAACCTGAGCAAGATTGTCCCTCCCTACCAGAGTGGGGATGACATCCACAAATGGATAACTGCTCTAGAGAGGGCCTGTAAAGTACAGAAGGTCCCTCAGGAGCAGTGGGCAGCAATCTTGTGGCTCTCCTTTGCAGACAACGGTAGAGACAAGCTCCTCACTGTAAGAGAGGAGGATGCTGATAATTACAAGGTCTTGAAGAGTGCTCTTATTGATGGGTTTGGCCTAACAACTGAACAATACAGGTTGAAGTTCAGAGATACCCAAAAAGCACAGACTCAAGACTGGGTAGACTATGTGGATTGTTCTGCTAAGGCTCTGGAAGGCTGGTTGATGGGCAGTAAGGTGTGTGACTTCACAGGATTGTACAATCTGATAATGAGGGAGCAGATTCTTAATAACTGTCAAAATCAGCTGTTGCATCAGTACCTGGTGGACTCTGATCTGAACTCTCCCCAAGAATTGGGAAAGAAGGCAGACAAATGGGTCAGAACCAGGGTGAGGCAGAAGGTACAGAACCAAGGTGGTGACCCTAAGAAGCAAGATTCTAAGAACTCTGAAAAGGGTGGGGAGAAGGGTAAAGATCAAAAGTCTTCACAAGGCCCCCAAAAATCTTCTTCAGGTGGGGATTCACAGTCTACAAAAGGGAAAGGCCAAAGAAAACCATGGTGCAAGGTCTGTAAGCAAAAGACCCACTGGACCAGTGATTGCACCAAGTCCAAAGACTCAAGTCCAGCCCCCACCAATGCCCCTAAGGCACCTGTTCCCCCTAGTACAGTTACAGTTGGTGGGAGTGCTCCAGCCAAGGGTTTAGTAGGGTTGACCCTGGGTACTGAGTTGGGCTCTGACCTAGTCAGAGAACTCACTCAGATTGTGTTAGTCTGTGATGGAGGCATGGATGTGACCTCCTCTGTGAGTCCCAGTAATCTGGGCAAGTACAGACAACAGCCTTTAATCAATGGACGAGAGGCTTTGGCATTTAGGGACACAGGGGCAAGTGTCACCATGGTGACACAAGACCTTGTGAATCCTGGGCAAGTTATACTTGGTGAGATGTACCAAGTGACCAATGCTAGCAACGTCAGAACAGACCATACTCTGGCAGTTGTTAACTTCTCCTGGGGAGGGGTAACTGGCCTTAAGAAGGTTGTGGTGAGTGCAAACCTACCAGTCGAATGCTTGCTTGGCAATGACTTAGAAACTTCAGCTTGGGCAGAAGTGGAGCTCAGGACCCATGCAGAAATGCTGGGGATCCCTGCAGATGTGTTTGCTGTGACCAGGTCACAAGCCAAAATGTCTAGCACTGAACAGGCCTTGGATTCTGGAATAATGGACCAAGTGCCTTCCAAGAGGAGGAGTAGTAGGGTAAAGGCAGTGCCTTCCCCCTTGGCTCAGAAGGAAGATCAGTCCCTTGAGGGGGATGATCTCAGTCCTGAGGAAGGAACTGTCCCAGAGGAGCTTGAGCCTGACCAGGTTGAGTTCTTGGGGACAGGGGGACCTTCCAGGGCAGATCTGAGCCAGGAGCAGCAGAGCTGCCCCTCTCTTGAACCCCTCAGACAGCAAGCTGCTGCTGAGGCTGCTGGTAAAGCTAGTGGTCCCCATACTGTGTATTGGGATGATGGACTCTTGTACTCAGAGTGTAGAGACCCCAAGCATGGTGCTACCAGGAGGTTGGTTATACCTCTGAAGTTCAGGGGCTTCCTATTGACCCTAGCCCATGATATTCCCTTGGCAGGTCACCTGGGCCAGAACAAGACTTGGGACAGAATTGTCCCTCACTTTCACTGGCCCCACATGTCTGAAGACACCAAGGAGTTTTGTCGCTCTTGTGTAACCTGCCAGGCCAGTGGCAAGGCAGGTGGCACTACAAAGGCCCCCTGATACCACTACCTGTGGTGGGGGTGCCCTTTGAAAGGGTGGGGATTGACATTGTTGGTCCCATGGATCCCCAAACAGCATCTGGGCACAGGTTTATCCTGGTGGTAGTGGATCATGCCACCAGGTACCCAGAGGCTATTCCCCTTAGAACCACTACAGCACCTGTGGTGGCAAGGGCCCTCCTGGGAATTTTCTCAAGAGTGGGCTTTCCTAAGGAGGTAGTATCAGACAGGGGTGCTAACTTTATGTCTGGATACTTAAAAGCAATGTGGAAGGAGTGTGGAGTGACTTACAAGTTCACCACACCCTATCACCCACAATGCAATGGTTTAGTTGAGAGATTCAACAAAACCTTGAAGGGCATGATTAAAGGGCTCCCAGAAAAGCTTAGGCAAAGATGGGACATACTCTTGCCCTGCCTTTTATTTGCATATAGGGAGGTGCCTCAGAAGGGGTTGGTTACAGCCCTTTTGAACTTTTGTTTGGCCACCCTGTCAGGGGTCCACTGTGCTTGGTGAAGGAAGGATGGGAGTTACCTCTCAAGCCCCCAAAGCAAGACATAGTGGACTATGTACTTGGTCTCCGCTCCCGGATGGCTGAGTATATGAAAAAGGCAACTAAAAACCTTGAGGCTAGCCAGGAACTTCAAAAGGCCTGGCATGACCAAAAGGCTGTGCTGACTGTTTACCAGCCAGGACAGAAGGTGTGGGTGTTGGAGCCAGTGGCCCCAGCAGCTCTCCAAGACAAATGGAGTGGACCCCACACTATTGTTGAGCAGAAGGGTGAGGTTACCTACTTAGTAGACCTAGGAACACCCTGGAGTCCCCACAGGGTTCTCCATGTCAACAGGTTAAAACCATATGTGGACAGGGCAGACATGGGCTTGCTCATGGCTACTGATGAAGGGCAGGAGGAAGAGAGTGACCCACTCCCTGACCTGCTCTCACAGAACCCTGACGATGGGTCAGTAGATGGTGTAGCCTTGGCAGGCAGCCTCACTACCCAGCAGCAAACTGATTGTAGACAGGTGCTCAATCAGTTTAGACACATGTTTTCACTGACACCCAGTCAGACCACCTGGTGCACTCATGAAGTGGACACTGGGGACAGTCTGCCTATTAAAAATAAGATTTATAGGCAACCTGACCATGTCAGGGACTGTATCAGGACTGAAGTCCAGAAAATGTTGGAGTTGGGAGTTATTGAACCCTCAGATAGCCCTTGGGCTAGTCCAGTGGTCCTTGTGCCAAAACCTCACACCAGTGGTAGAAAAAGAGAGATGAGGTTTTGTGTGGACTACAGGGGTCTCAATGCAGTCACTAGGACTGATGCCCATCCAATACCAAGGGCAGATGAGCTGATAGACACTTTGGCCTCAGCCAAGTATCTAAGCACATTTGACTTGACAGCTGGCTACTGGCAGATCAGACTAGCTGATACTGCAAAGCCCAAAACAGCATTCTCAACCCCTAGTGGGCATTATCAATTTGTGGTGATGCCCTTTGGTCTGAAGAATGCACCTGCCACTTTCCAGAGGTTGGTGAATACAGTTCTCACAGGTCTGGAAGCCTATAGTGCAGAATATCTAGATGATATTGCTGTCTTTAGCTCCACCTGGGAGGATCACCTGGTCCACCTCAGGAATGTTTTACAGGCCCTGCAAAGGCAGGCCTGACTATCAAGGCCACCAAGTGCCAGATAGGGCAGAGTCAGGTTGTGTACCTGGGCCACCTTGTGGGTGGAGGCCAGGTTCAACCTTTGCAGAGCAAGATCCAGACCATCATGGACTGGACTGCTCCCACTACCCAGACTCAGGTGAGAGCCTTCTTAGGCCTGACTGGGTATTATAGGAGATTTGTCAAGGGGTATGGATCAATAGTGACACCCCTGAATGACTTAACTTCTAAGAAAATGCCCAAAAAGGTTCAGTGGACAGTTAGCTGTCAAAAGGCATTTGATGACCTGAAGCAGGCCATGTGCACTGCTCCCATTCTACAGAGTCCTGATTACTCCAAGAAGTTCATTGTTCAAACTGATGCATCTGAATTGGGGGTAGGGGCTGTACTGTCACAATTGAATGAAGAAGGTCAGGATCAGCCAGTAGCTTTCATTAGCAGAAGGCTGACCCCTAGAGAGAAACGTTGGTCAGCCATTGAGAGGGAGGCCTTTGCTGTGGTCTGGGCTCTGAAGAAGTTGAGGCCATACTTGTTTGGTACTCACTTCCTTGTTCAAACAGACCATAAGCCCCTCTTATGGCTAAAACAAATGAAGGGTGAAAACCCCAAACTGCTTAGGTGGTCCATTTCCCTACAGGGGATGGACTTCACAGTGGAACATAGACCTGGGAGTAACCATGCCAATGCAGATGGACTCTCTAGGTACTTCCACTTAGAACATGAAGACTTAACTGGGCAAGGTTAGTTTAATGTCCCTACGTTTGGGGGGGGTTGTGTAGGAGAGTAGGATCTGATTCAAATGGGTACCCCCACTTTTTGCTGATGCTTCACTGTTTTTCGACCTTAGTCTGGCTGGGGCCCTGCTAATCAGAACCCCAGCCTAGCTGCTTCCTCTCTAAAATGGTTTCCATGTGTCTTAGGCACATCACTGATTGGAATCTGGAGTGCCCTTATAAGTCCCTAGTATATGGTATACTATGTACCAAGGCCATAGGTACCTCAGAGGCCTACCAGGGGCTGCAGCATGTATTGTGCCACCCCTGGAAGGCCATCCAAACTGACACCACAGGTCTGCTACGGCAGCCTGGGTAAGGTGGTGAATGCACCCCTTACTGTGACATAGGTTACCTATATCACTAAATACATACACACATATAAACCTATAAGTCACTCCTATGGCAGGCCTTATCAATCCTGAAGGCAGAGTGCATGGTTCCTATGTGAGAGGGTGCCCCTGCATGAGCAGGGCCCCTCTGCAGCGTTCGGAGACCCTTCTCTGATGCTGTTTGTAGTGCAGCCTGACCATATACTCTTAAGCGCATTATAACCTCGCGTTAAATGCTAACTTTGGAATGGCTGCACCGAAACATGTCGTGTTTGGTGTCAAACATCTTGGAATACTACCCCCGCCAATTCTGGCAGCGGGGTAGCATTCCACCCTTCTAGAGGGAGAGACATGTTAACCCTGGCCTGGCCGGTAACTTCTTTCTAAAGCCCTGGCATCACAAAATGGATGCTGCTGCCACAGACACAAGTCTGGCCTCCTGCTGCTGGACGAAACTCCGGCAGGGGAGGCCTGGACAATAGGTTTCCTGTCCCAGGGAGGTGTGACCACCTCCCCAGACAGGATAGTGTGTATTGGGGCTGGGCGGGAGCACTTTCGGGTGCTTTGAAGTCCTGCACTGGGGGCACACTTGGTGTCCCTGTGCATACCCCAGTTCAAACCAGATCAGGGGCTTGCAGCCCCTGCTTTGGCGTGAACTGGACAAAGGGAAAGGGTGTAGCCACCCCTCTGCCCTGACCCACCCATAGGTGGGGCCACAGAGTAGTCCAACCCCTAAACTTAGTATAAGTATAGGAACCCAGTCCTTAGGACTTTAGATTATCCCTGGATGAAACTCTGACACAGAATCCTGGACCTTCGACGCTCTACTACAAGATTAGAGGACAGAAGAATCTCCCTTGGGGTCAAGGAGTGACTCCCCTGCTTGGCAGGCACCAAAGAAGCAATTGTCCAGTCTGCATCACCTAAGCTCCCGTTGGACACCGAAGTCTTTGCATCACCAGAGGTGGCTTTCCAGACTTCCCCGAGGCTGCCCTGAGTCCCCAGCAAAGCTGAGGCCCGTAGCTGTCGTGGGTAACGTGGAACCGTGACCCCTGGACACTGCACACATTTGCTAGTGCATCCTCTTCTGGGTCTCCCACGAAGTCGTGCTTTGGGCTCCGTATAGCCCTAGCCTCCTGCACCAATTGTACCGAAGATCACTGGCCTCCACTCCACAAGTGTCCTGTGAGCCAGCTCCACGTGCACTGTCTCGAGGCTCTTTCGCGGTCGCTAGCCCGTTGGCTAGTAGCCCTTCACGAAGGCCAATCTTTTCCTACTTGGGCTCCCTGGTTGCTCCAGGCTTGCCCTCACTTACCTTCGCTGGGTGAGTTCCTCAGACCTTGCTGGTCTGCATCATCGTCAATCTTCATCTACATCGAGACTTGCTGTTGCCAAGGCTTGTTGGGTCCAATCCGGTCGCCGACACCTCAGCACTTGACAGACATCATGTACCAGCCAGAATCCTGCTCCTGGTTGCCGACAACACCTCTTGGACCTCGTGGCTGAAGAGTCAAGATGACCATCAACCTACCTGAAGCACTCGACATCGGTGGGCATCTGCTCATTCCCTTCCTGGTCACTGGCTAGTGACCCAGACTCTGTCCCCTCTGCTTTCAGGTTCTTCAGATCTCCGATCCACCTTTGGATCCACCCGGACACTTTTCACTTGGTCGCCAGCAGCACTTTGCAGCAGATCGCCATTCAAATCGACGACGAAACCCGACCCCGAAAGGCACCTATGCACCCGGCTTCCCTGGGTGAGGTAACAAGAGTACTCCGGTGCTCCCGTGGGTAGAGACTCTAGAACGACCTAGTTCTCAAAGGGTTTGCTCCAAGTCCTTCTTTAAGTGTCCCTTTTCTTTAATTTCCCAATCGCGACTTTCTCCATAGAAGTTAACGGCGTCTCGCGGCTGTGTATTTACACTGCACGTGTCCCCCGTGGGTCCCCTGTGTCACTACCTTGGGTGGTTCCTTGTGGTCCAAGCACTTCTAGAGGCTCTAGGCCTAGTGTCTAGCTCAGTCGTGGTTCTTATACCACTTTATTGGTATATGGTTTGGTACGCCCTAGGGCCCAAACGTGTATTTGTGCTATTACTGTGTTTAAATAACTTATAACTTATGTACTTCGAACTCTAGCCTCATAAAGAGACTAGAGGGGTGTGTTTAGCAATAAATACATATATTTTGAATATATACCTGGTGTGGTGCTCTTTCATTTGATCACTCAAGAGATTATAGACTGGTAAAACAAGCTGCTTTACATTCCTTCAAGACTTAGCCTGAAGGCTGCTCTCCATAGCTACCACTAGGATAGCTTTCAATAAGGTTGTCTTTAACCTATCCCCAATAAGGGGTTGTTTGGACTGGTGCAAGGTGCCCACTATAATTAGTGGACAGCATATGCCAGGCCAACTTCTCACACCTGGTACTTCCTTTGTTTGCAACAGGGTTGGATGAAAATTATTAGCAACAGGTACTGATGCCTTAGTGGCATTTAATGATGCCTTTTCGTTTATTAAACCTGATGAGCTAGGTACAGATTTCTGACATATGGTATTTTCCTTTAACAACTGCATAGATTTTACCAGGTCCATTAAGGAGCAAATGTCCTTTTGCACTGTTTTTATCTCAGATGTAACCCGCCTTTCAATTTTATCTATTTTCCCATGCAATTTTTTAAAAAGCAACTCAAAACTTTGCATATGCCGAGCTATTTCTTCCAGTCCCATCACAGAGTCTCTTTCATCCTTGCTAATAACCTTCCCCTTTTTATTAGTTTTACAACGGTTGTTCTTTGGCGTGACCGACTGCAATACAGGTCGCTGCTTGCACCTCTTTGCCCGCGGGGATAACAACTCTACAGAATCTGAGGCAGTAGATAGTTCAAGTGGCGTTATTGAAACACAAGGACCAGTGCCTTGCCTTGTTAACAGTGCTCTTGTATCATCACCAATAGTGTCAGTGTAGGTAATAGTGTCTTTCGGGCTGCTATTACTGCTATCACGACGATTACAGAGTGCACGTACTTCAAGCTCCAGGTCTTTATTCTTTTCAATGTATTCCACTGTAGTGGGAGTCTCCTTTTGGGCAGCACTCAGTGCTGCTTTTGTGGCGGCTAGCCTCTCCTCCACCTGTACAATCTCACTATTAATTAGGCCCATGGCACTTTTTAAATAGTTAGTAATTGGCGCGCTGTGTTTTGTTGGTTTCCCTTTGGTGGTTGCTACCAGTTTTCTTTTCCCCATCTCCTTTAAGTGACTGTGGATAGCCTTCTGTAGAAGGATATAACAAAGTGCTTACCGATGTAGTACGATTTTTCAAGCCACAGAACCACGGAACGTGGCCCAGCCCAACCTCGTCCAGGCACGGATGGGCACAGACGGGCCCGCCCTTAGCCCGCGCGCGTCCTGCGCCGCGGGAGCCGAGCAGGTGTTTTAAAGCGCCTCCGGGCACGTAGAGCGGGCGTCAGCGGCGTGGTCCACCTCACGGGAGCCTGGGACTTGTGGTCCGGTCCCGCTCCCCCTCTGGATCACAGTGGTCGCAGGCAAGGTCAAATAGCGCTCAACAGCGCAGAACGGCTTCACAGGGCTTCCCGCGCCGCGGGAGCCCAGCAGGTGTTTTAAAGCGCCTCCGGGCGCGTAGAGCGGGCGTCAGCGGCGTGGTCCACCTCACGGGAGCCTGGGACTTGTGGTCCGGTCCCGCTCCCCCTCTGGATCACAGTGGTCGCAGGCAAGGTCAAATAGCGCTCAACAGAGCAGAACGGCTTGAATGTTTATGTTCTATTTGCCGTAGTGAGTCGAATGGGCCTGAAATTATTAAAGTTGACAAGATAAATGAGGGGCAGGGGAATGAGCGAGAATGAAATGCTAAAGCAGACAGAAGTGCTGAGCGCTGCAGAGAAAGTATAAAGGTTCAAGACTATGCAGCACAGAGAACATTGTATGACTGCCAAACGGATGAGCCTGACCGTGGGATCCAAGACTTCTTCTGCGGAACGTTAATGAAAACATATATGAGAAAATGGAGAAATGTTTCAATGTCGGAATAACTGAACGAGTCATATGGGAGAGGATATAGAACAATGAGTACAAAGAAATTGTGAATAGGAACCTGGTGGTGTGACAGACCACCTCCCAAATTGACCAATGAACTGTCGAGTTTCATAAATTGTTTCAACTAATGTGGGTTGGACATGTAGGTTTTAGGGTATAACTGGGGTGCCTTTAGGGGTGTGGTTTTAGCCTTAGCCTGAGCTCTGATCGAGTGCAGAGGAGAGAGGGGTGATGCGTCGATGTCCGTCGGTTTGCAGAGAGGCCTAGCTGTTCCTGTCCTTGTCCTGTCCCGTTCCTGAAATCTTTGTTTCCTGACTCTATTTCAGGAGACCCCACTACTCCCTTGGCCAGGGGTGTGGTATTTCATTGATCTTTGGGTTTGTATTATCTTGCTGACTTGTACTTTGCATAATTTATTTGCACATGTATTTTTGTCTCTGAAACGTATGTCTCTTCATCTATCCACTCCGTCATATGTATATTGTTTAGCATTATTTTGCTGAAACTTATGTCTCTTCATCTATCCACTCCCTCATATGGATATTGTCAATTGTTGATGAGGTCTGACACTGTTTGCATTGCTGATTGATTTTCTCTCCCTTGTGTGAGATTCTTTGTTTGAGCATTAACCATTTATTTGAGATAAACTTTTGTTTTAAAACTTATCGAGAGTTTGTAATTATTTAGCTGGTTAGATAGTCAGTTGGTTCTATTATTACCATTAACTACTCAACTAATTGGTCCATCGACCGAGGGGAAAGAGAGTTGATATACAGGTCTAGTTATGTATTTAGAATAGTTAAACATGAAACTGTGAAGAAAACGATTTTTCACGTCTTTAAAACATGACCCCCAGCGCATCAGGGATTTGGGTGAATGTGTATGGGCCATTGTATGTAATATTGATGAGTATCGATCCCTGATTAAGTGTTGGCCTGGATCAGTTTTTTGGTAGCAGAGGACGGTTTCGTTGTTGATTGGTTTGGTAATATTTATTGATTATTGATTATATGTTTTTAACAAGAAAAGTTAGTGTCCTGTTCTTTGTTGTCTAGAAGTACAGGTACGAAGTTACCTGAGGAAACCCGGGAAATGGAAATGTAGCCAGAAGTAGGCAGAAGAAGAGTGTGGATAAAGAAATCACACTGCAGAAGTACTTTGTCTGTTGTTATAATACTGTATGGCGGAAGGCTGTAGGTGTTATATTTAGGGACAATTTCCTATGTAAGTAGAGTATCTGAAATAGCGAAGGGTCCCCTTTCGAAACTCTGGCCTTATCCCCAGAGGAGTACCAAGACCTCTTTTACACCAAAAAGTCCTCTTGCGAAACTTTGGCCTTATCCCTAGAGGAGTACCAAGTCCACCTGTTGCTTGTTTGGGTGTAAAATAACGCTGGTCGTTGTTTTACTGGAAGTGAAAGAATTTCTCGTGTTTGAAGTGAAGAACTATCTCTTTTTAGAGGAACAGACAAGGTAGCATTATTTTGTGTTGTTACTAACAAGAATTTTGATTAAGAAAAATTTGGAAATACATTGCGGTATTATTTTGTAAAGGGAGAGTCAGTAGAAGGAGTAATTCTGACGTCACAAAAAGACCGCGCTGGCATTGGTCAGGCAGCGAACGTGAAGTAAGCTCTGATTGGCCGGTTGGTGTGTGCCGCACTGGTATTGGTTGAGATAGCGGATACGTAGAGAGCTGTGATTGGACGGCTGGTGTGAGTCGCGCTAGTATTGGACAAGAACTGACAAATAGAATACGTAGAATTACGGAAAGGTTTCCTTGTTGTCTAACTGAGAGACATTAGCGTAAAGGGTCAGAAAAAGGAAGCTGCTTATGAAAATAAAGAATTTCTTTAAAAAGGACAAACCAGTAGTGACTAGAGAGGGAATTCCTATTCCACCGCAGAGAACGCCTGCTTCCTATATGATGTTAGAGAGAGGATATCACATGTGTACTTGGTTAGAGAATTGGGTGGAATACACAAGGGATGATGGTGTTATAGCTTTACCACAGCATGGTTCGTTTAATGTAAGGATTTTGCAGAATTTGAGAAGTCGAATGAATTCGTTAGAGCCAAGTCCTAGACCTACCCAGCATGAAGCACTATAGGAATGGGAAGTAGAAGCATTCGAAAGAGAGAAATATCGAGGTGGTAGGCGATACAGAAATGTAATGACTAGATACCCTTTTGAGAGACGAGAGGATACAATGAAACGATGGAGGAGAGCTGTGGTAACGGAGGGTTTGTACCCAGTTTTAGTTGCTGACGACCAGACAGGAGGTAAATGTAAAGAGAAAAAGAAAAATGTAGAAACTTCAAGTTTAAGACAGGACCTGAGCGAATCTGATGATGAGTTGTTAGAAGACATTATGACCAAAAGCTTCGCCATATCAATAAAATTCAATTGAGGTGACTCCGAGTGCACCACAAATGGGAACTCCATTAACTCCACAGATTACGGACATGGCTAGAGTAGTGCGAGAAAAAGAATTGGACATAATAAATAAGGCAAGAGTAGAACAGATCCAGAAATTAAATCAGTTGAGTCTAAATGCAGAGGCATTGACGGTACCGGTAACAATTGGTCCCGTAGTTCCATTGTATGGAGAAAAACGGAATGTATCAAAACTACATACGTTAGCAGTTCCTAGGAGTAGCGTCAGGAATGGAATAGTGATGGTAGCGGATGAGGATGGACAGGCTGACACGAATACTACTTTGTTAGATCTTCCGGTTTGTGAGATGATAACAGAAACCCCTAGAAGAAGTATGCAAATAGATCCAAGGAGAATAGGGCCGAATGTTGTTTCAGTGACAGGAAGTTCAGCAGGTCCTTCACGAGAGGAATTAAATGATTGGATAAAGGAAATGGAAAAGTGAAAAACCCAACCACAGAGTATAAATGTGAGCCAATTGAAAGTGGATTTGGAAGAGATGATTATTGGCACAATAAGTCCAGACAGACTGGGGACTTACCGAGATGAAGAGCTGTTGTTTTTGTGTAAAAGTATCACTTGGAGAGCGAGGAATCTTCATGAGAAAATAGCAGATGCTGCTAGTGAATATGGAATCGATATAGAGAAGTCAAAGGTGTTGCAGAAATCGTACAGATTGGCCTTTACTGAAAAGGATTTGGAGAGTTTGAATGCGTCTGGGAAAAGATTACAGATAAAAGAGTTGATGAATATTCTGAAAAAATGGGGAGATGTGGAACGATGGAAAGGTAGGTGGACGAAAACGAAAGAAGAGGCAGCTAGAAAAGGAACGTCAATGTTTCCGTTAAGAGAGACAGAACAAGTTGAAAGGGTGTGTACGATGAGAGAAGTCCCAGGTGGTGGATATGTGCACGTTCCCTGGACAAGACAGGATATATTGTCCTTTACGAATGATTTTCCCAGATTAAGGGAGAAACCGGTTGAGTGGTATAAACAGGTAGAGAGATTTGTGAAAGTTTCAAAGGTTTTGTTAAAGGATTTAGATGGTTTGTTTGAGATTGTCGTTCCGACTGATTTGTGGACAGAATGTAAAATCACTGTCGATTGGCCAAAAGAAGAATATCCTAGAGATCCTAAAACAGGTGCACCATCTGATGAGGTGATGAAAAAGTACAATCAGGTAATCACCATTTTGAAAGGAAAAATTTCCCCTAAGGAAACAGATTGGGTAAAGATTGACAGAACGACCCAAGGACCAAAGGAGTCAGTGCATGCTTATTATGAAAGGTTGTTGCAGGTATTTAAACAGTACAGTGGGTTTGAGAACATTGGAGACAAAGATATGGGACATTTTGTGTATCGTTTTGTGTTTGGATTGAAACCGGAGATTCGTAATATGATTCAGCAACATTTTATTTGTTGGCAGAGCAAAACAATTGATGAAAGTTTGTGGTATGCAAAGTATTGTAGTGATGACATTGATTCAAGACATAAAAAGTCAAAGGAGAAAATGATGTGGGCACAAGTGAAGGTAGCAGAGCAACAAGAAGTAAATAATAATTCTCAGACAGGTACCAGATGAATGGTCAGAATCAAAATAGTCAGGTACCCAGTAGAGGTAAAGGTAGAGGAAAAATGAGTAAAGAAGAGGCTAGGAAGAAATTTCCTTGACATGCGTGCGGAAAGTATGGACATTGGAAGAACGAGCGTAGATCCGCTCAAAAGAATAATGGGGTAAATCAAAATTTAAATCCACAGATGCAGAATGAGGTGGGTGTGAATCAACAGCAGCAGCAGCAGGTAGTTGCTCCACAGTTACAGGTGCCACAAGCTCCTATGCCCAATAATGTGAATGCTCAAGTACAGAGGTACGGTGCGAACACTGGATTTCACGGAGGTGATCAAGTTGGTAAGAATCAAAATGTGCAAATGGTTCCGCAATACTGGTTGCAGTGCAATGAGAATGATTCAGACTCATCTCAATGACGGTGCCTGAGGGGGGAGGAAGAGTGCGTACTTGGCGCATCTTTAGCAGTAGATCAGTCAGGTCCATTTGTTGACGGAAAAGTGGAAGGTAATGATATTACATTCCTGGTGGACACTGGTGCTACCCGTTCTACTGTGAGAGCAGCACAAATTCCAAACCTACCCCTCTCGGGAGAAATTGTCCAAGTTGTAGGAGTCTCAAATAAGCATATTAGAACACCAGTCACAAATTCAATATAAGTTCAATTGGGAGTTTCAGAGACATGCATCGTTTCGTAGTATGTGACTCAAGTCCAGTAAATCTCCTGGGAAGAGATTTATTGTGCAAAATGAATTGTACCATCTATTGTACACCAGATGGTATTGCGTTTCAGACACCTGATGAGGATGTTGAATTCAAGATGATGTTAGTGAAACAAGGGACAGAAGTGGATGAGTTGTTTTCACTTCTCACAGAAGAGAGTTTGCCCGAAGAATTAAAAGCGACAGTGAGGTCGGATGTACGGGACTTTACGGGAAAGGAGATTGGCCTAATGACAAATGTAGATCCGATTCAGGTTACAGTGAAAGAGGGTGCTGTGTATCCAAACACACCTCAGTACAAAATGAGTCCAGAAGTAATTGCAGGAGTCACTCCTGTCATTGACCAAATGATTGAACAGGGAATTTTGAAAGAAATAATGAGTAGTCCTTGTAATTCGCCCATTATAGGAGTTAAAAAGTCAAGTGGAAAATATAGAATAGTACAGGATTTAAGAAAGATTAATAAAATTCTAGTACCCTGTTGTCCAGTAGTACCAAATCCTGCAGTAATCCTTTACCAAATTCCATGCGATTCTGAATGGTACACAGTGATTGATTTGTGCCAAGCATTTTTCTCAATTCCTTTTCATCTGGAAAGCCAATATCTTTTTGCATTCCAGTTCGGAGACCGTGTTTTGGCATGGTGCCGAGTTCTTCAGGGGTACACAGAGAGTCCTTCAATCTTTAATCAGATTCTGAAAAGGTGTCTGGAGACCTTGGTCATGCCAGGAAATTCAGTCCTGGTTCAGTACATTGATGACCTACTTGTGGCATCAAAGACCCGAGAGGCATGTGTCACAGATACCATTGCCTTACTGAACCATTTGACAGAAGGAGGACACAAAGTATCACCAGCAAAATTACAGTTTTGTAAACTGGAAGTCCAATACCTAGGACACAAAATAGAAAAGGGAGTCAGAAAGGTGACACCAGAAAGAATTAGTTGTGATTAAACAAATTAGCCCACCTACCACTCAGAAAGAAGTCCGAATGTTTTTGGGAATGGTTGGATACTATAGGCAGTGGATCAGTGGTTTCTCACTGATTGCAAAACCACTACAGAGGTTGACACGAAAAGATGTGAAAGATCCGATTGTGTTGGTTGATGAAAGTATGGAAGCTTTTACTAAACTGCGAAACAGTCTTTGTCGAGCACCTGCATTGGGAATGCCAGATTATGCAAAGGATTTTGAATTGTACTGTTGTGAAAGAGATGGGTGTGCACTTTCAGTTTTAACTCAAACACATGGAATGGCACGACGTCCAGTAGCATATTTTTCTGCTACTATGGATTCGGTGGCTGCAGCGTTGCTAGGCTGTTTAAAAGCAGTAGCTGCTACTTGTTTGAGTCTGGAACCGAGTGAAGCAATTGTGATGGGACATCCAGTTAAGGTATATGTGCCACATTCAGTTGAGATTCTTTTGACACGCACAAGGACGCAGTACATGACCTCTAGTCGGTTGACTAAGTATGAAAGAGTGATTTTGGGTGCTGAAAATGTGACTGTGGTAAGGTGCACTACAGTCAATCTGGCAACTCTGTTGCCGAATTTATATTGTGAGGAAGTGAGAGAGGAGGCGGATCATGATTGTCTGGATGTGACAGAGTTGTGCATAAAACCCCGACCTGATATTGAGGACGTCCTATTAGAGGAATCAGACTGTGAGATGTTCGTTGACGAATCATGTTTAAGAAATGAAAAAAGAGAATTTTGTTCTGCCTATGCTGTTTGCACCATAGCGGGAGTTTTAGAAGCATCCTGTCTAAAGGGGGAAAACTCTGCTCAAATTGCTGAATTGATAGCTCTGATTACAGCGTGCAAAATTGCCAAAAGCCTGAGGGTAACCATATTTACTGATAGCCAATATGGATTCGGGGTTGTCCATGATTTTGGGCAGCTATGGATGCAAAGGGGATTTCTGACTTCTTCAGGTTCCCCTATAAGGAACAGCAAAACTGTAAAAGATCTATTGGATGCTTTACAATTGCCCAAAAGAATTGCAGTGGTCAAATGTTCCGCACATAAGTCAGGAGATGACTATGTGACGAGGGGTAACAGATACGCAGATCAAGTAGCACGTTTCTGTGCACGAAATTTAATTGCCCTAAACAGAGGGATTGAAAAACAAAATACCAATTGCCATCTTATGTTTTCTTCTTCTTTTGAAACTTGGGATGAGATTAGGCAGTCGCAGGAAGAGGCAAGTGATGAGGAAAAAGAAATCTGGAAAAATTCAGGCTGCAGAAAGAGAGCTGAGGACGAAGTGTGGGTGTATATAGACGAAAGACCAGTCATGCCGGATAGTTTACTATCCCATATGACAAGGATATACCATGGAATTGCACATGTTGGAAGAGATGCAATGATCAGGCTCTTCAAGCAGTCATGGTATAACCCAAAGTTCAGGGCCATTGCAAAGAGTCTTTGCCAGAGGTGTGTCACCTGCCAGCAGCAGAATCCAGGCACGAAGACAGTTGTCAGTTGGGGACGAATTGGAAAAGCAGCGGGTCCATTCACCCGACTTCAGTTGGACTTCATTGAGCTCCCCCCGTGCAATGGGCTGAAATATGTGTTGGTTGTTGTCTGCTTGTTTTCTCGCTGGGTGGAAGCCTATCCAACGAAAAGGAATGACAGCTTAACTGTCGCAAAGCTGCTTCTAAGAGAACTGATTCCTAGATTTGGATTTCCAGTCACTTTAGAAACAGATAGAGGAACACATTTTAATAATGAGATAATTCGGATGATTTGTGCAGCATTACAAATTGAACAGAAGCTGCATTGTGCCTATCGACCCAAAGCTTCTGGAGTGGTTTAACAGATTAATGGCACTATAAAATCTAGATTAGGAAAGGTGTGTGCATCCACAACACTGAAATGGCCTGATGCTTTATCCCTTGTATTGATGAGTCTTAGAAGCATTCCTGACAAAAAGACAGGTTTGAGTCCACATGAAGTCCTGATGGGAAGAGCAATGAGACACGCATTTATACCAGCGAACAAACTGATGAATATATCTGATGATCTAGTGCTTGATTATTGCAGAGGATTGGCTGATCTGGTGCGTTCTGTGTCTCGCCAGGTTGGAGAAGATGCCACTGCAACACAGCCGAATCAAGCTCATGATCTGAGTCCTGGTGGGTGGGTTCTTGTCAAGAAACAAGTGAGGAAATCATGTTTAGAACCCAGGTGGAACGGACCCTACCAGGTGATTCTGGTGACGACAACAGCAGTGAAGTGTGGTGGTTTGCCAAATTGGATCCATGCCAGCCATACCAGATGAGTCCCAAGTCCACTTGAAAGACAAGAAGAGCAGCAACTGGTAAACCAAAGCCAAAGACCAGAGGCTGAAGTGTGTGAAGCTGAAGAATCTAGAATAACAGATTCTGAAGAACAAACAGATGATGAACAGCCAAGCACAAGTCAAGTAGAGTGGGCACCAGTTACTGGGTCTCATGAGACTGCTGTTGAACCAGAAGAAAGAGAAGTTACTGAAAGTCAAGAAGAAGAACAGATAGAAGAAAGGTCAAACAAGAGAACCTGTGAACCAGATGGAGAAGGTGAAAAAGTAGTTCAAGTTAAAAGGCCAAGAAAAGGTGACAATTGGCCAAGCGGAGTGAAAAGACTGAAATACACTCTTGTGAGGAGAAAGTCAAAGAGAAGACCAGAGCAAATCAATGAGGTCACAAGTCAAACAGAACAAGAAGAGTCAGAAGAAGAGTCAGTACGAAAAACAAGGAGAGTAAGAATTCCAAGCAGAAAATACACAGCACTGGAATGGACGTACGTGATCTTGGATGAAATTGAAAGCTCAGATCTAAGTGAAGAAAAAGACGGTAAAGACACTGAGCAAGTGGATGAAAGCAAATTAAGACCACCTTAAAAGAACTGTGAAAAATCTTAAGGTGAAACTTTGCCAGACGAAATGAATGGAAAGACTCAGAAGACTTAAAAGAAAAAGAAATAAAGTAAAGGGGTAAAAGAAGAAAGCCTTGAAGTGTAGGACTACACTATTTTTCAGAACATTATTTTTTTTTAGTAAATTTAGAATTTTATAGACTTAGATTTTTATTTTTTTAGTAGAATACAAAAATGGCAGAAGCAAAAGTGACTGAACATCCAAAATATAGCCTAAAACGTAGATGTATTAAAGCTTGCTTATGTAGTGTCTGTTTACTGACATTTATGTGGATATTATTAACTGTCATTGTACCTATTCTAATGGTAACTAATAATGGAAACAATACTAATGATGTAATAAGTGAAAGAATGAGTGATGTTACTAAAGAAACCCCTAATACTAACATAGAATAGATGGATGGAAGTATTCTCCATCATGATAAATCAATTAGTGATTTCTCATTAAATGTTTTTACTAAATTGTTTTATGAGTATGTTAATACAATGAATGTGAGTGATTGTTATGTGTGCATGCAATTACCTTTGTCTGTCTCAGAAGGGGTGACTTATCACCACCTTCCTTTAACCTATGGTGTGTCTTGCAGTGTCTTAACCAGCCTATTCTCTGTGACGGGAAAGCTGGAGTACCATTATTCTAATATAGATTTAGTATTTTCAGAGATACCTATTATAAAGGAGCTTAATAAGGTTTTAAGTAGTAAAAATGCACGGTATATGGGAGAATTCTTCCATATTACAAAGACATTAGATATAGAATATGCTTATAAAAATAATCTAACATGTAGTTTGCGGGTTCAAGAAAAAGTATTCATATATATGGTAGAATAAAGAAGAGAAAGTTTCCAAAGAAAAGCTGCTGAATAAAAGTCACAGGTACCACCATGGGCATTTAGAGAAGGAAATTTTGAGAAAGGCGAGACGTACGCTGCAATGTCCCTGGACTGGAATAAAAAGGGGAAAATCTGTTTGCTTATAATGAAAACTAGCTATAATAATTATTTCATTGGTTCTAGTGAATGTGAACATACTTACCAAATTACTGGAGGTTGGGGATTGAAGGGTGGAACTGATACTGTTTTCCCAGGAGTCTATTATGCGTGTGGTAAGAAAGCCTATTACAGGTTACCTGCACATTGGTATGGTAGTTGTTATTTTGCAATTGTTTTTCCAAAGGTCTACCATGTAGACAAAAGCAATAACAGAATCAATGAAATAAAACAAGCACTAACAGGTAAGAAGAGAGCTAGTTTCGCAGAAATAGTAGGTGAGATTTTTGGTGCACTGATACCCTCAGTTGGAGTCGTTCTGAATTCGCACAAAATTGAAAAAATTGTCCACAGTGGTTGATCGTTTATCGACAGATACTGCTGGTGGGTTCTTGATGATTGACACCGAAATGGTTGTGATCAGATCAATGGTTTTGCAAAATCGACTTGCCCTTGATATCTTATTGGCAAGAGAGGGTGGAGTCAGTGGCATGTTGAAAATTCAACACTGCTGTACGTATATCCCTGACAAAAGTAAAGGTATTGAGGGATATATTAAGAATATTACAAAATTACATGAAGACTTGACCCAACTGGAGGTTGACAGTGTCTGGGAGAGACTTGATAAGAGTTTCTCTTCTGAAGGTAAATGGTTTTCTATCTTTGGAAGTAGTTTATTAGGAAAAATAATAATGCCAATCATTTCAGTAGCTGGAGTAGCCTTAGTGATAATAACAATATATAAATGTTGTAAGTGTAAGTGTGGAAGAAAAGAGATGACAGAACCAAAAGATAAACGAAAAGCAAGAAAAAGAAAAAGAGATGAGATAGAATTAGAAGAAATGAAAAGAGATTACTATGATGAGATGAAGGGGTTAGATGAAAGGATGATGAAAAGAGAAAAGAATACTGATCTTTAGATAAATAAAGATGGCACTTGGTATGGTGGGTATTTTATGATGGCTCCAGAAAGCCATCAGAGGGGGGATTGATGGAGCAGGATTTCGCAAAAAGAAACCTGCTCGGATTGACACCCCCGTAATACTTACTAACAGTGTGCAGTGTAAAATTAACAATGCAAATCACATGAACACATGGGAAACAGCTTTGCGCATGCGTGCACTAATGTGAACTAAATGCATGAAAGAACTAGGCCACATTTTACATTACGTTTCTAAAGAAAACAAAACTAATGCATGTCTAGGCCGCATTTCGCATTCGCATCTGCATTTTGCTTTAAACGATAATAAATAATGCTGCTTTGCATGAAGCTTAAGCTAGGAAGAATATTAACAGGGGATAGTGCAAAAGTGGGTGGTACACAGTGAAAAGTGTTTTACCATGTAATTAATGAATGTTTATGATCTATTTGCCGTAGTGAGTCGAATGGGCATGAAATTATTAAAGTTGACAAGATAAATGAGGGGCAGGAGAACGAGCGAGAATGACATGCTAAAGCAGACAGAAGTGCTAAGCGCTGCAGAGAAAGTATAAAAGTTCAAGGCTATGCAGCACAGAGAACATTGTATGACTACCAAACGGATGAGCCTGACCGTGGGATCCAAGACTTCTTCTGCGGAACATTAATGAAAAAATATATGAGAAAATTGAGAAATGTTTCAATGTCGGAATAACTGAACAAGTCATATGGGAGAGGATGTAGAACAATGAGTACAAAGAAATTGTGAATGGGAACCTGGTGGTGTAACAGACCACCTCCCAAATTGACCAATGAACTGTCGAGTTTCATAAATTGCTTCAACTAATGTGGGTTGGACATGTAGGTTTTAGGGTATAACTGGGGTGCCTTTAGGGGCGTGGTTTTAGCCTTAGCCTGAGCTCTGATCGAGTGCAGAGGAGAGAGGGGTGATGCGTCGCTGTCCGTCGGTTTGCAGAGAGGCCTAGCTGTTCCTGTCCTTGTCCTGTCCCGTTCCTGAAATCTTTGTTTCCTGACTCTATTTCAGGAGACCCCCACTACTCCCTTGGCCAGGGGTGTGGTATTTCATTGATCTTTGGGTTTGTATTATCTTGCTGACTCGTACTTTGCATAATTTATTTGCAAATGTATTTTTGTCTCTGAAACTTATGTCTCTTCATCTATCCACTCCCTCATATGCATATTGTCAATTGTTGATGAGGTCTGACACTGTTTGCATTGCTGATTGATTTTCTCTCCCTTGTGTGAGATTCTTTGTTTGCAATTGCGTCCTGTATACGATGAGCATTAACCATTTATTTGAGATAAACTTTTGTTTTAAAACTTATCGAGAGTTTGTAATTATTTCGCTTTTTAGATAGTCAGTTAGTTCTATTATTACCATCAACTACTCAACTAATTGGTCCATCGACCGAGAAGAAAGAGAGTTGATATACAGGTCTAGTTATGTATTTAGAATAGTTAAACATGAAACTGTGAAGAAAACGTTTTGTCACGTCTTTAAAAATTGACCCCCAGCGCATCAGGGATTTGGGTGAATGTGTATGGGCCATTGTATGTAATATTGATGAGTATCGATCCCTGATTAATTGTTGCGCTGGATCACCTGTAACGTGTGTGCTTTACATTAAAGCCAGCCGAGGCCCGTGCAGGTAAGTGTGGTGGGGCAGTGGGGCCGAGTGGGGGGGATTTCGACAGACGACGATGAGGGAAAATTAAATAATTAAACGATATATCTTACACATCTGGCCCTTGTCCTGTAGTCTATGTGTAGGAATTTGTACTGGAGGGTGTACATCGAGTACAGATCTTAGACTAGACACTACTGCTGGCTCGCTATTGCACCATAGTGCAGGGATAAGTTGACACAGAACAGTCAGATTTAGCACAAGTGAGGCTAATGATGTCATCAGCAGGTAACTGCTGCTAAATCTGGTGCTGTGCTATTTTCTGTCCGTGGCAAAATGTAGCACTTCAATAATTAATTTCGCATTACACTTGTTATGCAAAATTCGAAAATTTCACCATTATGTCATGTTGTGTAAATACATCACCATTAGCAGCAAAATTATAGCACAGGAGCTCGGGAACTACACAAAACACCACAATGCCAGTGGCTGTTGCCCATGGCAATTGTGTTTTTGTGCTATTTTTAATCTCAGAATGCCTCCTTGTGTCAAAAATTAATACAAAGCCGCATTTCACCCTCAATGACAGATTTGCATTATGCATAACTTCGCATAATCCCCCCCAAATTTTGCTCAAATATGTGAAAGTAAATTCCGTGAATTTCGAACACCCCTACTTGCTACCCCTTATCCCAGGGGTCATGAAAGTACCAGAAAGCAGGAAGGAGCCTTGTTCTCTTCCTGCAGTTTTTCTTGCTTAGCCCTTGGTAGCAAACAGGAGGCAGCAAAAGCGTCATCACTGGGTTATCACCATAGCGAAAGGGAGCGCACGTTGACTACCACTACCCAAGCATTTTGATAAATTGCCCTCTATGACAATGCATTTTTCCTAAATTGCTCAACTCTTGCATATACAAACTTTTCTGAAGCTAGGATTCTACTGAATTCCCATCAGTGAGCGAAAATATATCTTTGGAAATGCTAAAACCTGTAAACATGCTTGAAGAAGCCTGTTGATTTCTAGGGAGCCAGTTGGGTTTCATCTCTAAACAACATATGCTGCTTTGATATGCTGAAAGAGCACGCGTTACTGACTTCAATAGCTCTTTAGGAGGCGGAACACTGGCTGGGACTTGGAAACATCAACAGCAATATTCCTATGGAGCTGATAAAACATTAAGGGGCATATGTACGTTTCCTGGCGCATCCCTGCAAATCAGCAGGGATGCGCCAGGAAACGTGCGACACGCATCTCAATCCTTGCTCCACCACGGATGCGCCGCATTTACAATGCGGGGCATCATGGCGCAAGGAAATGCAGATGCGTGTCGCATCTGCTGCCGTAACGTTAGCGCAGTGCTGGAGTTGTGTCGCGGGCGCGACGCAACTCCAGCACTGTGCCAACCGTGCCCATGTCTAACATGGTGCGTCAAGCCTTACGCCTGCTTCAAGCAGGCGCAAGGTTTTGACGCAGCGGGGTCGGAAAAGTGACTGAGTGAAATCTTGTAGATTTCACTCAGCACTTTTCCGAGGCGTTCCTGCGCCGGAACGCCCCCCCCCTGCGCCAGAACGCCCACATGAAACCTGACGCAGGTTTCATGTGGCGCAGGGCTTTACAACGTGACGCATCTCCCTAGATGCGTCACGTTGTAAATACCCCGCAGCATGGCGCTGGCTTTACGCCACCGCTGCGTCACAGAAGTGACGCAACGGCGGCGCAAAAGTGGCGCAAGGGGCTTGTAAATATGCCCCTAATTTCTTTGGAGCATATCAGGCTCAGCCAACCAAGGTCAGAGGAACAGTGCGTTTGTAGAGTCACTTGCGTGAGTTGGTAAAGCAATATGCGATCTATTCAGAAACTTCTCCTAACTGTATGATCCTGCTACTCAAACTGCATACGTCGCTGTCTCAGCACATCTGTGCATCCATCAGAGCATGGCATCTGTTGTTCTCTTTGTGTTCTTGTAAGCCTCTTGCAGCTCTGCCGAAAGGTGTCATCGACAGAGGCCGCGTTTCATCTTTACACCTGCCATGCTGCTTTCTGCTTCTCAGATGTGTCTCACAACGTGCATGGGGATTCACAGTGGTTGTGCCTCCGCGCCATATATTTTCCAATTAAAACTTTGTCAGCGCCCAATTTCAATACATAAATAAACAAGCCTTGGTAAATGCATTAGGTTTCGCCTATGTGATTAATAATAAGCTGTTTTTTGTTGTAAGTTGTAGCTTGCTGAGTAATTGTACAATATAGGTTACAGAAAGTCTGTTAAAATGTTATGATTTGTTTATGTACAAAAATGCAATATATTGTGCTGTTACTAGGGGTATAGTGCGGGTAGTAATAGCAAAATTTGGAAACATGAAAGAGGGAAATAACAGAATTAATTGATGTAAAAGCAATATTATGTGTTTAGAGGACTTCTGACAACATTTGACCCTTTGCCACTGCACCTGCTGCACCATTCAAATCATGACCCTAGTGCCTGTAAGGTAACTGCACTTGTGACTGCCTGTTTAGTAGTACATTTTGCAATATTTGGTGTTTAGAGGAGTTTCTAAGCTTTGGGCCCTGGTGTCACTGCACCTGCTACACCATTGAAATCATGACCCTAGTGCCTGCAAGGTAAGCACACTTGTGACTGCCTGTTTAGTAGTAAAATGTAGCAAAATTCTACGTTTAGGTGGGTCCGTAGAACTTTTGGCCTCGATCCCACTGCACCTGCTGCACCATTCAAATCAAGCCCCTTTTAACTGCAAGATAACCACAATTTTCTCTGCCTGTGTAGTAGTAAAATATAGCAATATTAGGTGTTTAGAGGAGTTCTGACAACTTTTGGACCCGGTGCCACTGCACCTGCTGCACCATTCAAATCATGAACCTGTTGCCTGCAATATAACTGCACTTGTGACTGCCTGTTTAGTGGTAAAATATAGCAATACTAGGTGTTTAGAGGAGTTCTGATAACTTTGTTACTGGTGCCACTGCACCTGCTGCACCAGCAAATCATGACCCTAGTGCCTTAAAGATAACTGCGCTTGTGACTGCCTGTTTAGTTGTAAAATATAGCCATGATCAGTGTTTAGTGGAGTGCCTGGAGCTTTTGGTCCTGGTACCACTGCACCTACTGCACTATTGAAATCATGACCCTAGTGTTTGCTAGATAACTGCACTTGTGACTGCTCGTTTAGTTAAAAATATGGCTGTATTAGGTGTGTAGAGGAGTTCTGATAACTTTTGGGCTCGGTGCCACTGCACCTACTGCACCATTCAAATAATGACCCTGTTGTTTGCAAGGTAACTGCACTTGTGACTGCCTGTTTAGTAGTAACATTTAACAATTTATGTTGTTTAGTGGAGTTAGGACAACCTTTGGCCCCAGTGCCACTGCACCTGCTGCACCATTTAAATCAAGCCCCTTTTAACTGCAAGTAACTGCAATTGTGACTGCCTCTATAGAAGTAAAATATATAGCAATATTAGGTGTTTAGAGGAGTTCTGCAAACTTATGGGCCTGGTGCCACTGCACTTGCTGCACCATTCAAATCATGACCCTCTTGTCTGCAAGGTAACTGCACTTGTGACTGCCTGTTTAGTAGAAAAATATAGCAATTTCAGGTGCTTAGTGGGGGTACCCAGACCTTTTGGTCCTGGTGTCACTGCACCTGCTGCACCATTTAAATCATGACCCTGTTGTTTGCAAGGTAACTGCACTTGTGACTGCCTGTTTAGTTTTACATTTGAGCAATAATCTGGGTTTAGTGGGGTCCCTAGAGCTTTTGGCACCGGTGCCACTGCACCTGCTGCACCATTCAAATCAAGTCCCTTTTAACTGCAAGGTAACTGCAATCGTGACAGCCTTTTTAATAGTCACATATAGCAATATTAGTTGTTTAGAGGAGTTCTGATATTTTTTGGGCCCAGTGCTACTGCACCTACTGCACCATTCAAATCATGACCCTGTTGTCTGCAAGGTAATTGCACTTGTGGTTGCTTGTTTAGTAGTAAAATATAGCATAGCTCTTGTATATTTACTTTATTTTTAACGTGCAATGTTTATAGCAACATTTAGAATTTGATCGTAATGATCAAATAGATTAAGTTGAGCAAATAAATCCCATATTGCCTACAAAGTGCAAAGAAAGATACTGAGGCATGAATAGGAAATGCCACAAACATTCTAAGGCTAAAGCATATGCTTTACACAACTAAGTAATAAGAAGCAAGCATTCCAGCATAGTGTTTGAAGCTGTCTGCCTTTTCCTGTGCGAAGAGATCTTATATTATCTTGACAGAGAATGGGGCTTAAACAGTGTGAACAGCTTTCGTAGAAGTATCATAAATTAATGCAGCCAGGGAAGTTAACAAAAAAAAAGATCCACACAAAAATGAATGAACACAGTAATTCGGCCATGGGAATTGATAAGAGCCCCCTTTTAAGATAAATTAAATACAAGAGATTTTACAAGCACAGCGCTTGCGCAAGCGCTGTGCAGCAAAACCTAAAAAGGACTTTTATCTTGTTGTCTCACTATGGGAGTAGGTAATAGGAGTAAAAATGTACAGATAAGGAGCAGAAATATGAGATCATATATGACTGCACAGTTGCTGTTTCCCTGTGGCTATTGCCCATGTAAACAACTTCACTGAGCCCATGTTAGCTGTGGGTGCTTAATACAGATTAATACTCATATTTGCGTCTAAATTAGTATTGCGAGGCATGCAGTAATATTGCATGCAGTATTTTACACTAATTTCTGAAGCCTGCTGTACAGGGGGTAGTCACCCAGTAAATTAAAATACTGAAATGACTAATATTGTTGGAGCAGAAAGGTTTTCTGCACAGTAATGGACGTACACCCCTGCCCTGAATGCCCTACTGTACTGATGTTTGAATCCCTAATGCTGATTTCTGTTTTGAAGGCAAACATAGGTCATGCATGTGTGCCATGACATGGGCCTATCTCTCAGACTGCGGTCTTGTTGGACCGGTAGAGGAGCCCAAAGCACTTCCTTCATAGTGGTGGAAGGCTGCTGCCTTCACAAGGAGTTATCATTACAAACTAATGGGGTAAACCAGAAAGCGTCAAGAGGACCTGTGTGCAATGTGGTAAGAACAACAATTGTTCCTGAAGTACCTCTATGGAAGAACCAAAGAGGGAGTAACTTATGAAGTTAATTCACTAAGTCATTGAGAAGTTTATGTATAATCATTAAAACACAAGAGTGAATACTCTTCAACAATACACCAGAAAAAAAAGAGACATAAAAACTGAAATCCTAGGAAAAGGAATCTTTTATATATTCTTTTACTTATGCAAATAACATATTCAATAAAACATATGAAAGATATCCATAAATGGTCCAAGGAAAAGTGCTCATGTGTGAGGTGAGTGGAGGAAGGGCAGATCAGACAAAAACAGTAGTAGATCATAGCATCATGATTTTGCGCAAACAATACTGGTTACCATGATTATGAGAAGGGTAACCCAGTGTTCTTAGGCCTGACTACAATTATATTATATTATTCAAAGTCCGCTTATCAGAATGATGCTGCTATTTTTGAATGAATCATCCAATCTTGGGGATGACCAGTTTAGTGTAATCCAGACCATGGAATGGGAGGCGTCGATGTTTCGACCCGACTTAGGCAATGAGGGTAATTTTAAACCTCTGCATGTGGGTCTTCATCAGGACAGGGAAAATTACAGAGACAACCATGGTGGTTGCCTGACCAGGCAAACCGGGTCAATCCAAAGCTTCTGCTACTGTGGTAATCTGTAGTGTGTATACAAATCTCCAGAAAAATGTGCTATCGCCGAGCTGTGGTGGAGAGGGGTTCCTCACTCCATGATCGCTATGAATCTCAAAGGAAGCATCTTAACTAGGTGTCCTTCAGGAGTCAGGTGCCAATATTGAAAATGCAAACAAATCGCCGAATGACCTTAATGTGAGGCGGCAGCCGTATGGCAGTGAGCGGTAGCTGCTTTCTGTGTGGCAGCTCACAATTGAGTTAAGCAGCACAAAGAAGGTGTTGGCAGCATACTGTGTTCTGATTAGTAGGAGAGAACAGTCTTTTTTAACCTGTGTCACTGGAGTGAAGCTTCCAGGCTCACTCAGTTTTAAAGTTCTGCTGCTGTGTGCTTAACTCACCCCTGGCCTACATCTATTTATTGTGAAGTACTGTGCAGAGCAGGAGTGGTGTATCTGCACTGGGTGTATGTGTGCCTGGGAAGGGTACAATACAGGGATAATGCAGTACTGAGCAGTGCGTGCATGGTGAATGCATGTGCTGGATGTATGTGTGCCTATGAGTGGTACAATACATGAAGTACCTAGTGCTGTAAAGTGCGTGCATGGTGAACACATGTGCTGGATGTTTGTATGCCTATGAGTGGTATGATAAATGAAGGATATAGTACTAGGCAGTGTGTGTGTGGCTGTATACATGCAGTGAGAGTATGTATGCCTGTGGATGGTACAATACATGGAGCAGTGGTGGCTGGTGACATTTGAAAGTGGTGAGGCATAAAGGTTAGGGATGAGTTTTAAGTAGCGAGCAACCACTGCATTTTCTTTTACTTTCACCTTGTCATAATTTTGAAAACTGTGTACCTCCAAGATGGGGTCCCCATCACACCCATTTGCACAGATTTTCAAACACAACTCAAATATGTGACCACTACCCTGTGCACTCTGCACAGAGGTCAATGATTGGATGGCCAAGTATTCTGAATACATTTTGACTCACTTACAGAGCCTGTCCTGTGAGAAACTCGCAGTACCTTCAACCACAGCTCCAGAGATCTCAATCGTGCAAACAAGTGGTGCCACTCAGTTCAAACTATGCACTGTACAAGCGTAATGTGCTACATGAAACAGTACAGAATCAACATCCTGGAAGTAGCTAACATAATTCTACATTATCCTGCATATTGAATTAACACCTGTGCAAAGCTGATAGCCTACCTGAATGGCAAAGCTATCCAGAGACTGCTGATGCGTAGTTGTGGTCTAAGTCACCCTCAGACGCTCACACTGCAACCTCGAAGAAGAACAACACGGCCAAGTGAAGATGAATTCAAAATAAATGCCCTTTTCTGCCTTTCATTACAAAATCGCGGTGCAGCATCTGTGACTAAAAGGTACGTGGGCTTCGCAATACAGAAGGTCACAGAGCAGGGCCTGCAGCAGGAGCATCCAGAAAGGAGGAGTGGACAGGTGTCCTGGCATAGCAGTAGTAAGTGGTCTGGAAATGTCTCTTGACGCTTCAAAACAGGCATCGGTGAAGGCATTCAGCTGTGCTAGGTAAGCAGTGAATTCAAACCAGGCCCCACTTCTGCAAGAACACACAGGGTTGAAGGCTCTGAAAATACAGCACCTACAGCCTACCAGTAGAATTCGCATTGCCCTCACATTCGCAGACTACTTGTCCTCTCTTCCTTCACCCTTATGTACAGTGGCTGCGCCGAAACCCTTGACCTCCCATTAGGATCTTTAACTCGGCTGGCGAATCTAGCATTTCTCTCACGGTGTGCCCCCCACAGGTCATTGCCCTGAGGTAAACCCCCTCACTCCCCATTCCTTGCCCTCTTCTGATGAAGATCTTAGCCTGCTCCTTGTTGGCCGCCCTTCCATTCACTGTACAGGTTTTAGACTAGGCATCTTTGGCATGGTTTCCCTTGACTTGTTGCCTCTACCCCCTGTATTTTTGATGCTATGCTGGATTTCGTTTTTGCTGGCTGTGATGCTTTGGGCACTTTGCAACTGCTGATCAGTGTCAAAGTGCAAGTGCTCCCCGTACAAATTGTAATTACAATTGGTTCCCTCTGATTGGCATGTTTGATTTACTGGTAACTCTCTAGTAAAGTGCACTGAGTGTGCCAGGGCCTGTAAATCAAATGCTACTAGTGGACCTGCAGCATTGATTGTGCCACTCACATGAGTAGCCCTGTAAATGCATCTCAGACCTGCCACTGCAGTGTCTGCATGCAGTTTTGAACTGCCATGTCAACCTGACAAGTACACCCACTTGCAAAGCCCTAACCTTCCTTTTTCTTACATGTAAGACACCCCTCAGGTAGGCCCAAGGTACCCCCATGGGCAGGGCGCAGTGTATGTGAAAGGTAGGACATGTACTGGTGTGTGTGACATGTCCTGATAGTGAAATACAGCCAATTTTGTTTTTCACTATTTAAATGCTATCTATCTTATAGGATAGAATGGGAAATACTGTGTAACATCTTACAAGGATAACTTCCAATTGGGACAAGATAGAGGAATAAAGTTTAGCCTCTGAACTCAGAATTTAATAACACATCTTTTAGTAAAGATGGTTTTTAAATTGTGCGTTTGAAAATGCCACTTTTAGAAAGTAGGAATTTTCTTGTTTAACCATTCTGTGTGCCTCTGCCTGTTTGTGGATTGTCTGTCTGGTTTTGGAGTGACAAGGGCTGGGGATGTGCATTCACTGTAGACAGCCACTGGGGGGGTTGAGGCGTGCCTGGCCCTTCCTGGATGACTCTGAGCTGAGCTGAATAGACCTTGGCTGTATATAGAGTAGTGAGAGGAGTTTTCCTTGCACCTGAATAGGTCCTGTCTCCCTTGCACAATGCTGTCTCCACCCCCTGTGGTCATACTGCACCAGTGAGGACATAACTGGTTTGGACTGGGCTCAGAGACCCTTGCATAAAGACAAAATGGGGTATAAGTATAGGAACTTAAACCTCTGAATTTTAGATCGCTTCTTGCCAAGGAGAAGAGCTGGAGAGCTGTGAGGAGGAGTACTGCCCCTTTGCTGTGTGCTGTGTGGAGTTGGCCTGCAGTTGCTGCTTCTGCCAAGGAAAGGACAAAGACTGGAACTTTGCAGAGAAACCTGCTAGAAGAAGAATCTCCAAGGGCTTGTGTGTGCTGGCCTCCTGTTCTGCAGTCTCAGGGACACAAAGACTTGACTCCCAGCTCCCCTGAACTCAATTGCGGAGAGTTCTGACCTGCCAGGAGGTGCCTGTTCCAGTTTTGGGCCTTTGGAGGTTGTTCCTGCTGTTGGGAGCTGGAAGAAACCTAAGAGAAGCAAGAAAACCCAGCTCGATGCCGTCAGCGATGCCGCCATGATGCTGCGACCTGCACCGATGCCACGGGCACCGCTTGTGAAGTGCACAATGCACCGTCCAGTCTGCATCACAGCTCCGACTCCCTTTGATGCCTGCAGTTATCAGCATCCCCGACGCCAGCGCTCGCACCGACTCCGTCATCGCCAGCGCCTTCATCCTGTTTTTGCGGAGCCGATAAACGCCGAGGGTGACACTCGCCGACTTTGCATCGCCTCACCAGAACCGACACCTCACCGCCAATGCAACCGACTTCCCCTGTCCTGGATTCGACACCTCGCCTCCTCGCGGACACGACGCCTCGCCTTTCCCGTGGCAGCCAAGGAGCTGGTCTTGACCTTGGCACCGACGCCTCACCTCCACGACACCGTGCATTGTCATAGACTATGTTTTCCAAGGTACTGTTTGCTTGGGGGTCCCTGTGATGCTGTGCCGATGCCGCACATCTCACGGTCGGCGCCGTACTTTGGATTCATTGCTGTCACGACGTTGTAATAGCCTCAGGTGGAGCTATTTTTTTTCTACAAGCTTTCTTTTGGAAATAACTGTTTTTAAGTGCTATTTTACTACATGTATGTTGGATTTTGTCATTTTAGTCTTGTTGAGTTTAGATAAAATACATTATTTTTCTAAACTGGGGTGGTGTCCATTTGTGGTGTTATCACTGTGTTACTGTGTGTTTTGAGTACAAATACTTTACACATTGCCTTTGGGATAAGCCTGTCTGCTCGTGCCAAGCTACCAAGGGGGTGAGCAGAGGTTATCTAGAGTGTATATATCCCTTACCCTGACTAGAATCAAGGGTCCCCACTTGGACAAAGGACCTACCTCTGCCAATTAAAGACCCCCAATTCTAACATTGGTGGTCAGCGGTGAGGATTGAACTTGTATTTGTACTTGACCCACAGTGATTGGTGTACATCACTAGTTTAGTGCAGACCACTACGCAACCACATACTGTGTTTTTGGTTCTATTTTTGATCTGACCCTTGAAGTATCCACGCACAATGTCTCTAATTGGTAAACCAGCAGAGGAAGCAGAATTTTAGTTTAGCATTGAAATGTTGCATACCTACAAAGTAGATCAGCTCAAGCAATTTTGCAAAAACTTTGGATGCCCCATTAAAAGCACCTCTAGGAAAGAGGAGCTGCAGAAGGCCTTTAAGTGCCTGGTGGGAGGCCAGAGAAGCTGGAGAGACAGATGATGCAGATGTGGATGTGGGTGTTCCAGAGGGCAGCTTCAGATTCCAGAGTTTGCCTGTTGAGAGCGCAACCTCTGTGGCTGGCAGCAATCATTCTTCCAGGGACTTGCCTCCGGAGGAAATGGAGGAAAGGCAAAGGGCCAGGTATCATGAGTTGGAGGTCATGAGACTCCAGGCAAAGGCCGAGGACAGCAAAAATGCTCGTGCCTTGGAAGAAAAGAAATTGCTTTTGGCACATGAATTGAGCATGAGACAACTGGACATCAAGGCCAAAGAGGCAGAGACCAGTACAAATGGTGGCAGCGTACAGCCAGTACAAAGGGGTAAGGTATACATTCCCAAAGACCTAGTGCAGAATGTCCAGAAGGGGGAGGATATTTATGCTTGGTTTGCATCTTATGAGACAGCACTGTATATGAATGAGGCCCCTGAGAAACATTGGGGGGGGCGTGCCTGTGGAAACACTTTGAGGCCAATGGGAGGAACACCCTGACACCTTTGGAGGAGGTGGGTGCTCTGACCTACCCCAATATGAAGGAGGCTTTATGCCTCAGGTATGGGCTCACACCTGAGCAGTACAGGGAAAGGTTTAGGGGGGATATTCTCAAGAACGTTCGATAATCTTCGCCAAAATAGGTTAACGCAATTTTTCACATCGCCGTCTATCGCGGGAAAATAACTCTGTGTTAACGTCGTATTCCCAACGCGGCGGTAACATGGATAGTTTCCCGATAACGCGTCAAATGTCCTCGATACAACTACCACGACGGCGATAAAAAAGGAAACCCGAACGTGAAAAAAGTTGTGATGGGCCCAACCGCAATAGAAAAATCGGCGACAAGCAGCGGCAGGCTTGCAATTCCCACGTCAGGCGGGAAAAATCACCATAAAAGCAGCAAAAAACCCAGAAATAAATAAGAAAAACATAACAACTGCGAAGCACAATGGAGGGAGCTGGAGCAAGTACAGAGGACAACCCGAACCCCACAAGCCCCACGGAGGACCAGCCTGGGACCTCGGGGCCAGGGAAGGGCAAGGAGAAGAAGAAGAGGAAGACGCGGTTCAGTCCGCAGGAAAACAGGATCCCGATAACGGAGGTGACACTCCCACCATCCAATTGCCATTGGTGAAATTGACAGCACTAAATGTTGCACATACACTTGTCAGAGCAAATGCCAATGCAGAGGAGTGACATGCACACAGGGAATGTGTCTAGGAATGAATATATTTGCACATGCTGTGCCTGTGGTCATTTTGACCTGTCCCATGATTGCTAAGGACAGTCCCTATGTGACGTGCTCATGTGAAGAAATTGTGAATGATAGTGTCCCTTCGGGCTATTCCAGCTGCTGCTGCACTGGGGTGTGGTCCACCTGCCTCATCTTCATCTTCATCATCATCGTCCGGTGCATCTGGCACTTGGATCCATGGGGCATTGGTGCGTACACATATGTTGTGCAACACACAACATGCAATGATCATCTTGCACACTATTTGCAAGCTGTACAGGAGTCTTCCACCTGTGATGTCCAGGCACCTGAAACGTGACTTCAACACGCAAAATGAGCGCTCCACAATGCCCCTGGTGCGTATGTGGGCCGCATTGTACTGCCTCTGGGCCTGGGTGTTCGGGGCTCGGAGGGGTGTCATCATCCACGGGCAGAGTGCATATCCTTGATCACCTGTGACAGGGGAGAGAGATGTGTCAATCGGTGGTTCTGCATTCTGTGTTGACAGGCTCATTAGTATATTGGTGTGTGATGTGTGGGACTTTGGGATACATGTCTGACATGTCCTGCATGTGGCAAATGAGCGGCATCCATGTGTAGTACGTTGCCTCACAGCTGCTCCTCACTCCCCCTGAGCCTATTTACTTGTGAGCGCTGCACGGTTGCATCACTTGCACTCCTAGGACACACCATTGTCATGACTGTCTGCGCATGTCTACAAGCCTGACAACAACACTGTGATATTGGCCGTTGAAGGTGGGCGGCCACGTGTGTGTAGGCCTATGGTCAGGAAATGGCGGAAACAGAGACACACGCAGTAGTTGCCTTGGTGGCCATCCCGGACGTGAACCACGCCCTGAGCCCCTGGCTATTGATTCCCACTCCTATGCTGGCCCAGCCCACTCCGCTTACGCTTACAGGGGGGGACGACATAGCTACATGTCCAGGGTCTACCCCACTGCCTGAGGTAACATGGTTGCGCCCACTGTCTACGACACTACAAACACCATCAGTATATGTCCACATGGACATGTCTGTGCACTGCATACTTGAGTCTGTCCAGGACATCCCCGCCACACTTGGCATTGTGTACATTCTGATTAATGGGTCACTTGCCTCCCTCGCACATACTTGGTTCCCGCCTCTCTCCACATCCTGCTATTGTGTGGCAGAGGTGCCATGACGTGGATGGCTTGTCTACATGTCTGGCACCTGTTACCACAGTTCCATGTGTTGTCGTGTCTGGTAGGTGGGCATGTTGTTTGGCATGTCGTATGGGATGTAACGTGTGCATTCCCACAGTTGCGAGTTGCATGATTGTGGAGTTGAGGTGTGTGGTGTGTTCCGTTGGTACTCACCAACGAGCAGTGCATTTCCGTAGGTGCCATCCTCGAAGCGCTGGTTGATGATGGACTGTCGGAAGATGTAGGAATCATGCACACTGCCTGGGTAGTTGGCGACGACGTTGGTGAAGAGTCCCCGGTGGTCCACTATTGCCTGCACATCGATGGAATGCGTGGGCTTCCTGTTGCGGTAATTGTGTGCAGTGTCGGCAGGGGGCACAAGCAGGACATGTGTGCAGTCAATTGCCCCCAACACGTGCGGGAAGCCAGCTATGGCGTAGAAGCCTTGCTTGGTCTCCAGCTGTTCCTGCGCAGTGTGGGGGAAGTGAAGGTACTGGGGTACCAAGCTGATGATGGCATCCAAGACAGGTGTGAGGAACTTTGATAGGGCTGGCTGTGAGACTCCTCCGACTCTGGCAGTTGTCAGTTGGAAGGTACCAGAGGCCAACAGATGCAGCACAGCCAGCAGCTTTGTCTGCGGAGCGATGTTGGGTCTCCGCTGTGTTGGTACCGTCAGCCTGTGGGCAATGTGGGTCAGGATGCGGAGGATGGTCGTCCTTTTGAGCCTGTAGTGGGCAATGACTTCCTCTGGCGTTAAGTCTCCGAGGCTGGTGCGTTTTCGGAAGGACCGCTGTCTCATTCTGCGCTGCCTCGGTGGTAGTCCGGGGGGGTGGTCCTGGGGGGGTGGGGGGCCTGGGGGGTGGCGGTGGGTGTTGTGGGCCTCTTGGGGCTCCGAGCTGCATGATCAGTAGCTCCATGACATGTGTTGGTCTTCAGATGTGGCTCTGGGCTGGTCTCCCTTTTATACTGCAGGTTGTCGTCCTGCTTAACACCAGTAGAAGGCAGGTGTTAAATCCCTGCTGCTAACGCGCCTTATCGTCTGTTTTTGGATCGCATCGTAGATCTGGCTGGTCGTTGTGAATATCGCGAAGTGGAGTCTTCGTGAGTTCTTGCACGGGAACGCCTACTCTGCACATCATTAGCGTTAGTTGTCTCTCTCATCCGTGGCGATGCTTTTTTGCTGGTATACTGGCGATGTGGGGAGTTTGCACCAGCTTGTGAATGGGCGATAATTCTTTCGCCACTTTTGCTGCGCTAAAGTGCCGTTAACTCGGCGATGAATCCTTGAGAATATGCCCCTAGGTCTTTTAAAAAGCTTCACTCAAATACATGGGTGGAATGTTTGAATCTTTATTGCAGAGCACTGGATGGTTGGATAAAGGGCAGCAAGGTAACTGATTACCAGGGGTTGTACAATCTGATTGGTTGGGAGCACTTGAGTAGTCTTTTTGCTCCGGAGCTGCACCAGCATCTGATGGATAGTAAGCTGACTGACCCCAGAAAGCTTCCTCAGGAGGTGGACCGCTGGACGAGTACCAGGGCCCACAAGGGGTGTGTGGGAAACCCAGCCAAAAGTGGTCAGGGTCCCCAGCAGAAGAGGAGGGGGGACAAGAGTAACCAAAAGGAGTTCTCTAAAGGGCCCCCAAATAGTTCTCAGGGTAAAGATTCTCAGCCCCCCAGTGGTAAGAAGCCACGGCCCCCTAGGGGTAGGCCAGAAAACCAGGGGTTCCCGCAGGTGTTATGCATATGGTCAGGAGGGTCACATACAGAATGATCCCAAGTGCCCCAAGGCAACACCAGCATCCACTGGTGCACCGTCACCGGGGCTAGTTATTGTAGTGCTGGGGAAGGAGTTGGTTTGTAGTAAGGGTGGGAAGCCAGCTGTTATGACCCTTATCTCATTAGGAGTGGGTGACCATCAATGGGAGGAGGGTGGAAGATCTGAGAGACACAGGAGCCAATGTGACATCTGTCAGGTGTCAATGGGTGTCTGAGGAGCAGGTCATCCCCAATGTACTTCACCCTGTAGTTGCTGCAGACAACTCTGAGCGCCTGTGTAAGGTGGCGCAGGTTCCCTTTGAGTCGGGGAGTCTCAGGTCAGTTAAAGGTCATTCTGAGTCCATCCATGCCTATTGACTGCTTGGAAATGACATGTCGAGTTCCCCTTGGAAGGAGGTAGAACGCTGGGCTCATTTGGAGATGCTGGGTCTGCCTGAGTGGGTATGTGTGACCACTCAGTCAATGGCAGCCAGTAGGGGTAATCAAGAGGTCCTGGAGCCTGAAACAGTGGCCCAGGTGCCTGCCAGAAAGAGGAAAGGCAGGGGGCATGGGAAACCCACCCCAGAAGTTCCCACGGTCCAGGAGGAGGCAGACCTTGAGGGGAATGCCCTGGAACCTACAGGGGAGCAAGTGGCCGAACTGGGAGACCTGCCTGAACTGACCCATTAGCAGCAGGAAGGATGTCCCACCAAGGAGGAATTCTGCAAGGTGCAGATGGAGTGCCCTACTCTTGATGGTTTGCAGCAGGAGGCTGCAAACCAGGCAGCAGATGATCAGACTGGATCACATTGGATTTATTGGGAGAATGGTCTCCTATACAGTGAGCTTAAGGTTGCTGAACCTGAATCAGCCAGTGTGCTTGTGGTACCCCAGTGCTTCAGGACCTTCCTACTGGGTCTAGCTCATGATGTGCCTTTAGCAGGACATTTGGGGTGTGACAAGAACTTAAACAGGCTTGTCACCCACTTCTTTAAACCCCAAATGCGGAAGAGCATTGACACACATTGTAGGACTTGCCAGACTTGCCAGGAAAGCGGCAAGAGTAGGGGGAGCAAGTATATCTTGGTTTTGGTGGACCATGCCACCCAGAAGCTGTCCCTCTCAGGACAATCCAGGCCCCTGTGGTGATTTGTGCATTGATGGGGATCTTTTCCTGTGTGGGGGTTCCCCAGAGAGGTGGTCTCTGACCATGGTACAAACTTCATACCTAGGTATATGACGTCATTGTGGGAGGAGTGAAGTGTAATGTACGAATTCACCACTCCTTACCATCTCCAAGGAAACTGGTTGTTTAAGAGATTCAACAAAACCCTGAAAGGCATGATAAAGGGTCTTACAGAACTCATGAGACATAAGTGAGACGTCTTCCTACCATGACTGTTGTTTGCCTACAGGGAGGTACCGCAGAAATCCTTAGGGTTCAGTCCCTTTGAATTGTTGTATGGGCATCCTGTGAGAGGGCCTCTCAGTGTAGTGAAGGAGGGCTGGGAGAAAACTCCTGGTAAGATGTGTTCAGCTATATGCTGGCCTTCAGGAACCAGACTCAGTGCTTCAGGAAACTTGCTCAGGTGAACCTAGATGCCAGACAGGAGGAGATGAGGTGATGGTATGACCAGAATGCCACTCTGGTTGAGTTTCAGCCTGGCCAAAAAGTGTGGGTGATGGCACCAGTGGAGTCTTGTGCACTGCAAGAAAAGTGGACTGGGCCATTTGAGGTGGTGGGGCGCAAGAGTGAAGTAACCTACTTGGTGAACTTGCAGACTTCTAGAAACCCTTTGCGGGTCCTGCACGTGAACTGCCTCAAACCTCACTTTGAGAGGTCTGAAGTGACAATGCTCCTGGCTACAGATGAGGAAGAGGAGAGTGAGAGAGCTTACCTGTAAAACACAAAATTTACAGTATAACTGACAAAGTCAGGGCCAGCATTCAGGAAGAGGTTTCCAAGATGTTGACGTTAGGGGTGATAGAGCTCACCAGCAGCCCCTGGGCTAGCCCAGTGGTCTTGGTTCTGAAAGCTGCTGCACACAGCGCCACCCCTGAACTCCAGTTCTGTGTGGACTACCATGGGCTCAATGCCGTCACCAGGACTGATGCGCACCCCATCCCCAGAGCTGATGAGCTTTTTGATCGGCTGGGAGCTGTCCTGTACCTTAGTACATTTGATCTAACTCCAGGGTACTGGCAGATTGCCTTGACTGATGGGGCAAGAGAGAGTTCTGTGTTTTCAACGCCAGAGGGGCACTACCAATTCTGTGTCATGCCCTTTGGGTTGAAGAACACCCCTGCCACATTCCAGAGACTGGTCAACCAGGTACTGTCCGGGCAGGAAGAATTCAGCGCGCCCTACCTGGATGACATTGCTGTGTTCAGCACTAGCTGGGAAGAGCACTTGCAACACCTCTGCGAAGCGTTGAAGGCCCAGTGGAAGGCAGGACTCACTATCAAGGCCAGTAGGGCAGGAATTTGTGGTGTATCTAAGGCACCAGGTAGGAAGCAGCCAGGTGGTGCCCCTACAGCCTAAAATCAATACCATTCTGGCTTGGGAGCCCCCCTAAGACCCAGACAGAGGTGAGAGCCTTTTTAGGGTACTACACACAGTTTGTCTAGGGGTATGGCACCACGGTGGTGGCCCGCCTCACTAGGGTCAGCCCCCCTGCCCAAGGAGGCCGCAAAAAATTGGGTGTCTGGGTATACAGTGCATTGTCCTATGAAGCGCAGATGAAATTTGTGGCGGGTGTCTGTTTTGGACTTCTATGAGGACTTAAGCCTCTACTTGGGTTCTTCGACCCACAAACGCACCAGATCATCATCCAGTCCACTATACACTCTAGACTGGATTACTGCAATTCTTTGTATCGGGGCGCTAACAAATCTGGGATCGAACGACTTCAGAGGGCTCAAAATGCCGCAGTGCAAACGCTGTTCGCACTCCCTAAATTCTGCCCAGTTTCGTAATTCATTCTTAAACTGTACTGGCTTCCGGTGGACAAGAGAATACACTTTAAGACATTGTGCATTGCTCACAGAATCCTTACATCCCAAGCGCTCCCTATTTTATCCAATTTACTATCTCCGTACGTCCCACGCCGTGAGTTGCGCTCTGCGGACCTTCACCTGGCTTGTGTTCCCCGAGTCAGAATAGCAAGAGATGGAGGGCGCTTGTTCTGAGCGAAGGCGTATGCCCTTTGGAACGCTCTCATAGTGACCAAGGAAGCAGCCAAGTAAAGTGATCTGGATTGATGCCTGCCAGACCACTTTTGATGCCCTGAAATCTGCCATATGCACGGCGCCCATGCTCAAGGCGCACAACTTCTCTTGTTGCGCAGACAGATGCTTCAGAGCATGATGTGAGAGCAGTACTCTCACAGTTGAACAACGAGGGTTTGGACCAATCCGTAGCTTTCATCAGTAGGAAACAGAGGTGGAGTGCAATTGAAATAGAAGCCTTTGCTGTGGTCTGGGCACTGAAGAAGCTAAAACCCTACTTGTTTGGGACTCACCTCCGGGTTCAGACAGACCAGCGGCCCCTCAGATGGTTGACGCAAAGGAGGGGTGAGAACCCAAAACTGTTGAGGTGGTCCATCTCCCTACAGGAAATGGACTTCAGTCTCATTTCTTACCCTGGTGTTCTGGGCTAGCATGCAGGCATTGATAATTTTAGGCTTGTATCATGCTCAGACAAGATGGCAATGATGCCTAAATCCACACTGGTGGGAACACTGCTTAGAGAGATGCTCAAGGTTGCAGATTGGTCTATTGAGACTGCTGTCTATTTCAGGTATATTTGACAAATGGTTTTGTTAGTGGTGAGTAAGGTTTATGAAAGAATGATGCTCGTCTTTGGTCCTGTCATAAAATGTAGATTTTCCTAACTCCTGTAACAGAAGGTCTAGATTCTAGTACAGACTCACAGACATACAGTATCCCACCCTTTCAGTTATCAAAGCATACAAGTTACCCATTGAAAGTTTGAAATGTAGTTGTTAGATAATAACTTCAAAACCCATTGGTGATTTGATGTTTATTTTGTAAAGGTGCAGATGTCCAATATATATGGTTCTGCTTTATTGGATGTAACAGCGGCTGTGTGGAGTTTTTTAGAATTATGGAAGATTTTTTTATGGAGTTTTGGAAGAAAGTGATAGGACTTGGATGGATGGAAGATACTGTTCGGGATACTGGGACTACATTGCTATGCTGTGCCATGTGTTTTAGAGTTTTGACCTTTCCTCTGGGGTTCAAGGAAATATAGTGTGCTGGATAAATTGCTGATGTTTTGTTAGTTTTTTGTCACTATAGAATCTAGATATCTGTTAATAGTTTGGAAATTTAGCATGGTTCTCAATGCTCAAAGTAGCTTTGTTTGCATCTTAGTGCTTCTCACATGACCCTTAAAAGGAATGGCAGAACAGAACTAGCTAGGATCGAAAACTATTGTAAGATGTCACCTAGATATCACCAGTGAGTTTCTAGTTTCCTGCGCTGTTACTAACTTTTAATGGTTTTTATATTTTGTTGTTCATTTTCAGCCATTTCTTAAAATTAGGTGAATGCTTTTGGTGTACTAGAAAGACGTTGGCATCAGTCATTGATGGGTGAGTTCCTTTTCATGCATCACAAATGATACTAATTGGTCAGCTCAGAGCGGTGAAAGGTAACGATGGCCTATAGTGTCTAATATGGGTTTTGTATTACATTTTAGGTCAACCATAGGACATCGGTAAACACTGGTGCCTCACACAATCCTTAACTTCATTGGGAGAGTAAGGAATGATTTCTCCAAGTAACAATGAGCTCTGTATATAATCTGTGTCTAATGTGCAATTTAGAATATTGCTAGGCTTGGCTGAAATTTCAATGAAACTGTTGCAATTCGCATAATGTTGGGAATTTTGTGTTATGTTTATTATACGGAATTCTGAAAATCACACCATTATGCCACGTTTATATCAAATTTATAGCAAAGTAGTGCAAGAATAACATAAATGATCAGAATGCGAGCGGCTGTCATTTGCAGTGCTTTTCTGGAAATAATGTGCAATTATGCGAAAGCAAATTACACGAATTAGCACAAATCCCCAAATATTACATTAATTGGAATCTATGCCAACTACATGTTCGACACCTATGCTAGATCAGAAGCTCACAAGATAAGTAAGATATGTTTGGAAGAGATGAAATTGGAGGTCAAGATTGTAAACCATTTAAAACCAAACTTCATGACTACTTCATACAGTATCTCCTTTTTTGGGATAACTATTTTACACTTTAAAAAAAGTTTAGCCAACTTGGTATGAATGTTTCATGCATGTTAGAGAAGCTCCTGAGAGATACCTGCTTTTATCATCTACATAACTTAATTTAATGGCATAGCTTTGAGTCATTTGTTCGTTAAAAGCTTAAAATCGTCCTGATTGTATCCAGTCATAAATATAACATGCAAAACAGAAATCACAACTGCATGCACCCAAAAATTGTGATGAAGTTGCACGCTCCAGAGTGATATGACAAGGCAAAGAGAAAGCTAGCCTGGTACTATATAACAACTGAACATTATCTATAATGACAAAGGGAAGGCAGAACCTGGAATCATAAAAGAGAACGGGGCATATTAGCAAGGAAGTGGCGATGAGAGGCGTTAGCCTCCCTGGCTTAACGCCTCTCATCGCCACTTCGGAAGCGCCAGGCTGCACCATATTACCAAGGATATGGTGCAGCTTGGCGTTTCCCCCTGCGATGGCGCTAAGTCTCACGACTTAACGCCAACGCAGGAACCCTTGCACCAGAGTGCAAGGGTGTCTGCGAGCAGGGAGGTTGTTTATGTACAGGAAGGTGTCCCTTCCTGTACATAAACAAACCTAAAATGCCATTTTGTAACTTACATGTGTGCTGCTTCATGCAGCACACATATAAGTTACAAAATGGCATTTTAAAAAAAGGTTTGTTTATGTACAGGAAGGGACACCTTCCTGTACATAAACAAACCTTGGCATTTTTCTTTTTCCATATGTGCTGCACAAGGCAGCACACATGGAAAAAGCAAAATACTAAGGGGCATATCTACAAGGGCTGGCGATAAAATTATGGCCGCTTTAGCGTGCATTTTCGGACGAAAAGCGGTGATAATTTTAACGCCCTATTAGCAAGGACACGCTAACGCGTGAATCCATGCTTCTTCGCCCTTTCCTTATCGCCCAGCTTTGCATCTCTAATGAGATGCAAAGTGGGCGTCTCCCCAGAATAATGGGAGAAATGTCGCTATGTGACATTTCTCCTATTATCAAGGGAATCGCTAACAAGCATAGCGATAGAAAAGTAGCGATAACCACGGTTATCGCTACTTTCCTACGCATGCTTTAATTCTGACTTAGCCATGTAATCCAATGGGAGGTGGATTACATGGCTAAGACCACCCTGCCCTATCAGCAAGGTATCGCCGGTCACAGTGCGATTATCGCTGGTTTCCCAGCGATAATCACACTGTTTTCCAGCTATCGCTTGCATTTCTATCGCTTTGGAGATAAGCGTTGCTGATAGCACGCTATCTCCGCGATAGAAAGCAGCGATAGCCGGGGATAATTATCCTAGCGCTAAGTGCGCTTAGCGATAATTATCGCCGGCCCTTGCTGATATGCCCCGAGGAGAAATGGAGCATTTCTCCTCATATCGCCACCTTAAGACCAGGATTTTCCTGGTTTTAAGTTCGGCGCTGCCACCTATTATCGCCTCTCTTGATAATAGGTGGCAGCGTCGAAGTGAATGGGTGTTGCGGTGGAACGCCCACCGCAACACCCACTGCACGCCCCTTTCACGCTAAATTTAGCATGAAAGGGGCACTGTTATCAAGGCAGCGTTAAGCCAATTAACGTGGCTTTAAGCCACGTTAAGTGGCTTAACGCTGCCTTGATAATAGGGAGCTGACCCTATCGCCACCACAACGTCACAAAAAGTGACGTAATATGCCCCAATATTTTCAGAAAGGGCAAACTAAATCTTTCATGACGTCATTCAAATTAAGGTTGCATTTCTTAGGTATTAGAGAACTCGTGATGCAGAAAAGCCAGTGCTCAATGTCATGAGATGTAAATAACATGAAGACAAAACTGATTTTAATTCATTTCAAATGTGTCAGCCATGAAGACGCCCAAGTGCTTGATTGGACTAAGAATAACGTCTTTACAATTAGATCATTACTCAATATTAAATCTCCAAAAACAACGGACTTCCAAATATGTCTGCATAACCTGAGCAGAGTGGGTCGGATCCGGGACGTCAAAGAGCTAAAAGTTGCTTCAGACATGAGTGACTCAAAACAAAATGCAAATTGGAGGCTAACCGAGATCCTTGCATTCGATCAAAACACAAACTACTAACTTGTTTCCCCTCCAATTATTCATCTCTCTGGTTAGCATTAGGACCAAAGTCTTGTTGGATGACAAGATGATGAGAGATCCCGAAGGGATCATTTTTTATAGTGCCCTAGGCTATTAGACAATCTCAAAGATCAAAAGGCAGCAGCAGACCTACGACATCACGTAAACAACAATTAGAAACATCGACCATGGTGAGTTTATTTAACCCTCTCGACCAGCTTCCACAGAATAGATTAAATTTAAAAGTCTTTGCTTGGTGTCTAGAACTGAACAAGACCCTCGCCCTAAACTCATGCAAGCAAAAGTTGATAGGTCTGATTGCAAACAAGACTTGGGCCCAGAGTTACAAATATTTCACGCAACGCAGTGCAACATCCATATATGTTGTGCTGCATTGCGCTAGGGACAACAGAGTGCAGCAGCATATCTACAACCATTGGTCTGTTGATTTCATCCCACGCTCTTCCGCACAAACAGGCGGCCTTGCACAGGGTACTGCATCGATCCAGGGTGCAGAGGGAAGTGTGTCTGACATAGGATTTCTACTAGAATCTCACCTATCCACTGCAAATTCCCATGAGTAGACAAACTCAGAACATGCCATGCGCCTCTTTTGAAAAATGAACACATTCCCCCTTGTTTCCAGCTGCTTCAAGCTGTCCGAGGCCCCCGCAGGGGGCCACTAAAGAGGGCAGCCCTCTAGTACCAGCTGGGCACCCCACACCCCCGTAGGGGCAGGGACTCAGGGAGGAGTCCCCCAAGCCTTGGCGCAGCGCGCTAGGCGAGCATCACTTCCGGGGCGCGAGGACAGGGGGAGGGGTATATAGGCCTCCCCCCACCATCTTGTCGTCCTCTTTCGCGCGCCCGGACATGCCGTCTCCCACCCTACCGCTTACCCGGCGTGGTTTGTGGCAGGCAGGAGGCAGAGAATGTTGTAATGTTGTGTTTTTCGTTGCAGGCGGAGTTACAGGGCGATCTGGAAGCAGAGGGGTACAGAAGGGTACCTCTGCGCGGCACCATGGTGGGTGCCAGAGCCAAATCCTAGGAGCCTCATGGGAGGTTCCTGGAAAACCGTGTCGGCGCCCCGTTAGTCCTTCGGGCGGTTGTGGGCCTGAACAACCGGGGGGTTTGCTATGCTACGCTCCGCCCTGAAAGGGGCGTGAGTAATAATGGACCATGTGTCACGTGATCCGGGAAGAGGATCACCAGAAGTGGCAGCGCAGATGGGGTTCGCCCCAGTGCTGCTTGGCTCATCAGGCTGGCAGGCGGCCCAGACGGTTGCCTGCCCTTGGATCGCCCGTAAGATAACCCACCATATTACATAACGGTGTATGTAATAAACCTGCAGCAATTTTACCCAAACAAGAAATGTGTTGTGTGTTTATTTATGAGCATGCATGTTACGTTCGAGGGGTGGGGCAGGTTGCCAATGCTGGTACTAGGTCTGGCTATCTTTACAGGTCAGACTTTGCATCAAAACCTTTGGTTTTTCATGAATCCACCCCAGTAACGCCCTCTTGACACAAAGCAGTGCAAAGAGGTTTTTGGTCTGTGAAAAGTTAACTTTTCCAGAGCGAAACACATTTGCACTCTCTAGTGAATAGCACCCGTCAGTATGCGTCCTGCTAGCTCGTCACAAATCTTAAGTAAATTTGGGCTTCGGTGTCAAAATCTCAAATGATAAGTTTTCTTTATATTCGATTTTAAGGTCTAATTAGTAGACTGACTTCTGTTCTTGGTCCCTTTTCTACAGAACTCATTGCTTAATCATATTACAAGTTGCTCAGCTTGTTGAATCATGTCAGAAGAAGGTAAAACGTGTTTTAATTCCTTTTGCTGCTACTTTATTATGCTGTTGTTCAGAGTGTAGACATTTGTGATGTTTTCATTTCAGATATTTGTGAGGTGATTACATTTTAACTTGATGCATTTTAATATCGATCCCCAATGACGATTTTATTGTCACAAATATTATTCTAAATGTTATTTATTTGAAATTAGATGCTATTTTTTACATTCTGATGCAATATGTGCATTTAACAAGTCAAGAATGATAAGAGTAGAATTTGATAAAGGTTTGCCTGCCAAAATATCACTGAGAAACATACAAGAGTGACTCAGAATTCGATTGTCGACTTGAAATAGAGAACAGCAATAGTGGTAAAGAATGAGAGTGAGCGAGAAAGAGAGAGCGAGAGATAGTAGAGATGAAAATTGAAGACCCAACAAGCACCTGTGCCATCCCACCCACTTTTCCCTTTTTCCATTCGGATCCCCTACATTTTTGCTTATCTTTTTAAATATTTTTATTCGTTTGTATCCAGCAAAGAAACTCTGTAAAGGAAGAAGACAAATACAATAAGCAATTGTCAAATACATGAAATGATACTCATAATTGAAACATTGATTAGATAGAACAGGGGGTATGAGATTAGGGAAGAAAAAGAAAAGAAAAAAAAGGAAAGCAAATAATAGCTTGAAAGAGGATCCTAGACCCAGGACACCTCCTTTATATTTATTTAACATCATTGTATTATTATTTACTGAGACCGGACTATTCCCAGCGCATACTAGACCAAATCCTTTATAGCTTTAAACAAGAGCGGAGGCCTCTGGCCTTAGCCAGGGCTCATGTGGACTCATACACCTGTCGTAACAGTGCCCAAAATTCCCTGACATTCAGAATAGTGGGATTTAGGGATTTATCCAGGCTCTAGCAATGCATAGTCGGGCACATACAATGATGATCGAGGCCAATGACCTTTCATAGCTGATATCCTCCTGTTGAAACCCAAGAAGGATTTCCTTATCTGTAAGCTGAAACTCGTAGCCCAGATGCTCTGTAAGTAGACAGGATAGGCCCTTCCCGAATTGCTTTAAAAGTGGACAGTCAGCAAACATATGCTTTAAGTCTGCCATGCATACAGCTTGCATTTTGGGCAGTAAGACTTATCAGAAGCTCGAGATGTTGCCCACTTAGAAATATACAACAGAAAGATTGTCCTATGCTGCTGAAGTTTCAGACTTACAGAGGCTACTCATCGGTCTAAAGTATCCAAGGCCTCCTGTATATCCTTTACTGTTCTCAGATATGAGAAGCCGGCTCAGTTTCGCAGATATCTGCGAACTATCGTCTAATGTGCTAATTGAAATTTTAGCAGGCTTCCCGTATATACCAGACACTAGTTCTGATGTAACTGGTTCATCTTTCAGTTTCTGCCCGTATAGGAGGTAATCCCTTACTTGCAGATATTTAAAGAAAAAGTGCTGGGGGAGCCTAGACTCCTCTTGTAATGAATAAAATGAATGAAACCCCTGGCTGTCATACAGATGACCTAAGTTATCGAAACCCATACGTTGCCAGACTTTCCCGATGTTGTCATGGAATACCTCTGGAAATATTGGATTACCCAACAGTATAGTGAAATAATGTAGCGAGGGCATGGAGTATTTCTTGCATATTTCCTGCCATATCCTCGTTATGTCCCTAACTATCTTGAATCTAGCCCTTTTGTAATAGTTTGGGTCTGTGGTCATGTAAAGAATAAACCCGATTGATGGTCCACAAGCTAGATAGTTATGAGGGACTTCAATTGTATTATGGATTATAGGATAGACGCTACAGGTAGAAAAACGTAGGTGAGGATGGGTAAGACGCGTGCCTCCATATGGGAACTTATGCAAACTCATCAGTTAAATGATGCTTGGAGGACACTACTTCCAAGGTTACCAGGGTTCACGTATTACTCATCCCCACACAAACAATATTCACATATAGACATGGTCTTTGTTAAGGGTGCGCTTTTAGAAAACGCCCACATTGAGGTTTGTCCTAAAATTACATCTGACCATAACCCTGTTATGCTAACAGTACAGGTGCAGGCGGGAGGGAGAGATGGTCATCTTGCTTTTTCATTTCCTCGTCATTTACTCAACAACCCGGAGTACTGTGGGCACCCCAGAGTAGCATTGGGGGAGTTTATAGGTAATAATAAGGGCACTGCTTCGGCTTCTGTTGTATGGGACTGTATGAAGGCATTTGTTAGGGGGGTGACTCTCCAGTTCATTGTAGGTCAGAGTAGGCGTACATATCAAGAAGTTGAACAATGTTGTCTTGACTGTTTAGATATAGAACGTTGGCATGCGCAGGCGATCATGGCAAGGGATTCTGCTGAGCTGTCGATATATCTTAGGTTGCTAGAAAAACGGCACATGTTAAACAGAATGCTAACTGAGAAAGTAGCCGTCAGTTATCATAAGCATAGAATGTTGCAATGTGAATACGGCAAGAAAGTGGGTCGGCTTTTGGTCAGTCAGATTTCTGACAACAAGGCTAGATCCAATATTAAGTGGAAGGAGGGGCACTTCACTCAGCCACAGGCTATCGTTGAGCAGTTTGGAATATTCTACGAAAGAATATATGGTGAGTCACTATCCCCTACTAATCATAGCTTCCGGTAATATCTTCAAGAGAGTCATCTACCTTGGCTTGATGCTCAGGAGATGGCACTGCTTCAAGGGGACATAGGGCTAGCTGAGGTTGAGGGTGCAACCAGGGCTCTGCCCTCTGGTAAGGCGGCGGGCGAGGATACTATTACTATTGAGTTCTACAAAATTTTCAAAGATTTTCTGGCACCTGAGTTTACTGACCTAATTGTGTATATTACAGGGGGGAGCCCCTGTATCGTGGAGTACGACTAATATAGTGGTGTTCCCCAAGAAGGGCAAACCACTCGAGCAGAGAATCTTGTATCGCCCAATTTTTTTGATCAATTCTGACGCCAAAATTTTCTCTAAAATATTGGCAAAGTTCCTGGCCCCTCTTATACATGGTTTAGTCTCTGATCAACAGCATGGGTTTGTCCCCGGTAGAGATACTTCGGCTCATGTTCATACTGCTATCGCAGTCTTTGACGTATCTGGTAAACTAAAAGAACATATTGTATGATAATGCTGGATGCCCAGAAGGCTTTTGATAAAGTAACATGGGAAGCACTCTGGTCGACTATGACGGCGTTCGGACTCGGAAGTCGGTTTATATCCTTGGTACAGAAACTATATAAGAATCCGGTAGCCAAAGTTAAGCTGAATGGCTTTCATCAACTTTATTGTCAGTTCGAAGGGGTACACGGCAGGGGTGCCCACTCTCCCCGCTATTATTCACTTTATATATTGAGCCATTTATCAGACATCTCTTGTGGAATGCGGGTATTCACCCAACAAGCTTAAATGGCATAGAACTCAAGTTAACTGCATATGCAGATGATATTGCTGTTTTCTCTAGTAACCCATTAGAAGCTCTAGCTTGTATTACAGAAGAGGCAGAGCTTTTTGGAGCCTTTTCTGGGTACAAGCTAAATTTGGCTAAAACACAGATAATTCTTAACCACCAACCAGATACCTTGTTAACATCTTTAGGGATTACAGATACCGCCACATATCTAGGCATTTGGCTCAGCAGCCAGGTGGGAGGTATAATTACTCTTAACTACGAGCCACTTTTTAAACTGGTCACGGCTAAGTTACGATATTGGCATCTGCTTCTTCTCAGCATCCTTGGTAGGTGCAATGTTATAAAAATGAATATACTACCCAGGTTCTGATACTTGTTTCGTTCAATCCCTTTACGGGTACCAGGAACTTTTGTCAATCGTTTAGAAAGTGTAATTGGCATTTTTATATGGGGATACAGGCGGGCTAGAAGGGCTCTAAGTTCAATTAAGCTGACTTACAAACAAGGGGGCTTTAAGCTCCCAGATTTTAAGCTGTATTATTGGGCTGCATTTGCCGGGCGGATTCAGAGCTTGTTAATCGGGCGTGAAGCTGACCTGTCCTCATTGGCCACATTTTTGCTTTTCAGAAGGGTTTGTGGCGGTCTGTAATTCCTAGGGATCGCTCAGGCTTGAAAATAGTGTGCCTGAAAGGCACCAAGTTGGTGTACCCCGGGGGGAGACCCATTTTTTTGTCTCCACACCCATTGTTCTCAAAGGATAGTTCCACTTGACTCTCTCCACTAGCTAGTGGCACCACATTATAGTTATTTTGGTATATCGGCTGCACTCAGTGAAGAAGCTTACTGGCCTCCATGTAAATTACAACCAGTGACCAACAATAGATTGAGAATTTGCACTGATTTTTGAAAGTAGGGGAATGTGGGTTCACAATAAATGCTTTTTGAACACCAGAGGTTGCATATCTCATTAGCATTGCCCTCAGCTAATCAAACTTATTTGTTGAAAAAGCAAATACAACAAGAATGATGGATGCTCTGCCCAGTGGACAACAAGGGCTGCCACATCCCCTGTACCTTTTAAAGTAGGAGGTTGCAGTGTATCATGTCCCAACTGCCTTAGCTTTGACATGTAAGCTGGAACCTCCTTCCAGGTTATCTCATCTTGGCTAAACACATACATGGACCCTGCTACTTTTGTGCTTCCTGCATGTGGAGCTGCATGTATTCTCTTGGCTCTTGGTAAGATTTAAGGCGCTGGTGAAAGTTACAGGCCTGACCTGCTGGTTACTGTGTATGCACAGAACCATCCAGCCAGCCCATCCAGTCCAGAGAGCTAAACATAGCTCTTTGAAGTCCTCTCTACTCCTCACCAAAGTGAAGGAGAGCTGCCCAAGAAACTACTGGTATAAGTGCAGAAGGGCTCAGTGCATAGTCTGTCTGGGAACAGACTCTCTTCCTGCACCACTTTTCCATATCTTGATCTTCAATTGATCCTGCTTCACTGGCAGTGACCCAGCACCAGGATGGGGCACCAGTGAGTATGATTAAAAGAAACCTTTGTGGTCTAGAGCAGCAGTTCTTAACCAGTGGTCTGAGGACCCCCGGGTGTCCATGACTGTTTTACAAAATTAAATAATATTACAATCATACATTAAATATAATAAAGTTTAAACAAATAAAGAAGCAACATTGAAAAATGTGGGGGGTTTTATGTTTAATTGTGATATTTGAGCATTTGTTTGATGTATACTTATTTTTGTGCATTTAATCTACCTGCTGACTAGAAAACTAATTAATTTGATCCAGCAGGGTAGTTCAAAGCCTGCATCGAATTAAGGGCTGACTCAGAGAAATATGCCCCAAACCAAAAGTAAGGAGAGAGTGCAAATATGGCCACATTAAAATTATTTTTGCCCTCTGGACTTTTTTTAACCTAGAGGAGCACATGTTAAATTCCTCTCTAAGTTGAACGTATGCAAAATTGTTATTTGGTGAAGGTTTTGCCTGTAGTGTGAATACAGTAAAGCACTACAGACTTATAGCAAAGCACTACAGTTTCTTACTATACTCCAAAAGAAATGAGGATATTTCTTTTGCATGTCCAGTTACAAGGCCTGCACATACCACAAAAACCTTATTGAATGTCCCATCTGTGTCAACCTTCCTATGCAAAGACACCAGGCTGAGTTTGACAGTAGTCCCACTCACTCATCCCACACATGGGTGCATATGCTTGTCCACGTAATCATGTTTAACCAGCCTAGGCAAAATGGAGCCTCTTACCCCACAGCAGCAGACCTTACTTTCAAAGGTGGACAGTAGCGGCTAGCACTTAGAACCATTTTACCAGAGCTTACAGTGAGTAAAACTCAGTTAATGAGACTCACTCACAGAAGAATCTCATTCTTCGCAGTGTACTGTCTATTATTTGACTCCAATTGGTCCTCTAAGCACATTTATATATTTTGAGGTACTGTTAAAATGATGAGTACCCACAATGCTGAATAGATAACCGCATCTTTATGCCGAATATAATAATTGTCTTGTACTATTAATAGATGTGCCCTACAACCTATCCAATCATAGGCTAAGCCTTGACTGCACCTCCATGCCTACCTTAGAGTCAAGGAGGCTTAGGAAGCTAACCTTCAGGCACACAGCAAGTCCCTTTCAGTCCTAGTTATTGAGGAAAACTCACACTCTCACTTTTGAAAGGGATTAGTTGTCCCTGTGACAGCATGAGCTGGGGAAAAAGCCTGACATCGATATAGAGAAAACCATTGGTAAAAGGGAGAGAAAGAGAGAGGAAGAATGAGAGAAAATGAAAGATAAATAGAACTGTTGTGTAGTTCCTATAAACCTATATAGGATCTGCACGTTTAGACAACATAGACTGTGGAATTGGTGTCCAGACTGATTCCAAACACCCCCATCGGGTATGTTTGCCTGTATAACAGCTAGCTCACAGTGCCACTAGAAACTCCTCTTACCAAGGAGAGAATAGTTTTTGGCAACTATCGAACATGGCAACTCTGTCCCATCAGGGATCGTGGAAACAGTGCAATAGTTTTCGCTCAGTCACTCGTGCTCACTTTGTCTCAGAGAGATACACACAATAAACGGTGGGGACGTTTTCAATAAGTATTTATTGAACCAGCGTCATTCTAGTGTAAAATAGGTGTGCTGAAACAACCATTAGACAGACACAGATATAAATTATTATAAGCACCAACAGAGTAAAAGGATGGTAGATTGCTACCATAGTGCTAAAATAATGAATACAGGCAGGTATTAAAATACATGACAGTAAAATGCATACTCCTATGATGCGACCCTAACTAGATGTACTTAAGTGTACCTAGCATGTATGTAGGTGTGTAGCCAAGAATCCCTCTAGGATAAAGTCAACCTCATTACCTGAAGTGAGCGACTGTGGGACCCCGTCTTGATCTCGAGTTGGACACCCCACAAGGGATGTCAGACCACGGAGAGCTGGAGTGTCTGCATGCAGGAACCTCAGCGTCTCGCGCCAGTGTGTCAGCATGGAAGTCATTTTCTCCTCTGCCTTACCCCAGCAAGATATGGTGTTTATATACCCAAAGTGGTACCCTCAGGGGTTCTACCTTGCTGTGCCATGTCGATCTTAGGATGACGGAAGGAACGACCCTTATACATAGTTATTATGCAGGAGATGATAGTCCTGCTGAACTTCCAAGAATCCTCATGCATAATGGATGAGGCTAGTTTCCAGGGAAAACCCTACGTCCTGTAAGCAGTACCGTAACTAGGTATAAGGTCAGTCCCAAGAACCGTTATGCAGTGTAATGGTAGGGGAGAATAAAGGTGAAAGGTTAGGTGACTACCTGAGCCTATATTAGGGTACCTATATGAAACATAACACCCACTCCTCATCCGACTGGAAGACATATTAAAATTCTAATGTATTTGTAGGCGTTGTACGCATCAAATTAATAAATCCATACAAATAGTATTTAAAATGTAAGCGATAGAAGTCTTTACTAAAATATGTTCGTATATTTAGCTCCAACACCTATGAGTGACTGAAAGCCATGCAGCTCAGCAAAAGTGTCTATTGGTTAAATGTAATTGTTTTTGAAAAAGCCGAATTTTTCCCAGCACACGATGAGCCAAATGTTTATGTGTCCTGGCTGGGAGACGCAACATCACTGTTGCCTGCAATCGCAGACGACGGCCCCTGCAACACCTCGCAGATCAGGTCAATCGAGCACAGATGTTCCTCCGTATTCTCTACAGCCGCTACTGGGGATGCCTGTGTGACATCCAAGGCCTGAGTATTTGTTGAGGAGCCGGTATCCATTCCAGCAGGAGTTGAAGCATCCTGTGGTGGCTCTAAGAATGCAGACATCAACATTGGAATACGCTGAGGACACAGTAGAACATGGGCCGTTATCGGGTCCAGTAAAGCATCAACGTCCAGTGGCGCAACTGATGGAAGTGTTAGACAGAGATCCAACACGCATTCTTGTCCGCAGAACAGGCATCGGAGGACAGGCAGAATACAGTCGATCCAGACTGGTCTAAAGGATAGGACCCAAGATTCACTTAGTTCGCGAAGGCGGGGTGTGCCCAGATGGAGTGCCATGCGATCAAGGTATCGACGATCCAGGAGCATTTTTTCCATCTCCTTGGTGACTGGGATGTCAATCAGGATACCTGCTATTAGGAACAAGATGAGCGGAAGCCCTCCAAAAATGCTTCCAAACACAGAGGGGTCGATTCCGATTCGGGCCGGAAATTTCTCCGACCGAGCCGGACCCGGAGAGATTTCCGACCGAATCGGACCCGTGCAGTCCGACCGAACGAGTACGATGCGGCCGTATGTTATCGGACTCGAGTCGGTCGGACTCCCATTGAAGTCAATGGGAGCCGGTCGTACAACGCGTACGCGGGCTCCCATTGACTCAATGGGTGCGGAGTCGGACAAGGGCGCCCCCTACAGCGGGTGCGCGGCGATGCGATTCGCGCCGTACACGCACAGGTAGGGGGACCCATGGGTCCCCCTGTGTGCGACTCGCGCGGCTACGCGTACTGGGGGTCCGACACGGACCCCGGAATACGGCTCCGACAGCTCTTTCGAGCCGGAGTGCGCGGCTCGGTCGGACTGCTCGCGGCGCGCGCATCGTACTTACCCGGCCGGGGAACGTCTCCATTGCGCGGTGCGAGTCGAGTCCGAGTGAGTCGGTCGGAGCGGTTCGAGTCCGAGCGAGTCGGTCGGAGCGGTCGGGACGCCCGGACGAGTCGGTCGGCGATTTCGCATCGTACTCGCTCGGCCGGACCCGCGTACGGTTCGGTCGGGAAACAGGGCTCCGAATCGGATCCGGTAAAGCCGAATCCTATTCGGAGCCCTACCGGCCGAGATCGGAATCGGCCCCTGTGTGTATGAAGTTGGGAATAACTCCGAAGAGTTTCTAAAAGATGCTTAACAGTCCAGAACCTATGGTCTTAAATAGATGTACTATACCCGTCGTATCAGCCATGTTAAGATACGTTGTACCATTTCTGTGAAATGGAAAGGGCAATTCATTCGTACTGGTGCCAGTATCTCAGCTGAGGACCTTGCGACCTGGAGATCATAAGTTTCAGTGGCGGCTGGTGACATTTGAAAGTGGTGGGTGTAAAATTATTGCCGTACTGCACTGTGGCGAGCAAGCCCGAACAACCTATGAGGAGTTCGGGGGGTTCCCCCCCCCGAGAAAATTTTGAAAAAAGAGTGGATAAATGGTGCATTTTCAAGCAAATTTGAGGAAGTAGGAAGGTTAGTAAAGCAATACGATTGAATTATTTATCATTTAAGAAATTTCCAATATTTATGAGCTATAGAGGACAATCTTTGCGTATGCTGATGTTATCATTTGCCCATATTAACTTTTGAACACACTGATACACTTGTAATGGTTTTAACTATACAATAAATACATTCATTGACTGTGCAGTGAAACGTACAAACAAAACCGGTATCACGCAGAGAGAATGTCGTGGTAAAACAGATATCAGATAATTAACTTAATTTATAGTGCAGAGATAAAACAGTTCTTTGTATTTGCATTTTGAAAATTAGTTTAAGTAGACCATCCAATTCATAAATCATTTAAACTGAGGAGTGAGTGGTGTGTGTGGGTGTGGGTGTGTGCATACATATATAGTAAAGGATGCACGGCCACGAGGCATCTGTCACTGTGTATAATAAAAATTCTGAATTCAGCTCTCAGGTGAGAGGTTGTGGCGTAACGAGAACTGCCGACTTTGGAACATACTGTGATTCTAGGCACATCACTTAATCTTCCCGTGCCTAACAAACATGGAGGTGCTCTTGTGGAACGCAACTGGTGCTTGTGTGAAGCGCTCCAATACCTTCACTCGAGTTTGCGCTATATAAAACTGCAAAAAAAGGGCCTATTATGAGCAAAAGTGCCTGGCAAAGACAGGCTCTTGAGAGGCACACATGACTGGCCCTGGATAAGGGGCTGAAGGTGCCTGGTCACTCACTGGGTTGAAGTGAGGCAATGTGTCATGCTGAAGAAAACACATGTGGTGCACAACGTACCCGCTGTCCAACGGGCGAAGCGCGAGGTAAAGCGTGCGACCGGAGCGAGCTAATGTAAATAACACACTTTGGTGCATTTCTGGGATATTTATAAGCGGAGCACATTCCTTCCCACTCCCGGATCAGACAGTGGAAACTTTCCCACACTGGAGGCTCACATCTGAGTCAGCTTTCTGTTTTTCATGGCCCTCGTGGTAATATTTACTTAATCAAATGAAAATGTTAAATAAATAGGGGCATTTGCAGTGAAAAAAAATAATTTTGATAACATGTTCCGCTAGAAATTTCATTAAAACCGCATACAAGTGCGCACTGTGTAGAAATTAATCCATCAGAGCAGCGAGCCGTTCCATAATGAGAGGGTTAATCACTCAGCAGAGAATTAGCAGGAAGGACAGATTAACGTTGGAATACTTGTTTACTTATGTCCGACAACAATAGTGCACACCCACAACTGCACTGTAACCTGCACGGAGTAACCTGTAATATGCACAGAGTCGAGCCCTGTTTTTTCCTGTAACAAATCAATGTTATGTACTGTGCCAAACTGACCAATACTGCAACTCCCACAATGCACTTGTTGGGCTTTGCAGAATTGCTCTGGTGCTGTCAAATAAACAAACAAGAAACCTGGGACTGGAAACTCTGTCCATCAGATCACACAGAGTTATGTAGTAGCCCCAAATCTGCTCGATCGGTCGCCAGGGCCTGGTTCCCGGTGAAGTGCATGTCAAACACAGCTCTCCCAGAGTTAGAGGGCAACGGAAAGTCTGTCAAAGAAACGTGGTACCCGAGAGATTAGTTGGTTAAAAACAACAAAACGTTACACTAATGTAGTGTGAGGGTTCTGCTATGGGATCCCCGGCCCCAGCGGCCCCAGGCGCCTGTAGGGAGGCCATTTTCTCTATGTAGGCTGCATGGAGCCTACATAGAGAAAATGTAGAGTGCGCATGACTGCTTTGGTCGGCCCCAGGGCTGACCAAACAGTCAGGGCACTCAGAGTGGTGCAAGCCACTCCTCCCCGACCCGCCCACCCACCCGCCCCCAACCAGGCATACCCTCCCGCCCACCCCCAACCAGGCATACCTTCCCGCCCACCCCCAACCATGCATACCCCTGCCTTCTGCTTTCTCGCAGCGCAAGAAGCACAAAATAAAATGGTATTTAAAATACCATTTTATTTTCTGCTTCTCGCACTGCGAGAAAGCAGTGGGGCGGAGCTCCAACGCCCTAATGGAGCGCCCGCCACTGATAAATTTCTCGGGCAGAGGTTAAGGGCACAGTTTTCTGTAAAAGCATTGCTTTCATTCGGCTCAGAGTATCAAACTGTATAAAGGAAACATTCAACGAAGGCCATAACGGCGCCTCCCTGACTGTATGGGTCGGTGGAAACAATACTTGCATACAGCAAGTAACCCTGGAGCTTACAGTGACAAGATATGCGATGCCCGGGAGCATCCCACAACAACCTTGATCATTCAGCATCAAGTAACTCCCATTTGAAAGCAACCTGAATACTGGATTAATTACGGCAGCTGGGGAACCTTTCAAATGACAGGATAAGTTTGCAACGGAACCGTTACAGGCCCCGTGAAGCAAGATGTCCCGGCATATAAGAGATCCAGTTAAAGAGTTCTCACAGTTTGTACCGCTTAGAAACACTTCCATGTCCCCACTCCTGCATCAAAATCTGTATTGTAATTCCCAAGATTCCTTGATGAATTCCCTACCCATCGCTTCATATCTGCGTGCCTGCTGTTGTTCTAGGCAATATTGAAACTGGAAAGTTGTGACCAGTAATGTTATATGGCCTTGGATTAACCATTCTGTGGATGGTGACGCTGCCACAGTGAAAGGTAATTGGTCCAGTTTTTCAATAAGCAGCATTGTATATTTTGCTCCCCTTTGTGCCATTGTTTTCTGTTTTTTAGTTAGCTTGTATGCAGAGAACAAGGACGTACTGTTGATAAATTGCCAAGGCACATAACCAGCGTGCAATGATTGCAGCGTCCCGCTTAATAACATAATAGAACATACCTGAGATTGTCTGTGTTGTAGTATGGACAAATCCTATTCTAGTACATCCATAGCAGAAGATACAATGTTGCCCAGTGAATAAACCCTGGATGTTAATGTAGTCATACCATTGTCAACTACAGCTAACGCCTTTTTTAAGTTAATTCTATCTATTTCACGGAGTCTCTCTGCGGCTTCTTGTTGAGATATCTTTCAGATTTCATTATAGACAGCATATAAGAAACGTTTCTGATGTGGCTTTCTTGGACCTAATAAAAAATCCCTTAGATCCACCTCATCTGAGAGTAAGGATAAGGGCTGTTTCACCCGGGACAGTGTTGAGGTTTTTAGCCAATCGAGGCATAACTTCCCAACACTGTACGATGTCACCACCCCCGGATGTTCTCTTTGTACATAGCGTTGGTCCGGCCTATGGATACTAAACCCTTCGGTTTTACCCCTGAATCTTGACTGATATCTGTTTGTGTCTGTGGGTCAAACTAACTTTCCCTTCCAATTGGGGTCTAATAAATTGTACTGTATGATGTCATCCATTGTATCCCCTCCACGTGATGTAAAGTTTTGCCACCCTTCAAAGTGTGATGGTGTTGGAATCCGAGGTGTATTCAAATCCTTGTTCTTGTTCTACAGTGTCATTCAGAAATATTATCTGCTGTGGAATGAGGCACGCTCTAAATAGTGCTTCTGTTCCCTGAACTTGCCATTCCTTTGAACCCCAAACTGATTTTATGTCTATAGTGTCCTTCCATAACTCGAAACCCTGTTCAGACAGTTGGGAAATAAAGGATGCAGAATAAATCTGTTTGGTATTAGTTAGCATATTTTTCTGTGCAGTTGTAGGTGCAACCGTATAATAATATGAGGTCGGGTCAGAAATGTTAAACCCTGAAAAATAAGGAAATTTCTGTGCAAAAGTTTTCGAACTACCCTTTGGTGGTGTTGGGCAATGTTCCCATTGGTGGTATGTGAAAACATTTTGTGGGATACTGGATTTGTGTAAAAAGTGATGACCATAATGATGGTAACAGTACATACTGTTATAGTCTGATGTGTCTTCTAACATTTCAATGCTTGAAAATGCAGCGGATTGTTCCAAATCAGACAACTTATTATTTACAGTTTCAAAATCCCAACCGTCAGAAAATGTACTGGAGGTAATGATATCATTGAGGGAAATTTAAAATACATGAGGCATTTTTAAAAGTTCAGTGGGACCAAATACATCATAATCAACTTTGTCCCAAACTATACCATCAGGATTTGGACCAGGTATAGTGTTCACAAAGGACAGGTCTGTTTGTTCACGGTGAGATGATGTATGAGGTTTCAGGACCAAGTTCACATTTGATACTGCAGAGTGTTCTGGGAGGTAGTGTCCATTCATAAATAAGCAAAAGACAGTCACTAGGGCAATCCAGAACAGAAAAAACAGTATTTCAGTTATTATCCAGAGCTGGAGCCAAGGTGATACTAGGTAAGTCTTTTTCAGAAAAGTGTAGAAATCATGAAGTTGTTGCTTACGGGAAACTGGAGCTAGCGTCGTTTCAGGTTCACTGGGATCCAAAGAAAATGTATCAAAATTGATGAAGTAGCCAGATGCAGTTTGATCTATCTTTGGTAGCTCAGCAGGTTTTGTTGAACTGGCAGACGTCTCTTGTAGAGGCATATTGATGTAGACATTGGTGTTAGGCCAAATTGAAATTTGTCTTTCATTTGTGTTTTGAAGTTCTGTTTCAAGAGGAACGAGTTCCATTTCATTGTTGGAAATTCCATCATTTTGTATTGGTGACTCTTCAAACATTATGAGTCTTTCTGTCTGAACTTCCTGTATGGGAGCAAGAGGAGAGCGTCGGCTACCCAGGAGCCCATGAGGCCTACTATTCAGTATCGCCCACATAGTGTGGTTTGATCAGATCAATGGGGATGAATCTCTTTTCTTTTTTACCGGCAAGAGGCGGAAGAAGTACTGTTCTTGTTCCTTCCACAGCCAGGACAGGTACAGACTTTCTGTATGAGGGCACAAATTCTTTCTTGTCCACAATCTTTTCTCTGACCAGATCCCCTACTTTTGGGATCCAGGCAGGTCTTGCAGTGACTGATTTGACTTCCCCAGTGGCGGTGCGTTTTACTTGCACTTTGCTTTGTAGTGCCCAGAATTCATTGAGATCCTGTAAAACAGCCAAACGTTTATTGATGTCAAATGGTTTTTCATCCACCATTGTGCTTTCACAATCGAGATCAGGTACCCACATTCTCGTCCCAAATAGGACTTTGTAAGGAGTGACACCTTCTAGGGAACTTCTTGGCATATTATTGAGTGCCCTTTGGACCCCGTATGAGTGATTGACCCAACTATCACCCGAACCTAATACTCTCGCTGTTAAAGATTGCTTTAAGTCCAGTTTTTTCCTCTCCACGACTGAATTTCCCTCTGGATGGTACGGAGAGGTGTACCGTAATGCAACACCCAAAGTTCCGAAGGCTTCCTTGTAAGCCCTAGAGCTAAACGCAGGTCCGCGGTTAGAATGTAATGTGCCAACTGGGTATGTCCCTATAAAGACTCGCAAATCTTTTATAACAGTTCGAGCATCAGCTAAGCTCTGAGGTCATACCCATAGGAATCTAGAGCATGAATCCACTGCCACCAAGATATACTTGTAAGCCCCATCTGATTGTAAGGGGCTGCAGTGGTCCAAATAGACACAAGCGAGTGGTCTATCTGATATTAGTAATGGTGTCTGCGCTGGACGTGCTACGGTGGAACACTCAGTCTGCTGACAGATGTTGCATTTTAAGACAACATTATTTGTCTGTTTAGTTAAACCAGGCCACCAATAGCGTTGTTTCAGTAAAGAAACCGTTGCGGTAATCCCTGCATGTGCAGAACCTAGACCCCTTGTGTGCAGCTGGCATTAAGCCTAATCTGCGATCCATGTTTGGTATTACTCTATCCCCCACTCTTGGAATTTGAGCATACTGAATGTTATTTGCATCTAACTTGTAGGAGTACTTTAGTGGAAAGCCTTTTGGTAAGTCTGGGCTGTTTTTGCGTGAAGCAATGACAGCTACCATTATCTGTCTGTCTATTCTTGTTTTTGAACGAGTGATTGCAGCTACAGCAGCAGTTCGTACTGCCCCCTTTGCGGCTCTCATCGGCCAATGAATTCCCTTCAACGTGAACGCCATCACATTGATGACTCAGCGTGTGCATCACGTGAGCTCTTGGTAGTTTGTTTTATAACTCAGCTACCTGTTCCCATAGCATTTTATGCTTAATTGTGCCACCTTTTGAGTCTTTAAACCCATTTGCCCCCAGTAGTGAAGATATTCATTATATGACTGGACACAGTAAAAAGAATCGCACACTATCAGTGTGGGGAATTCTCGATCCGTATTTATTAGTGCCAGTAACAGGGCTTTTAGTTCTGCCAGCTGTGCAGTGCAGTCTCCTAGAGACTGTGTCTTTGTACTGCTAGGATGGAACTTGCCTTCCTGCATACGACCCTTCACAATCGCACATGTGGCGCTGTATTGTTGTTTACTTCCTATGGCCGGCTGAGCAGATCCGTCAGTGTAAATAATGTATTCATACTGATCTAGAGGCATTATTTCATTCGGGAGAGGATATTCTTGTTCATATTGCAGAAATGCTTGTGTTTTAAGTGTAGAGTCATATCTGTATTCTACATCTGTTGCAGTGAGAGAATTAGCCCATTGTAGCCATCTTGGATGTAAGGCTTTAGCTTTAGGAACGCTAGCCTTTGTAACAGTGTGAGAAGTTGGCCTGGTATATGCTATCCACTAATTAAAGTGGGCACCTTGCACCACTCCAAACAACCCTTATGGTTATTTAAGAGTTCAAAGATAACCTTAGAAAGTTATCCAAGTGGTAGCTGTGGAGAGCAGCCTTCAGGCTTAGTCTTGAAGGAATGTTAAGCAGCTTGTTTTACCAGAATGCAATCTTATAGTATTGGTTAAATGAAAGGAGAACCACACAGTAGTTATAAAACTATGTATTTATTAATATAACACTATCTAGTATGACACAGTATCTTCTACATGGAGATAATCACAAAGCACACAATACTTAAGCACAGAAATGACAGTAAATAGCATTAATACACAGTGGGCCCCAGGGGGGGACCAAACCATATACTAAGTAAGTGGTATAAGAACCACGACTCGAGTCAAGACAGTGTCGAGAGGATGTAGAATTGCTGGAACCCCAAGGAATCACCCAAGGTGAGTTGATAGGGACCCCACGGAGTGCAGGTGCAGTGTGGGAACACGACTGCGTGCTCCGTACAAGTCTATGGGGAAGCCGCAGTTGACGTTTTAGAGTTTAAGGACCCTTCCCAGTGGACTTTGAAGAAACCCCATGGAAGATAGAAGGTTGGAGAGCCACCCCACCCGTGGATACTGAAGTACCCAAGTTACCTATCCCAGGGATGCCGGGTGCATAGGTCTGAAGTGGCGTCGGAAACCGCCGTCGAACCCAATGGAGGACTTCGAAGAAGAGCCGCTGCTGGAAGGGAGAAAAGTGCCTGCTGGAATTCAAAGGTCGATTCTTGTCGAGGAGTACCTGACAGCAGAGGGGACAGAGTCTGGATCACTTGGGAGTGACCAGGGGCCCGGTAGATGAATGCCCACCGATGTCGGGTGCTTCAGGTTGGTTCATGGAGTCCTTGACTCTGCAGCTGCAGGGAACAGGAGACATCAAGGACAACCAGGAGCTGGATGCAAGCTGTCCCACAAAGGATGTCGAGTGCTGAGGGGTCGGTGTCCGGCAGGAGCACCAACAAGCCTTGGCAACGGTAACCCAGGCAGAAGGACAAGGCAGTGTACGATTTGGACCAGCAAGGCCCAGGAGACTCACCACACACAGGGGAGTCAGGGTGAGCATGGAGCAACTAGGGGAGCTCAAGAAAAGCAAAGTTGACCCTCAATTGGACCCACAGGCCGAAGGCACAGGAGTTGCGAGACGACCTCAAGCGATTTCAACAAACAACAGCCCACAGAGCACTCAGTGTGAGGAGGGAAAAGTTCTTGGTAGGAAATGGTGCCAGAGGTCTAGGCTACTCAGAGCTCACTGCACGTGTTCAGGAAATGCCAAAAAGCATATGCACTTGCAAATACACGCAGTGAACAGGGGTTCGGGTATTGCAGCCCCCACGAGGGATACTGGCCTCAAACTCAGTAAGAGGGCAGCCCGGGCCTTGAGGGACGTAGAAACCCACCTCCTTTGTTGCTGGACCGTTCGGAGTCCGTAGGAGCTTAGGATCAGCAGGCCAGTCAGCAGTGTTGAGGTGTCTGTGAATGCAGGGGAGTGACTCCTTCACTCCAAGGGAGATTATCTTCAGTTGTCCTTGATGCTTCACAGGTCCCACACGGATCCTGTATGATGAATGGGCACAGAAGATGCAACAGACTGAGAGGGAGATGAAGTCGGGCCCAAACGAAGTCTAGCATAGTCCAGAGTTTCCAGACGGTCGAAGTGCAGTGGTTTCTTGTTCAGAATCTTGTCCACATCGAATCTAAGGTCCTACAGCCAGGTAAGCCCTTAAATACCCACAGAAGAGGGTTGGCAAGATTCAGGGGACCCTCCCAGGGGAGGGTCTGGACAGTGGGGAAGTTACTCCCATGTCCTCTGTCCAGTTTCGCGTCAGAGCAGGAGCCAACGGCTCCCAGGACTGGTTTGAACTGGACTATGCACAGGTACACCAAATGTGCCTCTCATGCAGACTTTCAGTCGCTGGCAAGTGCACCCACCAAGCCCTAATACACTAAATCCTGTCTGGGAGGTGGTCACACCTCCCTGTGACAGGATGCCTATTGTTCTGCCTTCCCCTGCTCGAGCTTGGATCAGCAGCAGGAGGGCAGAAATGTGTCTCGGGTTGGCAGCAACAATTTTGAAGGCTGGTACCGGGAACACCAGGGACACCACGAAGCACGCTTCTGAGGGGCGGAATCATACCTCCCACACCGGTTACTGGTGTGGGGGTATGATTCCAACATGTTTGACACCAAACACGATAGGGTTAGTTTCAGCCGTTTTAGAGTTGGTCATCACGCGGTCATGTAATGCCTCTCTATATGTTGTATATGGTTGCTTCACTGACAACCCGGGAGTATGGACTCCGTAGGCTGCAGGGGTGTTCTGCTCATGCAGTGGCACCCTCTCACTTAGAACCAAGCACCCTGCCTTCATGATTGTAAAGGCCTGCTATAGGGGTGACTTATAGGTTTTAAGTACAGTGACCCTTAGATATAGTAAACCTATATCTTAAGTAAGTGGTACATGCACTAACGTACACAGGCTGTAATGGCAGGCCTGTAGTTCTCTTTTGCTTGGCCCTTCATGGGTGGCATAAAACATGCTTCAGCCCATGGGAGGCCTCTGAGGTACCTATGCCCTGGGTACATGGGTACCATATACTAGGGACTGACAAGGGTACCCCAGTATCCAATCTGGAGTGTACCTAAGTACATAGCATAACAGTTTGTTTATTTATGTATTGGCATTTCAAAAGCGATACAATATATATCACATACAACAACAAAACAACTCGGTGTATAGGTGCCATATATACGACAGTGCAAAACACACATTTCCAGCTTATGTCATCATGTGTCCAACAAAGCGATGTGCTCCACGTGTTCAGGACCAGCGCTTATGTAGCAGTAAACCTTTAAATGTAATGGTGCCCAGATCTGACAGCAGATCTCACTGGCCCTCCTGTAGTGCCCATCCCATACACATACCAGATTTTCACATTATGTAAATTACACATCCCCGGTGCGGGCACCAGTTACCACAGCATCTCTAGTTCCACTCGTCCTCTCCTCAACCCAGGTAATAAATGGTTCCCATATCTCCCGGGGTCTGGAAGTGGGGGGCATTAAGTCCCAGAACGTGGCCAACTGAACATGGCCATAGGTAACCTCCCTAATCCATTCCATGATCGTAGGTTTCCTCTTCCTACCCCAATGAACTGCTATTTGGCGTTTGGTGAACAACAACAATAATGCATGCAATTTACGTTTTTTGACAGGCGTGTCTCTGACATATCCTAACAGTCCCACTAGTGGGGATGGAGATAATGTTATACCCAGGATCTGATTTATAGACGTAAAAATTTGGGACCAATAGTCAGCTAGTGCCCGACATTCCCATGCCATATGTAAAAATGAGGCAGAGGTCATCCCACAGCGCCAGCAGCAGTCATCGTCTCTGAGCCCCATTCGATGTAAGCTAATGGGTGTTCTGTAATACCTATGAAGAAATTTGAAGTGGATCAAGCGAAGCCTATAATTAGGAGATAATTCAGTTAGTTGAGTGCAGCAGTATGTCCACTGGTCTTCAGTCAGGGGGGGCGATAGGTCTGCATTCCACTTATGCCAAGCTCTAGGTTTCGTCACGGGGGCGTCAGTTTGCATATGCATGTACAGTCTGGTTATTATTCTACGCGACGATGGCGTACGAAGCAAATTCTCCAGAGCCGTTAGAGGGGATGGTTGGGTCGGGAATTCGGCATGCAATTTACGACAGGCGGCCCGTATTTTATGATAAAGAAATGCCTCTCCGAAAGATACCCCTTGTCCCTCCTCCGCCATCGGGGGTTCTCTAAACGTCCCCCCCGGGTAGAGGTCCGCAAATGTATGCAGTGACATCGCCTGCGCAACCTTCTTGTTTATCTCATCTCTGATGTTAGGCAACATTGGATTTTGTGCTAAGGGTATGGAAGGGGCATATAGTATTGGGGTTCCCGCCCGCCTCCGTAACCCATGCCAAGCCCATCTCAAAGTTTCAGAGGTGTCTATGTCTTCTGTAGGTCGTTTATATGCCTGATACACCGCCACCTGTAGAGGAACCAGTGCCACCGCATCTGTCTCCACAGCCACGTGTGGCTGAAAGGGCGTTGGGTGGACCCAATAATGCAGGAATTGTGCCTGTGCGCATATAATTTCATATCGGGTGCACCCAGTCCTCCCTGCTTGAGCGGAAGAGACAGTAACTCCCACGACACTCTGGCCTGCCCACCCGCCCATACCAAAGATATTAACAATGAGCGCAATGTTCTGAAGAACGGTTGTGTTAGTATGATCGGCAGGTTTACAAATAGGTACAGCAATTTAGGTAGTACAACCATTTTTACCAGAGCGATCTTTCCTGCTAACGACAGTGGAAGCCTAGCCCATATAGCCACCTTCTCCTCCAGCCAAGCAATGGCCCTACCATAGTTTAAGTTCCACACTTCTTGTAGATCTCGACTTATCCAGATTCCCAAATACTTCACTTTCTCATCTTCCCATTGTAACGGGAACTCAGAGGCCACTGCCTTGGTATTTTCTGTTAGGGGGAAGGCTACCGATTTAGCCCAGTTTATAGATATGCCAGCCAGGCCACCAAATTTGATGAACTCTCTTAATACTGTGTCTAAATTTTGTGCCGGGTTCAGAACGTACAAGGTGACATCATCTGCGTAAAGTGATATCAGGAGGCTCCTCGCACTGAACCCTATCCCTTTGTCTGTGTGGTGTTGTCTGATGCGTGCAGCTAGTGGCTCCATCGCAATGGCAAACAACAGGGGGGACAACGGGCACCCCTGCCTCGTGCCCCGCGTAATGTGAAACGGATCAGACAAAAGGCCATTCGCTCTTATCCTAGCCGTCGGTTCGGTGTATAACAATCTGATCCATCTGATAAAAAGGGGGCTAAATCCCATCCGCTCCAGAATCTTAAACAGATAAGGCCATTCAAGCGAGTCGAAAGGCTTTTGTCGCATCTAAAAACACCGCCGCCGCCTGTACATCCTGGTGTAAATAATGTAGGACCGAAAAAACTGTTCGAAGATTATGGGAGTTAGATCTCCCAGGTATGAAGCCCGATTGGTCTGGTAGGGCTATGAGGGGGAGCATGGGTTGCAGCCTGTTCGCTATTAGTTTTGCCAATATTTTTACATCCACATTAATTAGCGATAGTGGCCGATATGAATCTAATTCAGTTTCTGATTTCCCTGGTTTTAACAGGGTTATAATGATAGCTTCCCGCATTGTTTGTGGTAGTATACCTGTTTCATGGGCTTCCTCATATACCGCCAATAGTCTGGGCGCGAGCTCCTCCGCATAAGCTTTATAGAAGGCGGTCGTCAGCCCGTCCGACCCAGGGGCCTTATCCAATGGCAAGCTTTTAATAACTGTAGTCACATCCTCCACCGTAAACGGTAGGAGCATATACTCCCTGTGTCGATCGTTAAACCAAACTAGCGCCAGAGAATCTAAAAACGCCTGCATGCCCTCCGGGCATTCGGTTTGTGTAGCTGTATATAAGTGTTACAGCATAGAAGGGGGAGAACTCATTAAGGACAGCCTCTGGACGTCTGACAGTACCCCCACCCTTAGCAATCAGCTCAGGAATATAAGTAGTAGACCGCGGATTCCTAAGCATGCCAGCAAGCGTCCGTCCTGGTCTGTCCCCCTCTCCATACCGACGCGCTTCAGCATATTTCCCAAGGAACTTCACTTCCCTTTGCGCTTCTTCGTCATATTCTACCAGTTTGGCCTTCAACTGGGCTAAAAGTGCTGGCGCATCCTCAGAATATAAGCGCGCCTCAAGGTCCTTTATTTGAGTCTCAATGGTCTGTAATGTGAGTCTAATGGCTTTAAGTACTCCCGCTTGTCGAGAGATACACTGGCCCCTGATAACCACTTTAAACGCCTCCCACAGCGAGGCCTCGGTGTCCACGGTACCTGTATTAAGAGTGTAGTCAATTATATCAGTACGGATTTCCTCCTTGAACGCTGCATCTAATAGCGCATGTGGGGGCAGCCTCCAGGAAAGCGCCCTCCGCGTGATGTCCGGGAGTACGATCTTCCAAGAGGCACGGGGAATGATCTGATAACGTTCTCGGCAGTTGCATCACCTCCACCACCCAGCTGGCTACATCTCTAGTCGTCAGCCAGTAGTCCAGCCGAGACCAGGCCCTACGATGTTCAGAAAAACAAGTTCCCTCCCTAGTCAGTGGATTTCGTGAGCGCCACTCGTCAATTAAGTCCCCATCGTTTAATAAAGCATTCAGAACTTTGCCGGCTGTGGGATGATGCGTCCTCGCCGTACCCTGTCTATCCAGATCATCATTTAAATTTAAAACGGCATTAAAGTCCCCCCCCCATAGAATCGTGGTGCACCCAGTTGCCCTGACCTTGGCCCATATATCGTGGAAAAAACTGGGAGAATCTATGTTAGGCCCATATACTGCTACCAAGGTTAATAAAACACCTCCCAGTGAGCCCAGCAAAATAATATACCATCCGTCTGGGTCTACATGTACCTCTCTCTCTCTCCAGTCAAGGCCACGCTTCACCAACACTGCCACCCCACGGGAATAGTTGGAATATACCGATGTGTACGTGAATCCCCATCGATTATGTTTAAGTTTCGGGGAGGTCTGGGCATGTAAGTGAGTTTCCTGTAACATACATAAATCAATATTGTGTCTTGTGAGGTATGCATGCACCAACCGGGATTTCCTACTGTCATTGAGCCCCCTTATGTTCCAAGTTAAGCAGTTTATACTGGTCACGTTTTGTACAGTAAGGTCATGTATTTGCCATCGCCTTGTCCCGTGCAATATGTAATTAGCGCAAGTCTTACTGTGCGTTTCAGCCAAGAGCAGACCAATACACCAACTAAACAATAAGCAACATACCCAGCCCGCCACCCCCCACCCACACCAACCCCCCAATTAGGTTGAAGAATACCCCCCCGACAAAAAAATACAAACCAACGTAGTTTTGGGAAAGCTCCCATGGGGATGAATGAGTACCGGCCTACTACCCTACCTTAGCAGGGTGGCCAAGATACTGCAAGGAATCGAACCTGCAATATGACAAACTAATAAACGTGCGGCTTTTAGTCAAAAATAAGTGTCACTACCCCCCATCTTTCAGTTTCAAACACATGCTATATTCCCATAGCCGCAGAAAACAGGATAACAATTATAAAGAATAAAGCAATAGTTCTCCGGGGCAACAGATAGCCATGGGCAACCCCTGTTCTGAACATCATGTAATAAACGGACAAAGCGGACATAAATAATCAACAATTAACAAAAGTTATCAATACAAGAGGGTTAGGCGCTGAGCTAGTCTATCACCCAAACGCACTCCCACTCCCGAACCCAAAACGGAAGTTTAGAGGTGGCATGAGAATTATACATGAAAAGAAAAATACATTATCTCGCTTTTCAGTCATTATCACTTAGCTGGTGCGCAGTCGAGTTTTCCAGTTCAGGAGTGTTCTTGGTCCGCCAACCACCCACATGTTTCGCAAATTTTAGAGCGGATTTAGCATCCGTAAAAAAGTGGGCTGAGCCGTCATGAGACACTTTAAGTTTAGCAGGATATAGCAACAAGTAGGGGACTTGCGCCTGCAAAAGGATCCGCTTTGCCGTCAGGAATTCTCGTCTCGCCGCCTGCACCGCTGGAGTGAAGTCCGGGTAGAAAGAGACCTGATTTCCCTGGTGTGTTATCTTTCCCATTGTCCGCGCCTGGCGCAGCACCGTATCTCGATCTTGATAATTCAATAGTCTTGCCAGGATGGGCCGCCGAGGAGCCCCCACCGGAGGCCTGGGTCCCAAAGCACGATGAGCTCTTTCCACCGCAAAGACCGGTGAAAGGTGTGTAGCAATAGGGTCTCTCAGAAGGTCCGCCCCATACACCTCCATTTTGGTAATTGCCGTTGTTTCCGGAATCCCTGTAATGCGTAGATTGTTGTGGCGCGATCTCGCCTCCAAATCTTCATTTTTGGCCCGGATCACACCCAATAGCTTGTCCATTTGCAGCAGTTGGTCTTTTGTTTCCACCTGGAAGTCGTGAAAGTCTGTCTGTTTATTTTCAAGCACGTCCAGTCTATGCTCATGAACCCTGACCTGGGTTTTCACAGATTCGATTTGGGTTGTTAACGTGTCTAATTTCGCGTCAATGGTACGGAGGCTGGACCGCATCTCAAGCATAAGCGTGCGGATGTCCTCTCCCTGATCTCCCAGTGGCCCCTCGGTAGACCCTCCTGAGGCGGATTCCGAGTCTGATTCCATATGCCTAGTCGCTCTTCTCTGGTCAAAACTAATCTTGGGCTGCTTGACATCTTGTTTGCCCATGATTTACTTGCAATAGGTGCACCTCCGCAGTGACTTACAGGCTTCGCGGTGTCTTCCCCGCTTATGTTGCTTCACTCCTAGCTCGCAATTCTCAGCCGCTTGCGGGGCACTTCTGACACCTTCCCCTACCTTTCCGTGTGCTTTTGCGGGGGGAGGCAGTATCAACAGCCCTCCTCACAATAGAATGCAAACAGCAGCGTCCAAGAGCGTGCAATGAGCAAGACGGGCACAAATCTCTTCCACAGTTCGCTTCACCTCATGGCGCCAGTCACCGCTGTTCACTCTCCCTCATGTGCGTGCAGGTGATTACGACACAGCATGTGCCCAGGCGCCTACTTTTGGCCCGAGTATTCTGACCCCAGAAGCCTTCCTCACCCCAGCTCAGCGAGCAGCCCGCAGCTATCCGCATCCCATCGGCCATTTTGTAACAGGAAACGTGTTTACCGGGGTGAAGGTCCAGCATCTGCTCACGATGACCCGCTCGCCGTCTGATGGGCCACAGCGTGCCACCAATTCCGCAGTGTGCCCTGAGATCCAGGCAGCGTCACAATCTTGCCCCGCCGGATCGCCTGAGTTCCCAAGGCTGGTTCGCACTACCGCTTCTGGCGGTCCAGATCCAATTGCCGCAGCCGATCGTAAAATGGCGTCGTCAGGCCGCAGGGGATTCCGTCAGGTACCCCGCGTCGCGGTCAGTGCCCTCACCTCCTCGCACGACAAGCACTTGATGGCCTCTGGCCTCGCCTCGCAGTCGCGCTGGGTTAGAATCCGGCGTCGCGAGCGCCGCAGCAGCACCACACAGTCCCGTGCTGGAGCCCCGGCCTCAGTTAGAGACGGCCGCCGCTCCACGCTTCCGCCGGCTTTGTTCTCTCCATCTCCCGCAGCGCTCCGGGGCTTGTATCTCGGCGGCTAGACAGCTCAGGCAGCAGATAACAACACCGTTTGTTGCCGCGGGTGTACCGCTTCCGAAGAAGCGAGAAGAGCAGGGCTTCGACTCCTCTAAATGTGCTGAGTAATGCAGGATAATACCTCGGCCAGCGGAACTCGCTCACAGAGCGGCCATTCCGCAGCACGGCAAACCACGCCCCCCACATAGCATAACAGTTTAAGGAGAAAGTAGATAGACTGGGGTCCTGATTAGCAGGACCCCTGTCAGACTAGTCAAAAACAGTATTACATTTAGCAAAAAGTGGGGTTAGCCATAAGAAGCAGATCCTAATTTCCTACAAACCGCCTCTAAGGCTGGTACTGGAGTTACGACAATTATTCGTTTCCCCTGATCCAGTGCTCTTTCTCTCGCTTCAGCGGTCTGTACTGCTGTCAATTCTTTTTTCTGTAGAAGCAAAATGCATTTCAGCGTTTGTGTACAAGTGTGATTTGTATGCTATTGATGGAGCAAGGACTCGTAAAGAAAGAGACTTGCTCGAAAGTGATCCTCTCGTTTAACTTGCTAACGAATTACTAACCGTGTCTTGTAAATAATAACACGCACCACAGAAACACGCGGGTTAGCGAAGCTTGCTTATGTGTGTACTAATGAAAATAACAATGAAAACGGACTAATACAGCTTTAAACGGGAAATCTTTACCGCATATGCGTCAATTTAATCTACGCAAT